>CM033109.1:1636300-2836300 GCA_019321725.1 Paulownia fortunei | reverse complement strand
AATAATAATTTTATAATTAATAAGATTAAAACTAAAAACAATTACTAATATCTTTTAAATTCTTGATTTTTTTTCATAAAGAGCTTATATTATAACTTGAGAACTTATAACTTCTTCTCAAATATTTTATAAAATATTTTATAAATCTTATAAATTCACCCAAACACCTTCTTAATAAATAATTTATGGACTTAAAATTAGATATTAAATTTACAAAATTATTAATTTTATTTACTGATTATAATACTATGTATCAATTATAGTCTATGATAGTCTATGGCAGTTTGTTAGATTTTGCACGGAAGATTAAGAAAGTCGAATTTGAATAATTGAACTATTACACCCAATATCAACATAAGTCGCAAAATTACTAGTGACACTAAAATCATGAAGTATTTAATTTTGTTTGCATAAGTAGAAAGAATAATAGGATGAGAGACTAAAGGAATTAGATTGGCATAATGTTTGGTGGCAAATTGAGATATCAAAATTGAATTAGAAATAAGATCCTATTTATATTTAAATTAATTATTCGCAAATTCTAGCATTTGATTGACGCTATGTTTGGACTTTAAAATTTAGTGAGAAATATAAAAATAATAAATAATAAAAATAAACATAAAATGCAATCATTTAGAAGTGAATAAAATATTTTTCTTAATTTTTGTTTAGTCAAATTCAAAGATCAAATATGATGCAAATGTTCGCTTGCCCATGCAGGGTTCCGGAATAACGCAGCACTAGTGAAATGAAGTCAGAATGTAATGAACATTTTCAAATTTATTTACATTCATATAATTGATAGAAATTGAGGATATGTATATCTATTCTCGTAGGAATTCTCATTTTAAAAAAATATGGAATAGTCATTCTTTTTCTCATTCGTTAATTTAACCATTCTCAATCAGTTAACAATAAAATTATATTTATTTTAACAAAATTATTTTTCTAAAAATAACAAAAAAATATTGGATAAACTCAAAACCCGACCCATCAAAATTTTTATGAACCTGAAATTTATATATACAAGAAAAATAATATTATTAATAAAAAATAATTATTTATATTTTAATTATTAAAAATATTTGCTACTTTTACATTATTAGCATAAACTACTCATTAATTTTATATTATTACTATAAGAGTATTACATTTATATTTTCAGTATATATGTAACATGCATGATTATATTTATATATATAAAAAATTATATCATATAAATACATATATTATAAATAGCAAATATATGTGTAATATTTTAAGGGATCGTATTCAGTTCCTATCCAGACTTAAAAAAAATTAAAATCTAAAATTTGCTCTAAAACCTATTTGTCGATCTTTTGTATTTAAAAAATATATATATATATATTAGTGTAAAATTTTATATATATTCTATATATATGTATATATATTATTTAACATCCATTAAAATAATAATAACAAATTCATTAATGCACAACATATTACATATAATTTTATTTCATAAATTTTCTAGTAAAGAGTATTTTGATTTTTAAAATTATTTCATTCCATTATTATCACTCATTTATTAATCATGAGATTAGAAAATAATAATTTTATTTATTTTTTATTACTTTTACATACTAAACATAAAAATTAATATACACTTCCATTCATATTATCATTTCATTTTTACATAATTTCTGGATGGCCAAAAATTAGTACTTGTCTCAATCTACAAAATGCAAAGTGTTTACAATTGGAATTTAAAAAGACAAGTACGGATATTCCCAAGTTTTTTTCTTTATAGTCATTACTTTTTTCTACCACTATTTCAAAAGTTCAACACCTATCTTCACCAATGAAATAAGGTCAAAAGTTCCATATAAATTTAATAATGTTGAATTTTGTTTCTTCTTAATTCAACTTTTGGGAAATATCAAAAGTGCTTAAAAATAAAACAGAAAAAAAAAAAAGAAAGAAAGGGATTTCCCTCTAGTAATGTATTAATGCAATTATATTTGGAAAAATGTTAAGAAAAATATTTTTCTTTTTGCATGATTTGAAGAGAAACACAAAAGAAATAGAAATATATATGCAAATGTAATAATGAGAGACATTTATTATTTTTATAGCTATTTCATTCATTATTCATGATATTCAACTTTATCTATAATAAAGTTCAACTTTTAGTGATGTATGGCTCCTTCGTTTTTTGTTTTTTGAAAAAAAAAATATTTAAAAAAAAATTCTTTATATTTGTTAGTGAAGGAGTAACAATTTGAAATGATAAATATTTCCTATAATTTAAATATTTTTGTTTTTCTCCAAGTGCATTTTTTTTTTTTTTTTGGGGGGGGTGTTGGGGGGGTGGTTTGGTTGTTGGGGAATTTATTTGGTCTCAACTCAAGTTCTATTATTTGATTTTTTTCTGAAGTACTAATAGCATAACCTGTGACGATGGGTGATGTACTGTTTGCCCAAAATGTTGATGTTTTCAATCTTATCTTACTTTACAGAAAGCCACTTTAGTTACTCGTTTCACACTTGTACCGAATCCCATCTTTCTCAGCACTCAAAATTATGTGGATTGTGGATTGATCAGCTTATGCCTCATTTTTGGCCCTTCTGATATATCCCAATTCCTCATTCCTGGCCTATTCAAAAAATAAAATAAAATAAAATAAAATAAAAGAACAAAAATATAAAATAGAATTCGAGATGCACTTTTATAAATTAAAAAAAAGGCTTAGAAAATTGAAAAAAAAATAATAAAATATTAAGGTATTCATAATCATAGATACACATGCATTGTATGTGTAGATTTTGTACACCCTAATTAATAAGCCAAACATCAGTTCTAAGATTAAGACTAGAATGCAATCTCAGTTCTTATGACAATTTTAAAAAATACTCAACACATATATATATATATGGATGTATTTGTGTACATATGTTACATGTGAAACAGTTTGGCAAATGACACCAATTTGAAATGTGTATCCAATGTTTTAAAAATCGGTTCAATTCCAATTTAGTGGTCGGTTTGATCGAATTAGAAGCAAAAAATAAAAAATTTAGTCAAATTTGATAAAAAAAATTATATATATATATATATTTTTAATTTTTTTAAAAATTTTAAATTTGTTATTTAGTTATATTTATGTGATTATTTAATTTTAATTTTTTAAATATACTTTTTAATTAATTAATTATTTTTTTATCTTGTATATATTAAGTTGTTTATTATATTATTATTTTATATAATATAATAAAAAATATAATCAGTTGCACAAAAATTAAATAACAGGTTTGATCATTGACTATTTGCATCCTTATTAAAATGGGCTTTCTTGAGATGGAGGGCAATTTGAGGTGAGCTTCCCATTTAAGCTTGGCATCAAATTAAGCTTGGTTGAATAGTAAAGGTTCTCCAAATACCACCCGTCCTTTACCCTAGTGGGTAGCAAAAGATGTATACTTTACTTGAGATTGAGAATAAACACAATGTCAACAACTTTTTTAATCAAAGTCAAACTTCAAAGGGAATTAAATACTTAGCTCTTTCATTATTTATTTGAAAAAATTAATGTACTTTACTCTGAATATTAATTTTCATGGTTTGACAATTGTATTAATTAATGGTAAGATTTAAGCCGACGGCTTCAAATTCCATCTATTTAGATACTTTCTTCTATGCTGCTAATGAGTTTAAAATTTGAATATAATGGATAATATGTTCTCCTTTGTTCAGAAAAAAGATAGAAAAATGTTTTCTGTCCTAACGATATTCTCCATGGAACATGTAAATTATATATATAAATATATATATAATTGAATTTCTCAAGAAGTTAACACATATCCCTAGGTATGTATGTGTGTGTGAAAAGATTGTGATGAGGGGGGGTGGGGGTGGGGGTGGGGGTGGGGTGAAAGTGGATTCTTTGTCATGTGACCCAAGGGAGAATCTCTTACGTATATAAAGGACCCCATGAAAAAATAATGCATGGCTAAATCATCTCATGACTCTCCTCCCCTCAACCCCCCCCCAAACTCGATCCTTTTTCTTTCTTTATAATTTGTTTTCCCTTTGATGCATATATTGATGTGTTTACTGTTGAGGGGAATGTTGTCTGGTGCGAAATCTTTCATGTATAGATATACGTATATATGGATGTTCATGAAACCTCATATACATCATTCAAGAAAATGGATGATTTCGGACCAGGCTTCATTCCCCTCAACCTCGGAGAATTCTACTTTACAAACCTAGCTAGCATACATAGTACCAGTTAATAACCTTAAAGAAGTTCAGTTCTTTTTGTGTACAAACTATATTCCCATGGAATCACAGGCGAGAAAACGGCATAGCAACCAGCTAGAGCCATGGTGTTGGCCTACTGGATTTGAGCAAATATTGTTTGAACAGGTAAATTTTCCCTGTCTTCTTTTATACTGCTGAAGATATCGATGTAAGGAGGATGATTCTTTTAATGTTAATGTTTTTACATCTTAATTTAACATGATGCAGGTTTTAATGAAGACTCTTATGATGAACTTTTTTATATGAGTACATTTATATATATCAACAGTCAATTTTATGATCACTTTGCAGGATAGCAATAAGCATGAACATGGTTTCTCTCTCTTCTTCTGTTTTTTTTTTTTTTTTCTTTTTAAATATAAATCTTTTTCTTTTTTGCCTGCTCAAATACATCTGGAAATTAAAATTAAGTCATAAACCAAGCAGAAAATCATTGACAGTTTATTTGAGAGGTTGCAATTGCCTAAATCGGACTGGTCCTGTAGATGATCAATTTCAAAACTTATGTAGCCTCCGATCAAATGGAAAACATACGTACATACATACGCACAAATAGTGTACTAATTTTTATCACGTCCTCAATTGATGTTTTTATTTTATCATAAAGAAATTGCTGAATTTATTGTTTTTTTGACATTTATCTTACAAATAATTGTTTAATTAAATTTCCTAGTATTCGATAAGGCTCGTTCTTTTCTTTTTCTTTTTTTTTTTTCTTTTTTTTCCCCTTGTAATTGAAATGTGAAGCATGTCCAAGGACAACACTGTAAAGCTGCTTCATGAAGGTACGTATATTAAGAACCAATTATGTGTGGTAATAATTCCTAATAGACTAATATTCTTGGCCATAGGTCATTGGTTGAAGTTTAAAAAATTGAGAATATAACACACATTTTTATCCCCTTTTTTGACTTGGTATTGTGCTATCCTTAAAAAAGTGTTGGCCCACTCGGACAAAGATTTGTTCAAAAGACAAATATTCGCAACACAATCATAAGGCTCACTAGAAAAGTATCTCTAGAACTGCAGAATGGGAGTATTTAGTGTTTTTTTTTTTTTTCCTGTTACGAACTCATCAATGATTTCTCCAATAATTTGCAATTATCAAACCACCACCACATTTTGATCACCCTTTTTGCATTTTTTTAAGAGTAAATTGATTACATATATCATTATATCAGGAATATCAAGTAATTAATAATCAACAAATTTATTACAACTAACAACTATCTATCGAATTCTGAATAATAGAAACTTAGTAAAATTACGATACAAATAAACTACATGAGATTATTCGTTTGATGAACACGGACAGTCTTATGCCATTTTAGTGGGCCTGGTAGCTTCAGGGGAGAGGCATTGGCAGAATATTTCACAAGAACAGGAAAGAATCACTGCACAAGACACGATTATGCTCTATGCTTTCTGGATGCATGAATAATTGCTACATTGTGTAATATTCTTGAAGGTGCGACAGAGGTCTGATAAATGCATATGGTTTGGAATGAAGTTTCACTTGATGTAATAAGGCCAAGATATCCTTTGGCCATAACACAGCAAAAAGCAGTACATAGAGTACGTCTTAGGCCAAGTTAATAAAATGTTCCATTTGCACCAGGAACTGGAACTTGAAATATGACAATTGTGCCATGGAAAACTATGGCAAAGTTGACCACATTGCAAAAACCATTAGATACGGTATCTAAATCCATTGATGGCATGCCGTGTATGAGGCTTATCATGCCAATGCAATATTAAGGGCGTATACATGTGAACCTTGGGCCAGAAGTGCTAGCTATCAAGCTTACGACAATGAATCTCAACCTCTAAGCAGGAAGAAAGTCACTAGAGAGATTCTTACCATCATAACTTTCGTGTTACCTTGTTGATCATATTCCAGTACAAAATTCTCAGGTGACCCTTAAGCAGCAGGATGTTTGACTAAATCTGTACAGGTTAGGAATTAGACACTGGCTAGAAGTGAACGGTGGCAATACCAGACAAGTTGAGCTCACTATGAGAGTCTTCCAAGGCATAGGACAATGTGGAAACCATCCGGCAGAAGACAAAAAAATGCAAAGAGGTCTTTTAGCAGTTTGCCTCTACTCTCTACTTCTATTACAAGTTCCTTTGACCTAAATCAACTCTTTTGCATCTGCAAAATCACAACAGAAATTGCCACAATCAGCCAAAACACGTGAAAAAGTTCATTGACTTTACTATCTGATCCATCTCCCAAATATGCAATATTAGAGTAAAACAAAACATATGACTAAAAGAATGCTTGAGATATTCATATTCACATAAAGTGCGTCTTGATTTGGAACAAATTTTGTAAGGTACATAGGTGGCAACAAAAGAGAATGAGGTAGCAGAAACGTTATATCTCGACACATGTTAAGACATACAACAAAGAAAAATGCGTATCACGGGTCCCCTCAAGTACTAGGCATATCATATCTAAGATCACCAGTACAGCATATCTGCAAATTTTAGTAGCTATACAAGCTAACCACAACTTCACAAAGCCAACTTGGGAGAGGTAAAAGAAAAGTCTCAAATATTTGATGATGCGCATTATATTTATCAAACAGCATAAATTTGTTGTGCCACATAAATAAACAAGGAGATCAGGCAATTTATATGCCTTATGGCACTTTTAACATAATGCATTTACTATAATCAAATTTGAAGCTGTAGCTTTCATGAATTTGAACCTGGTCCCTTCCTCAAACTAACAGCACATCTACAACATTTAGAGCAGTTAGATGATGTATTACCCAATGTACTCCTAGCAAAGATGGCTACTTTTAATAATCCTTAATCATGGTCATGATGCCTTGTATATTTGACTGAAGAAAAAGCATTGAGTCTTGAAGGGCATGTTTTAATCTTAGCAGTAACTATTTCTAATGAAGGATATTATTGGTGCACACCTATCTATATATAAGAAAGTAAAAACCTTGGGACAATCTAAGTAAGTGTCATTTGCGCACAGCACGTGGATAGCCTCAGTAAATTTCCTATTGCCAAGAAATATATTTAATATGATTATATTTAACACAAATAGAAGTAGTTATCTGTAACCTACTCCAAAAGAAGTTCGACATTATGTCTAAAAAATGCAAATAAAATATTAAACTCAAATTTAGATACACAAATTACTTTTAACCTATTTAGTATACATTTAGTATTCAATTATCGTGATACTAACTTCCATAACTTTTATTTTATAAATAATTTCCGTATACCTAGCCCAGGACAAGAACTAGTTGCAAAAGGAAAATTGAAACAATCAATAATGGACAAGGCAGTACCATTTTACATTTTATTCTAGTTAGATTAGTTGGTAATACAGCATAGCAACCACAAGAAGTGTGATTATGGACAAGTGAGGACTTTGGTAGAGCGGTTCCAATCACAAATGCATCAAGGTTATGGTGGAGCAGTAAGGCCAAGTGACAATGAAGCAGGTCTATCAAGGAGGGATTATAACAACTTTTGTCTTTCTGTTGAAGAGAAGTACTGGAAATATGATCAATGAATTTCCCTTTTAATATACTCCCACTCACGCTAACTTGGACCTAGACGCATCTCTTCCCTCAAGTCATTGACAGAATGTCACAGATTGGACTACTGACAAAATGAAAAATCATGTAATTGGAACTTCAAAGTCAAAAGTGACATTATTTTAAGTTAAAGGAATAAAGTTCTGCTTGAAGCTGTAGTAAAGCCCTTAAGCTAGAAGTATTAGACTGCAGAAAGTTTTAGAGTTCATTAAGCTGATAATGGAAGCGATAGAGGGTCGTAAAGGAGAAACTTACATGCTGATAAATTTGAAAACAACGTCGACAGTGGATAGCTGCAGGAATCCTCATCAACTCTGCAGCAGCATTATAGCACCCACCTTCAACCAAATATTCAAATTCTTTAAACCACAAATGATCCCAAAGTTGCTCACAACTCGTCTCTCTCACTTAATAATTATGGCACCATCTAAAGGATGCATGTCAAATTACACACTGCCCTGCATGCTAGCAAAAGAATAACTTCAGAAGATAAGATACTTTGATACAAACACATGAATAGTTTGTCTCACATGCAATACACAAGAGCTAGCAGATAGTCTCATATCTCTAAATTTGCGATCAATGAACTCCAAATTAGATTGATGAAACTTGGTTTAAAAGTTTAAAAGTAAATACCAGTGGATAGGCAGCACGCCTAAGAGTCCTAAACAATTGCGACTCCAAAGATTGATGAAATTAACTTTGGAAGGCAACAAACTTTGTCATCTTACCATCCATTCAATAATGACCATACCATGAAATGCTTGTCCCCTGATTGCAATACACATGCCCAACTTCTATTTTTAGTTAAAACATTTTTGAAAGAACTAATCTGTGACAACTTTTAAGTCATTGCCCGTTCTAAATCTAAAATTAAAACACAACCACTACGTTTCCGAATATTCCAACTTCTGGTTCATGTGTCCTGAACTTGATCCAGTATCTTCCATGTTGACCTTGGTGTGCTATAACATTAACTGCTGGAACTCCATATTCAGCATGTTATCTATTCACAGCCCTTGTCAGAAAATCTAGGAATCAATTTGAGAAATTTCGAGTAACTTTCATCTTTCGACAATAAGTCCACAACTATAGTTGCTGTATATGCATCTGGTAAAAAATTTCTCTCTTTCATTTTCTGAAGAAGTTCAACCACTTTAGGTGCATCATTATTATTGCAGAATCCTCGCATAAGCGTATTGAAGGTGGCTACATCAGGAGCACAAGCTTTGTTTTCCATCTCTAGAAACAGATTATTTGCCTTTTCTAAATGTCCATCCTTGCATAACCCATTGATCATGATTGAATAAGTAAAAACAGTTGGGGCCAAGCCCATCTCCGGAAATCTCTCAAACAGCTCACTAGCAAGATCGAGCTTTCCTGCCTTGCACAATCCATCAAGTAGACAGTTACAATTTAGACTGTTCAGCTTATAGCCAGACTTATCCAGAGTTTGGAACAACTCTATTGCCTCCGCAAGGTAATTGTTCTTGCAAAAACCATCCAATAATATACTATAGGTAGCAGAATCAGGTGTCGGATCATGATCTTTCATCTCAGAATAAAGTTCTCGTGCATCCTCAACTTTACCTTCTTGAAACAGACCAGTTAATAAAATGTTGAAAGTAATTACTGTTGGTTTGTATTCCTTGCAAAGCATTTCTCTGAAAAGGCCCATGGCCTCTTTCAATTTACGACACTTGCAATACCCATTAATCAACACATTGTAGCTTGCAACATCTCTTTCATGGCCCTTAGCTGCCATTGAAACAAACAACTCTCTTGCATCATCAATTCTACCCTCCAGACAGTACCCATCAATCAAAGTGTTAAAGGTAATAGAATCAGGCTTTTCACCCCTTTGAATCATCAAGTCCAACATCCCACTTGCTTCATTGGTTTTGCCCTCCTTGCAAAGTGCATCCATCAATATATTAAATGTCACAACGTTGGGGCGAATGCCTCGATCAATCATTTGAATAAATAACTCCTTTGCCTGCTCCCACTCACCCATCTTACATAAACCATGAATTAATGTGCCATATGCAACCACATCTGCCGAAATACCCCTCCCCTCCATTTCCAGAAATAATTCTATACCCTTTTCCACCAATCCCTCTTTAAAAAGGCCATCAATAAGGCAACAATAATAAATCAAACTGGGATTAAATCTCACACCAAACCCCACATTCCCATTCCTCATTTCCTCATGCAACCTGAGAGCAACCTCTGCATTTCCACTCCTACATAACCCATTAATCAAAGTCCCCCAAGTTTTAGCATTAGGATGAAAGCCCAATCCAATTATTTTCTTCAACAAACATATCGCATCACCGATTTTATCTTCCAAGCACAACCCTTTCATCAATGAAGTAAATGTAACAATGTTTGGATTATAACCCTTCTTCAAAATCCCACCCATAACTGCAAAACCAAGGCCAACACGTTTCAAGTCACAATAACAATTAAGCAAAATGTTCAGTCCAATGTAATCAGGCAATAAATTAACTTCCGCCATTCGATTGAACATAAAAATCAAATCTTGATACTTCTTGGCTTTGGCAACAGCGCCTAGCAGCGTGTTGAATGATGAAATGGGTGGTTGGGGTTGCAACTGAAGCATGTTATCGAACTCTGTTAGCGCATCACTTACGTTGATTTTTTGGTCTTTTTTGAGAGATTTTCCAAGTGGGCTTTGCGGTTGGGTTGTGGATTTTGAAGGGGTGAAATTGTGTGGGTGTATGATAATCGTTGAGAGCTCACCTCTTTCAGAAGGTCTGGAAGCAAGAGTTCTCGTAGCAGAAGCTGCTTGACGAGAATATGCTCTAGAAACCATAGCTTGTCTACTGTGCAAATTACAAAACGGATACACGAACAGAGCTTCAAAGCGAGAGAGAGAGAGAGAGAGTTGGGTTTTTTTAATGAAATATTATAATTTAATAAAATATTTATTATAATACTGTAAAATGATTATGAATTATAGAATTATGTAAAGTATTTTGCGGCTTTAAATAATATTTTTTTTTAACCACTAAAAGTTAAAAGCTTTACCCATATAAAAAGCTTTCAATTTAAAAGCATTCCTTCACGTCATGTAACGCTTTCAATTTAAATTTTTTTTTTAAAATTTAATTTAAACTAATGTATTTTATTTATATTATGTTATTTATTCATATTATATGTATATTTATAATTTATTCATATTATGTATATTTTATATTTTATATAATTATAATATTACACAAATAAATATAAAAGTTAAATTTTTAAATAAAATTTAAATAATAATTATTATTTTTTTTAGATACATGAATAGAGTAATCAAATTAAACATATTATGTACAATAATCAATAATATCCGTCAATATTACAATTATGTGGTCGCCTATTCCTATACCTTCGAGTTCTCTCTCTCTGCTATCACAATATTTTGATACTGTTGTACAGAATAGGGGAGAGACAGTTAGAGGACATAAGAATAGATGATCACGTGATTGTAGTATTGACGGATATTACTAATTATTGTACATAATATGTTTAATTTGATTTCTCTATTCATTTATAATAATTTTTTTTAATAATTGTTTAAATTTTATTTAAAAATTTAATTTTTATATTTACGTGTATAACATTATAATTACATAAAATACTAAATACTTATAATATGAATAAATTATAAATATACACATAATATGAATAAACTACATTAATTTAAGTAAAATTATATTAATTTAATTAAACCAAAAAGGAAAAACTTCTCGCGGAATGCTTTCAATTTGAATTGGACTAATTGGAAGCGTTACATCACGTAGCGCTTTCAATTTAATTGAACTGAAAACGTTACGTGTGGTAACGTTTTTAAATTTTAATGGTTAAAAAATATATATATTATTGAAAGTGTTATTTATGATAATATTTTATCATAATTCCACAATTTTTAAATATTTTATAATATTATAATAAATATTTTATTAAATTATAATATTTGGCTAAAAAATCCTGAGAGAATTGGGCGGGGTGGGGGGTGGGGATAGATTAGATGTAGTAACAGAACAGGATGTCATGTATGCCTGATCCGAACCATAATCAAAGCATTTTTTGCCTTGACCAAGAAATGGAAATTGGTTGACTAATTAGAGTTTAAATGTACTTCAAAATTGAAAAATCTGACCACAACTTGGGAAGAGACTAGAGAGATTAGCCTTTTTTTTTTTTCCTGATGAGCAAATCAAACAGTGTGAGAAAAAAATATACTAATCTGATTGAAATATCATACTAGTACTAACCCAAAGGAGATTGTAGCCGAATTTACTAAGATAATTTATGCGAAATACATATTAAATCAGAGACATAAATGTAAAGATTATTAATGATCAATAAAGAAAAAGAATATTTGTATGAAATACATACAAAATGAGAAAGATAAATACACAAATTATTAATCAAAGAACGATATAGCAATCTAATACTGTATTTAATTATCATATAATATATGAATTTACCCACAACAATGAGTACATGATTTGCCTCCAGCGCTTTTCTCTTTTCCTTTTCCCACCATCCCATGGATCCATAAAGACAGTAGAAGGGAATAATTAAATACTGTGAAAATCAGCACCCTTAAGTTCTACAATATATTTTAGATTTTAAAAAAAAATACATAAATATTTGGTAGGTTGGTGAACGGAAACAAAAAATTGCATCACTAGTGTAGCTCATGTTAACCCTAATTATAAGCATGTTGGTGAGATCAAGAAAACCATCTCCATCATATCAGATTGTTTTCTGTTATATGAATTTTATGAGAAAAAATTATTCTTATTCAAGTGCTTGCATCTTTTATAAAATTTTTAAATTGATTACATAATTGATGTTGTCAAATAAAATAGTCGTACTTTGAATTCTCTCAAATAAAAAGAGGTGCTCTTTGTGATTTTTCTTTTTATTAGGAAATAAGTGATAGATTGAAATTTTACTTGCAATACGAATAAACACTTATGATTACAAGATTAATTGAAGATATCGGTCAAGATGAATAATGAAATTTTTTTAAAATAATAAAAAATGAAAAAAGAATTGTACATGAATATTGAAAGGTTGTACTTTGTGGTACCCATCAAAACTTTGTCAGGGTATAAAATATTCTTACTTGGCCCCGTGCACTTAATCTTGAGACTTCTACTGGGTCTTGGCCATCAATAATTGATGTAATAGCCATGTATTGTAATTTATTTCTAAAATAGTTGGCTCACTATCATATGACTTTTTACGTGATTAGATTGATAAAACGTTATCGTGAATAATATTTTTAATAATATTTATTTTTAATTATTAAAAATTAAAAACATTACCCATATAACACTTTCAAATTAAAAGCGTTACATCATCTAATGCTTCTAATTTGGAAAAAGTTTTTTTTCTTTTTGATTTAATTTAGTTAATATAGTTTTACATAAACTAATGTAATTTATTCATATTATGTTATTTATTCATATTATATGTATATCTATAATTTATTCATATTATATATATTTAATATTTTATGTAATTATAATGTTATATACATAAATATAAAAATAAAATTTAAATAATAATTAAAAAAATTATTATATAAATAAATAAAGTAATCAAATTAAACATATTATGTATAATAATCAGTAATGTCCGTCAGTATCACAACCACGTAGTCGTTTATTCCTATGCCCTCGAACTCTCTCTCCCCTATTATAATATTTTGATACTACTGCACAAAATAGGGAAGAGAGAGCTAAAGGGCATAGGAATAGGCGACCACATGATTGTGATACTGACGGACATTACTGATTATTGTACATAATATGTTTAATTTAATTACTCTATTCATTTATATAATAATTTTTTTAATTATTATTTAAATTTTATTTTTATATTTACGTATATAACATTATAATTACATAAAATGCTAAATACATATAATATAAATAAATTATAGATATACACATAATATGAATAAATTATATTAACTTAATTAAACCAAAAAATCAAAAAGATAAAACTTCAAATTAAAAACTTTACATGATGCCACGCTTTCAATTTTAATTGGACCAATTGAAAGCGTTACGTTATATAATGCTTTTAATTGAATTGAAATCATTACGTATGGTAACACTTTTAAATTTTTATGATTAAAAAAATATATATTATTAAAAACGTTATTCGTGATAACGCTTTGTTATAATTTCATAACTTCTAAATATTTTATGGTATTATAATAAATATTTTATTAAATTATAATATTTCGCTAAAAAATCGAAGGAAATTGAAAGGGAGGAACTCGTTTCTTAGACTAATGTCAAACAAATTCTTAACCTTTTAATTCCCTTCCACCTTTTTCCTTTCCCTCCCTTGCCCTTTTACCAACCCCCCCCCGCCCCCCACCCAACCAAATTTGGGATAGTTACAATAGTTTAAACACGTGCCAAAACAACAACCATAACTATTCACCTACAAACTCCTGAAGCATTCATACATGCATATCTACAAATTCGCAGGAAAATATACATGCAAAAATGTCGAAATTAACAGGAAAATCCTCTTTCTTCTCCTTCCATAGCCGAGACTTGCAGAAAGGTAAACTCTTTACGTACATTCATCATTCTTCGACAACGTTGTACCGAAAACATTTTTCCTGGGAAAATTGATTTTTTTCTCACATAACTAATTTATGGGAGTCTGATTTTTCCTTCACCAGATTATATGAATACCAGTACCAAACCCACGTATACACAGATCCTTGTAGCCTCTTCCATTGGATTAATCATAGCAGCGGCGATGCATTATCGCCTCAAGAAAATACGAGATCAAAGGATTGTACCCCGGATAGAAGTTTCTGACACGGGCCAGGTTTTATACATCGAAAGGTTCTCTCACTATGTAGGTAATTATCTACCTCGGATCCTTCAGTTCTTGTTAATAAATTGCATTTAGAACACCAAACATGCACCGTGTATGTTTAGACGAGGACATCAAAACTATTCTAGCAGTAATTACGATCATCAACAGTGTTTCTTTAGACATTGTGTGCGTGTGCGTGTTCAGCAGCATTCCTCATTTCCTTTAGATCTGTGTTAGGTGCTTCTCACGCATTGTGTGTTATGTTTGTGCATGCGTGTGAGCAGCCAGGCAGATGGGGTTGACAGATAGAAGAAAATGCCCAAATCTTTGCAAGTTGGCTTCTGATTACATTAGAAAAGCTGAAGGATGTGAAGAAGAAATGTATGCATTTTTTGCAAGTGAACCAGATGTTGATTCCCTCTTTATTAAACTGGTGGAAGAGTTTGAGAGATGTATTCTCAGCTACTTTGCATTTCATTGGAGACATGCTTCATATATGCTCAGTCAGGCATGTCTTTAAGATCTCAAGCTCTTCTTGAATCCACCCAGGCATCATATGTCCTGGGAAAACATTAACATCCTTCTAACACATAATTTCAGGTGCTGGGTGCTGAAACCGAGCCGAAAAAGAAGCTTAAACACATTGTCATGGCAGCCACAAGGTAGACCTCTCTATGTAAAGTGCCTTGTCATGAATTCAGAAAACTGAAAATAACATCAGATATGCAGTTTTCATAACCATTTATCAGTAAAGATAGTATAACTTTGTCATAAATTTACCTGTATTAACAAGTTCCAGTACCCAGCATCCCAGTTTTTATATCCATTTACTAGTAAAAATAGCTTATCTAATGTTAAAAGTTTACATGTATTAACAAGTTCCAGATGTGCTAGGCAGCCAAATAAACAGTTTTTCAGTAACAGCGTTTTATATTATAATTTTTACTATGTTTTCCTGCTCTCTCCAATAAAGAGAACAGAGATTTGAAAGGGTGACAAAGAATCTGAAGGTGGCTAGAGTATTTACCACATTAGTGGAGGAAATGAAAGCTATTGGACTTGTATCCCTTGATGATTCACAGTGCACAAATGTGATGATTCCCATGGCTCATAAAGACAGAAGTCCAGTCCTCCTCCTCATGGGTGGTGGGATGGGGGCTGGGAAGAGTACTGTGCTGAAGGACATTCTCAAAGAGTAAGAAAATCAATGTTATATTTACTGCAAAGAACAAAAAAGAAGAATAGATAGAATTATTATATTCCAAAACGAGTAGTCTCATCTTATTTTGCAAGAGTTTGAAGCTAACTTTCCATAGAAAAGTCAGTAGGGTGATTTTTTAATGAAGTTTGCAACTCTGCTGGAACAGACCATTCTGGGCTGGAGCATCTGGAAATGCTGTTGTCATAGAGGCAGATGCCTTCAAAGAGTCGGACGTCATCTACAGAGCCCTTAGCTCTAGGGGGCACCATGACATGCTTCAAACTGCTGAACTGGTATTCATCTCTGTCAATCATTCATTACCTCCAACCACCCCAGCAAATTCCATTAAAGGGAGAGAGAGAGAGAGAGAGAGAGAGAGAGAGAGAGAGAGATTAAGTCATTTGGTATCAGACGAGCAGAAATTAGCTCAAGTAGTCTGGACACTTGCAGCATTCCTCCTTCAGGCTGACCATTTCATTCTATTGTTTTTAACAAATTTAACCAGACTACTCTTTGAACACTGCAGAGAATTGCCTGCAATAAGAATGAAAATGAATAGCATTGCTTGAAAAACACGTGTAAAATGTAAAAATACATAATCGATGATCAATCAATGAAAAAAGAACGCCCAACCGACTGTATGAAGTACATACATTGTATAACAAAAAATCAATGAAGCGATTGCTGTCTCAGCTCCTTGATCAGAATGGAGAATTACCGTCTCAACATACAGATAATTGGTGCATCTTTACATATCAGTCTACTTTGGTAAATATAACATTGGTGAAATGATCACCAGCTCAGATTTCATGCAGCACCTGCCATTAAATCAAAAGCACCTATACTCTTTGTATACCCTATTTGAACTTCATAATAACTGTGTGAAGTGCATAAAGTATGGATATTTATATGTTCTACAGTTTCTGATTCTTTCCTACTTATTCCATTGCTGACCCTTCCTTTCAACTTCGAGCCTACTCGCTAATTTATTTGCTACAACTTAATACTTCAAAGACATGATGAAAATATTTCAGCCTACTTGCATTTTCTAGGTGCACCAATCATCTACAGATGCAGCATCATCCCTCCTGGTGACTGCACTCAATGAAGGGCGAGATGTGATCATGGATGGCACCCTTTCATGGGTGCCATTTGTTGTGCAAACAATAACCATGGCCAGGAATGTTCACCGCCGCCGATACCGCATGGGAGCTGGTTACAAAGTAGATGGAGGAGGAGTTGTAACTGAAAACTACTGGGAACAAATTGATGAAGAACAAGAACAGGGTGGAACTAAGAAGAGAAGACCATACAGAATAGAGTTGGTTGGCGTTGTGTGTGATGCTTATTTAGCAGTTATTAGAGGAATAAGGTATGTGAAACATATAATGCTGATGGCATAACACTGTATATGTTATCATCATTCAATCAACAGCGACAAAATATTGTGACATATTTTTGGTTTATCGTATAATTCCAGAAGGGTATAAAACTGGAAGAACTTGTTTATGAAGTCACAGTGTAAGGTTTATATTTAGACCAATTCCAAATTGAACTTTAATTCAGGATGCACAACATTTTTGAAATTAACAACGATGTTGCTCGTTCTTTTCAAAGTGTACCAGGAAGTAAGCAATTACTTTCAAAATTATGTTCAGCATTTTCATTTGGAGAAAAAGATATCTCATGCAGTAACTCTTGTTTTAGGCAAGATAAAGATCTATGAAGCTGACAATTTGTCTTTGCTGTGCCACAGGCGAGCAATAATATGTAGAAGAGCAGTGAGGGTGAACTCGCAGCTAAAATCTCACAAGAGATTCGCAGATGCATTTACAACATACTGCCAATTAGTAGACAATGCTCGACTGTACAGCACCAATGCATTGGAAGGCCCTCCTAAGGTACAATCAACCCCTCTCTTGTTAAGTTCTAACCGATTTTGTCATCTAATGAAACTTAGCAACTGCAGCTGACAACCAAGTATAACAAGTAAAACCTAAAACTTTCATTTTTACTAAGGTTGTATTTAGATGAAGGGATTTGAATTTTAGGAAGGAATTTGCAGTTATGGATTTCAAATGACTCCAATATTAGGCCGATTTGAAATTTCCACAATTATGGAGAAAATAAATTTAAGTGGGAGCTAAAGGATTTGTAATTCATTGTAACTTGAAATTATTCAAATAAACCCAATGAATTCATCAAATCTGCTCTCAAATCCTTCAATCCAAACTCAACCTAAGCAAGTTGTACCAAATTTGCTTTTACAAGTTCTGATGTCCAAATATATTAGATGCTAATATGTTGTGGTTGTGAAGTTGATAGGATGGAAAGACAAAGACAAGACTTTGTTGGTTGACCCAGATGAGATAAAATGTTTGGAAGTGGTAGGCCGGCTGAACGAAGAAGCAGATTCCATTTTCGAACTCTACAAGAGGCCGCATCCAGCTTTTGAAGCAGGGTCCATTTGGAATGACATAGTTTTGTCGCCTTCAAGGTTGAACATTCAGAAAGAGCTCAAGTATTCCATTCAGAAAGTTGAGAGATTGAGAGAGTGATCTGGCATACTGACAATCACAAGTGAACATCTCTCCTAAGGCATGTAAGAGAGAGTGGATCGACCGGAGATTAGGTTTGGTGGAGTTCTCCACCTAAAGATCAATTATTTACATTTTACGTTGATCCACTTTTCCACATGAGGTAGTGGAGAAAGTACAAGTTGAAAATGTACAATTTCTTGCTTGCAGCTTTACATGAGAGGTGAAAAATATTTTGGCGGGCTTTCATTTATGCCAGACTCAAAAACTTAGCAGCAAAATTCCATGGATCTCTCTGTCATTAGTATTTTATGTGATGAAGAGGTGTTTACAAACATCAGGGGTTGAAATAGAAATCATATCAGGCATCTGAGAGTTATCATCCAGTGAAATTCATGTTCAATAAGTGCCAGACTGTTAATAATCAACAGCCAATAATAAACAAATAACTAAGAGCTGCATTCTGAAAGTCTATTTCAATTTGTTGCTATCTAGAACCTAACGATATATGATTGACAAGTATGAGGTCACATAGTGACATAAGCAAAGTTACCCTAATGTAGACATCAGGAGAAAAGTCACATACATGAAGCAGAAACAAATTATAGTTAATTAAAAATGCTCAGATAAGCATGCATTTCCCAAAGTAGCAATACGTCTTGTAATATTTGGATTTCAGGAACTTATCCCCACAGCACATATGCTTATTTTGCTCATCAACAGTCAATTTCTAAAGTAAATACATTCCTATTTCTACTGGTACAGTTCAGAACTGACCTTGAGCTCTGTTTCAAGCTTCTTTCCTTCAATTTCTGACTTATTTGGTGTAAGTTAGATTGATGTAGCAACTGCTTTTGTAAAGAATGTTTTTGCTGTCCCCCTTCAACCGCTGATAATACTACATAGCTATGGTCCTTCAAGATAAAAACACACAAAAAGATGAGCAATCCCCATTCAAGACAGATTTTAAAAAAAATCAATACAAGAATGACGGTCGGCATATAACTCTTATGAGCAAACACCAGCTCTTGATGAATACCTAGGACGATTAGCTCAGACCTGACATGGTTACTTCTCGGTAGTGCAACTATGTCTTCTGTTATTTGCACGTACACAACTATGTAATATTATTGTGAAGATATAAAAACCAGATCAATCTTACATAGAGCTTCAGAAACTAAGAAAATCTGCATTGACCATAGAAGTATAATCCACGTATTATGCATGCAATCCATCAATCACGACATTTGCTGTAGATTAAAAAATGCTGCTCCATTCAATTGCTAACTTCTCTTGCTGTTACTATTCAATTATCAGCTTCTCATCCAACAAACCCCTTCTCACGTGCCAATTTATTCAAAATTTCTCTCTAATGGTCAAGAATACGAAAAGTCAGGACAGGGGAGAGAAATCTGCTGACAAAAGCCAGGTCAGTCTCATTTACCAAGATTCAGAAAAGCACCACAAAGTACGCAAGCATCCATGTGGTTTAATCAAAACTTTGTTGTGGTCTTTCTCATAAAGCAAGTCACAACCATCGTAAGTAGGGAAGACAAGCTACATTTAATTTTGAATGAACTCATACCACACATTTCTTGATAACTTGCCTGTGAAAAGAAAAAATCATTCTTCATGCTAAGGAAACCCCTCAATAAACTCAGCTTTTACTAATTAGTCACAGTCAAAAATCAACCCCCCCAAAAAATGGAGAAAAGTTATTCATCGGCTGTACATTGCACACCACAAACAAAAAAACAAATCAGAATAGAAGGTAAAAATAGACATATTGAAAAGAGCAGAGCCATGCATATACAACTGAAAGTAACCTCAGTTAGTTCAAGGTTGCTTATGAAGTCAATTGCCTCAAACTCATAAATATATTTCATCAATTGACAGCTAGAATTTGAGGACTGCAATCTCTCATTATATCAAATCCAGGCATTGCTCATTTCAAATTATATGATGCTACTTCTATTTCAATTTCCATGGCCAGAATTCCAATAAAAATTGATAGAGTACAACAGAAATAGAGATGTTAGCAGAGATTAAGTTAAAATTAAGTCGCAACAGACAGAAAAGACAAACAAGCATAATTTTGTGAAACGTAAATTTAGCAATATTACAATTAAAAAATGTAACTAAAGGTTCTATGGCTAGTGCTTAGTGGCTTGGAACAGCTCTGCTTAGGGATCATAACAGGATGAAACAGTCATTATAGTTGTTATTAACACTCCACTTGCTTTCCATTTTTTGCAATAGAAGCGAAGCGATAGTAATGAAAATAGAGCCCTCAACCTTTTGCATATGGAATTACGGAGAGGTTTATGAAGGACTCGGGAGCAACATGACACAAAGGATCTAATTCATTCCACATCCCCAAGTCACTTGAAAACTCAACCAGAGATGATGTCTGCTCTCAATCTGTTCATTATACATGTCCTTTTGGGTGTCCGAATCCTTCAAACCTCTACAAAATGGTAAAATTTAAATCTTCCCTGGACATCTTGTGAAATGTGTTCTTGTCGATTGACATTACTTTGTCTGACTTTTGTGTTCATTAGGTCAACCACACAAAGGGACTCAAACAGAGGGATCATCACCGCTTAAACACAGAGAAGACATCAGTGAGTTTCTTTCAGGTTTATTCACTAAATATGCACTAACTTGAAGGCGGGTTAGTCACAAAGGTTGCTGCAGCAGTAGCTTGCTCGCAAATTGAAAACTGTATCCACACACACAAAGAAGGAAACATTTTTGTCTAGCATGCATCATGAGTATAAACAATCATTGCAGTTTTTGGCAGATTCACTTGATTACCTGTGACTTTTGGAAAGTTTCTCATATGTTGAGACAAATGACATGAGCAAGGAGTTATACGGCAGCTATATATGTTGTTACCTGATAAATACAAGAATATTCATCAATGGAGCAGAAAACAGGAGCACTTTGTGTACATGAAATGATAGAATTTTAACCGAAGATGAGCATTATAACTTCCAAAACTAGATAATTATGATGCGCCACTTACGTTTTTATTTGATCATGATGTCTGTACTACGAGATGATTATTAAACAAAATTATAAAGATCACAAGATTTAAAACCCAAAATCACAAAGCTGGAGTAAAGTCTGAAGCTAACATTTAAATAGTAAATACACAAGTTTTAAAGATTAAAAAGACAAGCAATTGACTTCTCGGATAGAGCTAGGGTGTGAAAATTAAATCTCAGCAACATTAAATTTGTTATGCTACACAATGTTAAAACTTCAGTGCACAATGTTAAGCTACATTGAAATTCTCTTACTACTTCTCAAATCAATCAGTGTACAACAACTTACATTAAATGATGAAAGATTGTTTAAAAAATGCTCATCAGGCATCTTAACTTTGTTACAGGCATTTGCACTGACAAAGAAGAAAATGCCACAAAGAACAAGCAAAAACAAAATAAACTAACTATTTTTAAATTTTGATTAGTAAAAATACAACCAATCTAACAAGGCAACAAAAAGAATTAACAGGGCCAGGGTGTTAACTGCAAGTTAGAAAAGTTTATTCATCCAAGTCGACAATAATTGGTAAGCAGCTTTAGATACAGTTAGAAGAAAGATGGAATTATTATGGCTATGCAAGCATGAGATCTTGGTGTTCCTCTATGAGAGAGAAAGCTACAAAGAAGGCCTTACCACGCACTATAACTTTTTTATTCTTGTAACCTGTCAGCAAGTACAAGATTTAGGTGTATCTTCAGGAAAAATTTTACATCACTCAAAAGGCCATTTAATTCACTAATTTACACAAACGTATTCAGGAAGCAACTTGCAATGCCATGCAAATTCCCTTTTATAGATTGCGCCTTGAATCAGCTTTAACAATATGAAAGGTTACCATGCAAATTTCCTTTTATAGCAACTTTCAGTGGATCAAGATCTTTTAACCAATCACATAAAGCAATAACTTCAGCTCAAAGCTTATGACTACATATGCTGGTCAAATATATATCTAGTGTCTCATTTTGCCACATAAGCCAATCAGCTTGCCAGTGAAAAATATTTTCATAGTTAAGTTCTGGAGTGATCAAAGATGACCATTGGTAAATGATGAAAAACCATCCCTTTATTTGCTGTCTATTATCATGTCAGAAGCGTCATCTGGGGCCATCTGGGGCCATTTTAGGTGTATGTAACACGAAGAGATTTACCCCAGGAATGCAGATACTCCTTAGAGACAGTTCTAACAAGGAGAAGGCATCCCTGTGTTGCAACTTTCATCTTCATCCATGCAACATAAGTAACTGCAATTACACCAATACAGACATACAGAGTGGAGGTATGGAGGAATGATGCTGTGAATCATATATTAAGATAATGTTATCAGGACATGCAACAATCCATGTGGTTTCGGCCCATTTATCCTTTCCAAAATTTTGGTGGCAAATGACAAAGGCATCCATATTGTGGTTGTAGATGTTGGACATTCAACCTTTCTAATTTTTCGATCAACTTAACAAATCATGTCCCCTGAACCAAGTTTAGTTCATGAATGACACATACGTCCAAGAGGATGCACAGATATAATGTAACATGCCTTAAAAGTAACCTTATGTGTTCCAATTGCATGTACAAATCTGAATTAGAAACTGAACTCAGGAAATCATCTCCCTAAAAATTATAATACCAAGCATACACTCCACAAGTTTCAAAGAAGTTAAAGTAGCACTGAAGAAGGAAAAGAGAACATCAATAACAATCTTGGGAAAAAGAATTTACTCATCTCCCTATGGACTATAACGTCCAACACCATAAGCACAAGTTTCAAACAAGTAAAGAAGCCTTAAGAAAAGGAAAGAAAAGAAGAATAACAATCTGCAGAAAAAGAACTTACAAGAATGAGGAACTGTAGTAGAAAGCCAATAGTTCACCTCCTTTGTGACATAAATGAACAGAGTTCTATTCAAAATCAAACAAGGCAGAAAAGAAAGAAAAAAACAACTGCAACAGTTGCTCCTTCATGACTCTGAATAATCATAAGCCTGGATACAGAAATCAGGTGGCAAACTTAATCCAGTTCTCCAATATTCTGTCAGTCAACCTAAGTTCTACTAGAAATTGTACTGAACATAGAGTGCTACTGTTACATCTATAGCAGCGTTTAATAAATTATGCACACCTAAGTCACAATTAAATCAGAAAATGCAAAAATCTTACCAATAAAGATTTGAAGTGCATAGGACACCAATTGCCACTTTTAGCTTCTTGCTGTCCCAACTGCAGCTCACTCAGAAAAAATAGTTTTGGCAAACAGGTTATAGAATTGCATAAAAGACAACACCTGGCCATCAAGGTGACAATCAGTGAAAGATTTAAGAGACATTGAATCCTGAAAATAAATATAAAGTAATAAGAAGCGAAGGAAGAAAAGACCCTCAATGAACAGGGTCATGCACACATGAAAGCAACCTACACAAGTACAAATCTACGGCATTTATGAGGTGAGTGAATTGGACTACTAAAGTACTCACAAAATAAGATATGATGAAATCCCATTTTCTCTTCCTGCAATTTCTTTTCTTTCCTTTACTTCTGAACAGGTTTATAGCCAAGTTTTTGCTTTTTTCCCCGGCTATCAATGGACTGTACATCACAATTTTAATTTCATAATTGAGAGGTGAATCATTGCAATAAGATAAATGATTAGAAGAATCAGAATCAATATTTTAATTGGAGATGTCTGAGCAAGCATTTTAATTCTCGACATGAGATCAATAATCACAAGTTTTACAAGACCCATATTTCCTTTGGGATTATTATCAGAATTCAACATTTGATAGTAGTAATACTATAACTTCAATATCATTTTAGAGTTTCTATGCGCAACCACTCAGTGACTAATTTTTTATTTAGCTGTCATGGTATCACTATACCCAGAAAGGCAATTCAGAAATAGGTACATGCTGCACAATAGACTGAAAGAATCCCAAATGACCATACTGTATGAGGATTCAAATCAGAAGTGATATAATACGAAAAGTGATACTTTTCTGGTAAATTACACCACATACAAAACATGTAGCATAAATGAAAGTTTGATTGTTATTTTGGATGAACCAGGGTAATAATCCCTATGGGAAGGACATGACAAAGTCTGCAATGATTGCCAAAATTAACAGACAAACGTCTGAGAGAAAGAAACTTTCAAGTTATAAGCCACTGGTTATTGCTTGAAAAAAGCCAATTTAATCCAGCTGGATTCATTTCTACGGTAGTTGACAACAGCATTTGCATCTACGACAAACTTGTAGAAAATGTCCCCTCTCTGACAATGGTGACGAGAAATATTTTACATCCCAGATGAGCTATAACTGGATGCATCATTGTTTTCGCAAAAGAAATTCTTACAAGATTTGGAAATGCCCTATGTTTAAGTGCAGATATCAAGCTTCACAAAAGAATCAGCATTGCCAACTTTCAAATCCTTCACATTAAATATGCCTAGACCCCAAAGCGTGATGACCTACTGAACAAGAAAAAAAAGGTTGATGTTTTCTCTATGTTTTGATTAAAGAGAAGCTAAATGTCTACATTAAAAACGGATATAACTAATGAAGCAGCACTTGGTAGTAAATCCAGCTGAGAGATATCAGATAATAAATGCATGAAAAAGCCAAGAGTTTCCCATACATTTGTCATAAATTAACCAAAGAAAAGAAAGCTTAGCAATCATCAATTCACCTACACTGGCTTTCCTTTGTTTCTCTCCTAAACCAAAACTGAGAGAGAGAAAGAGAGAGAGAGATGGAAAGTTCGAATATTGTAACAGAACCCTCACATTGTGTAACCCTAGGTTAGCTAACCTCATTGAAATTAACTGAAGAAAATGTAGACAGAATGAGAATAAACCTTCAGAAAAAATAAGTGTGAAGATTTTGTAATGCCTTCTTGACATAAGATGTCAAAATCGTGTTATTTGGATTTCTGGCATACGTCTGTCCAGCATGCAGAAGACCCTGTGACATATGCAGCTATGATTCACTAAAAAGTTCAGATTATATCAGTACTTGAAAGTACTAAAAGGTTGGTCACTGAGCTGAGGTGCCAGTTATACAAGAACGTGAAAAAAAAGAAAAGAATGAACCCTGTATCATTGCTTAAATGTGCGTTTTGTCAACCAAAAAATTGCTAAATGTGGAACTAATTCTTAACTCTTCTTTGAGATTCCAATTTTCATCTGCATTTATAAGAATGAGTAAATGGCTCTCTTTCAGAACATAATGAGGAAATCAACAGAATTGGTGTGAGTTGGCAGTTGAGATGAAAATTTGAACCAGAACAATGAATTTAGAAACCAAACACACAAGACAAAGCAAAGACAGGAATTTTTACAAGTGGCTTTTCTCGACGCGTCACTTGGCTAGTTAAAGAGTATGTTAAGTCAGGCAATCCAGTGTCAACAAGCCATGTGATAGCAAGGAGCATGTGTTTGAGCCACGTCATTAGTGAAATCAGAAAGTAAGTGTTAAAAAGGGGGAGACGGTGAGAGCACAAGTAATGGCAGAATTCCAGATATATACAGAAACTTCTCAATTAAAAGTACTAGAAATGCTTTAGCAGATATTTCACAAGCCAAAAAATAAAACATAAATATTTTAAGGGAAAAAGAAACTTAAAATCTTTCCTAGTCTCAAAGAAGTTTGTAAGCATTTGCATGATACTAAAGTAACGTAAATTAAAATTTGTGATGACCGAACACCACAAAGATATCTAAAAAACCTGGAAGATATGATCTTATGACATCAGGATACAATGCATAAACTCTAAATCCATAAATCATCTTCTGAATGCAGCCATTATGTTTATCCAAACTTTACAATGAAATTTGATTTGGTATTCCAGGCACAAAATATTGCTCCATCATTTTACTAGGGAATTAACAAAAGTTGGTTTCCCCAGCATTAACTACCAGGCCATCTTATTCAGTAGGTAGCCAAGTAACTCAAAGTGCCTTAGGCAAGAGATCCAGAAACATAGGTAAAGTTTGTCTAAAAACTACAATGTAGATATTTAATCGTTCAATTTCATACAGCTTTAAGTCGTCAGAAGGCATGCAACGTCTTATCATCTATTTCAGCTGCTGTTACAACATGCAACTTATCATCATTAATTTTAGGCTTTTAGCTGTATTGTCATTAATTTTACAGTATTATCGTTATTTTTTGGCTTTTAGCTGTATTGTTGTTAATTACTATCATCGTTATTTTTAGGCTTTTAGTATTGTCATTAATTTTACAGTATTATCGTTATTTTTTGGCTTTTAGCTGTATTGTTGTTAATTACTATCATCGTTATTTTTAGGCTTTTAGCTGTATTGTCATTCATTTTAATGGCTTATATAGCCGCAGCACATTTACTACTTAAGAGCGACATCTGTAAATGCTGAAATTCTCGCAACAAATTTCCATCAGAATTCCTAATAGCACAAACTGACAATTAATCTATTATGATTTTAAACTGCCATATGAAATATCACAAGTAAATAGCATAAGAATATCAGTATGGATTCCAGAAAAATGAAATACAACTTCCAAATACAGTTTGAAAGTCCATGATTAGCGGGGTTATAGAATGACCTCAAATTCTCCATATTATTACACTAGATAAATTGTTCAGCCTCTTTAGAGCCAGTGCAATCTACAAGGCCTTATTAATCCAGCATATATATATGTATATGTGTGTGTGTGAACACACGCATTTCATGTATCAGCATGTGGACTGTTTCAGCTATGGCAATACAGTCGAGAGAAGATGGTAAGTAGCGTTAGACTAAATACAGAAAAGTGGAGAGTTTACCCGTAAGCTGATGTACATTGCCCACGTACGTGTACCTTGCACTCCCAAACTGACACAGGCCTCGGTTTTACGTACAAAATTTGAATCCCGTCTTTCTTCTAACCATCCACACCAAACTTCATCTCACGCAACCGCCTCATGTTTCTAACGTGAACATGACGCATTCCACAATTTTTACGCCCCTGGATGCGTGCACCGACTTCCCACTCCGCCCAGCAACAAACTAACCTGCGCCACCAGCCATGAATGAACCCTAGCCACCCGTGCGTTAGTAGGGGAACAGCATTACAAACAATCAAACAGCTAAAATGTGCAGGATTAGCAAATTAAGAAACGGATTATGCAGATATAAACTGGTGAAGAGGTAAAGAGAAATCTACCATTTGAACATATGATTACAGCCATGCATTGTTTCAAATCCCTAACAGATGAAAATAAGAAGAAAAAACCCAAAAATAATTGTAAGAAATGAAAAAGGAGGGAATAAAAAATAATCCGATTCTATCATACTCTGTGGGCATAAAAAGCAACTACAGTCTACACCCATTAAAAGACCCAAGATAAATTTACAATACTATCCCTACAAACAAACATCATTTTCCCAAACTACCCCTCTTATTACTACTTCTTCCCCTTCTTCGCTGCAGCCTTCTTCGCCGGAGACTTAACCGTTTTTGGTTTCACGCTCTTTGCCGGGGCCTTCTTCGCGGGCGCAGCCTTCTTAGCCGGTGTAGCTTTCTTAGTAGGCGCCGCCGCCGCCGCCTTCTTCCCTGGAGTTGACCTCGTCGACGTCCTGGACGCCTTAGCGGGCGGCTTCTTCTCAGCCTTTGGCTTCTCCGGAGCCTTCCTCTTTGGCGCGGCCTTCGACTTTACAGGAGCCGCAGCCTTTGGCTTCGCAGCCGGCTTAGCTTTGGCTGCTGGCTTCGCCTTTGCCGCTGGCTTAGGTTTCGCAGCAGCGACCGCCTTGGTTTTTGCAGCGGCAGCTTTAGGCTTCGGCTTAGCTTTTGAAGCAGTTACCTTCTTTTCCTTGGTAGCGGCAGCCTTGGGCTTCGGTTTCGGCTTCGCGGCAGGGGCCGACTTCTTCTTAGCCGGCGCAGCAACAGCGGCCGGTTTGGAAGAACGAGCGGATGGGAGCTTGAATGAACTCTTGACTTTGACAAGCTTACCATTGGACACAAGCTTCTTCAACTGAACGAGCAAAAGCTTCCTAAAATTCGGCGGCAGATTCTTCTGCTTGTCTTCAATGAACTTCGTAATCGCGTACTGACTCGATCCCGTCTTATCCTTCAGCGTCACGATCGCGTCCTGAATCATCTGCATGCACACAAAAAATTCAGATCGCATTTCAAGAATATCAAAACCCACAAAACGCGAATTGGGTCATTCAATACCTCGAAGTAAGGAGGGTGAGTGGGCGCGTTACGCTTTCTGGGCGCAGGGACTTTCTTCGGCTTGGGCTCCTTGACAGAGGCGGCTTTCTTGGTTTTGGTGGATTTCGGCGGAGGGTTTTCTTCCTTGACAGGCTCCTCGGCGGCCGGCGGCTCAACCTCTGGCTCGGTGGGGAAAGCTGGCTCTTCGTTGGTGGCCATGGAGAAATTCTCTTCAGAAACTAGGGTTAGGGCTAGGGTTTGAGAATTTGAGAAAATTGGACAATAGATCTATGCACTGAAACGATATAATCCAATTATCACTTGTGGGTTTGGGGTGAGTTTAACGGAGAAAAATGGGCGGATTTAAATAGTGAGCGTCCTGGGGCTCATATCCAGAAGATGAAAGCTGATTGGTGGAGAGGCGATTGACGCGGATCGAGGCTATGGAGAAATTTTGAATTTGCACCGTGGGATGGGATATAATCGACGGTGTGCAAATTTGATGAGTAAGATGGATTGGAATGCTTAGCAAAGTTGGCTGTTTGGGGGACCTAAGGTGTGTTTTTATGCTGGATTGATTTGGGAATAACTTGAGCTAGACTTTGTAAATTGTGATGATCTTTTCTTCATTTTGTAGGGAATTTCGTAAGCTTTCTGGAGAATGTTTATTTGAGTGATGAAGATTAAGAGTTTGGGAGATATTGTGTTCTAAAGGTAAAGTGGTCGACACGAGAGTTTTTATGGAGCGTGTTGCGGTTTTAGTGTGTTATGTCAAAATGCTTGGAACAAAATGCCAATTTTAACATTGGACGCTATACTAGGTTAATCTATGAGTCTTTAGAAACGAGAATCGTGGAAATCCAATGGGATTTGACTAGGAAAATATTGATTTGAAATGCATTGAGGATGAACACATTCATAATATTTGCTTTAAGGGTAGTAGTAAGACCATGTAATACAATTTCTTCCAAAAAAACTTATTTTGTATAAAGATTTTCTCACTGTGTAGAGTTGCTTATTATCAACTAACATGATTACATACAACGTTGTTGCCATCATAATTTGAAGAACAAACACAAAGATTTTTTATTTTGGCCTTCGCCCGCAATATTTTTTACTTGCATGGCACTAACGCAAACTCAAGTTATAAATCTTGATCTTGACACGTGTTATCTTTTAATAACGCTTATAATTATCTAGTAATAGATTATTTATTATCACGATCTTCATTCATAGTAGTGATTGTGAGAATGACAACTACTTTGTTAATATGAAAAGTCATTTATATCTAATATAGTATATAAACTAAAGTTGTATTTTGATTTGGTAAAAATTGCAATCAACACATGTTGAATTCAATTACTTATAAGAACTTACTTTGCAAATCATCTTCAACTTTTACTGAAAACCATCTAACTTCACTTAATGAATAGCAAATGCTAAGTGAAATAATTATTATTATTATTTTGCACAATTTATTTGCTTGTGAATTGGTACTTCATGGACAGACATGTATAGATGTCAAAAGTTATCAAACTAATTGGTACTTATAAATCAATTTTTTTTATGGCAATCACTGTGCTAAGGACAATATCATTTCTTACATAATTTCAAACTTTTACAAATTTTCACTTGGAAATTGTATAAAATATGATGGTGAACAAAGTTTGTAGAGTTTGTAGCGTTCAACACTCATTAAATCACTAATATTGGTAAATCAAATTACACAAAAATTTCTATACACTCTAATCAATAAAATAACATGTTCTAGTCAACACACTAAATCAACATCACAAGAATGTATGTTGTTGAAAAAAGACTAGAGTTATTTATTAGCTAATATATGCGAATTACAATATAAAAACTTAGCAAATTATATATTAAAATGAAAAAAATATATATATGCATCAAGCTAAGTTTCATGAGGACTGATTTTACTATCATTGAACTAAAATAGTATATTATAAAGTACTATTAATATATTCTTTAAAGTTTTGAGGACATCATGCTTAACATAAAAGTTGAATTTAAGTTGTAAATGTTATCAAAAACTAAAACAAACAAATTTATTGTATGTAATAATAATAAACATTTACAACAAACATAAATGAGCTTCACACTGATAAAGTATTACTAAGTAAAACTGCAATGAACTTCATGCATAGTATACCAATAAAGAAATTTGTTTGTTTTAGTTTTTGATAACATATACAACTTAAATTCAACTTTTATGCTAAGCATGATATGCTATAACAACAAAGAATTTTTCACTTTTCAAAATTGAATATCACAATTGTTAATAAATATTAACGCACACACCCTCCCAAGTTGCATTAGTTTTTATCAATCATGTATAAAAATTTCATTTCTTATACTCGTGTGATACATTCTTAACTTTTTATTATTGACTACTTACCTAATTATGATATCATACAACAAGAACTGAAATATTATTACATTAATGTAATCCAAGAACAATGAAATCAAATGAGATTTAGCTACTGAAACATTTCTTTAAGTTGCAGAGAAGATATTCACAAGGAATAAACGTGTGAGTGCGAAATTATAATTTTACATTTGATAGCAAAATATTACTTTGTGATCACTTTAATATACAAGGCAAAACAATATTGACATTGTGGGTTTTAACAACATCGTGTCTTATTGTGATGAAAATAGCACGTTACCATTCCCGTTTTGAATTAATATGAAAGAGAGCAATAATTGAATTTTTCATCCTAGATCTTGGTAGATTCTTTTTCTCATAACATGTTTTGTTTTTATTTGCATAACATGCAACGACATGAAACAAAATTGTAGACTCTTAATCTTTACATATGCTATCTTATTTTGTTGTCCTAGAGTATTACATAACATATTATTAATTGTTGCGACCTTTCATTAGTTGCTAGTTTAAGTTATGATCGAATTATCAACATAGTAAATGATTTTAATCATCAAATCTTACATCATCATACTTAATTTTTTACATTTGTTCTTTTACTACTACTAAAAATAAGTAATACTCTATGATAAGAGCTTGGTAATCCATACATTGATATATTGCAGAACCAAAAGTGTGCGAAGCAATTTAAATTTGGTTAGGGAAACATTTGCTTAGAAAACATCAAAGATGCATATGCCAAAGGTATTTTATATTTTGAACAAAAATTGACTTTTGCAATATAGATTCCAAAAAAAATAACCGCACGTGAATACCACGCACGTGAATACCACTTGATTACATAACGTTCTTTCACTTAACGAGACACGATTTTATTGGCATCGTAAACTAACCCACGTGTTGCAATTTTAGTTGAACTAGCAGTTAGAGCACACTCGATGCATGCACAAATAAAAACACTCAAAAAATATTCACTACAAAGAATAATTATTAGCAAAATATTCATTATGATTATACTTATTTCATTAGAATCTTAGTTCCATATATATAAATTGAAATAATAAACTTAAAGAATAGAATTCTAGAAAATAGTGTATGTTTAGAAAATATTGGACATTTATTGAAGAAAATATAAAAAAAAACATAAGAACAAAAACTTCATACCTGTTTAATCTTGGATCTTTCTGATTTCTAAGAGAAAAGACTGAGAACAAGAATAACTAAAAATATGAAAGTGATATGTGGGATTAGATACCACAAAAATATTGAAAAGGTTTGCAAATTCAGAAATTTTGCATCTAAAATCTAAAATTATGAATCTCATTTTTTTCTTATTATAATAAAATGAATATGATAACATATTATTAACTTATATATAAGAATATAGAAATTTAGATATGTATATTAATTATATGGACATATAAATGATCATACATACATTTTTTTATTTATGATATAAATACTTAATTAAATATTAGTTGCATATCAATTTTATGTCTGTTAACATATTTACATATTTACTGTTTATACATGCATATAAACAATAGTATAGAATATATATCGACTTAATATAAACTGTATATATAGTATTTATTTTATTAATCTTTTATCTTTGCATAAACATGTTAATGATTTATGTTTTATCTCAATAATAATGATTATTGACTAACATAGCTGCAATGTATTTAAAAGCAATATTATATCGAAAACAGGAAAGTTTTTGCAAGGAAAAATTAGGATTAAAAAAGTAGGAACTTTTAAAATTATAAAAAGCACATTATTTTTTACATATTTAGAGAGAACGGACTAGTAATAGTCCCATTAATTTTTAAGATGTCAACATCATATTGAAAGTTAAATTTATATTGATGCTACTTGTATAATATTTTAAGTTAAATTTAAAACTATTTTTTATATATAAAACTCTATATCTTTCCCTATGCGTTGTAAGAAAAGAAAAGGAAAAATGAATGAAAGAAAGATACAAATCAAACACGTTTTTTTCAATTTTTTTAAAAATCTCATGTAAGGCTCTTTTACATATATTTTTAAGATTTATTGATAATGTTAGTTTGATGATAGTTCCTGCGTACAACCAACAGCAAAATAGAAATAAAATTATTATCTTATTTATATGTTAAGGTAAAGTAATTGTTATTTGAATAAGAGAAATTAAGTCTCTATTTATTGACCGTAGTTATTATATCATTTTCCGCATGCAATATTTCAAATTTTTAATTTTTTAATGATTAAATATGATTTTCACTTTCATAAATAAAAGTATTAGTTAAGATTTTGGTATAATTAATCTATTAATCACATGATATTTCAGTATTTTGCCTGTTGCACTTATTTTTTTTTTTTAAATAATACAATAAATTTGATAGAATGTAAGAAAAAATTCAATAGTATACGTCACGATAATATAGATAGAATTTAATTTAAAATTGGAGTTCAATTGATCCTATTGTTTTGTCATTCCCTTAAATACGTATAATTGATATGTGTTTTTATATTTAAAAAAATTATATCTTGTAAGCTCATTTTTTTTTAAACTTAAAAAAAAATTACTTTTTCTAATTTTCACTTAAATGTTCACTTAGACTTATCTTTAATTATGTAGAAGTTAGTGTTTTTTTGTTGTTGTCATTTTAACAAATAAAAGATTTGAAGTTACCTATTACTAAACTTGTAGAAGTTACATTATTTGTTCTATACAAGTTGTCATTTTAACGAATAACAAACTTTATAAGTTCCTCCTCTTTAAATATCTCAACATTACTATGCTCTCACTATAATTTTAAAAATTTATACTACCTTAAGCCTAATTAATTAACACATGTACATTTTATTTATTTCAATTCATTTATTGTGCATTCACTTACTAAAAGCTGCAAAAGGGAATGTTCAATTCATTTATCTAGATTTCATGCTTTGTTTAAACACTAGAACTAAATCCATTAAATATTAATCAGATTATAAATAATCAAAATTTCAAGCAATCCCTACACTAAAATTCACTTGTCTAGCTTTATTGCTTTGTTTAATCACTAGAACTAAATCTATTAAATATTAATCATATTATAAATAATCAAATTTCAAGCAATCTCTACACTAAAATTCACTTGTCTAGATTTATTGCTTTTTTTAAACACTAGAACTAAATACATTAAATATTAATCAGATTATAAAAAATCAAATTTCAAGCAATCCCTACACTAACTAAATTCTGCAATAGGAATTAGTTTTATTTATGCTCTACATTTATTGCTCTCTACAAACACAAGAATGAAATCCATCATTCAGATTCAGGCTATAAAATTACCAATAATCAGATTTATAATTCAGATGGAATTGGATTTCAAGCCATCATATCCAATATTTACATACCATCCCAAGCAAATGAAGCCAAAGTGGAGGACAGAAATTGACAATCTAATATTTAGGTTTTTACTTAAAATTATTATGTCAATTCATTTCCATAGTTTTGCAAATTAAATATTGTTAGTTTATCTTTTTTTTAAGAAAATGATCAAATACATATCATTTATTACATTTAAATTTCAAACATAAAATACGAACAATTATATAAATATATCAAAAACTTAAAAAAAAATATTATATAAGTAGACTAATAACTACATTTGAAGTGTTAAACTTACCATTTGAATAAGACAGTTAATGTTTTTTTTTTTCACTATATATAAATACAATTATAAAAATTAATGTGATAATAGCTTATATCCATGATGAAAAATCATCTCATGACTGTGCCAGTGGAGGGAACTTGGCTTTATAATATTATGTTAAGAAAATTATTCAACTCCACCTCCTAAAAAGCAAGTAAATATTGTTGGCCTAATGATTTGTATGTATTTTATGTGTATGGAACATTCATATTATGAATTTTTGAAAGGGATGGTTTGATTACATTGATTGGGAGTTCTAATTTAAAAATTATTATAGGGAATTAATTATATCATAAATTTAGCTACTTTCCTTAAATTGATAATTTATTACATTGAAGGAATATTTATAAAATCAAATTTGATAACAAAGTGATTAGCTAAATATTTTTTTAGTATCTACTAGCCAGAATTGATTATAAAATCAAAACTAAATATTTTATCTGATATGCCATATGCCCCTCAAGATGAATCTCCATAGGAGATTTCAATCTTGGTCTTCAATGAATGGAAACGAGTGTGCGAAAGAGATTCAGTGAGAGCATCCTCCAACAGATCTTCAAATGAGATATATATAACACGAAGAGTACCACATGAACTTGATCCTAAATGAAGTGATAATTAATAGCCATATGTTTTCATGCGAGAGTAAAACACGAGAGTAAAACACCTGGTTGAAATAAAGGTGTGTAGCATCAATATTGTGATTATCACAATAGATAATATGAGCAGTAGACAAATGAAGTGAGAAGAGAACACAACTATTAGAGTTTCGCAGGAGATGTAACAATAGGAAGAGCGAACAACGATTCGTGGTTTCTTTGATGATTCTGAATGAAGTGATAATCAATAGCCACATGTTTTCATGCGAGAGTAAAATACATAGTTGAAATAAAGGTGTGTAACGTCAATATTGTGATTACCACAATAGATAATATGAACAGTAGACAAATAAAGTGAGAAGAGAACACAACTAACAGAGTTTCATAGGAGATGTAACAACAGAAAGAGCGAACAACGATTCGTTGCTTCTTTGATAATCATTAGACAGCGACCAAGATGCACAAGCACTAGTGGAAGTAAAATCGTCCTAATTATTCATCCAATTAACATCAGAAAAAATATGGAAAGACAAGGAAAAATGACGATGAAGAAGAAAACCACGAGTTTTCATACCACAAAGATAACAAAGTACCATTAACTCGAGACAATTTATTGACAGCATAAGCAATGTTGGGTACTCAGTAGGTTTGTCAGTGCTATACCAGAGGTGATGGTGAGGGATTGTTCTGTGGCAATAGAAGTGGTAATGGGTTTGGCACCAGATATGTTTGCACGAGCAAGAAGGCCAATGATGTAACAGAGTTGAGAAAGCATGATGTATGTAAGTATTGGAGTAGCCTCAATACCAAGAAATAAGAAAAGTGCACCAAGATATTTGATAGAGCAATTGGGCCAGCAAGTTAATAAAGTAATGAACTACAATATCATTGTTACCATTAATAATGATTTCATCAACATAGACAAGTTAAATACATAATCTAATGTTGAGAACAAATAAAGAAATGTCCACGCGAGAGTTGGTAAAGTGAAGCTACTAAATTGACCTAAGTAATGGTACCAAGCCCGTAGAGCTTGTTTAAGACCACAAATTGCCCTGTGAAGTTTGCAAACATGGAAATAGCACCAATGAGAACACTAATGATGAGGAGATCTTGACATTTCCATGTTGAGTATGTCGGGTTTTTGCGACGTAGTACCATTGACAATAACATTAGGAGTTGGGCACAATTAAGTGCCATTAATAAGTTATCGCAAACCGTATCCTTCCAACAGAGCATGGATTTGAAGGCTCCATGTGATATAATTGGTGGTGGCGAGTCTGAATACATTGAAAAAATTAATACTAATGAGGGGATATTTTGGTTCAAGTGTTAGGAATAATAGAATGAGATGTGATTGGAATTGAAGTTCTTTCGAAAACTATTGAAAATTGAAAAAACGAAAGTGACAAAGATAAAGAGAGAAAAAGAGATTAGGATCATTTTTACCTTGATACCATATGAATTCTGAAAATGATGGCTTGATTATCGATCGATTGAGAATTACAGTATAGAGAGAGTTGCAGGGAATCAATCGTATCTTAAATCCAGCCACTTTCCTCAAATTGAGGATTTGTTATAATGAAAGAATATCTACAAAATAAAACTTGATAACAAAATTGATTAGCTTAATATTTTCTTTGATATCTACATAATCATAATTGATTAAAAAATAAAAATTGAATATTTCCTCTTATACATATTTCTTCTTTTAGTGGAAGTGTAAATACTTTTGGATATTCATATTGCCGGACAGTTATTTTTTAATCATTAAAATATTTAATTTTCTTTGTGATTTTGATTTTTAATAAGACATTAGAAAAAATAGTTTGTGTACAGCAGTCATATGCATGACTCAAAAACTAATTAAATTATTTGATCTTTAATTCAAGATCGACAACTAAAAGTTCGTTTAACTTTGATTCGTTAAATATAACAAATTAAGTTTAACACATTTTTCCATCGATAACATTTGAAATTCAGTTCGAATTTGACTCGATTAATAAAAAAATAAAATATATACAAAAAAATCAAACTACTCGAGTTTAATTCATGTCCGACTCGATTATAGTTCGTTCATACTCAACTTGATTAACAATAACATTAAATTCAAATATAATTTTTTAACTTCAATAAAAATTCAAATAAATTTGAACAATAACATATTTGACTCAACTTGATTCATTTACACTCTAACCATAGGTTTGGTTTTTTGGAAAAAAATAGTGAAATTTATGAGCTTATTCTGATGGGCCTTAGTTATATATAGGAGTGTACATTCGGTTCGACTGAACCGAAATTTCAGTTCGTCAAAATTAAAAGTAAAAAATTGAGGTTTTAATCAATTTTTTTTTGTTTTTTGGTTCGATTTTCGATTAACCAATTTTTTTTAAAAATAAATAAAAATCAAAAACATTATTATAAATATATATTTTTTATTTATTATGGGTGAGAAAAATATAAAAATAGTATAAAAATAAATAATAAATATAAAAATATAAATTTTAAAATAAAAAATAGTATAAAAATATAATATAATATATATATATAAATAGTAATTCAGTTTTCAGTCAGGTTAACAGAAATAAAAAATAAAAACTGAACCAAAAATAAAAGAAAAAAATAAAAACTGAATCAAAATTTTTTATTCGATTTTAATTCAATTTCAATTCAATTTGGTCGATTAACCGAACTATGTGTACCTCTAGTCATATTAAGGTTGGACTATGAACGTATATGGACATCCCTATATGTCACCTGTAACTTGGTCATATAAATTTTGATATAAGTTACATAAATGTGTGTGTGTATATATATATATATATATAGTGTAGATGGAGAAATTTCTTTATAAATATTTCTTAGGAAATTTTATTGTAAATATTAGAGGCCAATAATTTTTTTTTCCCAAAAGAGTGTAGCAGTTAAATATCATTAACTTAGGTAGGGGTAGTATGCAGAAGCAAACTTAGGTCGCAATTGACCGAGTTTATGATCTAAATAAAGATACGAAACAAATGGCAGTAACCTATACACGGAACCTAGATTGCAATGTTTTGCTCTTGAAATACCTTTTCTATAATTTACATGCTAATATACCTGAGATTATTAGTTGAAATTAATAATCATAGTTTATCGAGTACTGCATTTATAAGATCTTAACTGGTAAAAAGAAAATCTAAATAAAATAAAAAAAATTACAAGATCTCAGACTCAAATGGAGAATTTAAATAAAAAAAAAATTGTAATAAAAACTTCTGATTAAAAAAATTTCAATACGAACCGATTGATCACGTTTACAATCATATATATATATGTGTGTGTGTGTGTATATATATATATATATGTTTTCCTTTTTTGATTTTCCCTCCAAAGTTTAAATTAATGACACAAAAGATTAATGATGGGTGAACTTTCCAGCAGTGGGCTTGGGCTGGTTTAGTCTGGGCTAACTTTTAATTATGAGAGCTTTAGAGCAACACTGAAGAATTCAAGCCCAAGCCTGCCTTCATCAGGCTTATGATTTTAAATTCAAGTCCAACGGTCAAAGGCTTCGGTGTTGGAGTTGGACTACGGTAGCCCATGGGCTTGGGTAGCTTTTTGACTTCTTGCAAGATACAGAGAATATCCAAGTAAAATAGAGCGAACGTAGTTCAATAGGGAACAAAACCCATAATTACATCGTATTTTTCACTTCAAACTATAATTTGCTTTCATTCCCATGTTCATGTTTACGTATTTTGTTTTTTGGAATAACAATTTGATGCGGTGTATACCTTCATGAAAGTTGGTTCGATGGATAGCTCCTATGAATGACTCTTTTCCAAAATGCAGGCTGGACAGCATGCACTCGATTTAGAGTTTATGGGTTGTTTCAAAATAATCTTCCGACGTTCAAATTATGCCAGAGGTAGCATAATGAATTCATAGAATATTTAATATACATATAGAGTTGGAGACGAGCATTTATAATTATCCTCAAAAAACTATAATTTATATGGTTGGATGTGTGCACCTCTTATGCCATTAAGAGTTTATTATCTCATTGAACTATTGTGTGTGGTTGAATGCATACACCTCTTACGCCTTTATGGTTTATAGTCTCATGGGTTTTGGCCAATTGAATTGGGTGTTAAATTGGGTCTTTTTTGGTATTTAGACTTTTGATAATTAATTGATCTTGAATTATTAATTTTCATTACACTTAAAAAATATAATATAATCATACATATTAGACATAACATGAAAAGTTAGTCGATGAAATGGTGAGCAAATCTATGTACTTAATAATAATTACTAATAGCCAATGTGGTTTGACCAAAGTAATAAGGTTGGGGTTTCAAGATTCTCTAGTTAACAAGAAGTTGAGTTCGCTTGGGTTTTTTGTTATTTCAATAGTAATTTTTTCTATTAAGATATATCTTGATTAAAAAGTGTTGTTTGTATTAAATTAATTTTAATATCTTAATATAATTATTTTTTTCTCTCAAGAATAGAAGAATTTGTAACCCATGATAAACCTAGCATGAAATGGACGTGAGATTTTAGTTACTAATCCTTCACGATACAAATATTGGATGCTTTTAATGGTTTTTGCATAACATGACTAGAAAATTTAAGTGGTTTTTGTAAAACTTCTCCATCTCGTTTGCAAGAAATTTGTTCAAAAAATATGATTTTGGATTGTTTATTTCAGTTTTTGTTTAATATTATATTTTATATTATACATATACATCAAATATATGTAATCCACATTTAAATATATATTTAAAAAATATTTTATAAACTTATATTTTTTATAGTGTAGAATATAAGATGAAATATATGATTTTAGAACAGAGAACACGTCATTGTACACTAATTTCCCCATCACCACTAATCAGATAATGCCCCATTTGATTACTCAAATACCCTTTTCTATTTTCATGATTGCAATTTAATCGAATTTTAGATGAAAATCAAAACAATGAAAATTTTATATAATTTTACATTAACACACTTCTACGTATACACTAATTCAAAAATAATAATATCACATCATTATTTTTAAATTAAAAAAATTTTAAAAAATGAAAAACCGCACTTTATCATGTTTCAAGGAAAAAAATAACAGAAGAATATAAAAAATTGATTAATCTTAACCTGGTAAGGGAATTAAGAAGACAAATAAGTACAAAGTCTTTTACATTTTCAGTTGTTTTTCTTCCAGAAGAAGAATAGATATTCTAGTTGTCAAGACAGATTTAAGAACCCATTCCAGGCAAATAGGCAATTTCCAAAAAGGGCGGAAGCCATCCCCATCCATGTCAATTGCTTAAGAATAGAATCAGAATGTGGATCCACAAATGGCTAACCAATTCTCTACCATTTCTAACAAAAAAACCAAGATTTCAATCCCAACATGTGCATCCTGTTCAATAATGATTATACTGACACCAAAATAGATCAAAAACACCAGAATTCACCTGCAATTAGCTTTCCAAACACCACAAGTTAACAAGTTACAAAGTACTTCCAGTAAAGAATCCTTGCAGGCACTCGATATTGATCACTTCTAATAATCGTGTGTCATCACCTTAAACCATCCAAATACGTGGAGTCGAAGCATCAATAACTTTCTAGTTTTGCAATTCAGTTCAGACAGACGTATAAACAAAATGAGAAAACCTTGGCACATAGAGCGCTTACAAGTGTGGACTCAGGATTGCACCATGCTACAGTATCTATCATCGTGAAAATGAACATATAAGCATGAGATATATGTATGACACGCTGCTGCAGTATCTAGTTTCTTATATGCATTTCTTCCACACATTTAGTCTTATGGAGTATATGTCAATTGGTAAATGCAGCAATTCAACTAATAGATAAAAAATAAGTGAAAAAACTCAAAAAGGGTATTAATATCAGAAAGCGCTTCTTTAAAAGTAAGAGTCTCTTAAGATGAGGGAATTCTTTCCTTTCAGCACGTACACCTCAAACCTTGGTTTTGTTTTGTCTTACCAACATCTAGAACAAGAAGGCTTCAAAACTAATGATCTGAACCACAAATTTGCCCATATGTACCGCCTCAAGCTTAAATAAGCAACATATGTACACAAGCAATTCAAGCCAACTCATTGGATGTTTATGAAATTTGGTGCAAGGGCTTGACACGATCTTGACCAAGCTTTCCACTAACATTCATGTGTTAGCTGATTGTGCAGGTAACTTGGGGTGGTTATGTTCACCTTCATAAGTGACAATTAGCATCGAAGAATCTTCCAAGCACCTCTCCACATGTTTCCTTGCAGGACAGCCTCTCATGCTACTACATTTATAGTATCCCCTGCACAAGATCAGCACAATTAGTAATCCATTCGTAGTTTCTTAAACTGTATTAAATACCAACCATAGAAATAAAATTGAAAACAATGTATTTCAAATAAAAAAACAAGATATGGTAATAAAGTAATGGTAAATTTTCAGATAGTGCAAAACTTGTTAGCGTACACCATTTTGTTCATCTTCCGGTGTCAGAAATTACTCATTAATAGAATACAAAAGAGATTTTGTTCATCTTCCGGTGTCAGAAATTACTCATTAATGGAATACAAAAGAGATTGACAGGACTTGCAAACGATAAAACCAATCCAGTACAAGAATCTACTTCTACTTTCAGGAGGATATCAACGGAGACCAGTAGCAGCTAACTAATAATACAAGATTTATATTGAAAATTCTGTCACAACCACTTCCGGCCCCCCCAAACAAAATCCTTCTTTTCTTTCTTCTCATTATTATGCCATAAAAAAAGGAGGGGAAAAGGCTACAAGTAGGAAGCAAATTAATTACTGTGATTCTACAAGTGTACAGAAGAATGAAATGATAACAAAACAAAATTTCACACAAAACAAGCATTGAAACTATGCATCAATGTGGAACATAACAAAGGGAATGAATTACGATAGCTTGATCTCAAAAAAAGAACAGTTTGCGGCAATTTGAAAGACTGTATTGAGACATCCAATTAAAACAACAATTGGTGGAATTATTATGAGCTATATCAGTTGCAGTGAGAACCTAGCAGTTACAGGAGGTTGGCATCAAACCATACCTAGGGTGAGGAGAACCTTTGATTGGTTTCTGACCATATTTCCTCCAAGAGTACTCATCAGGGGGATATCAGCTAACTTGTTACTTATAGCAGGTATTTTGATAGATCTTTTTACCCTGTGCTTCCTGTAAACAAAATACAAAAATTTAAAGGAAAAACAGAAAAATTCTTGAGTGGTAATTACCATATCATGTGATAGAAAAGGAGAAAAGACAAGCTAAAACAAAGACCTCTTCTTAGAGCAATGGCATCTACCGCTGCCTCCACATTTGACACTTCCGTCCTCTCCCCTCCCAGAGCACCTTCTCTTGTGGTGATAGGAGCTTTGATCTGCAGACCGAGTCGCACCAATTAAATGGAAGGCACTTCCATCCAAATTAGCAACACTCCCATCTATACTCAATGAAGATATAAAGGACCTAGTGGATGACATGGTCGGAGTGCAGGTAGAGCCATCAAAATTCAGACTAATGCCACTATTGCTGCGCCTATAAATCACTTCAGCCTGCTGTTTCAATTGCTGCTGCTGAAGTTGAATCCTTTGCTGCTGCTGTTGCTGCTGGAGAAAATGATAATTGGGTAATGGTGTTTGCTGGGCAAGTTGGAGAGGAATTTTTCCATGTGAGCTCAATTCCAAAGAAGGATTTCCCAATGTGAGATCACTCTTTACGTTGGACCCAACTTCTTGAAGTGTATTGTTCTCTGCAGGATTAATTTGAAGAAGCTGACGCGGTTTGGGATGCTGATCATCTGTTCTACAAATTGAATTTTCCAAAAAAATATTTTGGGGGAAAGGAGCTTGAACTTTCTTGACTTTTCTCACTCTAGCATGACCACAACTAGAATTAAGAAGAGAAACAACTTTCTTGAACTTATGCACAGCCTCCCCTGTTTGCTCTACTAAATTCCTATACTGATTCTGACCTTGGGGCTGAGATAAGAGATTAATCACTCTATAACAACTTTCAACTGCTGCACTATTTGCCTTTTCAACCTCCTCCATCCTACTCCCTTCAACCCCAGAAACGACTAAGGAAAAATTAAGCAAAAGGAAACAAGACCCTAATTCCCAAAACCCAAAAGACAAAATTCCAGTGCAACATTAGAGGAGAAAAGGGTGAAACCTCCAAACCACTGATTCAACAGATCTTCAACAATCCAAAAGAGGCAAAAAACTGAAAAACCCAAATACTCAAAACCCATTTTTGGCAAAATACAAAGTTAATCTCTTTATAGCAATCACAAGATATCCAAGCAAGAAAATGATTCATGGCTGGAGCACAAGGGCATCTGAAAACCAATCAAGAAAAAACAAAAAACCCATAAAACACCAAAAATGCCAAACAAGAATTCTATCAACTATACAAGAGAGGCAGAAGAGTGAAGGTTAAGAAAAAAGTCAGAAAGAACGGACCTTTATTTAAACTTTTGGAGGAAAATGCTGTCAAACCCTAAATTTTTTCAATCTCCATGAGTGAAAAATAGATTGAAAGGTGTGAAACAGAAGACTTGACGCGGCTGTTGCCAGGAATTGGCACAACCCAAATGTTGCTACTGCAAAATAATTGACTATTATTCTCACATTAATAAATTGTATTCTAGAGAGAGAAACTACTAGGATAGTAGTGGTACTTGAGCGGGGGTAGTGTAGGGTAGGGGTAGGGGTAGGTGGGGGTGCATTAAAAATAAACCTGCGCACCAGGGGGAAGCTCAGAGGCGAAACTGCCGTCTCTGTCACAGATTTCAAAGTGGGGTCCACACTGGACTTAGTATTGCTCTTTCTTTCTTTTCCTTTGCTATTTTAATACAAAGATTTCTATTTCCGCGTCAGTTTTGCTTCTTCCAATGCAAGGACTTAAGTCTTGTCCTTTTGCTTTCAAGTTTCAAAGAGCATCTATTTCATTACTAATTTACAAATAGTTTCTCTGTTTTTTTTCCTCCCTCCTCTCTCTTTGGACCCCTGTTAATTTCAAGAGCATCTAACTGACACACTGACACTTTGTGAGACCCCATTTCTTTATTTAATTCAGACCATCATTACTTAATTACCTTACAGAGAAAAAACCCAAACTTGTGTAAGATGTTTCCTAAATTTTTATTTTAGGTTTCATCTTAATTTAAATTCACAGCATATATAACAAAACTCAAAATTTTTTGTTGATAAAACATGTAGGGATTATTAATGATCTTTACTTTTATATTGAGAAGCAATATTGAGATAAAGTTGTCATGAACATTTTACTTACTATTAGAATGATATGAACAAATCTAAAAACCTAATAGAAGATCACATATAAAGAATAAAAGGTTTAAGGAAATATTGATTTGTCTGTTCAAGAAATGATAAAATTAATAATTATAGTTAAAATATTTGAACTCCCTACAACACATTTTGCATTAATGAACAAATGATAAGCGCAGAGTCATAAAATGAACATTGATGCGCAAAATTTATATATATATATATATATATATATTTAAAATAGGTATTTTTACTTTTTAAATATGATAAATTTTTAAAATTTAATAATTTTATATATAAAATTTATACTTATTTAAAAAAAATATGAAATTAAGGGCTGGCCCCCACCTCACCCCCTAAGGCCAAATCCAATCAATTTGGCCAAAAAATAAAATACATTTCAATCGCTATTTCCGGCGTCAATTTGGAGTTGCTACATTCCTGCATCATTTTGTGAGTAGCACTGTAGTTGTACTATTGCATTCTTTTTTTTTTTAATATAGTAAATTTTATAATTATTTATTATTTTTAAAAATATTTTAAAAATTCATATTTTACTCTAATTATATATTTTTCCACAAAATTACTTTTTTATATTTTATATGTATATAAATATTTTAATAAAATTTAATTATTTTATTTATCTCTTTATATTATTAAAATTTATTCCTTATGATAAATTATATAGATTAAAAATAAAATAATTTAAATACATTGTGAGAAATACGATAATTACATAATATTTATATAAAATCATACCATTTAAATTTTAAATAATATGAATACTAATACAAAATAAAGCATCAACTAAAATAATAATTTAATAGACCTATTTCGGATCCTTCAATATCTTGAAAATACTAGGTGTTGTTGTTGATGTTGAGCCCTTTTTCTGCACAATTATTGCCTATTCATTTTGAAAGTACTCATGTGTACTTTGAGATCAGTAATAAATTTCAAATATTTTAATAAAAATTTATTTTCCTCTCACATTTCAACTAATGCCAATTTTTTTATTTGGATTTGATAATATTATTCTCGATCTGTGGACATATGTTTTAATATATCCACAAGTTATCGAGTTTCATCTTCGATTGCATTTGTAACTGTTGACATTTGTTCATCTTTTTTCCTCTTTAATTTTGATTTTTTCACCCTAACAGGTCGTTGTGATGAAATACCACCAATGACGTTGCTAGGCTACTGCATATTGGTAAGCAACGTGGCTTCTCAGAAATGTTAGGTAGTCTAGATTGTATGCATTGGATGTGGAAAAATTATTCAACCACCTGAGTGGGATAATATACAGGTCAAAATGGATTTTCAACAATTATTTTTGAAGTTGTAGCTGATTAAAATATTTAAATATGATATGCATATTTTAGTATATTGGGGTCTAATAATGATATTAATGTTTTGGAGACATTACATCTCTTTTTAAGAATGATAGTCGAAAATGAACGTAATCTAAATACACCAATTCAATATGCAATGGAATCTCCAACTCCGAATGTAGAAATAGTGGTGGATGAAAATACCCGATTTTAATAATTTATCGCTCGCCACAGACAAATCAATGATAAAGAGGTTCATATTGCACTTCAAAATGCTTTAATTAATCATTTGTGAAATGAATATACCAATTCAGAAAACTAAATAACTATCAACATGTAATTTACTTTTATGTTTAAGTTGTATTATTAAATATTTTTTTTTGTATTTTATCTAAATCAATGTAATATTTTTACTTTTCTACTTAAATTTTATTTTCAAATATTATATATATATATTATTTAATTTACAAGCAATTATATTATATTAATAAAATATATTATTTATTTATTTAAACGTAAAATACAAATTGAATATATAATTGTATTAATATGTTAATAGATATTTGACAAAATAAAATAGTTATTGTAAATGAAATGAAATAGTTATTGTAAAATTTGATGTAAATGGGTTGAGATTGAATTTTAAATTTGATGTAGAAAATATACTATTTTAATGCAAAAGTTGCACTAAAATAGAATTATGAGTTGAAAATTGTCTAAATCTGTCGGGTAATATTTTTTACGATACCATTGAATATTTGTAGCTTATTTAAGTGGTTTAGCCTTTTGGATTATCAAAATAAGTTCTTTAAATGAAGGCAGATGAATAATAGAGTAATATCAATAATTAATGAAATCAAATTTGCTTCTTTATTTTGTAAAATCAGTAAGAACTTCATAAATAATTTGATTATTGTAGAGTTGCTTAAACGATGTTTGTCTTCCAAGGTTTTAACCTCCCCTCCGGCGCACCTTAGCAAAATTGGCCCGCTATTTGGAACCGCTAGCATCCTATTTAACCCCGCTCATTTATTTGAACTTACAAATAAAACCAATAAATTTATGCCACGTGTGAAGCATAATGAATATTACCCTATAGCCTATACATGTAGATTGGGGCGTAAACAAATTTAATAGATCTAAATATTAAATTTATTTAAATTTTTATTAATTTTAAAAATTATATTTAAATTTAATTTGAATGTTTATCGAGTCATTTTGAACAAATTTTAATCAAATCGAATTTGAAATAAATTTTAAATTATATTAAATCAAAAATATATTTAAATTTAACTAGAAGGTTTCAACTGGCAGTGTGTTATGGTGCGGCCGGTTGCAAGTGCTATTTCGGGACTCTAGGACATGGGGCCAACGGTTAGGAAGACCGCTGACTTAACTGGATGCGTCTCTCTCATTGCTAAAATAGCAGTAAAAAATATTTTCAGTGAGTTTTGATAATTAATGAGTAAATATTATTTTGATATTCAAATGTTATTATTAATATCAATTTGATATATAATTTATTTAAATATTACTCTAATGAATATCAAGGTTATTTAATCAAAGGAATATATTATAAAAAAAATTATATGAATATTTGAAATTAAATTAGTGTTGAAAGGGGTATCTAAGCCATTATAAAAAAGTAATTTAGATGACTCATCCACTATGTACCAATTTTGATATTTACAATAAAAACTCGAATATCAATTAAATTATTTATAAAAATTCATAAATTAATTTGACATTATGATAAAATTAAAATATTATTTAGAACATATATCAAAACTCGTGCATCAATTTGACAATTAAAGCAAATAAAAGGCAGTACTATAAAATGTCAAGCTACTTATAGAGATTTATGCTTCGTTACTCGAGATCTAGTTATAATTTGACTTACTGAAATTAATTATTTGGTACATTAAAGCTTAATTGGAGCAATCAGATCTCAACCAGTTCATATCGTTCGGATTTAAAAGTCCATAGACCAGAAGTCCATAGACCAGGTCGCGGCATGACAAAGTTAGCTCAAACACTTTTTCGATGTGGATTGGGCTCATCTAATGCGATTTATTTAATTAATATAATTTAAAAATTATTATATTACTTCGAGACTTTATCTAATAAACACGCCCAAAGAATAGAAAATACGAATCCCCTCATTTAAAAAAAAAAAAGAGTAGACCAAACATCCTAATCACAAAGCACAAAGGCAACAAGACACGATTTTTGAATTTAGTAAACTAATGCCTTAAACTTATCACTAACACTAATTTACTTAATTATACTTTATTACAACGTCTGTCTTTCGGTTGATTAGTTGATTTCACGATGAGGGCAAATGCAAGTATTTTATTATAAATATACCTATAATTAAGTCAAATTGATCAGAATTGTCAATTTGACTGGCTCGAAATGTCATTTTTGAGATGGGTCAATTTTAACTACTTGCATTGCAATCACATGAATACTATTCACATTTTTTTGAATTTTATGTCACGGGACACATTGAACTTTTTTGATATAATTTTTTTTTTGAAGAATTCTTGCCTAAATATTTAAATTTTAAGCCCGAGCGATAAATAAATAATTAAATACTTGTGCAGATATAATTTCGCATTTATTATTGACAAGAATAAAATATTTGGATTGTGGAAATAAAAAAATTTCATTTTTGGATTTGAATTTTTTTTTTGAATTAGAGTATAAAAAGGTGCAAAACATTCAGTTATTTAAATTTATCATGATTCAAAGTAAGAAATTTAAGGACATACTCCCACCATTAGATGCTAACTTTTATATTTACCAAATTTTAACAGCAATATATGAACTAGTTTTTTCTCTTATATAAGTTGTAACTGATATTGCTCTTTCCAGTCTCTTTTTTTTAATCTTAATCCAGTAACTTTTTTTCTCAACGTTTACATTGCCAACTGCCGAAGTCTGTATAGTATTATATTTGAAACATGATACTGTAACTTTACTTGGATTTACGTACTTACTGAGAGCAGAGAAAGGCAAGAATTTAACTTACTTTTGACGCAACACTTTACTTTTTTGTGAGCCAAAAAGCAGATAAAGGCAAACTTGTGCTTTGGGATCCCCGATAAAGGCGACTCTTTTGAAATTCGGGCATTATTAAACCTGATAGTGCTATTGCAAGATACGGTGCATCAATACTTGGAGACCAGATTTTTATTGACCTGTAATGAAAGACTTTTTTAGCATACAGTTTATCCATTTGTGTGTCCCCCCAATCATGTCTTTGATAGGGATTTGACACTGCAAAAAGGTAAGCAATTCAGACAGTCTAATGGAGATTCATGCATGCAGCTGTGTTTCTGGGAAAAAAAGGGAAACCATTTGGTCACACTTATTGAATGAAGAAAGGAAAATAACAGGATAATTTTTGATAACTACACCTAGACCAATAATGTTATTCAAGCAATTATTACCAAACTAAAGCACAGGCTAATCATTTGAATTTAGAAATAAGGCAGCAAAGATTCAAACAGGAAAAATTATCACACTTTGGAAGGAAATTAACACAGGTCAATCTGGTGCAATAATCTTCAAACATCCAGGGAGACTTGAGAGCAGCAGTAAAGAATCCATATGGTTTTCGATAAGAAAACAAGAAGTAAAGCAAGGGGAGGGTTTACCAACCAGTCGGACGAAGTTAGCATGGAGGAGTTTAAGCGCACTGTTCACTACAAAACTATAAGAATCAGCCAAAATTCTTTTGCAACCAGAATGAACAGATTTAAAACCAATGTTTCATTAAATCGTTCTCATGACTATTTTGATGTTGCCCGAAACTTATCCAGATGATGAAGAAATATACTATTGCTTCCTTCCCCTTCCTTTCTTGGCTGGCTGTGCTTCTATTTGTTCTTTTCCACCAATTTCAGATACATCCGCTGCAGAAAAATTATACAATTTCCTTATTAGAATAATATGCACACAAGAAACATGTTCTATAAAGAAATGAAAAAGAAAAAGGCAAACGCATGCCAATATCTGTACACGTGAGTTAAAAGTTAAAGAACTGACACCAATATGGACCAACAAGAAGCATTACTCCAAAAGTGGGGCTTGGGTTAGTTCACTATCCCTACAGACTCTCTTAACAGTTCAGTTCAGGTTAATAGATATTTTAGTATGAGAATGTGGTGAAGATCAAATAGTATGAAGTTCAAAGCCAATTACAAGAGTTTGGTACAATTTGTAATTTAGCCAGCATAGAGATTAAATATTTTCTCATTTTTACAAGTGAATATATTTTTCTAATTTTTACTTGTAAATTAAATATAACATGTGAACTTGGGGAAGGAGATTTTTTCAACTTAAAAGACACATCAACCTTAGCTATCATAATAAGAATGCAATTTTTGCTTAAAATTCCCCTAAAACAATTCTCAGGATTGCGTCTTAAGAAAGAAAGCAACTCTATGCACCCAAAAACAAATAACACTTAAAGTAAGTGGTTTAACAAGAATAAAACTCTGTCAAAGGAACTGGAGAAATTGCTGAGACAACAGTAAAAGTATGGCCAGTTATAAACCTACTGATCTCAAGCTGAAAAGAAAATTAGAATATCACATTGATGCAAGCGAAAAATTCCAACTACTAGAAACATGAGTTTTGAAGGAAACAATTAGCAGAATATTATCAAAAATTTAAGACTGCGCTGCTTTTAAAAAAGTTTAAATGAGACCCGAATCCCCTTGATTTCAATCTGGAACCACAACTAAGTTTTTAAATAAACTCTTCCACCTAAGGAGGGGCTCTGGAAGCATCTTGCTTCGTACCTCTGCCAAATGCATGGTGATATGATCGATTTTGAACCTAGTGGGGCATTTTCAATAAACTCAAACACTTTGTTTAGTGTTTTTCTTTCTTTTCTTTTATTAATTTATCTATGTTATGATTTTTACTTGTGCTGGAAGGGCTTCGGACAGGGAAGTAGGGTCTGAAAATCGAAAGGTTTCAGAAAAATCAAATTATCGTGCTCATCTCCTTGATATCTCCTTATCCAATTTTATATAAATGATTGACCACAAGAAATTTGTGAAAGAACAGTAGAATTACAAGCCGAAGGAAGGTCCAATGATCATTCATGCAGCAACTTCACAAATCCCTGAACTTAGAAGGTGCCTAAAAACTTCTCCAGGCAAAATTGAGCAATGATTCTGGCACCATTATGGAGGGAAATACTTGATCAAAAACTCAAGAGGGAGAATATGAAAACTGATTAGGGGGCATATATGTGATTTTGATGGATAAGCACGTACAACCCATGAAGTAAAAATTGGATTGCTGCTAGCATCTTCCATTTTGATTTTGACATTGTGTGAAATCATAATCTTTATAAATTGCTTATTTTTACCATTCCCTTCTCCTTAAATAATCAAAAACTGACATTGCTTCAAATCCTGATGGCTGCACTCCCAATTTAATTACAGTCTAGGGTAGGCATTCAGATTCGGATTTTCGAGTCCCGACCCGAACCGAGCGGGTATAATCTGATCGGGTCAGTTTTTTCCAAAAAAAAAAAACCATTGGGTTTCGGATACCCGATATCCGACATTAAAAATATTGAGTCGGGTATTTGGGTAGTGTAGTAATATTACTACCTGAATACCCGATCGGGTACCCAACTAAATTTTAAAAAAGAAAAAGAAAAAGCGGCAAAATAGGAAAAAAGACCTAGGGCTTATGTCGTTCATTTTCATTTCCCTGGTCTCTTTTTTCAATCTTCAGTTCACAGCCCAACTTTCAATTCCCAGAGGCATTGGCACCGGCTCCTGAATCATCATCGTTCGCTGTTGGTTGCGCTGTCGCCGTGGTTTCATTCAACTTTGGATTTGCGCTCAGGATCTGAAGTTTTTTGAGAATTTCTACATACGTAAAGTGGAGTGTGTGTATAGGACGATGGTATTTTAGGGATTTATGGAGTTGATTTGTGTTTGTGCAGATTGTTTGGAATTTTATAAGGGGATTTGTGTTGGATAAAAAAAAATAACAAAGGGGAGGAGGAAGAAAGGAAGAAAAAGAAAGAAGAAGAAGATGGGGAAGAGGAGACACGAAGAAAGAAAGGAAAGGAGTATAAGAAAAAGAAAGAATCAGAAAAGAATAGGGAAGGAGAACCATAAAGAAAGAAAAAAATCTGTCTGTGAAGTGCCCAAATTTTTTAAAAAAGAAAAAAAAAAAACGAAACCCGACATATCTGGTATCCGGAAAAATCGGGTACCCGACATGTTGGATATCCAATGGGTTGGTGTCGGGTAGCAAAATATGTTACCCAATGCCCACCCCTAATACAGCCTATACAATGGGCTACCACCGACAGTGAAGAAAACGAATACCAATCTCCACCTACTTCCTCTTGCCCACATTGAGCTGGTAGTGAAATACATAAGCAAATGAAAATGATCAGTGAAAACAATACCTTCAGGTCCACGGGCCATCAAAGTAAAGAAGATGTTATTGAACTTCTCCATCTTCTTTGCATCCTGCGCTTGGTCTGTCTTAAATTTGATACACTGATAAGAAACTAGGAACCGTCAGGTAGGAAAGATAGTCCACGACTTAGACTTTCAAATTCCATTGACACAATAAGTTTTTTTCTTCAAATTGCTGCAACCTATGAAAGACATAATGTGCACAATACCAGTAACTATTGAAATGGTTCACATAGCTCAAGCACCTTCAAGCTAAATTTTCTAATACAGATGCAATAAAGAATGATATATTAAACGAACAAAAGAGTGCTTATTATGCCCAAGGATGAGAGCCCACTTACATTGAAAAACTAAATTCTGCAATAGACTGGACATATATTTTTGCTTTCCCAAGTATACAGTTCAAAGTGTAACCTAAGACTTCAAGAAAGCTTTGAAATCCTTTTAACCATGAAAATGGGATGAGCTGATTGAACTCACTTTTCTTATGCATTTATATTAGTAATTGTGCAATACTGCTGCTAAAAGCTCATTTGCTTTAACTTTAGCTAATAAGAGTCATCTAAGACCAAACAATTTTTCATCAATCAATACGCTAAGACAATATCTTCATTTACTCAAATTGATGAACATCTAGAGGCTAAGCGAATATCTCAAAGTTACCAATTCAGGTTTCTATTTTCATAATTTAATTGTGCCTTAAAAGCAGCTTGCCGATGCTGAGAGGCATATGAGTGGCAACAAATCATTATTAAATTAATGTAAGAGTTATCTGTAAATGTCAAAAAATTTCTACTGCTTTGCTAACATTTAACTTATTTCACAGAGAAACATATACCTCATGCAAAGGGCTTAACCATATTTATCTAATTATCTTAACAATTCTCAAACATCAATCTAATTTATCAAAATGCAGGAAGGTAACATATTATGAAAAACAAAATACTCGGGGAAACTTCCTCCAAATGCTGGGAAATTCTCTCCCCTCCGTTTCCTCTTGAATTAAAGGGCAACTAAATAATTTCACTTGCATCCATCTCTCCCACTGCAGTGCAATATCTTTATACCCCATAAAAGATCTCAAACGAAGCAGCCAATGCCAATGGAAAAACTCCAACTTTTCAAACAATTAGAATTTATTGTCAACTATATATATATATATATATATATATTCTGGCATAATCAACAAATACATAATCCAACCGAACAAGAAAGTATCTAGTGTTGCTACAATTTAGGTTCAAAAGATAGAAAAAATGAATAATTCAGCACTTTTACCTCTTTATCATCGGTGACTTTTAGAACCAGTTTACCGTCGCAATGCCTGTATTTCATGGAATAACGAGTCTGCGCAACCCAATAAAACCATACACATTAGAATCTCACAAAAGAGAAGTGAAAAATATTGAAATGAAAATCAAAGAACATAAAAAAGTACAGTTCAATCAATTTTACTTTTTCGGGATCGGAGCGAAACAATTGGACGGATTTTTCCACAAAATCATCCCAAGATGCAATGTAGACCATGATCCCAAAATCAAGATGCACTGAGTCTTGTGTGTGTATATTTTATTTTATTTTTCTATATATTATAATATAAGAGCAGAAAACCCAAAGGCCGTCAATTCGATCTCTGGGAGATTTATGTGAGGTTTTCGGGGCGTCGTTGCAAAATTTTATCAGGGAGGTTTTGCTAACACGGCGTCGTTTTCTTAGTTGATTGATCAGTTACTCCTTTTTGACCAAGTTCGACTGTAGTTACACAGAAGCTCTTTTATTTTTTTAGGGTAATATTTCAAAAGGGAGAAAAAGAAAAAATAAATTAAGATAATATAATCCAACGCTGTCTCTCGTGGTCTAAAAATCAAATAAATTTCTTGATATGGAACTTGATCGCTAAAAAGTTGAACAATAACTTTAAATACCTTTTTCTTTTGATGATGATCAATATTTAAAACTTGATTGAGGCTCAGGTCAATTAATTATAATTAGTAATTGTGGATATTTTATTCAAAAATAATATTTATAAAGAGTATTTTGTTTTTCATATATTAAAAAAATTGTAGATTTTGAAGCATAAATCTCATTTGACTTTAAATATGATAATTTTTATGTACAGAAAATGAATGGTTTCACTTGATCTTAAATTCAAACTTTGTCTCTTCATTTTACATTATGCATATTGAAAACTAACTCCTATCTCAATTATTATTATTTTTTTTCAAATATTATGCATTATTTTTCAGATACAATAATTAGTCTATATTCCTAAAATCATCGGCTGATTTTGGCTTCTAAATTTTTATTTTTATTTTTTGAACCTGTGCATTTATATTTCATTTGTATAGAATTGGAGGCATTTTTATATTTTAATTCACTTTACCAAGTCTCTTTTGCACTTCAAATTTTTTTATTAATTTTATCTTATATTTTATTTTATATATACACATATAATGTATATATATAATTGATATCCAATATATATTTAATATACTTGCAAATTATCCCATAAATTGTCCCAATCAAGAAATTTGTTGCGCTCAAGAAGTCAAAAACGAGCTTTTACAATCTGTCCACTGCCTCCCCCTATATTGGACTTTCCTTGCTCCTCGTATCCTCCTGTTCTTGATATGTAGTACTAGTTAGCTTTCCCACGCAATCCTTCTATTTTCAGAAACCATAAGTTGGTTTCAATGGCGTTGGAAAATTCCAAAACTGAGAATAGTGTCAATGACGAAGTAGCAGAAGAAACAGAAATAGCTGTGGAGAAGCCAGCAGCAAGTTCAAATGATGAGCATGAAGCTAGAGGCACTTGGAGACACGCCGCTTTCCATGTCGCCACCACCATCGCCACCCCTGCCGCCTATGCTCCGCTCCCTTTTGCCGTCGCCTCTCTCGGCTGGCCACTCGGTAAGTAATCCTTTATCCTTCAGGTAACAGAAAGAGTGGCGCCAAAAGCTGATACAAGATTTGCTCTGCTCAACTGTTATGGTTTCCGATTTACGAATCCTACTCCATTTATATTGATCTTTCACATAATATATGAAATTTTACTGAAAAAATTTAATCTTTATGTGAGTTGATTTATGATTAGAACACTGCTTTGGGATGCAGGGGCGACGAGTTTAGTTGCAGGGACTCTTGCCACTTGGTATTCTAGTCTATTGATTGCTTCCCTGTGGAGATGGGATGGGAAGAAGCACACTACATATCGGCATCTTGCCAAGAGTATTTATGGTGGTCTCCTTTTTGTTGTCTTGTTTTTGCTATTTGATTATCAATTTGGAATTGGGATTATTCTGCTTCTTTTGCTTTTTGTTTCCTTATTTTTTTCAATTAATTGAATTTTTGTTGGCTGTCTTGTTTGATGTTGAAGGATCATGGGGTTACTGGTCTATTGCATTTTTTCAGCAGGTGGCTTCCCTGGGAAATAATATTGCAATTCAAATTGCTGCTGGGAGTAGCCTTAAGGTTGTTAATCATCAAGCTTTGAAAGTTTTATTGAATCAAACAAGAATTGAAATCATGTTAGATTTGATCTTTTGTATTCTCTTCTTAAGGCAGTATACAAATACTATCACCCCGACGGTAGCTTGACACTGCAGCATTTCATTGTCTTTTTTGGGGCCTTTGAACTAGTTCTGTCTCAGTTCCCAGACATTCATTCACTGAGATGGGTGAATGCTTTATGCACTCTAAGCACCATTGGTTTTGCCGGCACAACCATTGGGGTAACCATATATAATGGTAGGTTTCTGAACTCTTTCATCTGTTCCTTTTCTTTGACGAAATGGGTTTTACCGTAGGGAAAATAATTGCAGGGAAGAGGGCAGATCGAAAATCGATTACTTATAGTTTGCAAGGCAGCTCATCTGCTAAAGTATTCAGAGCCTTCAATGCTCTAGGTGCAATTGCCTTCTCATTTGGAGATGCAATGCTTCCAGAAATACAAGTAATGACTGTCTCCTCGTTCTGTTTATGTATTTATTTTGTAGCTGATGCAATTGTATGTATGATTGTTTGGACAGAATGAACTGATTTTTCTGCTAATTTTGCTAGAGCACAGTGAGGAAGCCTGCTAAGATGAATATGTATAAAGGTGTATCAGCAGCATACTCTATTATTGTTTCGACTTACTGGCAATTAGCTTTTTTGGGCTATTGGGCGTTTGGTTCAGAAGTTGAGCCTTACATTGTGGCTTCTCTTACAACACCTGTGTGGACAATCGTTATGGCTAATCTATTCGCAGTAATACAAATATCAGGATGTTTTCAGGTAACTATGTTGCATTTACCTTGAAAATTGGAGGTTTTTCAATTTAATGCTGGGAACACAAGTGACTGACTTATTGCTTTTTAGTTGATTAACTACACAACTTCACTCCACAGAGGCAGCCTAACAAGAAAGGAGTTGACATTCTTAATCCATTCGTCTCTCTTCTTATTTATCTTCTCTACTGTTTCAGATTCTTGAGTCAGTTTTGTTATAGAAAATATTCATATTTGATTCTTATAAATATCAGAAGCTAATACATTCAGTGACATGCTATTCATTTATTTGTTTTTCTATCAGATAAATTTTTTTGCAGATAAAGGAAAATAAACTGTTTATATGTGTGCAGTTAGAACTGCTTGACAAAATCTTTATCTGCTAGAGAAAATTAGTTCTTGAGGAACTTGGATGTCGAGTCTCATTTATTCCTTTTTTAGTTCTGATAATTCTCTTTTGAGGCGTGGATTACAATTCCTGATATCACCTAAAAGATAAACATTGCAAAGAAAATTTCGAAAATTTCAATGACATTTCTAATATCATTACCGTCTTGTTATGCATTGTCTAGATTTACTGCAGACCAACATATGCATATTTTGAAGGAAGAATGCCATCTGGGAAGCCTAGTAACAGCACTCTCCAGGATTATATCTATCGTCTCTTTTACACCACAATATACATTGGTCTTATAACACTTGTTGCCTCAGCCATGCCTTTTTTCGGGGATTTTGTTTCTATATGTGGAGCTGTTGGTTTCACTCCATTAGATTTCGTATTCCCTGTTCTAGCTTATATGAAAGCCGGAAAACTGCCTAGGCACAATAAACTTCGCCTCCCCGTGATGCTCCTCAACTCTGCTATTGCCACCTGGTTTTCAATAGTTGCAGTATTGGGTTTTATAGGTGCAGTCAGGTTTATCATACTTGATACTAAGACATACAGGTTCTTTCATGATATGTGAGACAGTCGGCAATTAAAGTCCAGGCATTCTATATTCAGGAAAGGCTTAGTTATGTAATTGTAATGTCCAGGTTATTTCTTCTCTTTTTTTTTGGGTTTTTTTTTTTTACTTCAGTAGTTTGTTTTATGTTTTAGTATATTCTTATTACTGTTACCACAAATATCGAGTCGAAGAATCTAGAGAAGCTAGAACATGGCCAAATATTTTTGGTAAAAAATCAAGAATGTTTAATTTAAATAATTGTTAATTAAGATGTTTAATTTAATTTTTGGTATAAATTTCACATACTTATATTTTTTAATCTTATATAAGCTCCCTTATCTTTTATTTATAAAGTATTCCAATAATTAGATAAAGTTTGCAGAAAAGTTTAAGAAAAAAATTTGTAAAAGAATTTTGTAAAATTTTTTTTTGTGTGGATTGTAAATTATAAATGATGTAAATAATTTATATATATATATATTTTTAAAATAGGTAGTTCTCTCTCGGTTCAGATTTACGCCAAAAACAGCCTTTTGTCTCTACTGTCAAATCTGTGTTAAAATATCTAGCAAAAATTTATTAAGGACTAGTGAATTTAAAGATGAACCTTGTCATATGCTCAGACTGGATCCTATTTGGTCATCATTTAAAGGTATTACAAATTGGTATAAGGAACTCCAAGACAAGGAAAGGCAGAGATTTCTTCAAGAACTGGAATAATGAAAATTGCAGACATCTTTTCATGGATAAGAATCATAGGAGTGCAACAGTGGAAACACCTAGTTGCTAGTGCAAAAACTGATACAGTTCTCTGAAAGGAAATGAGAAATGCATTAGCTCACAAAAATGTGCAGAAGGTATCAAGTTTGGAAAATCAGTAATGATAACTTCTGCTGTGATTGAATGACTCACTGATTCGACAGAAAGCCTGTGTATGAATTTGTTTTTGCACAAAAACATTTGTTTGAGAATCCCAAGAATCTCTCCTCGCTCCTATTCTCTCTCCCCTCCTCCCCTACACAACCTAGGTGTGGAAAATTCTCATTTTCAGAATTTTTTTTTTTTTTGGAGAAAAAGTGGATGACTCCCATCAATTACAGTAACTATTACCTGATCAGATATGACTCTCTCTTATTTTCCTTCACCAACCTCATCGCTCTATTCACATATACATATTGCAACAACAGTGGAGGCGGAGGAGGTGCGGAGGAGGAGTGGGGATGAATTCAGGAGACTTGGCGTTGAGCTTTTCGCCAATGAATGAGGATGATGGGTTTAGGGCTTTAGAAGCCTGCTTTTGATCCATCAATAAGGAGATCTGAGATATGGGCGTGGGAATTGATCGATTCCTTGAAACAATTGGATGACATGTAGATTAGATGAATTTAATTGAAGATTTTCTCCGTTTTTCTGTTGAATGACGAAAATCTTTGCACGTAGAGAGACACCGTTCCTTTGATTTCTTGGTTTTAACAATGGAGTCTACATATATACACACACATATATATCTGTATATGTATGTCTGTGTGTGTGTGTATATACATCTATAATCGTCCGCGTGATATTGAAAGTATGTGTTTGTGTGTGTGAAATGGGACCTGCTTAGGGTCATCCCCTTTTTCTTTTTCTTTTTTTTTTTTTGGCTTGTAAGGATTGTTAGATATATTTTTATTATTTTGATAATTAATTTAAAATTGTTCAATTTTCTAAACACTTTCACTTATTAATCTGAAAGATTTTGACATGTAGTTAATTTGGAAAAAATAAGACACTTCAAATTATACAAAAACTTCCTACTAGTGAAAATACTGGTATTTGTTTCACTTATTTGTAAATTTAATTTTTGAATAAATAACTTTAAAATTATTAATTTTTCATCAACTTATCGATTTAAAATATAAGTGTATACGTGTGCATATATGTATACTTATATAAAGGTAATTACATATTTAACTGAATACAAATTTATAATAAAATAACATAAATATTTATAGATACATAAATATGTATGTATGCATATATATATATATATGTGTGTTAAATCTACACATAACTAGATCATATCATACAAAATTTATATACCTAAGGTGACATCATATTTTTGTATCTATATATATGCACACATATGGGGTTAATAACTAATGAGAAGTGTCCATAAAACTTAGCTCAACTCATAAAAATGAAACATCACATTAATTATTATTGAATTTTTTATCATAAAATAACTCATTCAAACTCATATCTAATTTTCTAAACTCACTTTTTCTTATTTTTCTCACAAAATCATTTCTAAAGAAATGGATATGTTATTCAGTTAAAATCTTAATTTTTCTTTTGTTACTTCTATCTTGGGTGCAAGAATTAAAAATTGGGGAGTATTTGTAATTAACAGGGTTATTTCTGACAAAGTTACAGATTTTTCTCCAATCTCTCAAGATTGATAAAAATTATATTTATCCACAAAGCCAGAAAATTATTTTATTTTTAAATATCATATTTTATTTCATGAATCATGAAGAGAAAAACCCAAAAAAGATTTTTTTAAAATTAGACAAAATAATATGTTTCAATTCAAAGAGGTTTTCACTTTTTAGAGTGTGGAGTGCAAAAATTAAAATTTGGAGTGTGTTTATCATCACCAACAAACTCATTGTTACCTGACAAAATTAAAGGACTCTTGTCCCATTACAACAGTATAAACGTGGCTCAACCCTAGGGCCTATCCCTGGGCCCACTTCCTTTTTCCCGCCTCAAGCAACAAAATGAAAACCAAACTCCCTCAATCTTATGTGTATCTACATAACTGAGACGCCCTTTGTGAAAATTTATGCTTTATAAAAGTGAACTTTTAAGAAAAATAGAAAAGTAGTGGAAATATAAGAAAAGAGATTATTTAAGAAAAAAGTCGTGAAAAATGAGAACAAATTGAAGAATGAATGTTAGATAGAAAAACTGTAAAATTTTCTTACTTTTTAATAATATAGAAGTTTAACGTGAGGCTATGGTGAAAAATGTGTTTTGACCCATTCTCATTTTTCAAAAATTATTAGTGCACAAGTGTCTAAAATAATTTTGAAGAATTTAACTAATAATTACTGTTAAAAACTAAAAGCACATGGCTTCTTCTAAATGTCACCTTCATTAAGAGAATTAGGAGCAGAGTTGCACCAAAAGTGCTTAAGCCCCAAAGTCACCTTTTCTGTTTTTTTTTTCCAGAATACCTCAGACCCCGTTTGTCGCAGCTATAAACTGTCTTGCTGAAACGCGAAAACAAACCTTTGTTGAACAAACAGGGCTCTGTTACTCTGTACTATATAATAAACAGGGCTCTAGAGTTTATCTTGCATTTTCATTTTTTCAACAACTGAAAACTCAAACGCCATGCATTCTCCTTCTGATGTTGGTCTGTTGATGAAAATCCTTTTCACTTTTCACTTTCTTGAAGAATATTTGCGTGTTTACTTTGATATTCATTTATTTTTCCACGTGCATGGTTACATGGATGTGTATGTATGTTTTTGAGGGTTTCAAGTTCTTGCTCAAAAACATCCATACGCTTGGAGTTCTTTAGGTTGTGCTGCATTTCTGTGTGGGTTTTGAGAACTCATTTTTCATTTTTATACCATGACAGATGTTCTGATTCTTAAGGCTGCTGCTAATGGAGATCTTGAAGGTCTTCAGGGTAAACTCCTTTTCTAGTTATTTCTTGACTTCTTTAATTTTTTTTTAGAGTCCCTCTTTTTTTTTGTTCGTGGGATTTAAAAATGGCTGTTGATGAGCACAGAGTTAAAAGTGAAGATTGGTGATGACGAGCACTTCCGTAGAAGATGTGATATTTCGATTGACTGTGAAGGGCGGAGATCTTTGCATTATGCGGCTGGAAAGGGATTGATTCAGATATGCAAGTTCTTGATTGAGGAAATGAAAGTCGATATTAATATCAAAACTGAAAAGGGTATTCTTCTTCTTCTTCTTCAATAAATTGAATGTGGTTTTTGCATTTTTCATTACTAGCACTATGGGGTTTGTGTTCTTTGTGACCTCAAAGAGTTATATACTAATATTTTGATTAATATATTTGACCAAGTTTAATATCTATTTTAGTTAAACTTGGTATGCACCACTGTTTCAGGGAATAGTCCTCTGCTACTTGCTGCCGCAAGGGGGCATGTCAATACCGCAGAGTATCTCATCAACCAAGGTGCTGATATTTCAATGAGTAATTATAAGGGAATCACTTGCCTGCATCTTGCTGCTGTTAAAGGTTGGTGACTCTGTAGGTTGTTTTGTGTTATTTCCAGTGTTATTTAGAAGATTTTGTTGTCATGAAACGCTGTTTATAGGATTCTCATTATGTAGTATGCCGACATTTAACGTTGATTGGGTCTGTTGCAGATAACAAGGAGCTCATGCAATTGTTGCTAATGAAAGGTGCTGATATAGAGACAGATTCTGTGCTTGGAACACCGCTACAATGTGCGGCATCACGAGGAAGGGTTGAATCTGTTCGATTTCTGTTAGGTCATGGTGCTAATGTAGGCAAACCCAACCTTGAGTCGAATTGTTTGCTGATAAAAGTTTGGAATTACTATATCTTGTGTAAATTTTTGTACCATGTTTGTGGGCATAATTGGTCTCTATCAGAATTTTTCTTATTTTAACTTTAAATGAGTTTCAGGTGGATTTTGGAGACATGTCATTTGTAAAATAAACGTCTTATATAGCAGAATTTTGAATTTGAACATGGGAAAGAGTTTTATAGGTTTAGCATGTTGGATTTGTGTCATTAGTTCAAATATAGTGATAAAATTTAATGACACTGATGCATGGTGTACAATTAATTAACGAAGTTTTCTATCAGTTGGTGCAGATTTTGCATGTGGTACTATAGAATGGTCTTGAGGTGGCTTAAGAACCTTATGTTTCTAATAAAATTTATTTGATTAACCTCTATACGGGGATCTATTTTGCAGCCAAATTCAGTCTCTCTACCTTCTGTCTCCCCCCTTATGTGGGCAATTTTCCAACCCTCATTTGAATGCTTCGAGCTGTTGCTGAAGGTATATTTCAGTGAAATAAAGACACCTTCTTCCCTCATCTTAATTTGTTATTGGAATTTGATGTTTGTTCTAAGGTTGTGTGAGTGCCCATTATAAACTTCAATATCATGGTTGCTTGGTTGGGACCCGAGTCATCATTTAGACATCCAAGTTTCCTTGTGATAAGGGTATATTGGAATATGTGGTGTAGGAATTGTTTCCATTTACATAGTTCGTTGATGTTTTCCTTTAGATGCAATCAGAATATAGCAGAAAAGGAAGATCAATTATTCACGAACATGCATCATTAGTTGTACTTGGTCATTTTTATTTAATGTACATTTGTTAGATTGAAGTGAAACTTTCATCTCTTTTGCTTTATTTTACTGGTATTTTCCAAACACCTCGTCCTTTGTGCTGTTTTTCATTTTACTGCAGGTGATGTGGCATTTCTTTGAGTTGAATTAGGTACAGTTTTTGTTGGTTAAATTTGTTGTACCATATTAGGTATTGGGAATAAATATTTTTTCAACAGGTACTTTTATTCTGTTAGAGGGATTAAAACTGATTGAATCATGTCCTCTACTAGATGAGATAAGACTACTTATGTCCTTCGTTCCTTGTGTTTCTTAGTCTTGTTTTCTGCTTAGCAGAAACACCACCATGTTGTGGTGTATATATTTTTACAATGAGTTTGGATTCTGTTTTCCTACCTTTTGCTTTACATGTTCAATCCCTGTATAGCAGTTACAGCTACCTTAAAAATGTTTATTCTTGGCGCATCTCTTCTTGGTCAGTGATAAACCTATTTTAGAACATAAAGGATGCCTGGCTCCACCTATGCATCCCCCTGTTTCTCGCCTCACCTCTCTCTTTTCCTACATGTCGTTTTCCATTCAGGCTGGGGCTGATCCAAACATTGGTTCACTTGGGTCAACTCCGCTGGCATTTGCAGCCAGACAAGATGAAGGAAAATTTCTTAGGCCTTTGCTTGAGGCTGGAGCAAATCCAAACTCAGTTACCACAGTTAGTTTCTATTTTTGTCTTTTCTTTTTGTGTACACACACACACACACACACACATATATATATATATATAAAACTTGGAGTTTGTCTGTCTTTTTATTGTCTGTTCACTGTTGATTGGATTAATTTTCAATTTAAGCTGAGTTAAATCTGATGCCTTTTGATGAGTTTCTAATTGCTGTCTTTTCTTTTTAAATCCTGGAAAATACAAATTTGATTTTGTTTTTTTAACTATTGTCTTCTGTGTATGTAGTTTTTACATCATCACATCCTTGCTTAGATTCAAGCTTAACTTCTTTTTTTGTATCCTTCTGATGTTATGTCTGGATTTCACTGATGATTGGACTCAGCTCATCATAATGACAATTTTCAGGCTTGTCTGAAACCTATAGAGCATGCTGCTTGGGTGGGTAATCTTGAAGGGGTTAAGATTTTGTTTCCGGAGACTCAGAGCATTCCAAATTATCCTGATTGGAGCATTCATGGAATTATGAATTACTTTCACTCTGAAGAAGCTGAGATACAGGTCTGAACCAATGAATCTTTCAAAGCTGCTAACTAATAAACACAGAGTCCCACCTGGGCTCGGGGCACTTGTGAAGTTTTTCATTAATGGTATTTTATTTCATTAGTTTAGTTCTAGTTTTCAGTTGTATAGATCATACTTTCCTTTTCATTTGTTTCTTGTGCTATTTTTTATGGGCCATATTAAGTGCCTGTAGTTTTATCTCCCTCACAATCTGTATTATTTCCTAATAATTACATCATCTTCCTTTTTTTCTTCCTGTGAAATAAAACAGTATCATCTTAAGGTTTGAACTTCGCAAAACTGATGTTGCCTAATGATCTATAGTCATCAGTTTGATTCCAGTCACAATGTTGTTAAGAGTGACAATAAAGAGGAGTTGCATTGTAATTTAAAAAACTGAAGTAGAAGGGTAATCTAATGTCATTACTCATTGGTTAGATCATCCATTCTTGGTTCTTGATTTTTGAACTTTGAAGATATGCTTGTTGGAATATGCCGTTGTGTGAAATTGATGTCATTAGATTGTGGAGGCATTTAGTTGGGAGACTTATGCTAAAATTATGCATAATGTGCTCCTCCTTTTACTTTTTTCTCTCTGAGCGCATGATGTTCGAATGTTTGGGCCATTGAGTGTTGGCATTATGAATCTTATTTTTCTATTATCACATGGCCACATTTCTTGCAGAGAGAGCAGACGCAGATTGCTTACTTTCAGTTAGTTGATAAGAATGGCAAAAATGCAGCAAAGAGAAATGATTACTTAAATGCAGTAAAATGGTTCAGTGAGGTAATTTGCTGTGCCCATTAGAAGTTTAGTCAGTTTTGGCCTCGACTGGCATTTTTTAAGTCTGATTTATTGCTCTGCCTTCCTACTTTATCCAATGCCTAATCTGTATTAAGATTGTCACATACTTTTCTAGATGTGATTAATGTTTGCGAGGAACAGTTGATCGTAATTTCATCTTGATTTATCAGTTTGATATCATTCAATTTATCATTTCTGCTTGACATTGGAGTTGTAGGCAATTTATCTTGATTCATCTGTTGCAAGACTGCTATCAAATCGAGCAAGACTGCTATCAAATCGCAGCATATGTTGGGCACATTTGCATCAAGCTACTTTCTCTTTATGTGATGCTAAGGAATGTGTTAAACTGAAACCTGATTGGCCCAAGGCTCACTACAGAGAAGGTGTAGCATGGATGCTACTCAAAGTATGCAAATATTACTCGGGCTCTAAACTTCATTAAATTAAAATTAAATTTGAGAAAGTTTTGATTTGACGGCTGCTGCTGTTTATTTATGTGAAGAATTATGTCATGGCGTTCAAGGCATTTTGGATGGCTTCTACGTTGAAACCAGGAAATGAGGAAATCGAGAAGGCATATTGGTAAGCGTCATTGTGTATCATGTTTGTGTGCAGCGCCGAAATTGAACTTGTGAGGATGCTTGTGTCCTTTTGAATGCCACTGGTAGTACTGTGACTACAATTCTCTTGGAATTTGATCTTGTGTTATTGGCCATCAACATGGTTGTGCTAGGGGGGCATGTTCCTCCTCCCCTAGTGGAATTTGTTTGCTCATTTTATTAGGACATGTCAGTTGTTATTCACTCTATTTTCGTATGGATAGAGTTGGTGTGTGGGACATTGAATAACATAAGATGTGCCTCATCAGTCTTTTGCTTTCTACCAAAACCCTTTTCAATTTCTTCTAATGTTCCAGTATGTTTTTGGGATTTGTGAGACGAATTTTGGGAAAGCTAATCTTCGATATACTGCAATACTAATCTTGCTTCAATTAATTTGTCTTCCGTTTCGTGGCAGTGAGGCTCTCAGGTGTGGATGGCTTGACTTGGTTGCAAAGCACCCATTGGAGGCCGTGAGAAATCTTCAAAACAGTTTTGACTTTCCTGGCAGTGATGCTTTCTACTCTGAATTGTTTGACCTGGCTGCAAATCACCCATTGGAGGCCGAGAATATTCTTCAATATGTTTTTCCCTTTTCTGGCAGTGATCCTTTGCACTGGAACTATTCTCGTCAGCTATAACTGTTTTCTGCAGGGAAATTCTACGTAACATTAGGTGCAATGGTTCTAGTGTGTTTTATGTGTCTATATCTGGTTTGCACCTTACTGTGCCAAAGAGAGGGACACAAAGGCCACTACACCCTTGTGTTACATAGAATTCCCCGTTTTTGTAGAGCAAAGATAACTGCTGGAAAGTGAATTGGTATAGATATATTTCCGTAGCTCTTTACTCAAATCTTTTGGAGCTGAAATGGGAATACATTGGAGCTCACAAGAGAAACTATTCATGCTTTTTGTTGCCGAATATACTTAGTTGCATACCCAAGTTGACAGTATACCCAGCTATTGCAAGTACATTGCCTGATTTTTGTTGCTGCTTTAGTGCCATTTTATGTTGTTTCTAATGGGAAGTAGTTCAGGCAACCTCTTTCGTCTTCCTTTGTTATATGATACGAAATATGGTTTTTGAACTATTTTCAAAACAATTATGTGAAGAGGACCTGTTGGTGTCCTCTTACAATGTTTAGTCTTATCTGTGTTTTTCTTATATTCTTGCATTTCATTTTTTTTTCACTTCTCTTTTCTCTTTATTCTACTCGTGTCTTTTTATTGTCTCTCCAATTTGTTTTGTCCCTTTTACCTTGGATGAACCTTTTTATGACTGTTGCATTTGCTTTCTACAGTGTTTGCAGACGTAAATGGAATTGTATGAATAGTTTATAACTAGTTTTATCTTAGTTCTCGTGAAAATTGTTGGGAAAAGAGTTTTTATTACTCATTGAATTGAATTGACGTTTTTACGATGACCAAATAAGAAGCTGGATTCTTCTTGATTGTCTGGGAAAGGCTTTCCAGGTCCAAACTAATAATTGTGGTCGGGTAAGGCTTTTCATTACACCTCTTTTATGGACCAGGATATCCGTACTTCATTTTCACATTTATATTATTCATGTCTATAATCTTACCTGTTGCTGGACATGTTTATCCATGCGTGTAAAGGGTCGTCCAATTTTGAGCAACAAAAGCCTTCCCTATGTACCTAGTTGAGATAAAAGAAGTTCCAAGACTTTTATGTAGTGATTATCCGATGTATGCAACGACTTCTAAATTTTTTTTTGCACGTGTAACTTTTACACGTTTATTATTATTATTATTATGAGACTTTTAAAATAAAAAATTGATTGATTCCTATTTTTTTTAGGATGATTAGAACCCATTACGGCTTGTAATTAACAAAGTACTTTTGGCCAACAATTATCGTAATTTTATAAGATTAATAAATTAAAAATCAATTTTACTACTTTATATCTTATTTTACTTTCCATTTCTTCATTTTTAATTGTCGAATCCGGAAAAGATCATTGTACGGAGCCGCACCAATTCCCTCACCAGGTTGCGAACGCTCAAAATTCATCCAGAACGGCGACGTATTGAGCCCTCAAAACTCACTCGTTGCTTCCTGTAAAAGTCACCAGCCAATCACGGAAACCTTTTTACCCCGCTGTCTTTAGGGTTTTTCTCCAATTCCAATAAATAAACAAATGTCGTCGGTAGAATACAGTAGCCTACCGCCATACATCGGCGGCGGTGGCGGCGGTTCTGGAGTCTTCTTCCGCGCCAAATCTCGCACTCAGTCATTCTTCGCCACGCGCCGCCCGTGGCGCGAGCTCTTGGCTCACCCCACCTCCTACTCCATACCCTACGGCTTCAGCGATTTTGCCTCTCGCCTCAAGCGCAACCTCGGTCACTTCCGAGTCAATTACGCCATGATTGTCCTTTTTATTCTCTTCCTTAGCCTATTGTACCACCCGATTTCGATGATAGTATTTATAATAATCTCCGTGTTCTGGTTTCTCCTCTATTTCTTCCGCGACGAGCCGATCGTGGTGTTCAATCGCATGGTGGATGATCGCGTGGTGCTGATTGCGCTTGGAATTGTGACGATTGTGAGTTTGGTTCTCACACGCGTGTGGTTGAATGTTTTGGTATCTGTTTTGGTTGGGGTGGCGGTGGTGGTTTTGCATGCGTCGTTCAGGGTTACGGAGGATTTGTTGTTTCTGGATGAAGATGAGGTCGCTGATGGCGGTTTGCTCTCCGTTGTTGGAGCAAGGTTTTGAAATTGGATTTAGTATTTCTGAGAAATTTTGTTGCAGAATTAGAATGGTGAATGAGGTGTGTTTGTTTGTTTATAGAAATTGCAACCCAGAATGTTTGGTATTATTACATTTTCTAGTATAATTCTTTTTCCGTGAGAAGTTTAGGTTTATGAGAATCAATTTATTTTGTTGAGAATTGTTGTATATATGATTTTGGTAACATTTCATTTTTCCAAATTAAAATGTAGGGGTACAAAACAATTCTGGAAACCAACTTTGTTTTCTTTTCCAAACAAGAGAATGGAAGAGCATGAGGACTTCTTCCCTTTCAGCATCATTTTTTTTGTAAGAAACAAAGAAATAGGAAGAAAACAGAATGAAAGAATGCAGAGACAGGATGGACTAGCTTACCAATTCATAAAAGGGCCAAAACAGCAAAAAAATCACTAAATTTTTTAAGTACAGTAAAAGGAATGCGATATGTAACATGGCATTTGGTTATAGAACTGAATGATACGATGGAAATGAATCGATTCAAACTGATTACATTGCTTTTTAAATTTGTTCGAATTTTTATCGAATTTTAAAAATTGTATTTAATTTTGATTTGATTATTATTTGAGTTGAGTTTAAACGAATTTTAATCAAATCAAACACAAATCGTGCTTAAGTAGTTTTAAATGAGCTTTGGTCGATTCGATCACTTTTGAGTAATTTAATTTTTTTATTTATTTTTTTATTTTTTACTGATAGAGAATCGAGCTAAATTTTATATTATCGAATAAAAAAATATTCAAACTTGATTTATTAAGTTGAAGAATCAAGATCAGATTTAAATAGCTTAATTTATTTTTCAATCATATTAAATATTACCTAAAATGAAATTTGATAATTTGAGGTATTAACACACGTCTGCATTAAGGCAAACAAAGAACAAATGTCAATCATATAAGGCAAGCAAAAAACATAGGTTATAGAAATAAACGATAATCGAATAATTTGATTTGTTTTCAACTCTACTTAACAGTGTCTAAAAGAAAATTTGACAATTTGAGTCGTTAACGCGTCTCCATTGAGACAAACAAAACACAGGTTTAATTTACTTTTCAACATAGTGCCTAAAAAGAAATTTGACAATTTTAACGTCTCCATTGAGGCCAGCAAAGAACCCAACTTATAGAAACAAACTCTAACTAGGGCGCGCGCGCGAGAAAGGTTCGTCTTCTGTTAGGTCCTCTTGCTTCCTTCTAAATATTGTTGTTAGATTTAAATTTTGAGATAGGATTGCCCCAAAACTCTTTAGGATTGTCTAGATGCTAAGGGACGAGTATTTGTCAGGAAGTAAATTTTTCATTTTATATAGGTTCTTATTTTTCCTGGAAAAGATAACAATGGTACAAGATATGAATATAGGGAACAAAATTTATAGGTACTGTGGGAACATTACAAGGTGATTAGGTAAAGCACAAATTGAGAATCCACCAGGTATACAAGTGCATAGAATACAATCATAAATAAACAGACAAGTACTTCAAGTGCATTGACTGTCACACACTACAACACGCCACGTTTAGAGCATACTCGTCTAGAAACCTAATGAGATCATTGCAACTTGCAGGAATGTGCTGCCAATTCCAAAATGCAAATTGCAATGGTTTGTAAGGAATTCCAACATCTTAAGACATGCTCACAACAGGCATCCAGGGCCATTAATTGCAAAAGCAACTTTTACCGAAACTTAAATAATACAGAGATTATTGGAGACAGAAAAAATGTGGCAGCCGCTTTCAAGAATCAGGAACTTTGCGAGCATAGTCCAATATCATCACAAAATCCTTCGCTGATGAACCAATTGTGGCTGACACTCTATCGGTAGTAGTTGTTTGGAGCCACAGATCAACTAGATTATTCAGTGTCAATGTGGGGATCACTGTCTGTCCCATGCATTTGATTTCAACCTATAAAATGATTAGGTAAAAAAAAGTCCTATAAGCCCGTTGCCGCAAAGACAACATTTTGCATAACTAAGTGCTCATATAAGCCTGTTGTTGCAAAGGCAACTTTTTGCTAATTTTGAGGCAAACCAATATTTTCACTCAGCGAAGAGTTCATTGCATGAGCCATGCACTGTGATCATATATTATCTACCTAAGATGAGCTAGATTGGTAATCGAAGTCACTTCTCATTAACCGAAGGGATAAAAAATTACCTCATCTTCACTCGTAAGATCTAACTTCATCTTGAGGTACTTTTGAATAAAAGAAACTGGAATACTCCCATCCCTGTTAAGAATGCAATGTATATCAATGAGAGAGAATAATTTGCTGCATAATCATTTGCCAATAAATATTTCTTTTGAACTTCTCATTTTGATAAGAGAACACAATTCAATTATTTCATCCAATATGGTTACTTAATCCACCTGGACCAGGAAACAGGTTGGACTCAATCATACTACTGAAGCTCGATGCCATAAAAGAGGAGGACAGGTTCAATTAAAAGCTTAAGTTAACATTTATTCTCAAGTAAAGTAAATGCAGAATCCACTAAGGCAGCAGATTCATGACAAGCCCTGAAGGAGGTAGACATAGTCATATTCAATGATCTTTAAGAGTATAACCATACAATTCAGTAAGTGTCATCAACCAAATAAATCTTCAGCCCATTAAAACATTTCACACAAACTGAATTAGAATTCTAGAGTCATCCACCTCATTAATTTAAACCTAACACCTCCTCCAAGTATGAAAAACATTTTCAAAGGCATCAAGTATTACCAACTCAAGTTTATGCATGCAATCATTTTACCATATGATTATGTTTGGATATGAACACAGGATGACCAATGACTAAGAGGATAATGAGAACAAAAGGGGATGGACAGAAAAGCGAGACTAAAACAGCCGAGTTACATAATTTTGTCGACAACAGTGAATATATAAGGCACGTGACAAAGCTTTCATGAGATGCTTAGAAAACTTAAATTGCTGCCACCCATCTCACTAACAAAATGCAGTACGACAATGTTGAAGATATTTTATCGTTTAGTTCAGCTGAAAGTGTAACTTCATACCCTGAAGATGGCTAAGACAGATTCATTCAGCCCTGCAGTTAACCTATGTAACTAATCAAATTTATTTGGCAGCTGCAAGTTTGAATTTTTCACTATTTAAGTTGCAACTGATTTTATCTTACTAGACAGCTACTGACAACTACAGTTCATATTTTTGTTTCCTCCAGCGTCAAAATATTACCATGGTTCAAAGTTAACCTACAAAGAATGATGTAAGCTCTATGGAAGTTGGACACATAAAGAAGTAATTTTTAATCAATATACATAAAGAACTGTAGTTATTACATGTAAGCATGTAGGGATGCATACAAATTGTTACTTAGCATCAAAAGCAATGTTGTGAACACATGAATATATTAAGCTTGCCAACACCACCAATTGTCCTGAATTCCAGGTAGAACGGTTGATTCATTCAACAATTTATCCCTCATGATGAACAACTGCAAATGGTGACTATATCTTGGGAAAAGTCAGACACACCACAAATCTCTTTCAATCAGGCAAAATCAATGATGGTTTAAAAGCTGAGCAAAAGGAGCTATAGTCCCAACAATGATGACAATAACAATAGTAGATGCATGAAAATGATCCTTATTGTTTCTGAGTAAATATAAGACAGTCCAACAAAAGCCGTGAAGAATCACTTTCTGGATTCAAACTCGAGAATTCAACAATGAAAACTAAGTTTCTGTAAGTCAGGTTGCTCCAAAGCCATCATCCAGTCATAAGCTATTAGAAAAAGATTGAACAATTAATAACTCCATTGCTACTGAGTTTTGCTAATTTGGTTCCTATCAGTATACATTTAATGTCAAGTGGCTTTGATTCAAAAGGCAAGTTTCATAAATACCTTGATTAATATACCTATGAACATTTATAAGAGACTTATTGACCTCATCCAAAATAAAAGGAGGCCACACAATTTCATAAGCAGCAAATGACATGCTCAAACCAATTTAAGGTACAAAGATTGATTTTCAATCATTCCCAACTTTGTAAAAGAAGAAAAATGCTAAGATGAAAGTAGTTAGTTAGAACTTACTTTATTCTTAAGTAACTTGCAGCAATCTGAGGCAAGGGCGGTGCATCTCCTTCCCTGAAAATACATTACAGAAAATCAGAGAAAGCAGAGAGGTAGACAACACAGACATATCCATATTCGGTCCTTCAGAAGATTTATCTGATTGATGTAAAAAGCTTACTGTTCATCTGAGACCAGTGAAAACCAAATTGGGTAATTTCTGCGGTCAAATTTAGCACTGACAGCATCGAGCACTGCCTGGGGGGGGACCCTGAATTCTCCAAAATTTCGTGCCTTCTTTTGACGAATTCTGCGCAACTTTTTAGGCCTTTCTGATTCTGGAGGGGTATGGTCACTGCTGTTCTTCTCATCTTGAACTTTTGATTTCTGCCTGTGTTCTCTATTTTTGGTTTTACTGAGAAGTCCCTCATTGTCATGAGAATGTAGAGCTTCTGATTTAGCAACAGATCCTTGAATGCTAAACTTTGTAGACTTGCTCCTATTTGCTGCCTCCACCAAACAATTTAAAGGTTTCCAAAGATCAACTTTCCCTTCCCAAGCCTCAGATCCATTCTCTCTTCCCTTATCAGGACTAGGGTGATTAGATGGCTCACTAGCAGCAGAGTTCTGCAACAACAATGCCGGTAAGCATGAAGAGTGGTATTTGCAACATGCACAAGGTTATAGAGTCCACATAGGAGGTGATGTAATGGTGTTCATAAGCTGAACCGTATACCATACCTGCCTCGTATTCTGGGTAAATTTATTCAGCGTCTCTGGTGAGCTAGAGCTCTCAGGGTGGTCCTCCATGGAATCTTCTTCTTTCTTAACAGGTTTCTCTATTGTAAAACTGGAACCTCTTGATGCTTTTCTTGCAATAGATTTTGATCTTCTTCCAGTCATTCCACTCTGTGTTGATACTCTAGGAGTACTAACCACCAATGATGAGAGAGATCTTTCCTTTCTCTTGGCAGGTAATGTGACAGGAGACAAAACTTCAGGGGCTTTCACCTTTATCCTCTTATAAGGGAATATTTTTGCCCTCACATCTTGCAAATTATGATCCAGCCTGATAAACAAAGTATCAGTGACACTAAGGAAAAAAAATATATTTCCTTCAAATTTATATGCATCAATGAGGCACACATGCAAAGAAGAAAGAAATTGAGCTTATTAACAAAGTGCACAAACAAACTAAGCTATATTTCACATTTATTGATGTGAGTTTTTGAAGATGTTGTGAAGCGTACACTAAAGTTATGCACTGTCCAACTTAAGCAAAAAACGGTTTTACATGAGCACTTAACATCAATCAATTGTATGCTGGTGAATATTACAGAAGCTGAACCTAGTTTGCATCCTAAACCATTCTCCATAGTTTCTCTAGTTCTTTTTTATCATGAATCCTATTTCTCTGAGTCAAGTAGAGACAGAATTTGAGTATAAGCATGTTTCTCAATGAGTTGAGTAGAGACAAAAATTGAGCATAAGCATGCCCAGTTTAGTGCTCGTATGATCATTAGAAGCATATTGTGCAAGAAAAGGCTATAAGTTCACCACTTCTCTTCACTAGTGCGTGTCCAGTGTATACCACATACTTAAACCCGGAAAGCCCATGGTTCCATCCATGAACTCTTAGCTACAAAATGCAACCTCTAAGACTACAACAGAGGAGGGAACAACAAAGCAATTAAAATTAAACTTAGGAGTAAACAGGCATGAAGGGATCCAATATTCATAAGGCTTTGAAAGTATCATTTAAGTTACTATTCATAGTTAAAGCGATTCCATAAGAACAGGAATTCATGCATAAATCATCATTTTCCATCGCATGAACACATGCATTCCATGTTATCATCTCAAGAAAGGATTAAAAAGACAATACAAACAACTGATGTGTATTGGGTGTGCTATGCGCATGTGTGAGTGTGTGTCTTTCTGTCTGTCTGAGTTAGAGAAAGAGAGATGACGAAACTTTATTAGATAAACACAAGAAAGTAGAAGATCTGACCTCAACTTTTCCAATGGAACACATCCCAAATCGATGTTGCATATTGGGCAGCATTCCATTTCCTCATCTGAGAGCTTCTTGTGTATACATTTCCTGCAAACTATAGGATACTCATAGAAAAGAAAATCGGATTCATTAGCCAAAAAATCTTCAAAATTACGCAATGTAGACATACGAAAAAAGGTTTCTCAAGGCTCAAATCTTCTGGATAAGAGAAGATCATAAGTCATTAACTTTACCTCAAGTTTTGAAATATGACAACAGAAAAAGCACACAAACAATCATATAACTAGTTTGATGTTGTGAAACAAGTAACAAATTGTTGAAGACATTATACAAGTAAAAAGATTTTTCCTTTCAAGCAACCTAAGCTTTTAGACAATGTTTTCATTGACTATGACATCACAACAGGAATCAAGTCTTCACCACCAATCACTAAGATTTTCCAAGTCATGTTGAAGATCTACAATGAAAACATTCTCCTACCTCTAACAATGTAAGCTTTGTCTTGCAACTCTGTCCCTCTGTTCCAAGCATAAGTGGTGTGGGTGGGGTAGGGTAAAGAAGCCTTTAAACCAAAGTGTCTCGAAATTAACCCATATTTGGTGAACAAATGAAAAAAGAGATAATGTTTGACGGATCTTATTTAAGGATCTTATATAATTTATAATTTTTTTTTTAAACTTATAAGATATTAGATTTTATTTTAAAAATAAGATTTTGAAGTGTTTGGATAAAATAAGATTATGGAGCTTATAAGATGTTAGTTATGATAATTTTGTAATTAATGTGATTAAAACAAAATAAGGTTGTTAAGATCTTAAATATAAGTTAGAAACTCCTTACCATTTTTTAAGAAGCTTATAAGACCTACCATCTTACTTTATTTTGGGAGCTTACAAGCTCATTTACTGAAAATTTCAACAAACACCATGGGACATCTTTTAAACTCTCAATGAAACCTCACTTAGTGACACAATCAATATTCATGTAACTTGTAACATAGCAAAATATACAGCAAAGACATTCAAAAATATACCAGTCAGACCAATAAAACAGGAAACTCATCACATTAGAGCGAAAAGTTCAGCCCACATGAACACATCCATAAACTGACCAATTACCTATCGAGCATTAAATTAATCACCAACGTCCACAGAGCAGACTATGCAGACCAAAATCACACAAAAATATACTCACAGAAACGAAGAAAGAAGAAAAAAAAAAAAAAAACCACGAACACACCTAAATACCCAGATCATGAACACGCAATCTACACAACGAAAACCCAGTTGCTAACAAAACCCAGATCGCAAAGACAAGCACACACTCTAAAGCAAGTCAAAATTCGAATAACCGACCAAGAATTACAAGTAAAATCACGATAGCAAAACAAATTAGAAGAACAATAGGGGAGAAGCACTCACACGTGTGGAGGCATTCGATAATAGTGGTGGCGTCCCGGAAGAGCTTGTGGCAGAGAGGGCATGTCATGCATGGAGCCACCGCCTCCCGCCTCACTTTCACCACCTGATGCGACATCGTATTATCCAATTCACTCCTAAATCAACGAAATAAAACTATCGGTCTCGAACCCACGTATCTTATGCGGTGTATCTTATGCGGTGCATGCTAGCACCACCGCATGAGGGATGGGATTTACGTCCATTCCTTATAGCTCTATTGTATCTGCATTAAACCCATAAACCAAACCCACAAATTATCATCAGAAAAAGCATTTAGCTACGAGCACCGCCAATAATAAAACATACAAGTGAGGGAAAGAAGAGGCGTAGATGCGAGAGGGATTATTCTTATATGGACCTGCAAATCTGAGGAAGAAGGATTCGGGAAGAGGTGATTTGGGTAAAAAGAGAACGTGGGCTGAAGCCTTTGAGGGGTGGCGTCTCCTGGATGATCTGTGTGTATATGTGTATTTGTGTGTGGGTGGGGGGGGTTGGGAGTCGAAATCGAGAGAGAGAGAGAAAGAGAGAGACACACAGACAGAGAGAGAGAGGGGGGAGGGGGGGCGCTTTGCTGTTACAATTAGCATGAAGCAAATATATTACTTTTTCCAGATTTATTAATAGGGGTGGTATTATTGAAGGGGAAGTAAATATTTGGTTATTTACATATACATCCCTTTATACTTGTATTTTTGGCATCTATGCTCCTCAAATATGATTTTTTTTTTTTAAAAAAAAACTTCCTTTTTAATATCATTTGGTTAAAGATTTGAATTAAATTTATTTAAAAAGTAAATTATCATATCCATATACTTTTGAAAAAAAAACATAACTTTCAGAATACTACATAATTTTTTTTGAAGAAAAATAATTAGCGATAGCAAATTTTAGATTTTGAGATATTTTTAATAACATATAGTATAAATTAATAACAAAAAAGGTAGTATACCAAACTTTAAGTTTTAGGATCTTTTTAATAGTATAACGAATGTCATATATAATTTTTATTCATAAAAATATTTATGATTTTCATCATTTCTCAAAATTCAAATGCATAATTTTCAAGATAATTGGAGAATTAAATTTAATTTTTATGATCTTTAATAATACAACAAATTCTATGTTAACAAAAACAAAAGGAGTTATTCCAAAATTGTTTTTTAAAGTATATTAGAACTTGATAATTTTGATTTTGATCTCATATTTTTTCTCATAATTTTGCATTTAAAAGATTAACTTATTTAATATTTTCAAAATTATGTATTATTTTATAAACACAAAAGTTTGTTTATATTATTCGTCTTATGTAGCTTAAACTTTAATCATGATCTTTTACTTATTTTTGAAATTTATGCATTTAAAAGTTAACTTTTCAATTAGGGTGCATTGTTTTCTTATATTGAAATTATTGTTCTCTTTGATGATATTATTTTTATTTCATCATAAAACTTTAATTATAAAAAAATAATTTATATTATATATTTTGTTAAAGATGGCCTTAAATTTTGGTCTCTCATTTTTTTAAAGCTGCATAATACTTTATTATGTGTTAAATTAAGATATCTTGGATATAATTTACTGAAAATTCAAATTTTAATTTTTGTTTTTATCTATATATAGATTTTTAATTTAAAAACGACTCTCAATTAACTTAATAAAAATGACGTATTATTTTCATATATATTAAGGATTTTTTTTTTATATTAATTTTTTGGAATCTTTGACATATAGTATTAGAGGGAATGCATTAGCCAAAAATTCAAACATAAAAAAGAAAATACTAAAGTTCCAAATTTAAAATACATTAAGGATTTTTTTATTTTTTTATATGAGTTTTTTTTTAAATTTTGACTGATAGTATTAGAGGGAATGTATTCCAAATTTAAAGAAAGATAGATACAAATAACATAAAACATAACTGTATAAATTTGCAGTCAACTTAAGCACGGTGAAAATTCAAATAAGATATTCCATTAGTCATCAATTATTCCAATTCAAAAAAAGCTCCTGAATAATGTAATTTTAAAGGATTTAAATATTTTTATGTTATATTTTTTTTATTGTATGTTTATTAAATTGGATTTACTATATTTATTATGAATATTTAGGGGGGTGGGGGGGGTGTGGAACACGACTGTGTAAATATTGATATATACACATTGACGCTGCTCAGTTAAAAAATATTTGTTAAACCTATTTTTGGATTTCTATATATAAATGCTCTGCTATGCTAAATTAATAATTTATATAGGATATTGCCGGAAATGTTTTAATAGTTCAAGGAAGAGTTCGGCGTGTGGGGCCGAGGATAATCATGCGCCCCTGTGCACATTATCAGTTATCAGTGTTTCGTGTGAGCGACGGCGTGGGGGTGGGTTCTCACTTATTCCACTGCGAGTTTGGGCGCATGTTAGCAGGTGCCCTATATGTTATCCAAAACAAAAATTGAATGTTTTTATTAGACAATTTTGTCCTGGGCTAAGCCGCGGTGCTTATTCAAAAATTGAAGGGCAGATCCTACTATGGATAAGCACAGCGTGGAAAACATGTTCTAGTGGTTAAAAAAGTTGTACCATGTACAAGTCATGCTTAGTAGGTATTTCAAGAGTTCTTTATTGAATTTATGATTTTTTTTATATATTTTTTAGTTTCATCTAATTAATTAAAAATAATAAGCAACAAGGGTTTGTAAGCTTGAATTTGGATTTTCTTTAATTATTTGAAATGTGTGAGCGGCAATATCTTAATATTTGGTAATTTTGAGTAAAAATAAATAAATATTTCTTTTAAAAGTATAATTAGACGATAACAACGTCAGATTTGAAAAATAATATAGGCTAAAGGGATTAAGTTTAAAAAAATTATTTATAATAATAGAAAATTTTAATGTAAGTAAATTACAAATTGGATCATGTATATCAAATAGTGTTTCATCACGTATTTTAATATTATTAATATATATTAAATATATATTAATAATGTCATTTTATATACTTGTATATTTATATTATTAAAATAAAAAATAAAATATTATTTAAAATAGAGATTAGAGCAGCCTGCATAATTTTGCTTTGGCTCTTGTTGGTTATACAAATTGTCAATTGAAGCAATGCCATAAAAGGGCATTCTTATCTTTCCTTGTGGTTTTGGCATCATATATTCATTGGGAGAAGTGAAAGAACAATGCTACTTGATATAATAAGTCCAAGATTGCTGAGTGATCATTCATTTGGCATTAATAGTGATATTAAGCATACATTTTTTCTTGGAGTATTGAGTGATTCTTGACGTTGAAAAATACTATTAAAATATCTAATTTATCTAAATATTTATAATTTTTTTATATAGAGCTTGAGCTCGATTCGAATATCAGGTCAGTCAACCCGAGATCTCAAGATGATGAAACTAGATTATTGAAAAATCAACAAAATTGAAACACTGGATTGTATCATAAATCGTTTATATGGACCCATCACAATATAAATTTTTCGATATTTAGCTATCATAAGTTAATATTTACATTCCAACACACTTCATATCGATCTCAACTAACTTGAGTATCGGAAGGTTACAGGTAGGGCGACATAAACCTGTTAGTATTGCAAAATTTACCAAACTCAAATATTTCAACTTGAGATCAACCCATTTAAACTAAAGTAGATTGATTTTTCCAAATCAACCACTTGGCGATAAAATGAATACTAAGTACACAATTTTTTTTTATTGTAATCTGAGACACATAGGATATGAGTGATCATCACAATAATTATTTTGAGAATAATTTCATGATTAAATAAGTTTATTGATGTTATTGGACATCGATCATTATTTTATAAAAATATCAATTAAAATGAAACGGTGTCATAAAAACACTTCATTAAGAAAAACACCATCAAAATGCTAGCTATCACTGAACCAAGACATGCATAAAGCTTGCCCAACAAAAAGTTTGCATAGATGTTTAATGATCCCAAACATTTATGAGTTGTGAAAACTTAAATTAGACGAAAGGGAATTGATGTGCGGCGAGTGGCGCCGAGAGTCAAAGTCTATGGGCGAGGGCAGTAGGAGGAAAAGTAGAAAATGACATTCCTTTCACACTAAGAAACTTATTTACCATTAGTATTCTAAGCCCGTGAAGAAACGCAGAATTGTTGCTTAGTCAAAAAGAAAATTTATCAGGGTCATAGAAAAATGTAAGAAGTCAGAAAATTAAGATTTGGATTTTTTTAAAGAAAAATAATAAATAAATAAATAAATTTAATTTTTAAAAGGGATAAAAAACTTTAAAAATTAATAATTTTATATAAAATTATTTTTATATTAATTTAAAAAATTTATGTAGTTGAAGGAATGCCGCTGCACAAGTTCCATTTCTTTATAACAGTAACTACTACTAGTTACACAAAAATCAAATATTAACAATAATTAAAAATAAGTAAGTGTTTTTGGTTTTCACCAATGAATGAATTCCTCGTCTTCATAGTCCTATGATGTCTGGAATCATGCGTGGAGCCCTACTTATGAGGCCATGATGTTTTGTTCTTACCTTTTTCCTTTTCAATCTTTCAGGTAATTTCCAGGCGCGCATGTATGCCTACTCATGGAGCATGATATTTTGTTTTTACCTTTTTAGCCTTCTTTACCTTATTTCGAATTATACCTTGTCACAATTTGATTATTCATCTAGATAAATTTATTTCATTCAGGGATAATCATTACAAAACAATATTCAACTATTTACTTTGAAACGTGGATATTGTTTGTGTTACGTTTGAATCCCAAGTAACTATTCTAATTTTTATCAATCTCAAAAGCATAAAAATGTGCCCCTTTCTTTTATATATCTATATATATACATATATATATTTGGAACACACAAATATATCATCGTTTTAGTATATTGATTTCTGAAAGTACTAATAATAAATTAGGTAAATTAATGTTTTTGGTGAAATTTGATATTAAAATCTCATAATTATAGAATTTTGAATTATTTGACGTTGTAGTACGGAATATGCAACATTTTGCTAATGCTAAAAGCAGCAATTTTATTGGTTGCTATTTAGACTTTTTAGGTGTGATGTGCAAATCATACAGCTTTGACAAATCAATGCACCTAAACTAGATGTAACAAGCGTACGCATTCCCTCCACATGTTAGAACCAACATAATAACATGTTGATCATTTTTTGCAATAGTGCCCTCATTCAATACAATACTTTTTTCTTATTTATATTTAAATTTAAATGATGATTTATAATTTATAAATTATTTTAAAGACGTTCTTGAGTCGGTCTCAAACTTCAGAATTCTCCCTCGTACTCTCGCTCTTGCTCCAGCATTTGCTTTTGAGGATCAGTTTTTTTAGGTTTCCCATATAATAAATTAATGATCTAAAGTGAGAAATTAAAACTGGAGGATCTTAAATATCTCCTCTTTTATGGTTTAAAGAAATATAATTGAGGAACCCAGTTGACCACCTTGAGATGTGAGTCTTTTCAATTTATACCAACTAAAATTTATTGCGTTTTTTAATTTTTAATTAAATATTAGGGTTTTAAAGGGTCTGGCCCGTATTTGAATTTACCTTGACCCAAGGTCCAAATTCTTTTGATGGATCCGTGGCAAACCCAAGGGTCGTAATTTCTGCAGTTTTGATCCACAAATGGGAAAGTGAAATCCAAGTAAAGGTCCAAAATCAAAGCCCACTTTGTCTCTAATATATTTATCTGCTCCCTCTCCCTATTTGTCTTCACGTTTATTAGACGAAGAAAATAAATCTTTGACGATGAATACATGAAGTTGACGTACCACCAAATGCGACTCTAAATTGTTGAATTCAAAATGTAAAGCTATATATTAAAATCGCCATTAAATATGTATATTAGGTGATGATAATTTTTATTTTGGTTACAATAATCATTCTCACAATATTTTGACAAAAAATTGTGTCGAACTTATGTAACAATCGTTTTTACAAGATCGTGTGTTTTTTTTTTTTTTTTAAACAAGGATCGTAGTTAGTTCTCCATCTTAATCAACTATGTTGTAAATGTAAAATGTTTACTAATAAACTACATTTACTCATCTATATTGATATGAATTGTGTTTAAGAAATAACAATTATGTAAGTGGTCATCATTAATAATTATAGACAATTCGGTGACAACAAAAGTTATTATAGTAATTGTGCGATATAGTTATGTTGTCATCTGTGGCTATATTTGTGTAGACGTTTAGTCATCACTATATATGTATCATAATTATTAATAATGATAATTTAGATATAATTTTTATAACATATTAAATTTGTTAATATCATTATTATGGCAAAAGAAAAATTATTATCAATCAATGGCACTTAAGTTTAAGTTTTTGTCGCTTATATTATTATTTTTTCCTTGTAGTGCTTTAGTGTTTCAAAGTTGGGATTCAATTTATTATATGAATTAGAATGGAGATCCAATGGGAAGTACCGAATTCAAATTTTTTAAAAAATTAAAATCCAAGTTTGATTATTATTATTATAGTAAATTAAATGGAGCCCAATTTCAAAGTTTTAAACAAAAATCCAAGTACAAATGACTAATATGATTTTTAAATGAAAATTATGATATATAATTTCAAAATAGGTGATTTGTAAGATGCAATAACATATTAATGAGTTACCAAAATGGAAATTATTGGATTTAGAACTAATATTATGCGTGGAATGAAATAATAATATAATGAGAAATATTTGGATTCAAACCTTAGGTGGACCAAATCACTTTATTTCATGCTTGATTTATTTTCAATCATGAATTTTACAATATGAATCAATATATGTAACTTTTTAATTCATTATGAATTTCAAATAAATAATTCAAATTAAACCAAAATCCGATCCATTCATTAACTGCCCTACAACCAGCATTCTACATGAGTTCTTCAATATTTTTTTCTTCTTCCATTTTATGATGAAAAGTTACAAGCGTATTAATATATTACCAAAGAAATAATCCCATCATTTACAACTATAATACCCACCAACCATAATTTAAAACAAGTTTCAACTAACATATTTATACTTAGGATTTTTACTCGCCACACCAACCAATTTATAGTAAATTTTCTTTCTATATTAAGCCAATTTGAATATTTTATTTCAATTTTATGTTACATTTTGTATTTTCACATAATAAATACATGTCGCACACATATATATATATATTAATTTTAAATATATATTCAAAAATATATCTATAATACACGTCACACACATAAAAATTATAAAATATAAGATGCAACGTGATATTTGAATAAAAAATTCAAATTTATATTAGGCCTATAACTGCAGCACAGCTGCATAAAAAACAGCTACAACCCTGAAAGATAGCACAAGAAATAGATCAATCTATGACCATTTATTTGAAATGAAATCTCATCTATAAAATAAATTTTTTAATATAATTTTTTTTAAAAAATTGTTTATAAGTATTATTAGATATTTGGTAAAAATGTATTTTAACCCTCATTTACTAGAATTGTAAAAAAAAAAGTTTTAAAGTCATAATTTTACACTTTTTCAAAATGATTTTTTAAAAAAGTGAATTATTTTAAAAATTCATTTAAAAATAATTATCAAATAAATAATTTTTTTATAAATGAATTTTTATTTTTAAAAGTGCATTTAAAATGAAGTTATCATTTACTTGTTTAGTTATCTTTCATTTAGGGAGCCCATCTGCACCGTTGTCCTCGTACTTGATGTCAGTTCCCACACTCAACAATTGATACCATAAAATAGGTTGGGATTATTTCAATTTTAACCTAACCCATTGCCACCACATGTGACTAGATCAATAGTTGTCATTTCTCTGTGTCTCGGTTGTCTATTTCTATTTCCATGTACGCCTTATTTTCAATAGCCAACTCCTTAAATGTGGATTTAGGTGATATACATACATATATATATATATAATTTTTTCTTTCGTTTGTCTACTGAATTTGCTTTATCATGAATTAGGATACACGCAAGGAACACGACTGTGGATGATAATAAATGGGTCCAAGGGCTTATAAAGAGTAAAGCCAGCAAATATTTGAACAAAAAGGAAAAAGGGAACATATACTTACACGTGTTTGCAAGTAAAGGTAGAGATTGAAGAAAAGGATAAAGTTTTACACTAGTCCATGTCCATTGCATCCAATCCATGATTGAATTATAAAATAATAATGATTTTTTTAATATTCACTCTTTTAATCCAATACTATTATTAAATAGAGTTTGTGTCTAATTCATCTAATATTTTTATATAGTAATTTTCATCAATATTGATATAGATAATAAATATCATTAGTAAAAGTATAAAATTGTCCATTAAAATAAGAGAAAAATTCTAAATATAACATAATCCGCGTCATTATCCGCAGGTGAATCCCATTCGAACTTGATCGAATTGAGACTTGTATTTTCAACCATACAACGTGCGCACTAAACTTGGTCATTGTATTGTATGTTGCTAACTAAATTCTGGAAATAATTTTTCAAATCATTTCATTAAGGGTAAGCATTTAATACATCATCTAATTCACATTTTAGAGTTTTTCTCATATTTGTGGTCTAAAAATTATAGCAGGTGTCGTCCCAACTAACCTAACAATTTCTTTTGGTTCTAGATAACATGAGGAAGTTGAATCCGAATTGATACCATCCGCTCTATAAGATCAAATGGAAATTCTTGCGAGTTTATATTATAGAGATGGAAAACTTAAGTTTCAAATCAAATATATTTTATTTAATGGAATTAAATGAAGTAAGAAATTGCACCTTGTCTATTTGGGAATTTCACATCAAATCATCGTATCAATGATTAGCTATACGCATGAATTTGGGTGAATGAATGGTCCCCGAAAACGTGCCCCAGTGGGGTTAGAGGACTATATGGCATTTTGTCTAGACAGCTTATTTTTTAACATTATTGAGTTTTGGAAACAGTTCACTACATATTTGACAAACCCAACATGGTCACGTGGGCTTTGAGTAGCAGTGCATATCTGTATGAGAGTTCTTTTTGCTTTATTTGGGGGTAAGTGATTAAATAAGAGGGTTGCGTTTGTTAGCTGCTTCGTTAGAAACAGTGCAAAGATGTAGATTTACTTGTGCACTCCCCGTGACCATGTGTCACGTGAACAACTATACTTTGAAATTCCATTTTTACGCTTTCAACTGGAAATTTTGGGGGGGGGGGGGGGGGGGGGGTGGGGTGGGGGCGGGGTTAGATAAAAAGAAAGTGGAAGGATTTTTAATTTTGATTCCCAAATCAAGAAAATTTAAGATTAACATAAGACTAAAGGTATTATTTTAAAGAGATTAGCGATAAGCATGATTTTTGTCTATAATGGAAGTGACAAATGTGATGCACCTCTTTTTCTAAGTGTTACTATTTTTTTAGATGGAAAACTAATTATAATATATGTCAATCAAAAATCTATCAATTAGTAACAATAAGAGAGATTAATTAATACGATATGATTTGATATTATTTTAAAATAATGTAATTATGAAAAAGTTACGTAACTTAAAATTTTATATGAATGATTATAATTATTTTAAAATTTGAAGTTTCAAAATATCATAAAAATAATAAGTTAATAGAGGACATTTGGTGTCACTACTTTTAGCTAAACAAAGGAAGAAAAGGTGAACTAAATAATTGGGGTGCAATCCATGCACTTACAAACACGACAAGATGTCATGGTGACCTTTCTAATGCCTCATCCAAAATTTTGAATTATTTAAATGAAAACAAATTACAATTTTGTGAAAAAAGATTTGAGGTCTTAATCGCCTTGCGAATTAATTATTCTTTCAAGTGATAAAGTTAGGAGTCCACGCAATGTTGTATAATATATATGTTGCTTAATTATAATTAATTCAAATAAAGTTTCCCATCATTATTATTATTTTATTATTGTTTTCTCTTCATATTTGCATAAGTCTGGTTAGTCACTAATCAATTATGTCCAATTATAAATTGGGTTCTCTCCATTGAAAAATTGTAACAAGTGCTACAATTCAAACACAAATCAAGTAATAGGAGTCCATCATCCATGACTTTATATTGATGAAATAATTACCACATGACTTAAGTCCATCAAATTAATGGGAAAAAAAGAACACTCAACGTAACAAGTGGGGCCCAATTGCTAATAATCAAATCTCGGGAACAGATCTAGCTCGTATCATTTGTAAAAGAAAATTTTAGTCCAAATTTGATTTAATGTTAATAAATTAATTCTATAACAAATATTTTTATAAAAAAATATAACAAATATATTTATGTATTTTTATAGAAAATAAAGGCTATGTTTGATTTATTTTATTCCCCTAGAACAAGATTGTATTTGGGATATTCATTCTCCCAAAATAAAATTATTTTTAAAAATAAAATAAAAAATTAGAGCTAACTATATATCATTATTAATATTCAATTATTATATTACTATAAATATATATCATTTGTTTTTGTATATTTAAAAATATAATATATAATATTTAAAAAAAATGAAATAACAATATTAATTAATAAAAACTTACATGACAAGATTATTACAGTACAAATTATCCCCTTCTAAAATATAGTAATATATATTCTATATCAGGTGTATACTATACTTGGCGTATGAACGAAGGTTAAATATTCTTATTTTAAATGATGTATATATAATAAATGTATATATAATATATATAAAACTTTAAAACACAAACAAATATTATGTTAAAATTATTAATACATTATTTCAAAACGTCCAAAATACAATCAACATTGCCAAAATGTCAATCCAAATATCATGATAATGAAAAGTAAATTTAGTCTTAAGTATACTCATTCTTTTTGTAATAATTGAATTAATTCAAATATCAAGGAATTTTAGGCACTATTACAACCAAATCGGGACATATACTAAATTTTTCCTTCATTGTCAATTACCATCATACCCATAAACAACCCCCACCCCCAACCCCCACATGCCCCCACCACCAATCCCAACCCCATCATTACCTCGTTATTCCCGCATTTCAAATCTCCACAAAAGCCCATGAATAAATTCCCATTCCCACCAATTAAAATAATCCCTAATCACATTCCCCCGGTCCTGATATGAACGTGCCACCACCTCCTCTCCCCGCCTCCCCCGCTCACTAAGTTTTTCATTTTCTTTTATTTTCTTTCCCCCACAAAATTAAAATACTCCAGCACACGAAAACTACTTCCTCGAGATCTTATTCTCGTTCACCAGACAAGGAAGGAAAAACCCTAGTCTCTCCCGTCACCAGAAAAATTTCGAGTTTTTTCAGTTTCGAGATTTTGGAAATCGGAAATAAAAAATTACTGGTTTTTTTGTTTTCCGATGCGGGGGATTGTTGATTAACTCGATTCCGTGGAGAAAATTTGATGAGGGCATTTCGTAAATGCTCGAGGATTTTGATCCTCTGTTTACTCTGTGTTTCTGTTTTTGTTCCTATTTTTCTACTGTCGTATAGGCTCAAACATATTAATTCCGATGGTAAGGTGTTTTTTTTTCCCCTCACTTGTATACGTATCTCAGTGATCCTTTTTAGTTTAATCTGATTCGTGATTTTATTTTATTTTTTGTTATTCTTCTTTGGTGCAGTATCAGAAGACTTTGTTGAAGATTTATCTATCATTGTATGAATCTCTCTTCTTTAGTACTTATTGACATTGTTATACTACTTGCTTAACTGATGTGGAGAACCGTTTTTTAGTACTATATGTGTTGAAATTGTATTCGAATATTTGTTCTGGTAGTAGATGGCTTGACATTGAAGTTGTGCTTTTTTTACTTTTGTTTTGTGTGTTTTGTTTGATTGTCTATTGATTAAACAGTTGCCTATGCTTAGAGTTTATCTTCTCATTTTTGACATTTTTAAGATCGTGTGATTGACAGAATGGATAATCGCTTTTTAGAATGTTTTGATCTTTTGTATTGTTTTTTTTTTTTTTTTTTTTGGCTTTGTGTAGTTTTCCTCATTAATCAGATTCATTCATGTTAATTAGTCTCACATTTTAATTTTAAAATTTTGCCTTTGGAGTGTCTGTATAATATGACCAGGAACTGAAATAAATTACATCTGGGATTTTTCTTGTTCAGAAACACAGAACGGACGCTCAAACACTTAGTGCAATAGAGCAGGTAATTGGATAGATTGATTAGTTTTGTTAAAGATATAATAAATTATGTCCTTTTGATTTTTATGTTCCTGAATTATACTATAATTTTGTGGTTTAGGAAGAAAGTGAAGCTTTGAAAGAACCACCCCTGGTGGTGTACAAAGATGATACCTCTAATTCTGCAGTTAACTTTAGTTCTAGTGAGGATATAAGATTTGGTGAAGTTAGAATTGCAGCAAATGATGCTGACTTGTTGGAGAATCGTGGTTGGTATTATTTGTTTGCATTTTATTTCAAAATTATTTGTTGCTTATTGTGCATCAATTCTAATTTACATTTTCCTCTGCTCTCATTTCGAGTTCAGCAACTAGACACGACATAGATGAAGGTGGCCAAAAAAGAGAGCAAGGGGAAGAGTTGCCTGTGTCTGGGGCAAAGGTATGTTACTCTGATCAATACGGGTGACTTCAATTTTTGGAGATTCTTTGTTCCTATTTTTTTCTGAATCTTATGATATATTATGTCATATTAACCTCTACATATTGGGGTGCTCGTGATAGTTTATAGGGAATTGAGGCGTTTAAAATTTATCTGGGAATTTTTAGTTGGATATTTTGCGAATTTTGAATGTAGATATCCATTAAATGCAGTAATACTGTAGCTATACAACTCTACAAGCTTTAAATAAGTGATGTATGAGGCTGGCTAAACCGTTGCTTGGATTACAATTAATCATCAGTAGTTTGAAATGATGTTTGTGAAATGAATATGTGGATAGAGCCAATCTATGCGTGCACTAGTTTGGCTCTGAGAATGTTCCCACAAATTTTGTTTGGGTGAGTAGAAATTGAGGGAGAATTATGAAAAGTTAATGCACATTGAATCTCCCATACTGTTTCATGTCCTTCTCCAAAGTCTATAATTAGGTGAAGGACAATCATATGCCATTTTCTGACACGGTGCAAGTAGAAGTTTAGTTGCATGTATAAATCTGTGAGATTTTCTACACAGGAATATTTAGGATACTGAGATGCTAGAGAACCTGCTCTAGTATTTTTATTTTCCAGCATTTATTCTGTTTAATGGCCTAACTGTTTTCTGTTCAATTCTATTGAAAATTTTCCTGTACTGGTATAGAGTACTAATAATTCTACTATGTTGTAACTCTTCCATTTTTTCTTCTGGTTCTCTCTTGTATGGTCATAAGAGTTATTGCATCTATTATATGCACAAGGATATACTATAAAGTACTAATAACCTGTAATTGTTAGCATTTTTTTCTGGTTCTCTGATGTTTGAGATCATATGCGGTAGTGCATCTGTTATTGGCACAAGCCTAGAGTTCGAGGATGATACCAAAGCTGTTTTTCCTGTTTATTTTCGTCTGCACATTCAACTCAATGCATCTTGCTTTATTTAACCTCTGTCTGGCTGGGTGATTGTGCATAGAAAGTCGTGATCTGTCAAATGCTATCATAAGTTCCTCTTTCTTTTATCTCCTTTCTTCTTCCTTCTCCTTTTGCTTCCTTCTATTCCACTAATTGTTTTCTTTTGGTTCACTAAAGGAAGAGTCACACGTACACTGGGTGCAGCTTGATCAGGTTGTACGCACTAGGTCGAGGACATTGGATGAGAAGGTAAAAGAGATGAAAGACCAGGTGATTAGGGCCAAAGCATACTTAAATTTCACACCATCAAATAGCAGTTCTCATTTTGTGAAAGAGTTGAAACTTCGAATTAAAGAGGTTGAACGAGCCATGAGTCAGTCCACCAAAGATTCTCGTTTATCTAGGAGGTACAGCATTTGCCTCCTATATTTTTATTCTTTACATTTTATCTGTGTCTCTTTTGAACTTTGAAGGAATCAGATCATAATTTGGTGAGATCATGTGATTGATGGCAACTGACAATCAACATTCTTTGATATCATTAGCTTGGTTTCCCTGGACCTTATTTTTGTTCGTAGTGCTGCTAGTTTCTGTTGAATAACTTGGTAATTTAGCTCCTGCTTTCATTTCTTTGTGTTGTTGTTCTATTTTATTTTATGTTGAGAATTAACCATAGGCTTCTATATTGTTTAGAGAGACCCTCTTTTGCCCTCTAAAGGTGGAATAATCGATATGCCATTGATTGAAGTCTGATGCTTAGCGTGAATCAGAATCACCTCGAGTAATAAAAACTGAGTATTAATATTAGGATTATCTCATTCCTTGTCCTTTCAGCTTCTTTTAATTTATCTTACTTTTCCTGGGTCAGGATTTTTACCAGCAATCATTTTGCAGTCAGTTTGTCATTTATCAAATTGCTTTGGTGATTGTCGCTTAGTATTGTATTCCTGGCAAGATTGATAACTGTTGGTCAAATCATGCTCAATCAGGCATATATTACTTCTTTCCTGAGGCAGTCAAAGCAAGTTAAAACTGTGATGTTGTGATCACTGAACACATTCATATGTTTAAGTAATCGATGAGTCCCTTATGGAAATATAGATAGGTTAAGATTATTGTGCAACAACAAACTACAGTTCTATGAGAATTTAGTGAAGTTGCATATAATTTATAAACCTCTGCTTCTTCAGTTCTCTGCAGAAGATGAAAGCAATGGAATCTACCTTGTTAAAAGCCAGTCGTATTTACCCTGATTGTGCTGCCATGGTAAAGAAACTTCGTGCTATGACTTATAATGCTGAAGAGCAGGTCCGGTCAAACAGAAATCAAGAAAATTTTCTTAGAGCACTTGGTGGAAGAACCATCCCGAAAGGCCTTCACTGCCTCTCTATGAGATTGACTGCTGAATATTTTGCCCTGGAGCCTGAGGAAAGGGAGCTCCCTTACAAACCTAAACTACAAAATCCTCATCTTTATCACTTTGCCATTTTCTCTGACAACATATTGGCTTGTTCAGTTGTGGTGAACTCAACTATCTCAACTGCAAGGGTAAGTTGCTATTGCTTCCCTTCTTTCCATTTCACCTGTGTTCATTTTCTGTGTGCACGTAAGTTCAACTGCCAATAAGTTAAATTGACAAATCTTGGGAAGGTTCCTGTAATGAAGATAATTTGAAGGGGAGGGACGAATTTGTTTAGATCTATTCTCAGGACAAGTTTCCTTTTGCAGGACACCTGGGATTTTTTCATTTTCTTAGTCATAGCATCTTTTAACTTGTTGGCCTTCTGCATCTTTCCATGGCGTGTTACTTTTTTGAGTAAGTATATCTATATATATATAGATATATCTATATATATATATGTGTGTGTGTGTGTGTGTGAAGGTATCACTGATTTTTCTAGTGTTGCCCTCACTATCGTCATTTTCTGATGAAAACATACCTTATTTAACAAAGAAATTTCTACCAATCACATCTTACATTTCCATAGCCAAGCAGAATCGCTCTACCTGAGTGGATTACTAACAATGGTGTTACTGCAGTTTTTCACAAAGAAATTCAAATGCCTCTATGTTTTATGCAATATACTAGGAGGGTTCTGGTCAATATTCTGTTTACTTCTTTGGTGTAACTTTTTAAGGTAGAAATTGTGGTGTCAGCATGGCAGGTTAAAACTATTGGGAGAGGGTTGATATTGGAAATGAATTGATGCGTCTAGATCATACATATGAAGCACACACTAAAGTATAGTTAAATTTTCTTTACTTGACAGGTACCAGAGAGGATAGTATTTCATGTAGTGACGGATTCCCTCAACCTCCCAGCAATGTCAATGTGGTTCTTATTGAACCCTCCTAGCAAAGCTACAGTTCACGTGGAGAGCATAGAAAATTTTCGTTGGTTAACCACCAAATATAATGTAACTCTGCAGAGGGAAGGTTCTATAGATCCGCGATATACTTCTGAGCTGAACCACCTTCGGTTTTATTTGCCAGATGTTTTTCCTCGTCTGAATAAGATAGTCCTTCTTGATCATGATGTGGTAGTGCAAAGGGATTTAACGAGACTTTGGAGCATTAACATGAGAGGCAAAGTAAATGGTGCTGTGCAAACTTGTAAGGAAGGGGAGCCTTCATTCCGTCGTATGGATATGTTTGTCAATTTCACAGACCCCATAGTAGCAAACAAATTTGATGCCAAGACATGCACATGGGCTTTTGGGATGAATATCTTTGATCTTCAGGAATGGAGACGGCGAAATTTAACTGGGGTCTATCACAAATACCTTCATTTGGTGAGTAAATTGTACTTATTCATACATATCTCTGTATTCCTATTCTTGCAGCTGCTTTTCACATGCTTATTTGATCAGTTGCATATTTTTGTATTGGAGTGACACGACATGTGCTATGCACCTATCATCCCTTTTTGTTTTTACTTTTTCTCTTCACTTGGTAGTCCATAAATCATACTTCATAATTGCTGGATCTTTTAGCCTATGGTTTCTTGGACTGTTTTGATTTATGAAGGCATCTCTTCAAGGATTGGCAAGTGTCGTCTAAGCCCAGCCTTCCTAATCTTTTTAAATATCTTATAATCCATCACTGGGTTTTGCACCATAGCAGCTAAATTAGCCTGAGCTGTTTTAGGTTATTTCTGAACCTTCTTATTGAACAACCATTCTATACTTGCCAAGAGTGAATAGATTTCTGGAAAGTTGTTAGAAACCAGCCAAAGGCTGCTTTAGCAAAGACTTCTTTCTTATCAATTGGTTTTCAAATGATCAGAAGGCACCAATATAAGAGGTTGCCTCAAATCACTAATACGAAATTGTTTTTTAGTTATTTTTATGTTTATCAACCTTAAATGCCAAAGATGTTTATAAGGTTTCCGCATTAATATATGAATTCTTCTTGCAGGGTAATAAGAGGCCACTGTGGAAAGCAGGCAGCTTGCCCATTGGTTGGGTCACATTTTACAAACACACGGTAGCTTTAGATAAGAGTTGGCATGTCCTTGGGTTGGGCTACGACTCTGGTGTGAGGCAGGAGGACATAGATCAGGCCTCAGTCATACATTTTGATGGAATTCTCAAACCATGGTTGGATATTGGGATTGAGAAGTACAAGAACTTGTGGAGGAAACATGTCAAGTATGAGCATCCATACCTGCAACAGTGCAATGTTCATGAGTAGTTAGATCCCACATCAGAGGTTTCGAATCTGACATACACCAATATGTAGGAATCACATGTGTTTACTTCATTCTTTCTCATTTTTCCACAATTTTACATGTAAATTTCAACTTTTTTTTTCTTTTTCACAATTTTTTATCCAGCCATAATAGTTTAGAAGCTGAGTCCATTTTAGCAATAACGGGCCAAAATTTGGTGAAGCCCTTGAGATGGTTCTTCCTGGAGATTCTGTATGTAAAACTCTTGAATGGTATGACACGAGTATTTCATGAAAAGACTGTTATTACCATGTATTCCAGCTTTACTATGTTTGAATTTGGGTTCATAGGCATATTTAACAGGTAGTAATATTTTTATTACCCCAAAGTAATCTATTGCTTTGGCTGGGGCATGTTATAAAACAAATTTGATCAGCTAGTAGTATTTTACTTTAGATATATATGCCTGCAGCAGCAGCAGCAGCAGCAGCAGCAGTAGTATATTTTTTAATTTTCTGTCCCTCCTGATTATTATTTTGGGTGGGACAAGAGATCACATTCCACTCTTAACTCGTTGGAACAAACTAGTGGCTGCCAAGGGATGATGTAACACGTGGCAAAATGTGGTTGGGTTCTTATAGATGAGAGGCTATGTACCTAATCCGAGCTGTGTGGTTCGTTGTACTCGCTCTGTTATAGAGATATTAGATGCTTAACAAACCCACAAACACAAACTGAATTCTCTTGACTTCGAACTTGCAGCTGGGGGTTGCATAGAGTCGATCAATTCACTTGAAACTAATTGAATAAAAAAAGATGGCCACCATCTCTGCTTGCAACTCTACCTCGTCAATTGCACGCGCCGCCCTCGTACAGAAGGCACCTGCCGTGCGTCCCGCGGCCGTTCTTGGTAAGAATCACCTCACTCTCTTTGACTCTTACGTCGCACCTCTTGTAATGAGATTGATAGGCTTAACAACTAATGTATATTACACACTGAATTATTTCATCATTGAATTTAATTTATTTTTTTAATAAATAAATTAAACAAATTTTAATTGTAACTTATACGAGTCGAGTTAAACTATAACATAGCAAGCTTAAACGATGCTGCTTATAATCATTTTAATTTTTAATTTTTATTTTTGGTTTTGTTACTGAAATTAAATACAGGTTTGCCATCAATGTCAAAGAACATGGGGAAAGTGAGATGCTCCATGGAGGGAAAGCCACAAGAGAGCGAGCCAAAGTTGGGGATGGGGGCTTCATTGATGGCGGCGGCTTGTGCGGCGGCCATGTCGAGCCCAGCGGCCATGGCTCTGGTGGATGAGAGAATGAGCACAGAAGGAACTGGGCTGCCATTTGGGCTGAGCAACAACCTTTTGGGCTGGATCCTTTTCGGTGTATTTGGTTTGATTTGGGGTCTCTACTTTGTCTACGTTTCCAACCTTGAAGAGGATGAGGAATCAGGGTTGTCCCTTTGAAGCTTGAAAATCTTAAATATATCTAAATTTCTGTGTAAAACTATGTTGATTCTGTGCCTGTAAGCAGCTGCTTTTAATGTAATTTTCTGGTTTCTCTAACTGTTGTTTGAAATCATGGTCATATGCTATGATTAATGGATGAAGACGGTTGAAAATCCAAACTGAACTGCAAAAAATACGCCTTAAATTAATATAATACGGTCAAATGCATGTTTCAATTGAAGACTATACTGGGTGTAACATTCATCTTTTATCTACATACTCAAATATATGCACTATATATCGAATGGAGATTCATTATTCATCTATACACTATGTATTTTTGTTTTTATATGTAGATAAAATGTAAATATTATACTTATTATATTTCTTCGCATGGAGCATCAAGACACTGATATAACATGTTATAATATATTTCATATGGCAATAAAATAAAAGGATGTAAAATCCTGTATATAGTAGCAATAAGCTATGACCAAGTTGAGATTCGACCAAAGATTAATTGTCTCAATTAGTCGAACATAGCAAATTAAAATTATTTTCATTTTAAGGTTTGAAGTTTGGGTTTAATGTGGACTTTATCAGCTTAAATATAACAACAAATAATTATATACAAGGTATTGGAATTTGAGTCATTTAATTTAATTAAAATTCATTCAATAAAAAAATTAAATTAAATTTAAATAATGTCTCATTGGATCATTGATTACACTGCTCCCTATAGTAAACGCAAACTACCAAAATTATAATTGAACAAACAAATCAAAACTTAAAGCTCAATTTGTATAAGCACTGCAGGACGGCAGGTCGAACCGGGTTAAGTAGCAGGCGAAAAATCTAAATTAGTCGCTATTCCACGGGCCGCGAGTTTAGGCAGAAATTTATCGCGCCAAGAACTGCGACTTTCTTCATAAGCAAATTTTTTTTTTACGCTGCTACTGCTCTCATCCTCCGCCGCTCGCCCACACCCCGTGCAGTCTCCGGCGGGTTGTCTCCCTTTGGTTCTCAATAAAACCCTCAAATAAATTTAATTCCTCACATTTCTTTTGCATATTTGTTCTCTTTTTTTTCCTTGAAGAAAAGCTTGAATAAGATATGTTTTTCTTGAGTGAACTAGAGCACACACTGAGATTGCCCCCTCATCTCCTCAATCGGCCTCTCAACGACGCCATTAAAGGAGAGCTCGACTCTCTCTTCTTAGACAAGGTCTGTCTTCTTCTTATTCTTTGTTTTCTCACTCTCTTTCCATTACTTACCGGCCTCCCTTTTACCCAATGATGCTAGGTTATTGAGAAACTAGGCTTATGCACAAGCGTGTATGATATTCGATCCATCGATGGTGGATTTATATTTCCTGGTGATGGCGCTTCCACTTATACGGTACACTATTTAGATAATCGAGTTTTTTTAAAAAAAATTCCTTTTATTTTCTTATACTAGATGATACGCCTTTTGTTGTTCTTTGTAAACTCTTTTCTTGTATTGCAATTCTGAAGTGTTGTTTGATTACAGGTTTTAGATATTGCTTGCGCCATATTATCTTTTACTTGAACTCTTCAATTTTGCATTGTGTAAAAGAAATTTATAGTTCATTCTTGAGTTCGTTCCCTATAGTTTTCTTGGCAAGAAAGGAGAGGAAATGGAAAGCAAAAATGTTGTCAAGCCTTGATTTCCAGTAAACAGTCTTCCAGAGAATGTTGGTATGCTATTGAATTATGACATGTAACTTTGTTTCTTCTTCAGGTGAGGTTCAGATTGGTAATGTTTCGCCCATTTGTGGGGGAAGTTATATCAGCTCAACTGAAAGAATCTACCAAAGATGGTTTACGCTGTATGACTTGCAACTGCTTACTTACTTTGTTCTGGTTTGTTGTGAGTTATTTGATTATTTCCAGTACCACTGTGGTCATCTTGTCAAATTTTCCATATTTTTAAAATTATAGTATAAGAGCGAGAAGGGGAACTCATTCAACAAACCGGTATCTTGCTCTTATACGAGGCTCTTGTTGTTTGTTATTTCATCCAGGATATCCTGGATTTCTATTCCAAACAATTTCCATCACTAGAATCAGAACTGGATTCAAGTTTGCCCAGGCTCATGTTTGGTAGATGGGACACTGCTTTACACTTCAGGAACTAGAAAACCTAATTGCTGTAGGAGTTTATCTGTCATAACTTTAATGCTGAAAGGGGAGTCCTTTCCATGACCTTATTCCTTGAGAGTTAACACCTTATTTCATACTTACTAATGATGCTTTAGCTCCGACCGAGGTCTAATAATGTGTATCGTTTAATTTAAACAGAAACATGATTCCCATCTTTTTTGGAAGAGCAGCAATTTCTACTTGGCAATATTGCACTATTTCATAATTTTGTATTTTTGCTGAAGTGGGTGTCAGAAAATATGTGATTCTTGAATCTGCTATTCTAATTTGCAACAATAGCATTAATGTTGTTATTTACAAAAATATGTGACACTGCTTATATATTACAGTGAAATTGTGTTTTGATATCCTATATATTTTTCTGTTCCTTCTTCCCTCAGATCCATTTGCAATCTTTCCTTTCTAGGTCTATCATGTGGAAGATTGTTCCTTCCAATCAGTAATAATTTCTTGTTGTTGGGAAATGATTTTTGATGGAGAGAATGAGATAGCTCTGGTTTTTTCATGTGCGAAATGTTCTGCTTGAATGGGGATGTTGCTTCTTATTTTTTTTGATCAATAAGGAAAATTTTGTATTTCAATCTTATGTATTATGATATCTTCACGCCAGTTAATATGCATGTCTTATTTAATAAGAAGTTTTATGTAGTGAGCAATTAATTTGGAGAACTAGTTCTAAAGTTTAAACATACTTTTGGTGCAAAATTCATTTAGTAACCTAAAGTTTTTGGTGATGTTTCTCACATGTTAATTTTTGAACATATCCTTGGCAGTGTCACTTGGATTTTTTGATGACATCTACGTACCTGTCCCTTTGTTGGCCAGTCCCAATCACTCTGAACCTGACCCAGAACATAAGTGAGCATCTCTGCTTCATCGAATTTCTATCAACATTATATTATTAAATAATTGGCTCCCCATGCCTAGATTTTTTAGCGCATCTGTGATCTCTCTTTAAATCTGTTTTCATTGTCCTTCTCAGGAATGGAATTAGGTGGATCTGGGAGTATGAGGGGGAAAACTACCCAATAGACGGGACAGATGAGGTTGCTGTCATACTTTTTAATTTGATATTTTGCTTCCACAATTTTTCAAACTTGTGATGTGATAAGATCAAACAACTTTTTGCTTGATTGCAGATAAGGTTCAGAGTTCATAATGTAAGTTATCCACCTATACCTTTAGAACAAGTAAAGGATTCAGAACAAAATGATTCAGAGCAAAAAGATTCAAAGCCATTTGCACCTATGGTGGTCACTGTAAGTCAGACATTGATTTTGAAAAAATAATTGTATCTCCATCAATGGGATTCCTGAGTGGGGTGCTGGATGTTGATTAACATTAAAAAATAATCTATATAGTTTGTCTGGACATCTCTTTGTACTCGTTGAAACCTTTCTTTTATGGCAGAGCTTATCAATAAATACCTTGAAAGTCACAAATCATTGAAGAATAAAGGATTTGCCAATTCGTTTGATGAAACAAGAATTATACTGAACATTACCATGTGTGTGTATGTTTGTGAATGCGATAAAGGGCTGAGAGACCATGGGAGATGTTAACTGCTTGTTAATCACCTTTTTCAATTGTATATTTCCAAATGGGCATGACATTTCTGCTTCCTAAAATTGCCTTTCCCCCTCCTTTAATTATGTTTACTTGCTGTGCTGAATCTGATTTATCTTATTGGGCTTTCTACGTTCCTTGGCTAAAGTTTTGGTCATTCTTTAAGCCTGGTGAATTGTGAAGTCTGAAGATCTAATCATTGATTTTATCTACAGACAGCAAACTAGGTTGCTTTGGCTTTATTTGCCCATTAGTTTGTGCCAGATGGATAGGCTGCACTTATCGTTATAATTAAGATTTTAACTTAAGATGGGCATAGAAAAATAATTTCAATGAGAATATTGTTACAATCGAGTACCAGTGCAATGGAATATTGCCTGTTTTTTCCCTTTTTACTTTGCAATTACATGCTTGTTGCCTTGTTTTTCAAGTGAATTGTAATGATTTAGCAGATCTAATCATTTTTATGCTTCAAAGGATTATCTTTGACTAGCCAAACTGCATAATGTCTGTTTTCAATTTATGGCAGGGTTCTCTTGATGCTGATGGTTTAGGCCCCATTTCATGGTGGGTATGATAGTGATAGTGATTGATCTAAAGATGATCTTCTACCATGGGGTGAGGAAGCTAGTACTGGTATTCTTATACTTGCAGAAATCTTGGCCTGTCCAAGCACAAAATAGAACAGGGGACTTGATAATGGATTAGCTCTCTAGTTTACATCCCTGTGCCCCCAATCGACCCCCTCCCCACCCTACCCCCAACCTTTGATTTGAGAGAGAGATGTAGGAAGCCAAGGATGTACGTATATACATGTTGTTCTCAATGCAAATTATGTTATCTAAAATTAGCTTTTCTTTACTAATAGAAGGATACATTTTGGGTATTTTGGATTCACAAAAATGCCTGTACATTTTACGTGAGGAGGAATGGGGAAAACAAGGTGAGAATGTTGAAATTGATTTACTTCTTTGTGGGACGACATGATTTTGTCCTACTGAACATGTGTCATTGGTTCAGGGCATATGCTAGCTCCCTAGTTCTCATCCACCTATGACATCTCAGATGCCCTGTAAGGCTTTAATAATGAATAAAGCCCCCCTATCAGTTTTAAGGTTCTTTTGTATCAATCATCAAACTATTTCTCCTTTCTCTTCTCAAACATTCGTATTGAAGTTTAAAATAAGTTACATTGAATATAAGTCACTATTCTTTGCATTTCTTTGTAAAGGAAATGCAAATTTTGTACTTCTCATGTCGTTCCTCTATTGGTTTCTCCACACATTTTAGTCTCCTTTTATTGGGAAAAATAAAAAATATCCCAAATAAAAAATACCAACATCCCAAATGGATAAGTCATTGAGAAGAAAACAAGTAAAATTTATGTGCTTTTTGTGATTTAGATGAGCCACACGAGTGTGGTACACACTATACAATTCCACCACAATCTTGTTTCCAATCTTTTATTTCACTAAGCTAATTGTTGTCGTAGATCTTTAAAGTTTCACGAAATGTGGACGCCTAAAGACATGTTAGCATTATAAAGATAAAAGTACCAATAATGAAGTAGGGAATTCAGAGATTAATTATTGCTTAATGATTTGTCACAGTACTTTACCCTTTTTTTTTCTGATAATAAATTGATGTCCAGTTTTTACTTATGATATTTAATTTGATGATTTTCAGAATTCAAGTTTTATCAAATTTCTGAAATTTATTTATTAAACATTTAATTATGATATTTAATTTGATGATTTTCAGAATTCGAGTTTTATCAAAAGTCTGAAATTTATTTATTTTCATAGTTGTTTATTACTAAATGTTAACTTCATAAACACTTAATTATTGAATGATAATAGTGAATTTCATATCGTTTTTTTTTTTAATTCAAACTTTAAAATATGGAACCAATTAAATTTATTTTTTTGGGTATAAAAACAATATTTACTTCTGTTTTACTATCAAAGTATGAGCTGAAAAAAGATGAATAGACAATATAATGGTCCTGGAATTACCAGCGGAACCAAAGTTGGAGAAGGACTTTGCTTGGGACGCCGTAGAATAAAAGATAACTAGCCAACTGAACCAAAGTAAAAATTTCAATGGCGGCGACATCTCTAAGCACGCCGAGGCTTGGCTCTTCGCTCTCTTCTCCGGCCTTTCAAACCCTCCGCAACTACAAATTTCCCGTTTCTTTCCTCTCTTTCTCTCACTGTACTAAATCTCTGACCTCCAGAAACTTCTTCCATTCCATCTCTGCTCCTAATCCGCGCCGCCGCTTCACCACCGCGATTCGCGCTGAGTCCACCAACGGCTCCGAGCAGCCGGGACACTACGACTTCGACCTCTTCACCGTCGGCGCCGGCAGCGGAGGCGTTAGAGCCTCTCGCTTCGCCGCCAATTTTGGGGCTAAAGTTGCCGTTTGCGAGCTGCCTTTTGCCACCATTTCCTCCGACTCCACCGGCGGCGTTGGCGGCACGTATGTTTTCATTTAATCTCGTCTATGATAATGTTCCTCTCTCTTTTGTTTTTTTCCCACGAAAAATTCTTTAAGTAAAGAATATTTGTTTATGGTTGAATGACATCCGAATTTTTCGTTTCAAAAATCATGTTGCTGATCAAAATTTTTATTTAAGAAGTTAAGGGCTGGTTTGTTTACATTTTCAGAGATTGTTTTTTTTTTTTTTTAATATTTCGAGAATGCATTTATTCTGTCTATTTTTATTAGAAATATCACTTACCTTCATTTTTAAACTTTTTTAGAAAAAAAAATATAAATATAAATATAAACTATAAAACAAAGATATTTTCATTTTTACCGAAAACCTAGTGAAAATGAAAACAAGTTTGAAAATAAAACCAAAGGACACTAAATTTTTAAAACTATACTTTCTATACTTGTGTTTTGTTTGGATTCCAGTTTGTTATCGTTATCTTTGTTCAAAAAAGAGCAGCATCAATATGTAATACTTGATTCAAAAGAACGGTGATTTGACTGATTAAGTGAAAGATAAAATTCAATTCCTAATGGAGGAATACTGTATTATTGTTGCTATCTTCAACAATATTCTGGACTTATAGTTTCCTATTGAAATCAAAGCTGAGTAGAGTTTTTAACTGTGAGCTGTTGGCTATGGAAAAAGTTTCTTCATTTATCTAATTCAATAGTTTGGGAACCTGATGATGCATGTGATCTTAGTCTACTTATGAGAAGATTAGATAGGGTATATAATTTTTCTTTTTCTGTGTCCCTTGGTTTCTTTAAGGGACAGGTTGTTTTACCAAAAGGAATTTCTTTCCTCTGTCTTTTTTGTATAGGTTTCTGTATATTCCCATAAGTTTAGAATCAAATTCTTGTATCTGGTGGGGCTGTTTACGTTGCTGCAAAACAGATTTATAATTCTTTCTCTTGCCTATGTCTATATATTCTGAAAAAGAAAATATGGTGAATATTTGAACGTTAATACATGGATCCTACTGCTATTTAAGTAATGAGCTATGAAGCTTCAGTGAATTGCTACATTTTGACATGCATCATTTGAATCTTACTCAAGGGTCAATGATTTTCCTTTTCACTTTAGTTGAATAAGTTGCATTATATCTTATAGAACCATCTTGTTTGACCGAAATTAAATTTGAGGAGTAGCAGCATTTTGCATTTCACCGTGTCAGGTTAGGAAGTTTCTTGAAATGTCTAATAATTTCTGGTGAATCCTGTGAAGATGTGTGCTCCGTGGATGTGTCCCAAAAAAGCTCCTTGTATATGCATCCAAATTTTCTCACGAATTTGAGGAGAGTTGTGGGTTTGGATGGAATTATGAAGCAGAACCTAAACATGATTGGAGCACCTTGATTGCTAATAAGAATGCCGAATTACAGCGCCTTACTGGAATTTACAAAAACATTCTGAAAAGTGCTGGTGTCACGCTAATCGAAGGCCGTGGCAAGGTTGGGTGATATTCTATAGTCGAAGCATGTGCATAATCATTTTTCATTCTAAACAAAGATCCATGTCTTTGAATAAGATCTCAATTCCAGCGACGGTTTCATTAGATATCTTACAACAAGTTCCTGATAGTTCTATGGGCTTTCGTAACTTCCTGTGCAGATTGTGGATCCACACACAGTGGACGTGAATGGAAAGCTCTACTCAGCAAAGAACATTCTTATTTCGGTTGGTGGGCGTCCTTTCATTCCTGATATCCCTGGAAGTGAATATGCAATAGATTCTGATGCTGCCCTTGATTTACCTTCAAAACCTAAGAAAATTGCTATAGTTGGGGGTGGTTACATTGCAGTTGAGTTTGCTGGCATCTTCAATGGCTTGACGAGCAATGTCCATGTATTTATAAGGCAGAAAAAGGTGTTGAGAGGTTTTGATGAAGAGGTTGCTACCATGAAAATTTATCCTATTCGAGCAAGTAATGCTTTGTCAAATATTTTATGTATAAATGTAAGAAATACCACTCTTACTGTGCAGATCAGAGACTTTGTTGGGGAACAAATGTCATTAAGGGGAATTGAGTTTCACACAGAGGAGACGCCTCAGGCTATAATCAAGTCATCAGATGGATTGCTGTCTTTGAAAACTAACAAAGGAACAGTTGATGGCTTTTCTCATGTCATGTTTGCAACAGGACGCAAACCAAATACGAAGGTGAAGCCCCTGTGTTGTCAACTTTGGATTACGTAGGTTGTCAAAAAATTTATTGGACACAATAGAATACTGCATTGGGTTTGGGCTCCTCAATTTAATTTCATGATTTTTACCCTTTCTTTTTACTTATAATTCATTCAGAGGAGTGGCTTTGCCACGTTTTAAACCATGACAAAGAGCCGTGACTCATTTGTTAATTGCTCTGGATATTTTTGGAGATGTTATTATCCACGATTAGCTATAATTTATGATAGAGCAATAATAATTCTAAAGTTGTTAATGCATTTCTATTTTGCAACAGAATTTAGGTTTAGAGGCCGTTGGAGTGAAATTGTCAAAAAATGGAGCCATAGAGGTATTGTCTTCTCATCCCCGTTTTCCTGTACCCCCTGTCACCATGCATTCTTATCTGAACAAATAATGATGCAGTTATACGTTCATTCTTGATTATTTACTCAGGTTGACGAATACTCTCGAACTTCTGTTCCATCAATTTGGGCAGTTGGAGATGTTACTGATAGAATAAATTTGACCCCAGTTGCCTTAATGGAAGGAGGAGCATTGGCAAAAACTCTCTTTGCAAATGAACCAACAAAACCAGATTACAGGTGCTCTTTCTATTGTGGTGAAACCTATGTTGGGTTCAAAATGTAAATTGATTGAACAAGCCAGATGGACAATGCATATGTATTAATCTATTGCATAGAGAAGCTCTTCTATGTTGGAATTACAGAAACATTTTCTTATGGAAAATTTCCTGACCACACGTCTCTGTCTTATGCAGTGCCGTACCATCTGCAGTGTTTTCTCAGCCACCTATTGGTCAAGTTGGTCTTACTGAAGAGCAGGTGAGAATGAGGGTTTGTGTAGCTGTGAAAGTTTAGTTGATTGCAATGCCTAATATGCCCTATTTCACAGGCAATTGAGGAATATGGTGATATTGATGTTTATACAGCAAACTTCAGGCCTCTAAAGGCTACGCTTTCAGGCCTGCCTGATAGGGTTTTCATGAAACTTATTGTATGTGCAAAGACAAACAAAGTTCTGGGTCTGCATATGTGTGGAGAAGATTCACCAGAAATTGTCCAGGTTGCCTCTCTGCTTAGTTGTCATTTTGGATCGATTTCACTTTTTTACATGATGATCCATGTGTCATATAGTATGTATTTCTTAAATCTGGGATTTCCAGGGATTTGCAGTTGCTGTGAAAGCTGGCCTAACTAAGGCAGACTTTGATGCCACAGTGGGTATCCACCCTACTGCAGCAGAGGAACTTGTTACCATGAGAACACCTACACGGAAAGTCCGAAGTACTCCATCGGAGGTGAGACCATTTCCACAATTTTCTCTATCATAACATTCAGGCTCGAGAATACCTGATTCGAAAGTAAACCCCGGACTCTTAGAATATTCCAAGCTGTGTGTGTGAGATAAACGTTTCACTATAACTTATCGTTCATTAATAGCTGCCTCTGTTTTCCCAATACCTACGCTTGACTCCTCTAAGTATATCCTTCAAATTCAAATTCAAATCTGCCCAACGCCCTTTAACTTATGATAATGGACAAACTGGCCCTTTATATGGTTTTTACCAGTCAATTGGAGTTAGGTCTAGGAGTAAGGTGGTGATATTTGAAAGTAATGGTACGGGTGTATTTGGGAAGTTAGTGAGCATGATGGGGGCCGCAGGTGGCTGAAAGTGGTGGTAGAGTTGAATGTGCTATGGTAGGTCAAGAGGCAAAACAAAGGCTGCCGATTGTTGGGGGGGGGGGGGGGGGGTTGATATTGGTTGAGCTATGTTATGAGTGGGGACAACTGTGGTCAAGAGAGGTGGAATGTTATACCTTAAGTTGGTTCTCGGTTTTGGTTTGCAAATACATTTATGATGTTATTTCCCTTATTCCAGTATTTTGTTTTTGTCAACCTCTGGACTTACTGAAATAATGAGCCAAATTTCTGATTAGATTAGACATTGGAGTTCAGGAGCTCTTTTTTTTTAAACTTCTCATTCAGAAGTTCAAGGGCTGGTTTCATTTTCTCCTGATCTTGAATCATACCTTAACCAAAATTCGTTTCATGACTTCAGATAACATTCTCTTAGTCCACTTAACCTGCTGAAATCCTGGGAATCACATTTGAGTATTCTCATGTTGTGAATCATATCTTGTTTTAATTGGTGAATCATGACTCATATCTGCTAATTGCCGTATCTTTTCGTATCATTTCAGGGAAAAACAGATTCTGATATCAAAGCTGCTGCTGGTGTTTGATGTTAGGGGTGAAGCAATGGAACATTGCTGCATGAAAGGAAATTGCATTTGGGGTAAGATATGTAATCAATGCGGTAACCTGTCGTCAAATTTGTTAAAACTTGCATAGTTCTCTTTCTTCTCTTTTGTTCTTTTCTTGTATCTTTAATTTTTAGTGTTTGATTTGCATATATTTTGTTTCTCATTCGATAATGTGATGACTTGGCATCAAGTATATGAAGGGGCCAGCATAATGTTTGATTTTTACAACTTGGCCATAGTGATTGAAGTATCCATTACTTGTGCAGCAGAATTTGGCCAGCTTGCAACCATATAACTCACAAAATCATTTCATTTTACCTGACCCGTCTTGCAGTGATAAATCAAACTTTCTAAGCGGTGGCATGCTCATCCCCCCCAAACCCCAAAAAAGTTAAAAAAAGAAAAACCAGGCAGACACAAAACATAAATCAACTACCAGGCACACACAAAACATAAATCAACTACCAAAACCTTTTAGCTACTTGGAAAGTTGGGGGGGGGGGGGGGGGGGTAGTTGTCGTGGAATGCAATTTCTTGTCAGTTGACTAAAAAAATTCTGTTAGGTGTTGCACCTACCTCTTTATTTCACACTTGTATATTGGCGAAAGTTATTGTCAGTATTCTTAGGCTTTTCTGGCAAATATTCTCCTAGTTTTCTGATATTACCTCATTATTACTTTGTTAATTGTTTGTATTTTGTTTTTTTCTTACTTTACTTCTCTTTCTTGTTCAAAGATTTAATTTAGTGAAACATGCAACGTGGTATTTAAGTTGCCATCAGTAAAGTCCAATGTGTAGGCTGTAGCACTTCGTCTTCAAGGATTTTTTTTTATTTTTTATTTTTCTGGTAACCTCAAATTGAGCAGTTCCCTGTCTCTCGTTAATGCTATCAAATTTATATAGCATGGCAAAATGAATTATTGTTGATTGACATATAGGCTAACTTAAGTCTTTTTTGGTTTAATTTGGGCACGTCTGAAGTTCTCATTAACCCCACCGGAGGCAGCTTGAGCAACCTCAGTCCTGGCCCCTCTCCAGAGAGAGCTTTCTAGCTGTAATGAGTTTGCCGGTGGGCTATTGATGAAGAGATGTAAATGGAAGTGTTTCTTCAGTTTTCTGTATATGTGCCCTTTCTTGCACAGATGAGTATTGGCACTAAAAAGCGGGATATGGTATTATTATTGTCTTCTTGCTATATTTGAGAAGTGAATTTATGGTCATTGTAATGCATCATGCGCGTGCTACTATTACTTATTACATTCAGACAATACAACAGATTGTAAAGGTTTTCTCTCCGTTGAATTCCTCGTAATCCATTTGTAAAAGACGTTTATGGCAAAACCATAAATCAATCATTTCTGTTACCTCAAATTCGCTGCTAAATACTTTCTAATTTGTCACTGTCAGAATGAGTTGGTGTCATGGCAAGGAGTAAGCCACTTCGACCCAGAATGGGACAAAAATTAGAAGAAACAAAACTGCCGGACCATAATGTTGGGAAAATCTCACTGTAATTACATCAACGTCAAACGTAAAGCTAATTGCTTCCATCTTACTATGCCTGTTGGTGGTGATGCAGCCTGTGAAATAACACTTCTCCACCACCATTTCCCAGTGCAAGGTCCAATTGGCCGTTGGAGAAAACAGTAAATGATGGAATGTGAATCTGCTTTAAGCTATTCTTCTTCATGCCCGAACAACTGCCAAAATCTGGGCATCAGGTTTGAATTTCATAAAATCCACTTTGATGGTCAAGTTCTCAATAGCTTTCGGTGGTTTCGTCTTCCCATCTGTGTGGAAAAGCAAGACCTTGCTCTCATGTCCCAGCGGTAAATCTGCTCTGCTGCTCATTGTTAGTAAATGGAACCCATCCAACAGTTTCGTTCATTTTTCAGTGTTTTAATCAGTTCCTTAGACTTGCGTGAAACTAACAAAATATACCCTTCATTGTGAAGAAAAGAAACAGTGTTGGAATCAAAGAGAAACGGCTACGTTTACTTATGATCCGTCAAAAAATCTCATTATCAATTCATTCTTTCAAACGCATTTTTCTCATCCCATATTCATTCTTCAAAAGTACTTCCCAAAACATCCAAAACACATGCGAAAAAGTTTCCAAGCTCTTGTCCTCCCTTTCAGCAATAGGCCTATTTTATCTACCCTGACTTTGACAAAATCAAAGCTAAAAGCATACTTTCTTCACCCTGATATGATAACCTCTGACCCATCAGGTTAAGAAAGGAGGACTTCGAATTGGACATTTGAAAGGGTCCTCATGTTTGCATCTGCCAGTCTTTGAATTCGCAACAAGCCCAGGTAACAATTTCATACACCCGCTTTACAACAAGGACTTCATTTATTTTTAAGGATGTTTTGAAAATTTGATCGACAATTTGACATGTGAAAATCGATCAAATCGATTTGATTAATTTTATTTTTTTATTTTTAATTATTTTTTTAAGAAATTTAAGTTTAATATTTTATATATTTATATAATTATTTGAATTTTATATTTTATTATATATATTTTTATATATTTAAAATATATTGCATAATAATTAATTTATTATATTATTATTTTAAATAATATAATAAAAAAATATAATTATTTTTATTATACTGATCCAATTAATCAATAATAAAATGAATTTATTAATCGATTTCATTATAAAAATAATGATTTTGGCAATGTAAGGATCCTTGCAACCACTGGCTACCTCTACCCCACTTTCTTCTCATCATAGTCAAAACTACAGGCTCTCAACCCACCATTTTGTCGTGGCCAATCGGTATCAATTTGCCTCAATTTTATTTCACTTTTTTTTTTATAGAAAACAAATTGCATAGTTTCATGACTAACTACTTATATATGTTGGAGATTCTAATATTTACTATGTTGTTTGATTAATTTTATTTTAATATTTCCAGCTTGAATATTTTATTAGTCCATTCACTATCGTATTCAAGAAATATAATTAAGTTAATGGGTCAGCAATATAGAAATGAATAAATATATTTGGGAGGAATCAAATTTCTTTGTCTTTATCTATAATTTTCTATAATATGATGTAATCTTTTATTTAAATATTAAATCCACAACATGATCTCATGCAGGGATCTAATCTTCAGCCATATCCTGCAACTAATAATTTAAACCCACAGGCCATATGTACATTATTTATTACTAGTTCCCATTTATTTAACGTGCTTGGAGACATGTAAAACATGAATTGATTTGACCAATGACTACCCACCACTTTGAGCTTTGTAATAATCAGTTTTGTCATTAGAGTTAAACAAGGCACCTTGATAAGAACAACCTCCATAAAATAAAGGCACAATTATTACTGCTTGATGAACTACTGTAATTGCAATTTTTTCTTTTTTAAAACTTTGACAGTCATTTCTTGCCTTGTCACGAGTGAGATAAATCTCTCCTAGTGTAGAATAATATTGATACGCATAATTATAATTTAAGTCTAAAAATAATAATAAGGGTCATAGATATATATTAATTAAATTCAAAAATACTAAATTTTAATCTAATTAAGTGTACAAGGCCACAATGTCCAAAACTACCCGAATTGTCCGTGAGGTTTGAGTTACGAATTAAACACCTACAAGTACCATTCTCCTTATTATTTTGAAAATACGTCATTATATATTGAACATTTACAATTTTCAGTTCATGGTTTATTATCACTTTGCAAGATTTCAATAATTTGCGTGTGTCACAGGCAAGAGCACACCTTTTATATTACATTAATTTATGACATATAAATTGAAGAAAGGAATTAAATCAAATAATTTTAAATAATATGGTTAAAGAAGTATTAACATCAAATAGTTATTTTGTGAAGCCCCAGTTCCACATGGTGGGAGCTGCTAAAGTGAGATTCTAGTACAATAACAGAAACAATAAATGCATATTATTAATTAGAAGAGTTTATTTACCCATTTATTTATAAATCAATTCAAACTTCTTTCCATAATTTATGAAAATATTACAACTTTAATCCAAACATTTTGTGCTTGATGTTATATATATATATATATATATATAGACACACACACACACACACACACACCAAGTTGTAATTACCAGAGGTGCATTTATACTATGAATGAGATGAGATTTGTATATAAGTTTATGTATTTCTTGATTGAATAATGAAAAAGAGCTGGCTCATAACATGCACACAATATATCAACATTATCTTCCTTATCTACCCATACCCCATCCGACCACAGTGACACACCAATCTAGTCTACTGCTCCAACTAATTATTATTGGGTGAAACCTCTATTTTGTTGAGGTGATGAAGCACATGGGTTGGGTGATCATCCACTATGGCGCGCTCTTGCTGCATCCAACGGCCCTCTTTATTTCTGACCATTCCTTTGTTATGATCTTGCCTCCATTTTGGTGGGATTTCGTACTCATCTTTCAAGAAATCACAATCCTTGTTCACCAACGCGCAGTCCCTTCCATTTGCTAGCACAAATCTCTGCCCCCTCCCATGGTATCTGCGGCCATATAATTCACATGGTGCACAAGCCATCACTCAATCAAAACAAAAATCCTTTTGGAATACGTATTGGAAAAACCTCAATGCCAACAACTTGCATTAATAACATATATTATTTTGAATTCTTTATTTCAATTCTTGTTTTTCATCGCCAAGGGGCTGTTGTACCCATAAATTTTGTATATAAATTTATTAAGTCTGGTATAAATTTTGTAACTCCATCCCTAATTTTATTTTCTATTTTATAAATATGTATACACGTCAAATGTATATTTATAAAAAAACAAATTAATTTACTTGATTTTGCAAAATTGAGATAAATAAAATGAAAGACTGGTTTAAATGGAAAATTCCAACTACTTTTTTGACAGTGGACATGCATATTAGAATAGAGGCTTGTGTACTTTTTTTGTAGTTATTCGCACATGGGGGATGTAATTGTCTGGGAATAAATTTTCCTATCTGATTCGGGTGATCTTTAAAGTTTGGGTAGCTAGCTGTATTATTCAAACTTTAGAATCAACCTCTAACTGCACAAGATTTATGTGGCACAAGAATCACAACTCATACATATCTACTATTTTTTTATTTTTTCAGATATGATCATATGCTATTATAAAATAATTGAGATGTGATTTAATTAATCATGTAATCTTAAGATTACGCATTATGTTGTAATTACTTCTATATATATATATATGATTAAGTCAAAATCATTAAAATATGACCACAAGCATTAATTTAACTGTCGTTATATAGTTAATCACCCTAAGTTACTGTAGAAATACAAATAATAGATATGCCGGGATAAAGAACAACCTAGGCTTAGCTACACATAATTGGTTGCAAAAACTTTATCGTGGATTGTCACATCACTGTTTTTTTCACTCACTTACTCAAGAAAACAGGTTTCTTGTATGAAAGGACAAGGGGAAAAAATTAAGGGAAGAGGACTAACCCATCAAGCAAGTGGAGGTGGGCTTCCAAGTTATGGGCACAAGCGAGATCCCCATCAGATCTCAAGAATGGTGAATTCTTGTGGTCCAATGCAAGCTCCACTCCCACATGTGAATAACTCCATGGAAAATTCTCAGCCATCTTCATTATCATAGGGTGCACTTTTTCATTGAACAAGAACCCTGGAGACTTTGGCACCATATCATGAACATTTACCACTCTCAACACTTTTAGTCCCAACAAATCAAGCCTCGTCTTGAACCTCTTGTTACCCACTCTCGGACCCGCAAACGTGAACACGCATGTCGGGACCGCCCTAGAATCGGCCCGCACATTGGTTCCCGTCTCGACGATGTCGTAAGCGCTTAACAATGCTAATGCGCCACCCAAACTATGTCCGACTATGGTTATGCTCACTTCTTCGTTGGGATACGCCTCATTGATCAGCATGTTGATCTCGGTCAAAATTTGCTCCCTTGCGGATAATTTACAATATTTGCAACTTTCATCCTTATCGGTATAGAGATCAAGAAATCCTGACTCGACTCTGACAGTCGGGTCGGGACATGGAATTTTATCACTTGAAATAGGCCTCAAAAAGTCCATTAAGTCCGCCACCCACTCGAGGCGCGTGACCGTGCCCCTCCACGCGACGCAAATATCACGTCGTCCTAACTTCCTCGACGTCTCGTCGTTGGAGACCGCAATATACCCGATCCAGTTGGCGTTCTTGCTCCAAACCTTAGGCCACCTGGATTTCTTAAAAAAGTTGGGCAGGTTAATATTAGACGTTGCGTAAAGGTATCGGGTGATGTCGTACCCGGCTTCCGCCATGCCGAGCCGCTCGAAAAACTCTCGCCGCGTGAATCTGCAGCTTCCGCAGTATTTCGAATATGGATCGAAGTCGAAAGCGTCGTAGCAGGCTTGAGCCTTGACGCCGTACCTGATCAGCTCGTTGCGTAGCAACGGGTCCATCGGGTCGAGCAAGCCGGCCCAGTCATCCTCGCCGAGCATTTCGCGCCAGCAGTCTGCTAATTCCCTCTCGTTCCACTGCTTGTTTTTGGCCGCTGATTCTTCTTTCTCCAGCTCGTGTATGAAGGATGATAAAGAGTCGTTAGTTTTGGATACAGCTCGAGCCGGGGTAAGCAGTCTTGTTGAGAGCTGATCGAGTTTCTCCGGGCTTACGGGCTGGAATTTTTGGCTTAAAACCGGGAAAGAACATTGTTTTTCGGGCTGGATGAGTGGTTTTGTGAAGGTAAGAGCGGTGTTTGAGAGAGAGTTGGCCATGAATGGTGCCGGGCTGCGGGCTGATGAAGAAATTTTCTTTTTAACTAAGGTTGAGAAGTTATGGAAAAGATGGAAAGTTGAGTAGAAAACTGTATTCCAAGACTCAAATCATATAAATAATCCTAATAATTAAATTACTTATGCATGTTTCACACGGGACTTTCTAATCTAGTACGAATTTTCTGTTCTTTGTCTCTTGGTCTTGGTCTAGTCTTTTTCCTTTAATTTCTCAAAAAAAAAAAAAAAAAAAAAACTATTTATCACCTCCATTTGTATCAGCAGATATTTATTTATGGCATAAAATAAAAAATAACAAAATTAAAATTCCTCTATTTATGAAAGATAATCAAACAGATATCTTACTAGCAGTTCACACACCATCTAAATATCTTTAAAACCAAATTACTTACAAATTGGTGACAGAATTGCTATAAAACAGCTACATGACCTCTATTTCTTCTTATAAAAATTGGTTTACCCTTTAAATAATTCAATACATTTTGGGCAAGCAATTCAAGACTTTAACAGTAACACTCTTAATTTTAATACTTTCCCTATTTTTGCCACCAACTTTTACACTATACAGTTCAAGCAAAGACAAAATTTTACTGTAAAAATTCCCTCAAATTGCACGAAATGTATTTAATTGTACATTAAATGTCTGGAAACATAGCCCCCCCCCCAAAAAAAAAAAAAAACTCTATGCATGTTTCTTATTTTTTATTTGATATAAAAAAAAAATATTGAGGTGAATCTTGACTTGGACGGCCACAATAAAAAATAAAAAATAAATGAAAAATTGTGAAGATGTGATGATGCAAGATAGGGTAATATGAGTTTGGTCGGAGGTGGGGACTGAGGAGGGTTGTGCGAACAAGTAAACAGCCTGGAAAATACTTAATGGATGAAGGGTTTATTTTTTTTCCTTTGGTTGGTGTGGGGGGGGGGGCATTGTTGAATGTTGAATGCATTGTTCGATATGATTATGATTGGAGGTTACATTTTATAAATATTTGAATTTAACAAGGCTAATTTGTTTATTTCACGTGTAATAAATTATTATTTTTTAATTTAAAAAATTATACTATCGAATCTTTGTTTTTTTTTTTTACTTTTTATATGAAATTCTACTTGTAAAAAAATTATATCTTTGATCGATATTTTTCAATAAATTTTTAGAATAAATTATTTTTTAAAAAAATTCATTTTGAATAAGTACAAATTCGTAGTTTTTTATTTTTATTTTTATTTTTATACTTTTACTAAATTGATATATAAAATACATTTTTAACAACATTTGACAATACTTATTAATACTTTTTGAAAATATTCATATCAAAAAAATAATCATATAAATGAACTTTCATTTAAAAAATACTTCCAAACAATAATTTTATTGGGCACAAAAGAAATCATCTTTTACCCAAAATTCCAAACTCAATATTTTCTTTTACAAAAAAGTAGTAAGGGCAAGTTCTTTACAAAAATTTTACGAGCATTTTATTTTGACAATATAAATGACAAATTTGTTATTAGTATCATCTTGTAAGTTTTTTAATTTCGGTTTATTGAAACATTTTAAAAATAATTTAATTTTTAAATGGTATAAAATATTTTATACTTGAAATTAGCTTAATGTTTCACATGTCTAAATTCACTTGCTAGAATCATCTTAATAAGCATGACCTCTTTGTCTTCTTTTACCTTTTTTTTTTTTTTTTTGTGGTGGGGTGGGGTGGGGTGGGGGGCGGTGGCGATTAGATCAGTTTGACTCAAGTCTAAGGAAGACTTACCAAGACAATGTGAAAAACGATTCATGCACGTTTCAAAGAACTCTAAAAGCAAAAGGCCAAAACTTCTCTCTATTAACTAAACAGATGATCAAATTTTCATAAGATTTTTTATTTTAAATTTTAAGTACTCTATGTTATTATATTAATTGTGATTGTGTGTATATTTTTATAAATTATTATTGTGTATGAATATTTTGCGTATAAAATTTTATATGTAGCAATCAATTTGATGCAATCTAATAAAATTTGTAATTAAAAATGGCATCACTAATCCTTATTTCTTTATTTTTTTAAAGGAAACAGTTGGACACAGTACATATCATTTATCATGATAATTAAATTTCTAATTTATTAAACAGAAATAATTGCAACAACAAATACTAATAAACTAGATTATTATATAAAGTAGAAAGACTTGGATTTACGATCTTTTAATGTTAAAATTTCCCTCTTTTTGCGTGTGTCAATATTTTGAAAATTGAATCGGTCCAATTAGCATATAAAATCAAATTTTTGATTTGATCGATTTTTTTTTAATAATTTTAAAAAATATATTTAGATTTTATATTTTATTAGATATTTTTTAGATGGTTATTTTTTTTTTACATTTAAAATATATTACATAATAATTAATATATTATATTATTATTTTATATTATATAATAAAAAAATATAATCAATTTTTATTAAATCGGTCCGATCAATTAAAATATTAATTGATAGTAAAACTTGTTTGATTATTGGTCTAATTATGAAAATAGATATTTGTGTATGTTTGTATTTTTATTTTATGAGACTTTGAGAAAGAATTCCAATTAAATCTTCTACTATGTTATTTATTGTTTTCTTGTTTTCATCTTTACCATGGATAAACTGCTGGAACCTTGAAGACATAAATTGATTTATTTTTTAAGATGCTCAAGTTTTAAGTTTGTTTTCACAAAATTTATAATAGAACGTACCTAATCTTTCACGTGTTGTCACGAAATTAATTCATAGAAACAATATTGACCAAATAATTAGAAGTATTTTAGCATTAATCTCAAAGTTAATTGTAATGATTGAGGTTACTATTTATTTCAGAGTTCAGACCAATTACACAATTGCATATGAAGTACAAACGACGTTGCGCGGAAATCAGTATTTCATGATCTCTAACAATAATCCTGAGAAAGAAATTACGACTTAATTAGATGTAGTCTTTTGAGGCGAGATAGTTTAATTCATAGCAAAATATTTACGTGTAATTAATCTTCATTAACTGAATAATCAAGCCAATTAACATGTGAATCAATAAATATTTATTTCTGGGAATATTCTCTGTTCACTTATCAATCAGTAATGAAAAGACATACATTTATGTATGTACAATCATATTTGTTTTACAGTAGTACAATTATCAGTAAGGACAAGCTAAATGTTTTTCGTCTGTTTAATTTTGTTTCTTCTTATTTGTTTTTTTAATCATGCCAATTTGCTCGTTAGGTCTACTTTTTAATTGGGAAAATTCTTAATTAAACATAATTTACTGTTTTCATAATTGAATCGATGATCAAAACGATATTTTTATCGATCAACAATTTAATTAGTCGGACTGATTTAACTGCCGATTTATACGGTATGATAAAAATGATGTAAAATAATAATATAATAAATTAATTATTATGTATAAGGTAAAAATAATAATTAATTAAATATATATATATAATAAAATTTAAAATTTAAAAAATCAAATACATATAACCAAATATAAAATTTAAAATACTTTAAAAAAATAAATAAAAAATAATATATATATATAATTATGACAGAGTCCGATTTGATCGGTGTAATTAGTTTTTGATCGAATTTTTAATTTTTATTTTCAATCAAATCAGAACGATCATTAATTTATGATTGTGTCAATTGAATAGACGATCTTATCCAATTTTAAAAATATTGTATAATTCGGTGTGACCCATATAATAAATATAAACCCATTATTATTATATCATTAATTGACTTACGTTCAACCAAATCAAACTGCATTTGAACTATTGGGCTCGTTGTCTAATCAAGCCTTAAACTTGAAAATAATTATTTAAATATATTATTGACAAAATTGTGATAGTAAAAATGAGTCCATTAGCAATAAAAAAAAAACTAGCCAATAAATCAAAAATTTAAATTTAAATTCCACTTACCAGAGCCTAATTTTTCCACAAAAAATGAACTCTCGGCCTCTCCCTGAGAGGTTTGAAGGTGTAATATTTTCAAATAAAAGATATGACCATAAAGATGAAGCAAAATATATAACAATAAACAAATAATAGTAAAACAATTAATTACCTCGAGTTTTTGTTTGGATTGTGGACGCGAAGAGGATTAGACACAATTTCCTGGAATTAATTTAGGTAAATATGGCTTAAACTTTTGAAATATATTTTTTATGTCGTAAATGTACAAGTCACAATTTATAACTAATAATTAAGTATACTTTTCAGTTGGGCTTGTCCAGTATTGGCCCATTGCTTCTGAATCAAAACCCGATCCACGGGCCTTTAAAATTAGTTAAAGTCGTAGAGTGTATAGGAGTAGTTGAAACGGCTAAAGTGATATAAATCCGACAGAAGGTCCTTATTTCAAGCCCACGACCCATCGACAAAGAGGATGTCAACGTTCGGGCGCCGCTAAGGAGCAGACAGGTTCAGAAGTAATATTTGTAGCCTATCAACGTTCCTACCCAAAGTCGATATGGCTTTAAAATCTAAAAATATTTGAGAGTGCGAGCATCTTAAAGTCCAAATGAGAAATAAATAAATATTAAAATAATTATTATAATATATTTTAAAATAAATAATGATAGCATTCCATATTGTGTTTTAGTATTATTTGACATAACAATCATTCTTTTCGCATAGTCTTGAAAGTGGTTTAAAAAGATCATATATATTTTTTTAAATTAACTTAAAAAAATAAATTTGAGAGGGAAAAGATTATTATTATTTAGAATTTTTTTATAGCAGTCAAATTCATTATTATAACTCACAAACAACCTAAATTTTTCACAATTTACTTACTTTTTTTTTCTTTTTTGGGTCAGACTCGAAACTTTCTTATTAGTCATGTTGTCATTACATATTTTTTTGAAATATCTCATCTTTTATCACTTTTTAAATATATCTTTTACTCGCTACACTAATAATAGAGTTTTTTTTTACATAATTAATTTATGAAATAACAAAGATGGATGAAATACTTTTATCATTTTTTGAAATATAATTTTTGAATTTTTAGTAGGAGATTTAAAAATTTGAAGATTCAAAAATTTTAGAGTATACTAAAGTGAAGCTCTTTATGTTGAGTCACTAGATTGAGTTGGGAATGCTACCCTAGATAACATAATCCTCCACCTAGGGGTGGCATTCCGAACTCGCTCTAGCAATTTCAAAATTATCATTTTGCTCTCTTATATTTTAAAAATTTTAAATTTTGCATTGTAATTTTAATAAATCATGCTTCCAAAAAAAATAAAATATAAAAAATTATGAAGAATTCATGATTCATTTTGCTATTTTATGAACAAATTATGTGGAAAACTTTATTCTCACTAATGATAAATGAGAGAATATGCCAAAAAAATGAGGAAAAAGATAAACAACAAGATGGAGAATATGTATAGCGCGTGAAAGTCATAAGCTGTAATGATGAGTATGATCACATAAAATTCTTTAACAACAGGCTAAATAATAATAAAAAACAATTACATAATTGAAATATTTTCAAGACCCAATTTAAAGAGCAATCATTTTATTAGGCTTGTTAAGCCGAATAATACAAAAATATAACTTCATGTGAACTTATTTAAAATAAATTATAATTATTTTAATTTTTATTTATTTTAACACACGCTACTCTTAAGTATTTTAGTATTTTTACATTTTCATGCTCCCACTCCCACAGTCACACTGACCTTCGCTCCTACTATATGTTACTTAAACATCATCATAGGTTCTCGCGAAATTATTATTGACTTCTTAGATTAAAAAATGTAAATGTATGTTGATTTTTTTTAATAGAAGCTTTTCTTTTACATTGTTCAAGTTTATTTGTATCAATAATGTTTTTAATTTTAATAAATAATATTTTTAGAGAAAATATTTTATTGAGTTTTTACACACATAAATTATAATGGAGATAATTTTATCTTTAAAAAATGAATGAATTAGACAAAAACATTAATTTTTTTCAAAGTTCATAAATTAAGTTTTGTATTCCTTTTTACTACAAATAAATGAATATAGATAAAAAAAAATTATGATATGACCCAGTCAGATTTACTGTGCTGTTTACCATTATCTAATTACTATGAACACATTCCAATTTTATAGAATAAGTTTGAAAGAAAAGAGAATTGAGAGAGAGAGAGAGAGAATAAAGAAAAGAAAAGAAAAGTGAAAAAGAAAGGTGAAGAGAGATATATGAGTTTATATTTTCCCAAAAATCTGCCTAAGGATTTTACAAATGGTTTATTTATACAACTGACAGTTAATCAAAGGATTAGTTACTGATTAATTAGTTATTTTATTTTTAATCAGTCACTTGGACTGCTCCTATTGGATATTTCCTTTTAGTTTGTACAAAACTAACTATCTAATCCCAATTGCTCGTCTAACTCCAAACGGTGTCGTCCTACTAAATTGCACGTGACGTTTTGTTGATAACGTGTTTCGTCTACAAGCTGTGTTGCACTTTTACTTTTTTTCTTGTTTCATCTTTTTATAACAAATTAATTGTAAAATTGGATACGATAAATGAGTTCGAGGGTGATTTCATCAAAAAAACAAGATAAAAGTTAATAATTGAGTATTTTGAAATGAATTTTTTTAATTGAAAAATAGTTTCATGGGTTTTAAAATATAAAAATTAATCTTAAGGGACTTGTAATATTTTTTCTAAAATAATCAATTTGTTTAGATGTTTGAGTAATTAGAGTGATAAATATTGAATTAAAAAAAAAACTCATTTATTTTGTTAATATGATTATAATTAGTCATTGACCTATTAATTTATATTTGTTCAATTTGCATGATAAAAACAGTGAAATTAATAATGAATATTATTCTGATTACACTACAAACAAAGATAATATTTTCTGGTCAATGTGATTAGGTATTGTGGTCTACCAATCCTATGCACCAAGTTCAAGATAAAAAGGAAAAAACTTAAAACATTATTGCTAAATCAGATTGTTTAAGGAAAGTAAATTTTTTTCGACAGGTTGAAAACCATGATAATTAGTGTCATTTAAGGACAATAAGAACAGATTAAGACAGTCATTAAATGGTGTAGAACTATCACAGTTGTAAAACAGAAGGTTTTACTGTTAGGTCAAAGATCGGCACGTGCAAGTAGAAATGCGCCTCCAATCAACGCTCCAAAACGCTCCTCCCCACAATAAGAAAAGTGATTTCAAAAACTGAGGCGCCAATTTTGCTCACTTCTCCCGCGCCTTTCCCACCGCTCCCCCGCCCTTTATTTCTTCCCCCACTCTACCATTTACCCAACCCCCTTCCCACCTTCCTTTTCACAGTCTACTGTCTGTCTGTGAGTCCACATGCACCAAATGCAGGGCCACCAACCGCATCCCGCCACCCCCATCTCCGACGCTGCTTTCCTGATTAAGCGCGGCAAGAAGAGGGGGAACTACAACTGTGGTCGCTGCGGCTTGCCTAAGAAGGGCCATAAGTGTCCTTTCACCACTAACAACGATGATATATCTACTCCTGTTTCTACACCTGGGCCCGCCGCCGACTCATCCATCATCACCACACTTAGCTCCGCCTCGGGGATGGGGAAGCTGGCGGACACGTCGCCTCTTTCGGTGGTCCGTCCTCCGCCGCCGGCGAGGCGCCGCCGAGCTCTTTCGTTCGATGATCTTAGCGTAGCCGACTCAATAGATGAGTTGGAGGAGGAGCGGTTTGATTTGGAGGAGGATCCGGATCTGGATAGGTCGGGTAAGTTGCCGGCGAGTTGTTTATGGGAGGTTTTAAGGAGATTGCCTCCTGTGGGGTTGCTGTCGGCGGCGAGGGTGTGTAGGGGGTGGAGGGAGACGACGAGAAGGCTTTGGCGTGCGGCTGAGGAGCTTCGGCTCAGGGTTCCGGCGAAGGCGCAGATTGGATTTGTTGGATCCGTGTTGCAGAAATGCCCTGGGCTCTTAAAACTCTCACTTAGAATCGAAAGGTTAGGGTTTTGAAGGCTGGTGATAGATCTAAGGTTTCATGGAGTGGATCCGGTGATTCCTCAAGCATACGACTGAAAAGCCACTGTTTTATTGAGGAATTTAATTAATTCAAAAGAATCTAAAGATCTATAATTAAGGGACTTGATGCATTTTGATATAGGACAGTTTGTCACAGAATGCTAAAAAAAAAGTGCAAAATTCTATAATTATCTCACATTGAATTGAAAGAATTTACTGATGAAATATTGGATCTTAAAATTTGGGTAGTTGCAATTTGTTGGAAATGAATAATAAGGCTTAAAAAATTAATGTTAGTGATAAGTAATAAGACTGTTGATTGAATATTTGGCAGGAAAGCTGTGCTTTGATCTGATTTTACGTGTTTCTGCTTTTGGTTTTGCAGTGATGTCGATGCAACAATGCTGGCCTGCATTGCCTTCTCGTGCCCTAATTTGCAGTCTCTGGAGATCTTTACATCTGATTCCTCCATCAATCGAATCTCTGGGTATGAATTTTAAGTTTCTGATATAGATCTATATTTTTGTTGTCTGTTCTTTAATAAATTACTAGTTTGTATCTTCTATTCATCATTATAATTTTAGTCATGTAACTCATGAAATCCATCATTATTTATCTTTAATTTTTGCCTAAAATTAAACTATGTTTTGTGATGGTCTAGGCTTGGGAATTTTTTGACATTTCTTGGCAGATTGTAATGTGTAAATCAGCTTGGCAACTTGAGATAAATTGACTGTGTGCTTTAACAAATTTTTAGACACTTCAAAATGTGAATGTTATTTCATGGTGGTTGTTTAACTAGCTTATTTTGGGTTGAAAATTGATGATTTACTAAGAAAACATACTTGGTTGTAGAAATTCAAGGTTTCCACCTATATGTATGATACCTTTTTGTTTAATTGCTATGTATTCATAGGTTTTAACTTTTAGCTCCTGCAGTTGTGGCAACTGGAACTTAGTCTTGGTTCAAAGTTAGATGCTAACTGTTTTATGTTCTTACTTGTATATTAGTACCCTAAAAACTATTAAAATTTAGTTTTTATCCAGGATCCCTGATCCTCCATTTTTTTATGCGGATGGCCTATTTTCTCTCAAGATAATTTTATAGATTGTATTTGTCTTGGAAGTAAATTTAATTCCAGCCTATGAACTCTTTCAGGGATGAGTTGAGTCGATTTATTGCTGATAAAAGGTGCCTAACCAGTCTCAAGATGGAAGGGTGCTGTAACCTTGGGGGTTTTATATTTTCTTCAACTAGTCTGTCTAGTCTTTGGCTTTCTGATCTTCACTCCCTCTCTAAGACGGTAATTGCTCTTCAGGTTCACCAGGTTTTTTGATCACATTCACTAGTACCATCTGTTTGATCTGAAATCAGCTTTTCTATACATTATCATGCACAGGTTTTTAACTGCCCCAACTTGAAGGAAATTTCTTTGGACTTTTCTCGCCAAGAAAATGATAGCACTGATCTTACTGCTGTTATGGATGCTCTGGGAAGAAGCTGCCCTAAGCTTCAGAATATCCACATTGCTTCAATCTGGCTTTCACATGATGCAGTGCTGGCTCTCTCTGCTGCCAATTTGAGGTTGGTATTTGTTTTTGAGACTGGTGAATTTGGTCTGCAAATGCTTCCATTTTGAGTTTCCTGAAAAATTTATATCTGCTTCCATGTTTAGGGGATTGCGAATGCTTTCTCTTGTTCTTGGATCAGAGATAACTGATGCATCCGTGGCAGCTATTGCTTCAAGTTTTTCAAAGTTGGAATTGCTTGATCTAAGTGGGTATGTTTCAGGCCCTGGCTCTGGCACTTTTTATTAGGGGCATGAAACATGTGAAATGATGATTTTTTTCTGGCTATGTAGAGTGCTGTTTCTTTGACAATTTGCTTAAGGAATTCTATGAATGAAAAATATGAAAAGTGAAGAATGTTTCCTTTGTTCCATTCTTTATTTTAGGTCTGGCATCAGTGACAGTGGCATTGGAATGATCTGCAATGTCTTTCCTGAGACATTATCAAAACTTCTACTTGCTCTTTGCCCCAACATCACTTCAAGTAATTTTCATATCCTGTATTCATACAATTATAGTTTTATAATCCAGTGTTCTTCTCATCATTCCATTGAACTTTTTATATGCCTTCCATATCTGTAGGTGGCATTCAATTTGCTGCTGCCCAGCTGCCTCGTCTGGAACTTATGGACTGTGGAATGACCATATGTGATCCCAATTCCGAAAAATCTACTGATGAAGAGGATAGTGACTCTGAATTACAGAAAACATCCAATAGCAAGTTGCACCTTATATACCAGAAGCTAATTATCAAGCATGGCCGGTTGAAGAAACTAAGCTTATGGGGTTGTTCTGGCTTGGATGTAAGATGTGTTTAAAACTTCTCTATTTCTTATTGGGCATGTATTCCTGTTTTATGGCCTGAACATGAGATATTTTAATGCAGGCATTGTATTTAAATTGTCCTCATCTGAATGAATTGAACCTCAACTCTTGTAGAAATTTGCACCCAGGTATTTTCTTTAAATTCATTAGATCATGCTACCTCTTTGAAAGTTACTAATTTGTTTTCTCTGAACTTAAAGTTGACATTTTTACTGCATTTGACACCAGAGAGACTGCTACTTCAGTGCCCTAATTTAGAAAGCGTGCATGCATCAGATTGTGAAGGCATGCTGGTCAAAACCATTGAGACTCAGGTAGCCTAAACTAAAATTCTCCATTGCGATTCTCCATTGGCATTTTTTTCTGTGCAATACCATAAAGCCATTCATTCCTTGTAATATCGTCATGCAATCACAGAAATTCTGTGATCCATGTTTAGTCAGGATAACTTTTTTCAAAAAATTTCCCCTGTAACTACAGAGTTCTGAAGATTATGCTCTAGAAAATTGTGTGATCCCATCCTTCAATTTTATTACTCACGAAAGAAAACAAAAATGATGTTTAAATGACTTGTCAGCCTTTGTGGATGACTGAGATATAGTGAAATTTAATGAGATGTTAAAGCAACACGAAAATGTTACCTGGCATTCTGCTGGGCTTGTGGAGTTTCCAGACCCATTGGCTTAACACCATTTGGAATTGACATCAATTTTGCGCAGGTCTGCAGTGACTTTGCAGCTGTAGAAAATCATTTTCCTTCCAAACGTCTACCGGATGGCTCCAAAAGAGTTCGGCTTCCATATTTCTGCAGCCCTCAGGTATAACTTCTACATTTTGAGCACAATAACCACTAATCAAAGAATGGTAGTAGTGTAGGAAGTGTATGGTTATGTTTGGAGTAATTTCTTCTGCATTTAATGATGGCAATTTCAAGTACTCTCACTTCTAGTATTATGATATCTATTTTGCTATTTACACTTCAATGATGGGAATTAAGCACTCTCAGTCTCACTTCTACTGATGACACATGTCAGTTGAAACCACCCAAACTTCTTATTTTTACTCTTATTTCTTGATTGAAATATAATCTTGTTACGTCACTGGTCAGTTTCTGTAATTTTAGAAGCAGCTTGACAATTTTCAATTTTACTCACTTTTGCAGCCATCTGATGATGAGAAGAAATGGAGAAGGCCTGTGAAACGCCAATGTGCAGTGATCGTGGCCTCATAAAACACGTGCTCTTGACTCTGTTACTCAAGAGTTGGAGGCTTGGAGTATGTAGTTGTTTGTTGTTCAATTTAAGAGGCATGTTGCCCGGACTGTTCAATTATATTTTAGTTTATACACTTTATAAAGGCTTATGCCTCAATATGTACTAAAAATATCCTCCTTGATTGCAACATTAAGAGGTTCTCATTCATCAAGGAGGATTAATACACTGAACCCCATTTATTAATAAAAGATGTCTTCTTTCTGTGTAACATGAGTGTTCGATTTCCTGTTATTGTGATTATCATTTCTCTTCCTGGGTCAGTTAATTGTGTCAATGGAGTAAAAGTTTTCCATTGAGTGACTTAGAAGATTATATAAACAGTTGACGTTTGGGGTTCTGTGTTGGCCTGTTCCTTGTAGAATGTGGACTCCTAAGACAAAGCCATCAACAAAGTTTAGGAAAAGTCTACCAGGAAAGATTTTACCTTTCCTAGTACTAGGAAAGATTTTAACCTTTTCTTCCACATATATACCTTGTTAACCTCAAACTAATACATCTAATCAGTTCATGGATAGTAAAAGCGAAATGGAAGACTTCTCTTTTTCTCTTCCCTCCCTCTTTCTGCACAACTACTGAAAAGTGTGTAACATTAGATATATCTTATTTGACTGTTTTTTCCTTTTTTTTTTAAAATATATTTGTGGTTATGTATTCAGTAGAGAATGGGAATTACAATATGGGATTTAAGACTTAAAATATTAAATCTTTACTCTATTTTCCCTTTAATGCATCTTTCTTTCAGTTGCAAATCGAACCACTCAATTTAAAATTGTTACCATCAATTGGTTAGCAGCATCAAACTTTCTCCCGTATAGAGATCCTAGACTTCAGCTGATCAGTGGTCATAGGTAGGCTCTAAAGTCGCACAAATTGTTAGGCAACACAAAAACGTATGTCAGGGCGAGTGGTGATTTGCCTAAAAGCGTCTTCTTCTAGGTAATGCACTCGAAACTCTCTGCCTTCTGCTTACCGTAAACCTCAATTGCCATCGCATTTTGAGTTCGGTTATGGAGGTTTCGTCGTTTTCAACCAGCTGCAAAGCACTCCACCAGTCTCCCTCAGGTGCCAGTCCTATTTTATTTACTCATCTCAGTAATGCCTGGGTTTTATCGGAGTTTTACGAAAATTTTCATTTTCCGATTAGGTTTATGAAAGATTGTACCCTAATCTTATATGAATTTTTATCTCTGGCATCACTTTTCATGCGCCATATGTATATATATAATGCGATGATGGCTCTTTTCGTTTTACGATCAACGTGTGGGATAATTATGGTTGATTTCGGATGATTGCTTTCTGCCTGTGTATGGGCTACTACGAGCAGCATACACTCCAACATTATTTGATCGTTCAAAGGCTGCTTTGTACAGAAAGTGTCAAATTTATGCTACTGCAACGTTTTCCCTTACTCTTATGCAATTATTGTTTTTAATGTACTGAATGTAGAGGCATTGCTACCGAAAAGGACATGGTTTCCCAAATGGAATCAGGTTCGTTTGTTTCCAACGAAGAGAGCCTTGAGGCCTTTAGTGGGTCAGACTGGAATTTTAACTTGGAAACGAAATCATTTACAGGTTCTTTTTTTCAGTTTCCTTGAACCACTCAAATTACCAAACAATATGCAGTAAATCTTCTGATGTTAGCTTCCTCATTTTTAGTTATTTATGTATCATAAAGGATTTTATTATTATTATTATTATTATTATTATTATTTTTAATATTTTTGTGGGGTTTCTTCTTTGTTGATCCTGGAAATGAAAATCTTTTTTTCAGGTTTTAAATTGTCAATTGAAGGAAGTTCCAATCATAGAGGCAGGGTATGCTATCTTCATAACAATTGAGCTCAGCTCCAAGATATTCTATGATCCAAGGCTTTGTGGTTGTCACGAGCTGGATTGGAACCATTGATAAACCTCATCTTACACAAATTTTCATCGCGACATTCTTCTGTGATATTATTAATTAAATTCCTTTACAATCTTTTTTCTTTGGGTTCATGCACATACTTTTGCATTGGGTTAATGGTATTTATCTCTTTAAGGTTTCTTTGGACACATTTTGGTAAATGTATTGTAAATTCTGTTATATGTGCATTGCCTGTGGAGTTTTTGTTTCTTATAAAATCTAAATTTTGAAACCCATTTCTGAATCCAAGGATTTGATATTAATTTTTCTTTTTTCTTTTTTTGTTTTGACGACATTAAGATGTGTCCATGAGGAAATGAGACAGAATTTAAGTTGTCTTTTTGGCCTTGGGGATGGCATGTATGTGGCTTTTGTCATTTAAATGAAGCATACTTGAGAGTGTTTATATAGGTTTTCTAAAACCTAAGGAAGCTTGTTTACTTGCTCCTTCCAATGGATGTTTCTTTTCATAGGCGCTTATTGGGTTCTTTATAGGTCAAGTTGTTAATATGCCCTCATTCTGGGTATGTATTTGTTTTCCTGTTTATTTTATTTTTTATTTTAATTTTTAGTTTGCTTATGAATTTAATCATCTCTATCAGGTGCATGGATGAAATATATGATATCTTGGCAGAACGTCTTGTTCCCATTGCAGCAGCTGAATCAAATCCAAATTTTAAGTGAGTTCTGGAGTCTTAATCTGAAAACTCAGCTCATAAACTGAAAATAATTGGATATTTAAGTTCTAACACATGTAGGCAAGCTGTTAATGGAATTTTCTATATCTTGATCCTTGTTTTCACATGAGGTTCCTTGGAAGTGTGTAGTCTTTGTACAAATTTATCCAGTTTATTTTTCTTCAGCTTTTCTTCTTGAAATATGTTGCCTTATGCCTCGTTACTAGAAAAGCATCACCTGCTGCAGCTATTTTACGGAAAACTGTTTACACTTGTATTCTTATGGACTGAGGGAATTCGTTCTGTCGAGAAAAGAAGGCACCACTAATAAACCTTTTTCAACGAAGAAACAAAAGCTGTATTGCTTTCTGTTGGTTCATGGATGTATATGGGATAAGATCTTGAATACTAATATATAAGAGTGTCAAAAAATGTATAAAAATGTTCCTGGCTATAAGAAATATATGTCCTGGAATAATGGGAATTTACACTAACTACGACCTTGATTTCTGTACCATAAAACATGATGAAAACTTGCCATTTCTTCTCCTAATCACTGCCCCGTCTGTCCATAGATGGTGTGTTCTTTGGACTGCAGGCATCTGTAACTGCTCCAGTATAAGTAAGATGAGTTATCACCTAACTGTATGTAACTGCAAGAGCTGTTGTAGATGGAAAAGTCTACTTGTTCATATGTTGACCAGTCAACTATCTCAAACTATACTGAGAATAATACAAACTCAACTTGCAGGCATATTGTTGGTCTGTGTGGGCCCCCTGGTGCTGGAAAGAGCACTCTTGCATCTCAGGTAGCTACCCGTGTCAATGAGTTATGGGCTCAAAGGTCATCTTTCTTTGATTCTCAGGTGGAGTCTCCAGAAGTTGCAATCGTGCTTCCTATGGATGGATTCCATCTTTATCGTCATCAGCTGGATGCAATGAAGGTTAAATCATAGTAACAATAAAATATCTCAACTACTGAATTTGTTTGTTTTACTTTTTTGTGTAGTTCTTTCTATGATTTGGCTTCCAAATCTTGTTATATGATATAAAAGTGGGGAGAAACTTAATAAATCATACAATCTACATTTCTACTTAAATTAATCTACATTTCTATGCTTGCGAACTCCTATTATTGTATGATTCACTGCAAGCCTTAGTAAGGCTGGAGTTTTAGTACATGCTATTCATGCTATACTAAACCAAGATAGAAGAGAAAAGAGGGTGGCAACATTATTTGCCAATAATTCTTGTTTATACAGCTGAGCCGGGAGCATTTAACTTTTAATGCAACAAGATGTGGGCGTAAAAGTTGTATAGTTTGTAGCCCTAGGAAGTGTATTTCAATGAAATCCTTATGCTGTATATAGTTACTAGACATTTTATATTAGAAATGTCCTCAAGGGTTTTTTTTTTTTTTCATTTCTTTTAGCTGCCAATCTAATTTCTTTATATTCTCAGTAGATTTATATGTATATTTTTTACTCACATCCTTGAAAAAATTTGTGAGTTTGTTATTACTATTTGTTGGCCATTCTGATTGTTTGATGTTTGTTCATTGCTTATTAGGATCCAGAGGAAGCTCATGCAAGAAGAGGATGTGAGGCCTTTTCTTTAGTCACTTATTTTAAGCCCTACATGCATGAAAAGTATTGATCTTTCTGATGGTGATTCAGCTCCTTGGACATTTGACCCTGAACTATTGTTCAGATGTCTCACGAATCTGAGAAACGAGGTGATCATTGATTATCTTGAATGAGTATGTGCACATTCAACACGATAAGTAATAATTAATTTTAGGCTTTGCGTTGGCCTTTTCTGCTGAATCAGTTTAGTTACTAAGAGTAAATTGTTTTCTTAGATATTGCTTTGAATATCTGCAGATTGCTGTACTCATTCTTCATGTTCTAATCTTACATGTTTATTATCTGAAACCAACGAATGTGTTCATATTCCACATATTAACTTTGAGGTTATCTGTTCTCCTACAGGGATCCGTGTATGCCCCATTGTTTGACCATGGTGTGGGTGATCCTGTTGAAGATGATATCTTCGTGAGCCTTCAGTAAGTTATACATATTCATTACAAGATGGTTCAAATGTGTATAAAGTTTTATGGAAAATCTTAGTTCGGTGTTGATCAGTATATATGTGCATATGCATACAGCAATCACCCACATGGTGCATATGGCAATCCCAGTGTTTGAGTGAGGTAGGAAAAAGAGTTCAACGAAATCACACATAGAAGGGGTAAATTGATGCTACAAAGCTGTTCTGTACTGAAGAGCAGATTTTTGCGGGAGATGTCCTGTTTGTTCTTTCTGACTATACCAGCTTGCTAGGCTTTAAGTAAACCATTGTGGCTCTTACCCATCAAACTCATACTATTTGGCCTCATTTGGTTTAGGTATTATATTAACATCCTTATTTATACAACAAAAAGTTTTATGCAATGAGTTATTCTTGAATAACTGCAAAAAATTATTCACCATCAGCCGCATGTTTGGTTTGTATTGGATAATTTGTTAGATGAGGCCGGCAGTATGAATGTGAATGTAGTGTTTTCACTGGATAATAAACTGATAGGATACACAAAATGCCCCTACTGCTATATCCAATATTTCATGCTATCATGAGATGCTAGTTTATTCATGGATTGTTAATATGTCTTGCTAATTTATGCAAAAGAGAAGGAAAACAGGAAAGAAAAACACCAACCACCTGATTGGCCAAATTAGTATTGTAAAAATGCTTTCTCTGGCGGAAAACCAAGCATCATCATTGTTTTTAAAGTAGGATTTCAGGAAGAACTTGCAGTGCTTCTGGATTTTGTGATTTAATATCCTGCTTTTATGCAGGCTAAATAAAACCTACCTATGAGGCTGCTACTTGCAGCCATATTTATTTATATTTTGTTACACCTTTTTTCCTTGTTGCAGGCACAAAGTTGTGATAGTTGAAGGTAACTACTTGCTTTTGGACGAGGACTTGTGGAGGGATATCTCATCTATATTTGATGAGAAGTGGTAATATACATCTTCTGAAACTTTTTTTCTTTTAGTTATAGTCCAGAAATGTAAACATGTTCTGTATTAGCATGATGCCGTGATTTTCATGCTCCCGGGTGCAAAAAATCGGCAACTGTTCCTTGAGATATGTAATAATATACAAATCAGTTCTTTTCAGTAGTTTGTCGGCTTTGCATAATTTTAGCATTGACCAAAATGTAATTTTTATTTTATTGCCTTAAAGAGATTTAATTCTGGGGATGTGTCTGTGTGGAACGTGTTGGGCCCTTAGGAATGTACAATGTCCACCACTTTCGTGTCTTCACTTATAAGTTCCTGGAAGCAATTTGGGGGGGGGGTTCGTTTGTTGGTACCAGAATATTTTTACCTTGTGACTTGTTCCAAGGCTTTCCGACATCAAATTCTAGTAACTTTGAAGATTTTGTGTAGCTTTCCTCACTGCTGCACCAATGCCATGACTGTGGATCAGTGCTTGATATTGTTACATGGTATTTTGTAGTGACTGCTTGATCCTTTACCCTTCTGAATTAACTGTGAGGCCTAGATGCTTTGTTGAGCTTAGAGGGCATATTGTTGCACTGTATTTTGTAGTGGCTGCTTGACTGATTTAAAATCAAGTGAACCTATTTACATTACATTACATTACAATTCACATTCCAGGTTCATTGATGTTGACATTGAGAAAGCAATGCAACGGGTCTTAAGAAGACATGTATCGACAGGTGCATACACCTTAAGCATATTGTTCTTAAAGTTAGTGAAAAGAAAGGAAACTTTAAAATATATGAAAATTGACTAATTCTGATTTTGGTTTGATGGTGAAGGAAAGCCTCCTGATGTTGCTAAATGGCGGGTAAATGTTGAATCCACTTTCTTCCTTATTTGTCTAATCAATCAAGGTTAACAATACTAATGTCTTGAGTGTTTGACCAGAGGGGTGGTTTCTTTTCACTAATTCATTTTGCAGATAGATTACAATGACCGGCCTAATGCAGAGCTGATAATCAAGTCAAATAAAAACGCAGATTTGATAATCAAGTCAGTTGACTTCTCAAGGTGAATCGGACAAGAATAAAAGGAATGGATTCATATATTCAGCTCAAATCCCTTATTTGTGAATAAAAAAATTCTATTAATGGCTGCATGTTGCTTCTGTAAGTAAAACTGCTGAAAGTTCCATGTTCAGTTTATTAGGTTTATGTCTGCAGAAAGGTTAATAATGCTTACATTTCATTTTGAAAATGTACATTGCTTATACCATCTACTCTGCTTGTCCCTCAATACTGCATACTACTTCAGTAGTCTTAGTTTCTAGGTCAATGGTGGTAGAAATAGCCAACAATGTAAGATACCGATCTTTATCGAACTGAATTACATTTTGCACGTCAATGTCTAATTAGGGTATGTTCTTGGTTTCATATTTCATGCGCAGCTTAAGCCTTATAATATCTGCTACTCCTCTCTATTTTTCCTTTTCATTTCCTTTTCATTCCTCATTGTCATAAACTTTGATACCTGTCTATGATATTCTTTACATGAAAAAGTTCATCTTAAACTATTAAATGATACCTACCTCTCAAGATTTGCTAATACCTGCACTGCAGTGATGGAAGATTGTTTTTATTCCTAATCAAATGGGTTGAGTTCTAATCATGTTGGTCGAAGTAGATATGGTATTTATGTTAATCATGTGATCTCATAATGAAATTATGGACCATAGTTGGAATCACAAGACTCCATTGGCACTTGAATATAGAATTTGCAATGTAATGAATATGCTTTCCTTTGTCCTAGCATGTGATTCTAGTTATTGGGTTCAAGAAGACTCCACGCTTGCAATACACAGCTTATTAGAAATTGTTTCTTCTGATAAATGCTTTGTGAACAAGGTATCATATTGTGTTCATTAAGAGATTATTTTCCTGGATGAAGTCATAATCTTTCTGCCTTCAGTGTGATTAGACTGCTAATGCCCTAGAACAACGATCCTGAGTATGTGAACTAGCCACCAAATTGATGATGCTAGTAATTGCTGTGAACAAGTCAACATTATCTGGTGACTTTTGAAAACATGCAGGAATAAGTCAACATTATCTGGTGACTTTTGAAAACATGCAGGTAACAATTGCAAGTGCGTTTGGTGGATAAGTTATTATTATGCGGCGAAAGAGCTAGTATGAAATTTTGTTAAGTGGACTTTGAGTATTTAGTAATGTATTTGAAACTCACTTGGGTTGTACCCAAGTGGTCTTACCTACCTTGGGTGTTTTCCATTCCAACAGTGAGTATAATGCTACGTTAGTGGTGGGATTTGGATTGTCTTAACCGTTTTGGTGTGAAATGTGATGTATATGCAACTGTTTTCCCAAGTGGGATTCCCAAGTTGTTGGATTATAGATGATAGATGATGATGTGAGCATTTTACTTTATGATATCCTTATATATGCATATATAGATTTAGCAATCCATTAAGACACTACTTAAGTAGCATGACATTATCAGCATATCTGATGGCGGGAATTTCATGCCTACTTAGATACTACTTAAGTGGGGATGTGAGTATTCAGCATAGAATGAGTCGTGGTGGTAAATCTGATGGGCATCTGTTGAACTGAATCCAAATAGATGCAACATAACTGATTTGGGAGGGAATAAGCTTCTCCAGTTCAATCTGTCTTCTTGACATAGATGTTTTCAATGTCGTCTTTTCCCATGCAGCCTATTTTCCTCTTTCCAAGGTTGTTGCTTCTGCTCACTTTTTGTTCTAAATAAAAAAGGTGCATTGGATGTGGGTGGTTCTAAGAACGTTGATGTCTCGCAGGTGATATTTATTATTCCAATTTTTCCCTTGAAATCTACATGCATGAGCTCAAATTACCTAATAGATTGTATATTTAATTCAGTATCATATTGCTTGGTTCATGCAACTGAATTCAATAATTTGTAGTCTTTCAAGGGGTTGGGTTGGGTTGGGTTTGAAAACGGATTCAAGGATTCCAAATATGTGATCTTCACATGATTCAGAAAGTATTTAATAGTAATGATCAATTTTTGAGAGGATTTCAAAATCTGTCAAACTGAACCCTAAAAAGATAGATAAAATTTGTTTCTTAACTTGAGATCCCAAGTAGATCACAACTAATTAATCAAAAATCTGGTGGATTTGCCTATCAGTTTTATGCTCCTCGATCATGACTTCTACCTTAATTGCATGGGAGGGGGAAAATTATACGAAAGGAAGAGGGCCAGATAAAATTTTGTCATTCTCCTAACCCACTAACTCCATGTGAATTAATTAGCCAACCAGCCAACCAAAATGAGTAATTAGCCAATCATGCACATGGCACTGCTGCTTACATATACAAAATTCAATTTCTTTATTCTTCATTTTTTGCCAAATAAGAACAACAAATCAAGTAAAGAACTGATCCCATAATGAAAAAGGAATAGACAAAGTTTTGGGAGGGAAACACACAGACACACACACACACACATACAAATACTTTAATATACAAGTCAATAGGTATCTGATCATGACATTGTTGAGGCACATTATTAAAGACTCTAAACAAACTACACGAGAAGTCTCAAGGTACAAGGGGAAATAGTAACAAAGGATACTTAAAAATTGTTGACATTACTTATTAATATTACAAAGAAACCAACCATATAACAATAGTACAGACACAATCCAGCATCCTGCTCGATCCATCTCGTGCGTTTGTCGTTTGTTTGGTACAACCCACAAAGATCAAAGGAGCAGGTTGTGGTTGAATTTTACTTCAATGCCTTAGCTTCTGCTCTTGCATTTTTCCATGGCTCTAGGTGCTGAAAAAGGAAGAATTCAATGGTCCATTCAATTCATTTAGTACAATATGTACTGGATAGTAATGTGCAATGTATGTGAAAGCAACATGGGGTATGGCCTATAGGGGGTACAATCAACAATCACAAGTAATTGGGAGTGTAATTGTGTTTCACCATTACCTTCACTCTTTAAGTTTTACTGCCCTCACGTTTTTTCACATTGACAACTAAGTCGTTTATTCGATGGTGTGAGTAATTTATTGCTGTCGTGTGATTTATATAATAATAGCAAGACAAACAACCAATTACAGACAAAATTGTGTAGAAATTTTTCGCGACGGACAAGGTATTGAAGTCCATAGTCCAAACCATAAAGCTATTGAGCAATCAAATGATTTAGCTAAGTAAAAGGTTAAAATGGAGTGATGGAATTCGGGTTGCAGATACTAACCGAGTCCCTTTGCCTCTGTTCCTTTCATTATGCGCAGGCGCTTGCATGATTCAACAAACATCCTAGTTTATACACAAAAGATGGACAATAAACGCATGGTTGTCATAATTATGAGATGAATTTTTGAGTTCTTACATTCTAGTTAGTAGTATAGTAATTTTTGAGTTGACTTACTCCCATGGGACATCACCGACAAGCATCCAATCACCATCCTTGTCTTCATAAGTTGGCACATAATCAGAGCCATTGAGAAGGTCCATGAGTTTGCTCTCATTCATGAAGTCCATCATTCCTTGGGAGTCACATTTACCTTCAATCGACAACACAAAAACATCACCGATTTATATAGTCAACCACTAGCACAAATGCATACTATATGCACAAGGTCTGATCAGATCGGATTTGGATAAAATTATGTGCTACGAACGCAATTTTGACTTTTAAGGGACGTCCAAAATAAGATTTAATTTTCATAAAAAGGATAAAAATTGGATAATTTATAGCCAACTTACCTATAGTGAAGGAACTGAACATTTTGCCCAAGGCATCAGAGAGCTCCTGGTAAGTCTTGTACATCTTCAAGTCAACTTTGCGCAGGTAGGGCGCGCCGTCCATGCTTACCTTCACAAAGGCGGCGGCGCCGGTTCCCTTCTCAGCCTCCTCCGTGTCGCTCCTCTTCTGAACTGCCATCACATTTTTCCGGAATGACCGGACCGGCGGCCAACCCACTACCTGTGCCCTACATTATTTGCATTTCGTAAGTACTTTGTACTTCATGAATCTGAACTAGAAAACCTCAAAAGCACATAAATCTGTAATTGAGCTAATACCAATTAATTTTCACAATAATGAGTCAATTTCGAGAAAATTAACAAGTACGATAGATAAAAAAAAATACAGAAAAGAAAAAGGGAAACAATTAGCAGTAAACTTACTTAGCGGGAGGCTTAACAGAATCAGTAGGGCGAGGCAGGAGATTCTTCTCCTTGTTCGAATTCTTTTCTTCCAAATCATTCTGATCCAAACCCATCTCCTTGGATGAAAGGTTGAGCTTCAAATCCACAGTTTCTGCGTACCCTCTTTTCCCATAATTAGCATTACTTTTCTCTCCTCCACCAGGCAATCCTAGCCTCAGCTCAGTCTCCTCAAAACCCAACTTTTTGCACCTTCCCTCGTCGTAACTTAGCATCCTGTCCACCATTTTCACTCCAATTCGTGCTTTTCAGGTTTTTTTCTTTTTTCTCCTCCTTAATTTTTCTGCTTCTTGTGGGGATGGTGGGGTTGAAGAAAGTGGTGAGTTACTGGTATTATTGGGAAGGAAAAAGTGTGAAATAGATGATAATATTTGGAGAAAGTAGAAATGGAGGGGAAGAGTGTGTTTGGGCAAAAATGGGGTATTAATATACGGATGGGTTGGAATTTGTCTTGAATGGAAAGGTGACACGTGGATCAATCAATGAGCTGGATATCCAATCTTGCTGGAATGGGTATTGACATGGTGAGGTTAGCCCCCTTTCCCATGATTACTTGCTGGAAATTTATAATTTTATTTAGTTTACCCCTCTTTAATTAATTGCAAATAATTAATCTTTATTTCAATTAATTTTTTTCTACATAATTTATCTCAAAAATTCAATAATAAATATATAAAAAGGGCAATGATTATTTGATGGAATGTATTATGAATTGCTAAATTACGTATATTATAATATTATCTGATCAAACTTTAATTCGTTTTGTCGGTGAAATAAATTCTTTTTATTTATATTTGTTGTTGTAATATTTTTCGATGTTAATTTCATTGTACTATTATGTAAATGAAACAAATATAAGTTAATAGGCCAATGACAAATTATAAACATATTACCAAAATAAATGAGTTTTTTTTCCATTATTCAAATTGATGCAATGTTTTAACACTCTAATTTCTCAAGCATCTAATCCATCACGGTGAACCAGTAATTACTTGAGAATTGATTTTTTGAGGAAAAAATATTAAAGTCCTTCAAAATAAAGTTTTTATATCTTACAAACCCATGAAACTATTTTTCAATTCAAAAAAATTATTTTTTCTACTTTTCGTTTGAATACTCAACTATTAACTTTTATTCTATTTTGGAAGAAAATTACCCTTAAATCTCATACATTAAGAATTTTTTTATTTATTGGTATTTAATTTTGAAATTAGTGTTCTTTAAATTGTATTAATTTATTTTAGCAAAAAATATTACAAAACTTATTTTATGAACTTCGAAATTTTTTAATACTTTTGAGTTCATTCAATTTAAAAAATTTAAAATTGTCTCTACTATAATTTACATATCTGAATATTAAAAAAAATACAAAAAGTTAATTTATTAAAATTTAAAATATTATTGATACAAAGTAATTTAAACAATCTAAAGAAAAAAATTCTATAGAAAAAAATTCAATCCATTAAATTTCTTAATCTAAGAAGTCAATTGTAATTTAGTCCAAAAATTATTTACAGTTTTTTTTTTTGAAAAAAAATTGATGAATATGTTTTTTGGATTGAAAATTATTTTGATGAGTTTTTTTTAAAATAAAAATTTATTTTATGGAATTTTTCGTTATTTTTTATTTTTCCTTTTCTTTTTTCTCCTCTTACATTTTTTTTTTTTTCCAGATTTTGGCATCATAGCAAGAATAATATTCTAAGAAGCGTGTGTCTTTGTGATGGATCTGGAGCAAATTGTTTATTATCCCAATAATGCCTCCAAAGCTTCGCTTTTTTCTTGAACTCTGATTTGGATTGCTTCTATTTTGGATCAATCAATTTGCTTCTTTTCCTTAAAAACAACATTTGTCTCTTTCACACACCCAAATTTCCACAACTATTTATTTTATTTCTGAACCCTAAAACATAGTCAAATGCTTGTGGTTATTAACTTTGACAATTTAGAGGGCTTCAATTCGTTTTTATATAAATTACCAAATCTTTAATAAAATAGATCGATTATCTATATCATTAGAATAAAAATATTAGTTTTTAACTGTAATAGAGAAATACTCATATATAGGTGGTACTCGAGTTAGTAATTATTTAACTATGATTAGAAGAAATATAACAACTAATTTTTAAATCTATAGTACTTTAGGTATGCAATATTTCAAATTCAATTGTCTCTGTAGTTAATTAATACACAGAACAATGTTTGAGAGCGTATAAAATGAGTTTAATATGTTACATACTATATAAATAAGCATATATTAGAACTAAAAGAAAATATTTTGTTCAAGTGGTTGAAAAAGCAAGTATTAATAGCAAATTTAATTTTCAAAATATCATTCTATCAATAATTTCCTCACAAATTGATTTTTGGGTTACTCTTACTATTTAATATAAAGAACTACAATCTAATGCACATTCCATTATAAAATTTTGGGTTCAAAATTTTCATATTAATTTCATTCGTGAATTTTTTCACCATGATCAGTTACTACGTTATTATCATTAATAATCATTGATATTTCGTTACTATAAAAAAAATTGATAAGTCCATTTATGGCCTAATTTTTCTAATTTCATTTTTTTGTGAATTTGTATAATATTAGGTTCCAAATAATTAAACAATTGTAAATGCTCGTGATTTTGCCCCAAAAAAAAATAAAGTACGTGTAGATATACCTAAAGCCTGAAATGGAGTGGTGGAATGGGACCCAAAATATAAGGGATGAGTCATGTGGTAAGATTCACAGGGAGGGCCCCCCTTAAAGTGGGCATGTGAATCTATTGGCGGGATGTCACCTTAGAGTCAAACCCTATTCCATGTGCGCCGCAGCAGGCCATCATCCCACTTCCTCCCAAATTTTTTTATATATTACCATGTAGTTCATACATTTCAATTAAATTAAATTGTCAATCTATGAATAATAAAAGAGAAATATTTAAATTATTTAAATAAGCGTTATGTATGAATATATTTAGGATATAAATGAATTAAGTAAAGTTCAACACATTCATGTTTAAATTTTAAAAATTGAGTTTGAAATTAATTTGATTAAGTTTAAATGAATTTTAGTCGATTCAAATACCTAATTTAAGTAATTTATCATTTTAATTAGATGTTAAAATAGAGATTTTTTCCCAACTCGAATAATTTAGTATTTATATATATATTTTTTTATTAATCGAATTGAATTCAAATTCAAAACGAGTTTCACATTTTATCTAACAAAAAAATACATTTCAACTTGATTTGATAAGTTAATAAATCAAATTTTGATGGGTAGATTTTGAATTGAATAGTTTGGTTTTTCTTTATCCTATGCACACTTGAATAACATTGAGTTCAATTTTATTAACAATAAATTTGATTTTTTTTTTAAATAACCAGCTTAATTGTTATAATTAAAAACTCATGTTGTCATTTATTGAAAATTACAATATAGATTTTTATCTCATCAAATAAGTTAAAAATTCAAAAGGTGTTTGATAAAACACCAAATTAGGTACATATGATTACATCCTATAAATTTAGCTTATCCCAAAATTAAGAGACCAGTCCTGCATCAGTTTCATGTGTGAATCCTATCATTCTACAATTATTTTGTTCTCCTTTTATTACCATAAATCATGGTCTTTTTTTTCTCTTTTTAATTTAAAGCTTAGTTATCGCTCCATAAACCTAATACACAACAAGACAATTAGTTCCATTCCGTTTAAGATTTAAAAAGACTGTTTAAAAATTGAGTTCAAGTGTATTGGTATTTCATATAAAAGTCACATATCAAATTGTCGACTCACACGCGGCCGACTTTATCTAATGGATGTCATTGATGGTGGACATTCATTCCAAAATTTAATCGGAACGTAAGTTTTAAATACCTAAATATAAAAAAAAAATATAATAACATCCATAAAATATTATTTCATAACCTTCAAATTATTGCAACTCAAATATTTAACTTTCTACTGGATTTGAGCAAGTTACAGGGAAAACATAAAGAAAATCCTGCTCTTATTCTTCTTCCTAAAAAGAAAAAAAAAAACTTTCAACAATAAAATGATTTCGAAAAGATATAATTTTTCACATAATAAAAAATCCGTTTATTTACTTATTTATGCTCATAATTTTTTTGGAATTCCTTTAATATTATCTACCAACCTCAACTAAACCATAGTTAAATACATAAAACTTTGATCTAAAGATGATGTCAAGAATGACCTTGTTTTTCATGTGATAAAAACTAAAGCCGAATTTCGAACAACCTTTTTCCGCCTATTCAAATTTCAACCTCCTTTATGGGACAATCTAATCACACGTTAGAAGATTATATCCAAAGGCCTCACATGTTGGATATATATATATATATATATATATATATATGTGCGTATATTCTTAGCAAGAGCAACAATTATCAGTTGTTTGAAGAAGGGGTCACACTTCATGATAGGCCAATCATAAATCCATCACAAAAAAATCATTCATGTTTTCATTATTCGTTGGACGGTGGTTTTGAATATGATTGTTTCTAGAAAAAAATATATATATGGTCAAACGGCACAAGACAAGGCCTGGTTATAACTATTCAAAGTACTACACAAAAAAAAAAGCGGTTCAGAAATAAGATATTATTAAACAATAAGTAAAAATCAAGTACATATAAATATTCATATTTTAAAGTCTACGCCCGAATATATATGAATACATACATGACTTCAAAATATGAGTCATAACTAACTAATTCAATTCGGATTAGTATTTTCATCTTATATCTCGTATTATATATCACAAATATATTATAAGTATATAAAATATTTTTTTATATATATATTTTATATTAATCATATACAGTTGACATGTATCTGTGATGTTAATACGAGATGCAACACTTAAATTAGAACAGGATACCCAAAGTTTAACTAAATATAATGTAAAACTAAAAAATTTGGATTTCCATTTTACACGTATCGCCCCATGAAACGAAACGTCTAGCCTTGCGCTTTGTCTTTTAAAACATTGATGCGGTAGTATTCATACTATACTTAATTTACTGTTCCTGAATGTTTGAATGATGTACAAGTGTATCATTGATTAATTTGACTTGTATAATACACCCAAATGTATTTTACATTAAAGATAGTATTTAAAGAGTGGATTGGCTATCAAGGGATTTTGTGAGGTTTGGAGTCTGAATACTTCACGAGAGGTTCAATTGCCTCTTGCTACTTGAAAAGGTTAACAATCCAGATAGAATAAGAAACTGGGCCTTGTTTCTCCTGCAGGCCCAACTACCGGCACCAACTCTTTGATTTAAGGATGCGGGCCCAATCATGTCACATGCCGACAAAAGCCTCATTTTAAAATGCACACGCACACAATAAATGAAATCCAAAGTAGAGTTGCAATCGAATATTACTTTCGTTCCAAATTAATTGCTTGCTACGGTATTCTTTCGGGACGAGTATTAAAATAAGGACTTATTTTCTGATTTTTTTATAAAAAATAATTTTTTATTCAAAATAACACTATGATATCACTGACTCTCAACTACTATTTTTAAATAAAACAATGCAAAGTTTTTCACTTCATCTAAAATTTTGTGTCAATTCAAAATAAACCTATCGATATCGGGACAGAGAGAATACATTGCAAACTTGATCTTATCCATATTGAAAATTGTAAATGTATGTGTGTGAATTAGTACATAGGATTATTATATGAAGGGAATTAAAGGTGTGACGATAGCCCACGTTGAGAGTAAGACCCAAAGAATTACAGATGAGGGGGGAAGAATAAGTAGGGCCTGTTTTTGCCGGACAAATGGGCCATCATTTAACCAAAAAGTCCAATTCCAAGCCTATACCCTCGTGTGGGCAGGCCCACATCTCGCCATCAGCATTTATTAACCCACACGTGTGCACTTATCTCCAATTTAATGCTATGCTTCTATTCCATGAACCTAGGATCCCCATGCAATGCATCTTTTTCATTTGGTTAAAATATTATTCCAGACTTCTGAACCCAAATTCAATTTGATTTTGACCATACATAAATGAATTATAGGGCAAATAAATATATATTTATTGTAAGATCAATTTCTATGTAATTAGCTGTATTTTAAAAATCAAACTGGATCGTCCGCTTTGACCGATTCAAGTTCGAATTATATCGATTCAGTCTATTTAATTGCAAAAAAATTAAATATACGGTTAAACTAGTTAAAAAATCGGTTGAACCGGCCAAATAACCAATCAAATTGGTCAGTAAATTTTTTTTATATGTGTATTTTATTTTTAATTTTTTTAGAAAATTTAAACTTAGTATTTGATTATATGTATGTGATAATTTGGATGTTGGGCTTTATTAAATAAATTTTTTAGTTATTTATTTATCTTTTTCTACATTGAACATAATAATTAAAATATTATATTACTATTTGATATATCATAATAAAAAAATATAATTAATTTTCGTTGGATCAATTGGACCGGTGGTTAAACCGGTTCGACAGATAAAAACTAACGGACACCAAAATTAATTTGATCACTATTCCGATTATGAAAATACTGAAAATTAGTTTACATTTCAAAGAGAGCAATTGACTGAAAATTGTTGTGACTAATGTTTTCATAATCGTACCACTGACCAAACAAGTTTTATTAAAATTATCGGTTTAACCGGTCGGATCGGTTTAATGAAAATTAATTATATTTTTTTATTTTATTATGTAAAATAATAATATAATAGATTAATTGTTATGTAATACATTTTAAATGTAAAAATAAATAAATAGCTACATTAAAACACATATAACAAAACACAAAATTCAAATAATCACATAAATATAACAAAATATCAAATTTAAACATTTATAAAAATTAAAAATTAAAAAAAATATTAAAATCGGTTTTGGCCGGTTGTTGACCGATCAAAATGATTTTTGGGTCTAACCGGATCGGACCGACTTTCGATTTCCGATTGAACCGACCGATTCGATCCGATTTTGACAACATTGGTTGTGACGGCCTCCACCCTCAAATAATCTTACTCAAATCGAGTCTATGCAATTGATAAAAAAAAAAGCTTTAATAAGAAAAAAAAAATTAAGTATGTAGTAGAATCCGAACTATTGAACCTATCCATATCTCACTACAACTTAATTATACGCTAGAATATTGCAATTTGCCAAAAATCATTCACCGACAGTTAATTTAATACAACTATTTATGTTGCTCAACACTTTTTTAAATTTAAGTGTGAAGGATGAAACAATTCCAAAACCAAGTCTTGCAAATTATTGAATCTTACTGTCTATGGAGGTCCACAATAAGGATGAGGATTGAGGGCTATGTGGGTGGTGTAGGAGTGAAATTCCATGGACAAGCCCCAAAAAGTTTGAAAGTCCTGATCTATAATGATTTTAAGAAGTGGACCCTTTTGTCTGTGGTCCTCAAATCTATCTGCAAATATGAGTTGGGTTCACTGGAAGAATGCCAGCAGACTTTGTTTCAAAGAAGTAGCCAATCTGACACATCTTTTTTTGTCCAATTAATGCTACAATTAGGTTGCACTTTCCACCATCTCTTAGTTGTTGTTGTTTTTTTTTTAATTTTTGGGTGTGTTTTGATATGAAGAATTGGCAAGCAAAGCTACCCATACTTCCAAGTGGGTTTGTTTGGTCCCTGGGAAGCTCTAAAAGGTGAGCAATGTTGGAATTTGGCCACAATTGTTTAGTTAGGAGCAAGAGGGATGGGGAATTGGACCATCTTGCTTGAAAGTTTGATCAAATGCCCCCATGCTTTGGTCTTAAAGTGACGAGTACACGTATGGAAGATCGTCCGCTAAGTTGGTTTGAGCTGTAGTATTTGTGACAGGCCTAAATGCATTAAATATATTTTTACGTATTGTACTTGATGGAATTTTTATGATTTTTTAAATAAAATTCATGTCTAAATATAGGATATTTATAATATTTATAATATTTATAATTGATTTACTAATTTATTTATTATGTTTTGATGAATGAGAATGCTTTAATTTCACAATCCAAATGCTACCCTTGTAGCATTTTTCCTCACACTTTGATCACATAGTTTTCTTATTTTTTTATTTTTTTTTCTTTCTTTCTACATAGAGATTTGGTGGTTTTCTGCATATGTTTGAAGTGGAAGTTATACAGAATTAGTAAAAAGTTAATAACGTGTTGTGGGGTAGTTTTTTATTATTAAAAATTATTTTCGCCAAAATTCAATTTCAAAACATTTTGATAATATCAGTTCTCGTGAGCGACTCATTAATATTTTTTAATAATTTTATTTGATAGTTCTAATAGTACTGTTCTTGGTGTGTATGTTCTATGTAGCTACCCATCAATTATATCAATAGTAATAATAGATAAGAAAACGAGTTCAGACAAAATTCATAGAACATACCAATCGTATTTTTTCTCACTACAACGAGTGAAAAGTGTTAATCATGAGTTCAAATTATCTTCCTAACCACTTTGGATGCGTGCAAGGGATGATTACGTACTTTGTGTGACTTAAAATGCAATAATTCAAACGTGATATTCGCAAATTTGCCTACCTTAGCAATCAGTGCTTGATTTTTTCCTGAAATGTAAGTTCATGGTGTGTATATAACTTACGTTCACCATTTCTATTGGTGCTTGCAACTTTAGCTACACCGATTGACATGAATTGAAGCTGTGTCGCTCGATTTCCTTAGTTGATTTGATTACATATGTTGACAGAAAATATTGATTACCAACATATTTATAGTATTTCATTTTCAAAATTAGTGAGTATGTCTCGAACATCCACCACAACATTAATCTTAAGAATAAAATCAGAGGAAAAAAGAATTAAATAACACCTGCCAACTAAAAATTGGAAATTGAGGTTCTGAATTGTCCAGCAATTCACATCACAATTAATTGGTACTGTGCAATTTGTGGACCAAAATTTACGTAAGTACTTATCAATTAATTGACAATAATAAATTAGGAATTAATTCGACAATGTTTTTTTATTTCACATATTTTTTAATACTTATATCATTTCCCCGTAATATTTAAATGTTGTGTCCTTTATTATTTCAGGAAATTGTTTGTCATATATATATATTTTTTTTTGGAATTCGATATTTGTTTGGTATTGAAGAAAAACTTTTGGAATTTTTTTATTCTAAAACAATAATTAAGGGTGTAAATGAAGTGAATTGAAAAGAATATATTACTGTTCTATCTTGTTTGAATTTTGATTGAATTTCAAAAATTATATTATAACTTAATTTTTTTATGAATTAAATCGAGTTTTAATTGAGTGAATACGAATTGAGGTCGACTATTTTAATTTTTTTATATATATTTATTTTTTTATTTTTTGACTAATCAAGTCGAGTTTGAGCTAAATTTTAAATTTTATCAAACAAAAAATACATATTCAAATTTGATTTGTTAAATTAACGAACCCACCTCAAATGAATTTTTAACGATCGATCTCAAATTAATTATTAAATAATTAATTTATTTTTTAACCCTAATAAAATCACAACCAAATACTATCTTATAAAAAAATATATCAAATTAAACGTATCATAATTTTTCGAGGAGAAACACATCTAAACATGTGCCCTTAGTTTTTTTCATAAAATAAGAACCTAACTAAATATCATCTCGTAAAAATAAATTATTATATCAAATAGTATCATTATATATATATTTCTTTAAAAATCATCCAAACACATATTCATTTTAATTTTTTTTACTTAAATTACCTTTTTTCACCTTTTTTTTCTTTCAAAAATTAAGAAATAAATGTGCCATAAAATTTATGAAAGTTAGTTGCAGCAGATAAAGGTTGATTGATTTAAGAGGGAACAAAAGTGAGGACATTTCCTTTCTTTTAGCATTCATTGCTGCCGTACCACTAAAAGTAAAATGTGTCCCCTGATAACTTGTGGGTATGAAAGTTAGATCTGGAGAATGGGGAAAAGGTTTCTAGAAGTTTAAATTAAAAGCTCCTCAAATTATAATTTATTTTTTTTTCTCAACTTTTTAGGCCAATCTTTCACCATTCCAACAAAGATTTTTGTTCAGGATTTATGGGATTTTCTACTGTGCATTTTGTAAATTTTTTTCCATATTAGCAAACATAATTTAATATTAGCTTACAATATAATTTTATAAAGACTTTGACAATTATACTACATAAACTTTTATTTATTTTATATTTTATTTTATATTTCACATCATATATATATATATAGACATTAAATATAAATTTCACACACATTCATTAATATATTTTATAGAAGAAAATACTTGATATTTCTTCGCCTTATCTTATTCTATCACAAGGCTGAATTTGGGTAGAGATCTGACCATTAATTTCTTTTAATTAGATTCATAAGCTTCATTACCAAGTACCTGAGGTATTCCTTAACCTTGAGCTTCATTAACTCAAATTCAATGAACTAATCGCATTTAATAACCAATTCATGAGCATAATTGCATGTGTTGATTACTCGACCAAATTCAGCATAATTAAAACTGTGGGTAATTAATTACCCAGCCTGCAGTTTATGACTTTTGACTTTTGAATGTGGCCCTATGACAGAACCCTATCCATTATTCTTTATTTCAGAATCCTATGTTTGATTTTCACATGGGTTTCAGTTATTTTATTTTTTTGTATATATAGAAAATTTCATGCTGTTCAATTATATATTTAAAAAACCACTTTGAATTGTATATGTAAAAATTGAGTTTTTTTTATTAATATTAAATTAGTCTATAAATTTTATGTGTATTTTGATACCTAAGTTTTACTATAAATGTTAAATGAATATGTATTGGGGATATTTATTTTTTAAATTTCCTTCAATTTTGTTTAAATTCTAATTCTCTTCTCGAACTTTTTATTATATTTCACTTGATTAAATAGAATTCTATCATAATAACAACATTAATATTTTTAGCAATACACCATCATGTACTGTAAATAGATTATAAGGGAACAGAAGACATTGAAATTCAAGCTTATTTAGATGGAGAGTAATGATTTGGTACTTAAAATCTATAAAGTGAGATTTAAATTTAAAATTTCAAAAGTTATGTTAAACCTTTATTAAGAATTTAGAGGTATCGTTTGCCTGAATATCTTTTTTAATTTTTTAGACTTTTCATCTTATGCGTAATTTATTATATAATGGGAAAAGGATGCAACAAAAGCAAAGTAAAAGTTTCTCTTATTTACTAATACTTTTCTTAAATATCAGCTTCTAAAAATTAATTTTAGACCTTATTTTATAAATTTTAATTTTAATACTACACTCGCCATTGAGGTTAATTTTTTTTTAATACTAATTTCCATCATTTATTATTTTTACGACATAATATATATGCTATCATAGTGATAGGAATATATGATAAAAGGAATACATCCAAAATATATATATTTTTTTTAAAAAGTAGTTGATTTTTTAATTTAAGTACCAGTAGAATAGCTCGGGCAAACTCACGATTAACTGTTTTGTTCGTATTAGGGTTTATATCCAACAGCAGGCATTTATCCTAATATACAAATTATAAATCCCTAAAACGATAAAAACCCACCCCACGCCCCCACACGCACACAAATAAATGTGGGTCTTTGGTAGGGCTTCTTATGTGGTACAACTTTTAACAAGTGCCCTCCTTTTTCAGACCGCACAAAATTTCCCAATGGCACCAACACTTTTATGATCTACTTCTAAGACGATATTTTGTGGTTACATTAATAAGGTACGAGATTTTGTCTACGGTTTATAATTTTTTGAACACTATATTTTTAATAATTAATTTTTAAAATAAGTTTTATTTAAAAATTTATAATAAATGGTATTAAAAATACTATGTGTCTGAGTTACTATAGTAAAAATGTCCAAATTGCAACCGAGCGGTTCTATTTAAAACTTTATAAGCAAGAATCGAGATAAGCAATAATCAGATTATAAGCAAAAATGAATTTTCATTAGTTGGTTACTGCATGCATGAGAGTAAGTTCTACTTAAAGATTTTATACCTTTGCAGTTTGATATAAATATTGCAAGACAAGAAAAATAAATAAAATAAAATAAAAATATAAAACAATTTTTCTATCAATAAGAATGAAAATGAAATTATTGAAATTGTAATTAATAAAGTTGTGGCGACAAATCAGCTTAGGTTATGCTGCAGAACATCTCGCGACATAATGTCTTGGTCTTATGAAATTCTTTATTACTAGTAATTTTTTTAATCTCCATATATATATATATATATTTGAACGAGTCAACTGAAATTGAACCATCAATTTGAAATAAAAATTAAGAATTTATTTAATAATCATTTATTATTGAATTTCATTTAATATTTGGCATGAGATTATTCTCATCCGTGAAGGTTGGAGGGAATGAAGGATCAAGACTCTCATTATTTTGAGTTGGCCATGCCCATATTCACATGCCATACCACATGCCCATGACCCCCTTCACACATACATACTAAGGGCCCTAACTATTTTTCAGATTGGGCCCCATTAATCAAAACCCACATGGCCATGCCGAACTCATCAACCGACAAGCCTGTACCCCCTTCACATGCCCTGCTGTCCCCTATTTCCTCTAATTTAACTCTTTCAAAATATTAGTCCCACACTTTTTAAATTCATTTTTACTATTTATATGTTCCTTTCGTCCTATTTTTCACTAATTAATTTGACTTAAATAAAAATTAAGAAAAAAATATTTAAAAGTAATAGAATTAGTGGTGTCATATTATTAGTTTCAGTTAGAATTTTTTTAAAAAAAAATACTAATTCATAGTGAAGTCATTTAAAAAAAAATTAAAATGATAAATTTAAAATAGATGAAGTTTTTTTATAATATTTTAAAATATTTTTTTTTTACAAAATAAAATTATTAATGATATATCACTGTTGACTCTCACTACTATATTTAAACGAATTATTGAAAGTCAAATTGTAAAGACATACTAAGAATTTTCCATTTTTCAAACTACCGAATATTAATATTTTGTTCTAATTCAAAGGAAAATATTCATTTATAAATAGAGTGAGTATCTATGAAATAACAGTATTGATAATCCAACGCTTGTGAATTCTTGACCCTTACCAGCCGTGGATTCCCAGGTCCACAGCCTTCAATAACGGCGGTTGCCGTTGTCCCACCTCTGTTGCCCTTTGCATCAAATTAGAGTAAAAACTTGCCGCTCATTTCCCCAACATCTGTATCTCCCATGTCCCCACAGCTGACCATCCCTGTCACACGCTCTCAGAAAGGCGTTTATCCCACGCGCACATGCCGGTGGCCACTCACCAGCGCGTGTTGACAAAAAACGCGTGGGTCCATCCATTCATCTGTGATGAAACTCATGCACACGGGGAATAAGCCACCCAGATTGTCTCTACCCCTAACCCTCCTATAAAACTTTGTGTCCAAATTCGCACAACTCATTCACAACTTGCCAGTTCAACCAAGTTTTCTCCAATTCAATATTTGCAGAAAAAACATACAAACAAGTTCTTGTTTTTCTTGATATTCATTCATAAATTTATTTTCAAGAGAAAAAGGGATCAGAATTTGTGCAGATATGGAAAGGGCAGCAGCAATTTTCGAGAATGATCTGAATCTCAAGGCAACTGAACTGAGATTGGGGTTGCCCGGAACAGATGATCAATCCGACCAACAGTCTTCATCTTCTCATGTGAAGAGTAACAAGAGATCTTGTTCCGAAATGGATGGTTCTTGCCAAACGGGTACTGAACAACAAGAATGCGGTGCCCCGGCTCCAAAGTAAGCTGACATTATTTTTCTGAAGAAATAATGATATCCCATGCATGTGTGTTTACAGATTATGTAGATATATAGTTTGCTGATCTGAAATATTGTTCTTGCAAATCCAGGGCACAAGTGGTTGGCTGGCCACCGGTTCGATCTTACCGGAAAAATATTCTGCAGCAGCAGAAAAAGTCCGAATCCGACGGATCCGGGATGTTTGTGAAAGTGAGCATGGATGGAGCTCCATATCTGAGGAAGATTGATCTCAAGTTCTACAAGAACTACTTTGATCTACTCAAGGCCTTAGAGAACATGTTCAAGTGCACCATAGGTAAGAATTTTATTCAAAGTTTGAGAAACTGAAGTGATATATACATCACTGCTGGTATGTTTTATTACACGAACATCAGATGGGAATTTACGCATTTGTGGTTGTATATTTTCAGGCGTGTACTCAGAGAGAGAAGGTTACAATGGATCTGAATATGCACCAACTTATGAAGACAAGGATGGGGACTGGATGCTAGTTGGAGATGTTCCATGGGAGATGTTTATTACTTCTTGCAAAAGGCTGAGGATAATGAAAGGGTCTGAAGCTAAAGGCTTGGGGTGCCTGTAGATACAAACCAAGGGAGTTGGATGCATATGAGTTTCGTGCATGGAAGGAGAAACCCTTGATGGGCTAAGGGTTCTTCAAGAAATTCAGTTAGAATTCGCACAGATAGACAGAGATCTGCAACTGGAAGAGGCATAAAAATTCATGGGTGATTTTTGGGCCTCTTGAGATTTTAGCTTTGTGGCTGCCCTGCAACAGTGACTGCACAGGGGGGAAAAGGATTTTAACATCATATGTACAAATGTTAGAGAACTTTGATGTTCTTTTCTTGAGTTTCATCTTTTTGTTTTTTCATTTCTCATATTTTGGAAATTTTGTAATGTATTTACAGGAGTACACGTAGTACAACACTATATATAATATTCAGTGGAAGTAAATGCCATTTTTAAAGGTTGGAAATGGCTGAAACTGAAACTGAAACTTCAAAAACCATTCGTTCTCTTTACCTTGATTCTTTAATTGTTTTCTTGTATAATTGCTAGATGGACTGCAAAACACATGTAAAGTGGGCAAATCTAAACTTCTTCTGTCTTCTTGAGCAGGTGGAAAGAGATAAGCTATTGATCGAGATTTTTCCTCATAATAAATTTGCAACTTTAAGATCAGATTTTTTTTTTTTTTTCGCCATCTACAAAATTTATAACTAGCTTCTGCCTTCTAGATTTGTTCCTAAAGAAATTTCTTGAAAATACACATTGATAGCACAAATGGTATCATCATATACGACATAAAAATTATTAGCTCACACCAGCCAAAAAATTGCTCCCAGATCTAGAATTTATGTTCATGATACTAATAAGGGTAAATTACAGACACCACCTACCCTCAGATTTTGTATTTTGATTAGTATTGATACACACACAGAGACCCAAATCAAACAACCAAAGACATACACACACACAAAAGATCTAGAACAAGAACAAGACCAGGAAGAACAAGAACGAAACAAAACCAGGAAGAAGAAGAAGAATGACATCATGTCATCTTGCTAATTTCCACTCAAAAATAATACTCATCTAACTATCATTATTGAAGATACCCTCTCAGCTTTATGGATAAATTCTATAGCAAATTCAGTCCACTCCACCATCATCAATGGTCGCTTACAGAATTGATCGAATTATATCAATTCACAGATTTTAAATTATTGACAAAATCATCAACTAACAGATTACTATATTATGAGTTATCGTTAAGAGTAATCAGATATATTCATCTATTCTTTATTCCCCTATTCTTTTAACACTAATCATAAAACAATTGAAGCCATGAATAGTACCAATATTAGAAGTCAACAACAACAACCTCCATAATTAACAGTAGCAAAGGACAACATTGGATAATATTTTCACATAATTGCACAAGCATTGAAGTGGAGGCTGTTAAGGAGTACCAACTTGTGGTACACAGCCAAAAACTATACAAGAAAAATTGAATTTGGGACCACGTGTATCAATCAGCATGCTGAGCAGCTACGAACTATCAGCAGGCATAAAATTGATATGCGTGCTAGAGTTTTGCTCATGAAATGATTCCATCCTTGAATCGAGTATAGCTAGTTGTGACTTCAACCCATGGTGGATTATACCTGCCTTCAACCCACAATGCTTCGCCAGTATCTTTGTGCTTGAAGTCCGGATAGTTTGGGCTCCTCTGTAGATCAAAACAGCATTAATGAAGGATGCTGAAGATGAGCTGAAATAGATTCTAGATATAAATGGATAATATGGTTCCAGGTACTAGATCATTACTGGTATTCGATCCAGAAGTTATATCATGTTAAGTTTTTAATAGATCAATTCATGTTTCCTGAACTAGTAAAGGGTGTCGGGGCGGGCAGGGGGTGGGGGTGCAGCAGCCCCCTTAATTTTTTATATTTATAATTTTAATATGTAATTTTTAATAAATTTAAAAATTTACCCCCTTTTGAATAATTAAATTATTTCAATCGTCCCCCTCGAATTTTCATAATCCTATTTCGAATATGTAAATTTAATAAATTTAGAAATGTTATAAAATTATTTTTAAACATTTTTTTTCAAAAAAATTAGGTAATAAAATTTATTATTGATACAAAGTTTTAAAAGGTATTTATACTAACTCTTCAAATTTTTCATGATTTAGTTTCTAAAAATATGGATATTTTAATCAAAAAATACTCCTTATTATGATTTTTTGATTTTATTTTTTAATTTTTAACTTATTTAATTCCATTTTTGTTGTTTATCATTTAAGGTTATACTAATTTTTATTTCGCAAAAAATCATAAGTGTAGGTTTTTCATGATATAAAAATTATTTGATTGGGTTAATGATTATGAAATAATGATCAAATTCTTGTAAATTAATTTTTATTTTGTGTTGGATTGAATTAGAATTGATTAACATTTTCATTTAAAAGTTAGTTTTTGTTTAAATACTTATGCAAATATAATAGACATAAAATATTTATGTATAACTATAATATATTATATTTATATTTATATTTAGTTTCTAATAATTAGTTAAGAAAATTTTTTCAATAAAAAATAATTTTATATATAAGAAAATAATAATTTTACAATCAAATCTTGCCCCCCCTATTTTAAAATCTTGACTCCGCCCATGCTTTCGTTCCCATGCAAAAGGGAGTTAATGGCTGCATATATTTATCTTTTACATCCAGAGATTTTTGGTTATCATGGGGGTAAATGCGACATTCATGGGAAAAAAAAAGTCTTTACAATTCATGCACACAAGGGTGCGATTTCAATTAGTATTTTCAGTCATAAGTGGCATGAGTGTAGCAGCAAAACAACCATCCTTCAAGTCTTTTTAAGCATGTTTTAAAGAAACTACCTTGTTCTTCATATTATCCCACCATTCCATTGGATTAACAAAGAAGGCTTGCCAGAGTTCTTCAGCGGAGCCAATAGAATTTGCAGCATAATTTTTTTTTTCTAACTGCAAAGCAATCAACTGACAATCAAACTTCGAAATGAAACAGAAGCATAACCCAGAAAAGTATACTCCAAGAAAAGGTCACAGGGGAAGAGAATAATTACCTGATGTCACAGAATTAGAACCTTCATTATATAATGAAACAGATGAGAGGCCCCTATATATGAAATTTAGTTTCTGAACAACTATCTGTCAAAGATAATAGAAAACGTGCCAAACTTAATAGCAATGCACAAAGATAAGGAATAATAGATTTTAGAAGCAGGCCATAAACCTTATAGTAGGTCCGCTGCTTCCCATCATCATTTTCAACTGTATCTGAGACCAGGCAACCACAGACATATATTTGGTGACCTTTTTGTACATGCTCAAATGCAACATGAGCCAATTTATCCCAGAAAGTCAAATTAATCCTGAAAAATATCAACCAAATACATGGTTTACTTCTTGACAATGCAATTCATCAGCTGAATATTGTTAATGGTGAAGGAACATAGAATATGATCGCAAGTTAGACATCAACTTAGAGACCAGTTTTGCCTATGAAGATGAACAGAGAATTATCTTTCTATTTAAGAATCTAGTTACCCAAGCAAACTTTAAAACTAAACCATGCTAAAAGTTAAATAGGTAACGAAGTTGTGGAGTCATCATAACCAAGCACTGAAGCAACTTCATTACTGGTTACGCATCCTAGTCCTGCACAGTTCTTCCAAAGATTATCTTTCCTGTAGGATCAGGAAGAAGAAGAACTGCCACACGAGAAGGCTTCCTATCGACTGGCATACTGAATTGCAGAGGGAGCTGATATTTCAAATTGACCGCACAATGCTAGGCATCCAGCCACATCATTTCCCCCACCCTAAAGAAAAGGAAAAACTCTCTATGTCAAGTACCCATACATTTATCAAAACCTTAGCCAATATTCATAACACCCATGCACAAACTTCTCTTTGAAGGAAAGCACCATCCAATTAGCCCGCTTGATTCCAAATATATTTGGCAATTACAGCCCACCAAGAAACCTCTAATTGACAAGCAAGCTTTTCATCGTTGCCATACCGAAGTTCTGATTATAGAGAAAATCAGAGAAATAACCTCTCATCCACCTGGTATTAACAAGTCAACTGCCTCCAATACAGGATCCAGTACCTTCATGTAAATATAGAAAAATCCAAGATGGACCTCATATAGTTTACAACTCCATCCCAATACCACTGAGATGAGCCCTTTTTCAGAAGCCTTCACAAGAAAGGCTCATGAAGATTAACTCTCCAAGAAATTTGAAAGAAATATATAAATCCTACCTTTCTTTGCCTTTTTTCGGTCATGGACAGCACAAACACCTCGCCACTCGTAGGTTTTATAATAAACATCTCTCGAAACATTCAAGCAGTTTCTCCAAATTTTCCAACATAGTAGTATTTTAAAGATTTTGTCATGATGTATAGGAACTCTGGACCATTGATAAAAGATTCATCTCTTTCTGAAGAATCCTCAATATCAAAGTGGATATTGCCTCCATCTTTGTTCTTCAGCGACTAAAAAATTTAAAATTCCAACTGAGTTACAGCATAAAACATGCTCAGGCTCCAGTAAAATCTTGTATTTCAAAACAGAAAATACAGACTTCAGGTTCTGGCTATAAAGCAAACACGAGGTTAATTTTCAATTCTCTACAAACGTGATTAATTAAGGACGCACTTTAAAATTGTAAATTATTTCAATTACCATTTTGGATTATGTTCACTTAGCAGTCACTAAAGGCAAATTTGACCCACTTCAAGGTAGACCTGCTAACTTTATTACACAAAATCACATTATTGATAGAAAATTAAAAAAGGAGAAGAATAAAAAGCAAGTGATTTTTACTTTTTATTTTTTTAAGAAAAAGAACACGAAGTGAAAAAAAAAAAAAAGAATTACCAAAGTACCTGGGTTTGGGATTTCTTGACGGCGAGACGGGACAACGCCAGAACCTTCCCCGATGGAAGGTGTTTGATTTGAACTGGAGCCCCAACTACGCCAACAAGCTGCACCGAATTGCAGAGCTCCTTCTTTCACTGAATCTCGGAGGGCCTTGAGTACTGTTGGGACGCCGCTGCATACCGTTCGTCCTCATAAAGCCTGTTGTTGTTGCTCGCAGCAATATTGCTGTCACTATAATCGAACGAGCATTTTATGCGGGCCGTGGAACCTAATCTTTTCAGGGCTTTATCAGGGTCAAGGGAATAAAACGTGAATTCGGAAATTGGACGAGGGTTTTGGTAGAAGAGAAGGGTGTTCTTTAGTGCTTTGGTTTGCTCTGACGCCATGGAAGCTGGAATGCTGGATGTGTTGTTATTCGGTCCCGTGTTTGATTGCTGTGGCGCGAAGGGTGTGGGGTTCTCGGGTTTAGGAAATTGAGGTCGTGTTTGATTTGAATTTGAGAATAGTATTTATGAAAAAAAAAAAAAAATTAAGAATTTAAAATTTATTATAATTTATATTTTATTTAAATAATTTAATATATTTATAATTATAAATTCAAATTTTTAAATTTAAATAAAATTTTAAAAATTCTAAATCTAAATCTCTCAATTCAAATTAAGTCTTAGAAAGGAATAAATCATTAATATATCCACAATAAGATTTGTATTTCGTTTTCCTATTATTATTATTATTATTATTATTATTAGTTGTTGTTGTTAGTATAGGTAATGTATTTTGAATTTTTTTTCAAGTTTTAGACGGTGTTTGGCTAGCTTCCTTCATAAATTATTTTATAATCCACAGGCATGTATTTTGTAATTTATTAGGAAATATATAGATCACACTCGAACTAATCTCGTATAAGTCCTATTTAAGGGGATTTTAAAACCGCACGAGTTTTTGGCAGGTCTCACGTTTTAATTTTTAAATTGGTACCCAACTCGGCAATCTAATTAGGCTATAAGGCATCATAATTAAGTGGTTTGGATTTGAATTATAAAATTAATCTATTTAAATAATATTTTATAATTAGTATTTGCCACATTAATAATATAAAATAATATATTATTTATATTTAATAAACTTAAGATTTATATATATAATTGATATGTATATTATCGTTTCTCCAAAAAATAAAAAAATAATGGAACTCTAATACTTAGTGATTCCCCCATTGATGATATACCAATTGTTGTGTATAGCCAGCTCAGAAACATGGCACATAGTATCCTTCGATTTGGATATATATGCCAAAATCGACAATAATTTCACTTCTTTAAGTGATATGTTTAATTTTTTATTTTTTTTGGGAACCAAAGCAGTATGTAATTGAAATAGTATACAATGATTTTAATTAAATAATTTAGTATTGATGTGGGCTAAATTTTACACGATTCTTAGTTCATTGATATATTAATTTGGCCCTAAAGTTTTAGAGGAAGACCTAATATTGCCCAAGTTTTAACTAACTTGATATTTTGGTTAAAATATTTATTATGTAAAAGAATTATATTTTTTTAAATGTATTATCCTAAATGGGTATCTATTTAAAAGAAAACCGAATCCTAGCCTACACCTTTTTATTCACTCTAAAAATCTTTTTTTTTTTTTAATTTAATGGTGGAGAGTTTTTGTTGGGGTTTTCCTAATCTTTATTTTGCAAGCATTTTTCGAGGCTTTTAGAGGAATTTGATTGTTGAAAGTAAATTTCTTGATGTGCATTGTTCCGACAAGCAACAAGTTAACTCTGGACGAATTGAAGTTTTTAAACTCTCTACGAGGTATTTGGTTCAAGTGGCATATCAGGTACAGGGATTATCTCACTTATGTAATCTTGTTATGTCACAATTTATTGTAACTCATTGGTTATTGTATTGTTATTAGTAATATTGTAATTTATTAATTATTAATGAATCAATTGAATAAATTATCAATTAATATCTTGTAATTTATTAATTATTGATGAGTATATTAAATTAATTATCTATTGATATATTAATGTGCGATATGATTATTGCTTCTTAAAAAAAAGTTAAAACTTGATACAATCTAATTCAGTTAAATCGGTACAGGAATTCTTGAAAAAAATGGTTTAATCCGATATGATCGAACTAACTTTAAATAGGTATAGGAATTAGTTTACATTCGGCCAAATTAATATTGGAAATATACTTGAACTTGTAATGGATCGGATCCATCGACGGCTTTATTTGCTAAATGTGAAAAAGCCCAAACACGGAAGTGGGCCGGACCAAATTGTGGTCTTGTGTAAAACACGCGTTCATCAACGAAGCAAGTGTGGGCGTACTACACACCCCATTGATGTTAGAGACGCGGTGAGAGCTGAAACCTCGATTTCTATCTACTCCCAGAAATCTCCATCTCTTTCAGTCTTCCAGGCGAGAGAGCTCAGAATCGTTAAATTCAAAACGGAAAATGCTGGGACGTCTCGCCTCTCAACGCCTTCTTGAGATCCGTCAAGTTTTCCGTCAGCTTCCCCAGGTTTTTATTTCTCCATTTTCGAGATTTTTTTTCTTTTTTCTATTTTTCATTTCAAATGGTGTTTTTTGCAGGCATCGCGATCATTCTCGACTGCGCTGAACTATGTGAGTCGATTTTTTTTTTTCGTGGATGAAATTCCAGTTTGTGTATTATATTAGCATTTGATTTAAATTTCCTTTTTTAAAAAAAATAATAATAATAATTGATTTCCCAGTTTCTGAAATGCAGCATATTGATAGTCCGGATAATAATCCAGACCTTCCATGGGAATTCACTGATGCGAACAAAGAAAAGGTTAGTGGTACTCATAATTTCAGATTATGGAAAAGCTCTGATTCTTTTATGTGAAATTTGAATGAGCATAATTTGATGTTTCAATCCATCATAGAACCTGACTGTTTACTAGATGTACTGTTGTTTCTTAGCTAGTGTAAGGGAGAAATGGTGTTTGCCTTGGTGACTTGTAATTGACCTTGGGTTGTTTTCGATCACTGCCTTAAAAGACCTAGTTAATAAGGGAATGTTTAGAACCAGTTGGAGGAATGACACGTTTGAATCTAACCCCCATTTTTACGTTCCTTTGCTATTAAACAATAGGTTATGGGGTTTATTTATCATCAGCCATGGGGGTATAACTTTCTAAGTCTGATTTATATGTTAACAGCGATTCTGTTTATGCTGTGATCCTTACTTAATGTAAATGAATAAGTTCTGGTTTCAAATTGTTTATTTGCTATGTGGAAATAAATCAATTGCAACCCTTACCAGTAGCTTATGTGATTGATTGTCACTCTGGGTATTCGAGGAAACTCATGTTAATGGAACTATGATGAAATCCATTATGTTTATACCATGATCCTTTCTTAATATACGTGAATATGTTCTGGTTTTAAATAGTTTATTTGCTATTTGGAAATAAATAAATTGCAACTCTTATAATAAATTAGCCTAAATTGTGTCACTGATTTGGTGAAAATGCCTACATGTAAGCTTATGTGATCGATTGTCACTCTAGGTATTCGAGGAAACTCATGTTAATGGAAACTATAATGAAATTTCTGCTTTACACTATTTAAGCACAGCCGATAGGTCTCCTTTTCTTTTTTTTTTTTCCCCCCTTTGAAAAGTTGGAACTAGATGACAAATTAATGTGGCATCCACATACAAGGTGCCAAATGTGATATTCCCCAAGCCTTTAGATTGTGAGGGAACTCTATCTGTGGTGCTCATTTTAATTTGTCTATTTTGATAGCATGGGACCAGAACAATGAAACTGTTCCTATCTATGAGGGCTGCAGAATGTTCATTTCAGAAAGTATACTGTTTAGAATTAAAGCAAATCATGTTGCCTGCTAGAGTGCTAGTACAAGTAGTGATTGTCACCTGCTGTGTCTGGATGGCTAAACACGTCCATGAAATGACATTGACAATGCCCTTGTGCCCCTCGTCACTGAAACTTGTGTTTGTATTGGTTATTTTATGTTTTGTGAGAGGTAGGCACTGAGATATGTGTCATTATATGGAATTTCAGTGTTCTCTGAAAAGCTGAAGCTGAAGCTGAAGCTATGCAATGGTCAAATAATATTGTTTTGCTGAATCAACCTGTAAATGGTCTCCTTGTTTTTTTTTGAAATTTTGATTAATTGCGATTCTGAATATTTCATTTTGCACAGGCTAAGGAGATAATATCCCACTATCCATCCAACTATAAGCAATCTGCCGTCATTCCTTTGCTTGATCTTGCACAACAGCAACATGGAGGTTGGCTCCCGGTTTCAGCAATGAATCATGTATGTGAACATCAGTTATTACTAATGCCTTGTCTTGAATACACTTATTAATGCATCTAAATATGATTAGGATAGCATTCATAGAGATTATAAGTCTGAAAACTTGAATAAGATTGATGCCATGCTCAACACTTAATTAGCGTTTGGTTCATATGATATAATTTGTCTAGTAGCAGGAAGGTGCAATTTGCAGGACACAAACAAGAATTTATGTAGTGATAAACTTGCTTCATTATGATGTCATGATTGAAAGTTTTAGCTGGTTAACTCCTCTTTCCCAGCTGTGGACACTAATTTGAGTAGTCAAGGCAGAGAATTGCCATTTTCCCACATAAAAACTTCCTTGTAGGAGATTGTCAAAAATTTATGCAGGCAGGTAAAGCTCAAAACCGGAAAGTTCATTCAGCTCAGTGAAATAATAGAAAAGGGATAATCCCCAACAGCAATGACAACTTTTTCCTTATATATACTTAAAAAGGTAAATCATTGTTGCAGAAGAAATTAAAAATTGAAAAAAGAAGTGCTCAAGTATTACACTACTTGGACCCTTTACTTTCTTGTGACTTGAGCCTTTAGCTTCATTGGTATTGGGTATCATATCTGCACATGAGTGAAATTCTTTTAGAAAACAAACTTCAGAATTGGCTGTTCACTCTTTCCATTTCTAGAAGTTAATTGTTCACCTAATGAATTTTCATTGTTGCCTTTTGTAGAGTTGAATTCTATACACCTTTTCCAAAAAGAATCCTCCAAAACTTCTTAAGGAAGACAATTTTGTTTGTCACCTTAAATCTCCCGATTACATCTCTAAAGATTATTGTCTCACAATGACCTGATCTGACCATGTGCATTTACTTGCCTTGTCCCCTTGACAGCTTATATATTGTTTTTGTGTCTTCTGATATGGCGTCAATCTGTCGTTTTAACTCAAACTACCCTACCAAAGAAGTATGGGCGTCTAAACTAGTATTTCCCATGCAAGCCCTGTGATCAGTCATCTTAATATAACTGTTCCATATGTCTTTGAAAAGATAGCGACAATGTGGTGTGTAATGATTAATCTGATGACTTGTAGGAGGATAGTGGCACCTTACTTGATGCTTCCATACAATTTTGTGATATCTGATAAATATGATTAAACCAAATTATTATCCGTTTATATGAAAGTGAACTCATGTAATTTTTCTGTTATCATTAAAGGTTGCTAAGGTCATTGAAGTTGCTCCAATTCGTGTATATGAGGTTGCAACCTTTTATTCGATGTTCAACCGAACAAAGGTAAGTTATTCTGCTTCAAATTAATGATAACATGTAAGATGTGCTAGTTATTTTTTGTGTGGATTTCTCATTGGTTAAGTTACTTGTTGGCAATTAAAGGTTGGTAGATACCACCTTTTGGTATGCGGCACTACACCTTGCATGATACGTGGTTCTAGAGAAATTGAAGAAGCATTACTGAAACACCTAGGAGTAAAGCGCAATGGTAAAGTCCTGTATGACATTTTTAATGTTTCTAACTTTTTTTATTTGGAACTTTTATGTGTGTTTGGAAAGTGGAATCTTGTTAAGCCTGAACTGATTGTAATTTTGAAATCATTATGTTGCGTTTTGCAGAAGTAACTAAGGATGGCCTGTTTTCTGTTGGAGAAATGGAATGTATGGTGAGTTATCCTATGAGATTATCTTCCTATAAAAACAACTGTCATTTTTGTTCCGTTTTTACTCCTATGCTCATTGAGCTGCTAATGGATGGTAAGGAATTTATATTTAACTTGGGGATCTTTGTGTTCCGAGGAGACAGCTTTTGGTGTTAGAAGTTCTTCACCACATGGAATTAACTCATGGGATATGATTACTCTACCATTAGAGAGCACTTTGCAATAATATAAGTAATTAGTTCTCCCAATATTTTATCCATATATTCCGAACAGCAAGTGTATATTGAATACTTGATTCCACCATGAGAGATTAATAAGCAGTCTAAATTCACAAATACTTGTAAATTCTTTTTTGGGGCATGGAGTGCCCCTCTTTATCTTCTATGATTTTAAGTCAACACTAACCTCAATAGAACCAAGTCATGGCTGGAGCACGTCAGTGTGAGAGAAGTTGTTTAAAGTGATAATCCTAGTCCTGTATCATAAACTTAGGATTTTCTTTTTTCTCTTAGAATGTTGGGATGAGATTCTTTTGAGTGTACTCCTGCTGCATAGCACTCTGGTTTCTACTACTATGCTCTCATCACAATTGTCAACTGCAATATGAGTTTTGCCTTTTAATGCTGATCCTACTTCTTTATCTTTCAAGCTCTGAATGACTTCTAGGTACCTCAAAGTACCAATGTCTTAAAGAGAGAAGAACACTAAATAAATGCTATTGTTTTTTATTCATTAATATATGACGTGAGGCATTGTTGGTCTCCATAGGGATGTTGTGTAAATGCTCCAATGATTACTGTTGCGGACTACTCCAATGGATCTGAAGGATATATGTATAATTATTATGTGAGTGCCATCTGTTCTCAATTTGCTTTAGTTGTACCACTGAATGATTCAGAAATCATGTGGGCCTCTTTTGATTGTTTCAGGAAGATGTTACTCCAAAGCGAGTTGTTGAGATTGTTGAGGCTTTGAGAAGAGGGGAGAAGCCACTGGTAAGACAACTATGCTTTCTGTATTAAGGTTGTTAATCAAGTCATTGCTGTTTTTTTTTTTTTTTCATAAAATCTGTTTTTTTTTTTCAGCGTGGTACACAAAATCCAAAACGCATCAATTCTGGACCAGAAGGTGGGAACACTACATTATTAAGCGAGCCTAAGGCTCCTCCTTGTCGGGATCTTGATGCCTGCTGAACATGGTGATTTTTACCTCATTGTTCCTAATAATGATGAAAATTATTGAAAGCTGGGAGCATCTGTATGATGTAAGCTGTTGATTAACTGAATGAATTTGAGATTTTATGTTTTCTTTGGCTCTTGCCGTCATTCATGATATGGGTGGACTTTTGAGCTGAGTTATTCGGTTTTAAGTCAGGATATAATGTTATTGCCACCCAGCAAGGCCTTGAAAACCTTGTACTTGCAAATTCTTGGGTATTAATAACCTGACTTCTGTGGTAATTTCGGTTTATGTCCAATTGATAGATTGTGGATGTACCCATTTTTAGACACATACATCATAATCACATAAGCGGAGCAATTCATATACATAAGTCATTTTGTAAACAAATACCATAGTTCCCACTATACCATACTGAAAAATCACTGACTGGTCATGCAGTCCAGTTCATACGCAGAGACTATTGATGGCTTTATTGCCCTCTCAAGCGTTTCCAAGAGCTAATTGTATAGGTCTGATATGGAGAAAGGAGTATTTCTTAGTGTCAATCTGCTTTATGATGGAAACTGCTAGCATCAGCATGAGTTCAGCCCCTTGGAAGATGATATCCACAAAGATACACCAAATTATTGTCCCTCTCAAGCGTTTCCAAGAGCTAATTGTATAGGTCTGATATGGAGAAAGGAGTATTTCTTAGTACAACCTTTTCAATTTTGTCAATCTGCTTTATGATGGAAACTGCTAGCATCAGCATGAGTTCAGCCCCTTGGAAGATGATATCTACACAGATATACCAAGTTTCGACAATCTTATCATATGACAAAAGATTTAGCACGAGGATGCATCCCTCACTGCCGGAAACTTGTATAAGTACCCTTTTTAGGCAGCTTTCTTCTGGACCCATTGCTCTTCTCTATTACTTGGAATCTCTCTCAGCAATAATTGGCAACACAATAATGATACAGAAGAACAGAGAAAAAAAGTCAAATTGCCTTTAAAAACCAACCCACTAAGTCTAGAGGAGCAATGGTACAATTGATTTCTGTTGGACTAAACATCCTACTTTTCGAAAGACAAAATAACCATTATCTAATCTAACCATCCGTTTCCACTTGCACTGAAAATAACACTACAATTACAATATGTACGCATTCATCCCTTTGAAGGGCCCCAAATCCACTACCAAAATCAGCACCCCCACTACCAAATTGCTTTCATCACTAAGCAACAGTCCATATGTCCCACCATTGATAGAAAAAAGCACGGCATATCAAGAGAAGTTTGACTTTTTCTCCTCTAATTGAACCAAGCAAGGGCATGATGCGTACGTTTCCATTATCTTTAACATGGAGTGTCAACCCAGCCTTTGATTAAGGTGGAGCTGAACAAAAAAAGATGGAGCCATGGAGTCAGATATCAACCAAAGGGAGTGAAATTAGGAAGTTTGGATTGAAAGGGACTAATGGATGTGTCGTTCTGAAGGATTATGATGGGGGGTTAGACTCGGGTTTCACGAGGGCGGCGGTGTCTGGAGGTTGTGTGTGGTAGATAGCCGAGGCAAGGGATATGGGCATAATGCAGAGTGCCTTGGATTGAAGAAATTGCATGGCAGCCCCAACATTTTCTTCCATAAGCTTAGCAACCTGCCGTTCCGTACCATCGTTTGACCACTTCTCCCAGGCTGGCTGAGCTCTTCCACTATCACTGCCTTCTTCCTACGAAAGTAAGCCATAAAGATGAGATAAGAAAAAAATATAGAGCAATTTCATGGCAAATATCTTGCTTTTGTTATTAGTTATTACCTCTATGGACGATATTGGGATGTCTGTCACAAGTGGAGCCACTGCACCAGCTCCTCCCAATCTACTCATGCTCAACACCTGGAAGGTTGATGATTTACATATGGAAAAAGGTGTCATTAAGTTATGCAAGAAATTCTGAAGAGCTGACTTTATGACACTCATTCCGCAAAAGAAAGCTAGACAACTCAAATGGAAGGCATGACAAGTATTATGCTTAAGGAAAGACAACAAAAAAATTATTTGTAACTGTTCTCTGTTTATTAAGAGGGTAGTATCTTACATGAAAATTGGTATCATCATGATTCGCAAAAAAAAAAAGGAAAAAATCAATTGTATTATGATAGTAAAGGCCGACCATCATCTTACTCAATTATGTAACTGTATCAAGACATTAAGAGAAGGAAAAAATTCATCACATCCAAGAACTCCATTCTGTTTTCATTACAATTAGACAAGGAGTTTCAGGATTATGTTTACGGGTGAACCTGACAACAATTTAAATGTGATGCTGCCATTTGACACATTTTAGATGGGAAAAGGTTAAGCATTTTTACATGCTAAGAATTTGGTCATACAATATAATAAAATAAGAAATAGCGCAAAAGGCAGTTGTAAAACACCCAATCTAATTCTACCAATGCAACCTCCTTAAAATACTCTCAACATACTTGCATCTTAATCAGGTAATATTCAAAAGGACTTATATTGGTTTACCTTCACTTGAAGTCTCAAGAACTTCACATAATCCACAATTTCATCAAGCATAGCTGCTCTATCAGTCTGCACAAAATATTTCATTCGAGTATGAGCAGAATCTTATTTAAAATACTTTAAACAACAAAATATTATTAGATACTCTAATTGGAAAAATGGAAAAGGCACAATAAAGAAGTTGTCAAACAAATAGTAGAGAGAAAGCTGTACAAGATAGTAGAGAGAAAGCTGACCTTGTTGACACTGGGAACTAACTCTTGCAATGCTCTTATTCTTTCGGCTATTCTTTCTCGCCGCAACTGTAATAAGAGAAGAAAATATCCAATGACATGCTATAGTTTCAATTATGCAGTTGCATTATTGCATTAAACCAAATAACTTAATTATTCAAAATAAGCCCACTGAGAAATTTTACTCGTTTTCAATGATAATGACCGGAAAGAGACTTTCCTCAAGACTTGTCCCCAAGGGACAAAAAACTCTAGGAACTACTGGTAATCTATTCAACAATTCATCCCTTTGTAAGCATATCCGATTATTAACAGTGTAATTGACTGAAAAATTCACAATTTCCTTTCAGGCTTTGTGGTTGCTATCTGCCAATTGACATAGCCAACCAACACAATTAAAAAAATTCCATATAAGAATATCAATTCTAAAGGCCATTTTCTGGAATCCATTATGCATACCCTCTCAGCTATGCTGTGTGGATCCGTTGCTTGGCCTCGTCTAGCTCGTACCCTTGGGCGAATTGCAGGAGGATGCGGCTGTGCAGGAACTGTATTTGTCATTGGCTGTCCATGAAAACCCTGCGAAAGTTAAAAGAGAATTTCTATTGGGTCACTGACTACATCCACAGCAAAAACATCATAATAAGAACACAAAACTTTCCACCCCACATTTCTGTTTGCCGCAATCAACCAACCCCAGGATTGGAAAAGCGTGACTCAACATCTCGATATATCAATCTCATATAAGCAACTAACCGAAATTTCATAATGATTCTCCTGTACTATATTTTCAGTATTCACCAGAGACAATTGATATAACAGTATTCACTTATTGAACTACTGGATTTTTTAGTTACTATTATCTCAACCTACCTTAACATCAAAATATATTATAATAAGTTTAAGCTTAAAATGTGGACAATATCCCGAGCAGTAATCTCACCTCAAATTTCAAATGAGCCCTAATTGATTAAACGTCACCAAATTCATACATATAATTTCTCAAATAAATTTACCGGTTTGAGAGAAGAAGAAGCGCGGGAATCAACGAGATCGTCACGAAGGAACCTCTTCCCACTCCCCGAGGCATCGTTAAACCCTGCCTTCCCCTGCTCTAAGCTCAACCCCAACGGAAACCCCCCACCTCCACTTCCAATTCCGTACGCCCCGCCGATGCCAACTCCGAGGCCGACTCCCATGGCGCCTAAGTGAGGCGAGCCGTCACCCGAGCCGAGCTGCAGCATCATGGCAGCCGGCGCGGCATCGTTTCCCGCCAAATTAGCCTCTGCTCCGGCTGCATAGCTCGGAAACCCTAAAATTTGCTCGAGGAAGTCGTCGGACGGGGTTTCACCTGGATTGTTGGCCATGGAGCAACTCGGGCGAGGGGACACGGTCTGAACTCGGATCGTTGGTGAGTTTAAACTGGAACTCCACAACTGCATTCACCGTTAACGATTTTGGAGCAGTTGAGTGAGTGTATATATATAGGCGCTCAAGTTTTAGAGAGAGAAAAAGACGTTAAGAGTGCGAGTAGCAGCTTTTTTTCTTTACTTTTTTCTACAGAGTATTGAGAGCGAAGAAGAAAGGAAGAGCGGAAAAGCGGGTGTCTCTTTTCTCGCCTTAAAAATGGTTCTTGTTTTGAAAATAGCTTTGCTTTTCGTGTATTTTACTTGTCTACCCTTTCCTTCTTTGGGAAAATTTTAGATCAAACTTAGTTTATACAACCCACTGTAAAGATAATTACAATTATTTTATAATTTACCACTATCTTTAGAGGTGAAATAACCTTTTGAAGTGTTAATTAATCATTATGTACATATACACACAACTATACTTAGGGTGTTCATAAATTTTTAAAAATCACCAAAATTGATCAAGTGTCACACATCATTCATAATATTGATTTATCATAAAAATTATAATTTAAAATACTAAATATAACTGCATGATTTATCATAAAAATTATAATTTAAAATACTAAATATAACTGTACTGTTGTATCGTAACAGTGTCACACATCATACATAATATTGATTTATCATAAAAATTATAATTTAAAATACTAAATATAACTGCACTGTTGTATCGTAACAGTGTCACACATCATACATAATATTGATTTATCATAAAAATTATAATTTAAAATACTAAATAAAACTGCACTGCTGTGTAGTAACGGTTTAGGAGTTAAAAAAATCGTTAGAAATCGAACCGCCTATTTATAGTTTAGAAAAATAATTTTATAATTAACATATTATATCAAGTTTTAATAATTAAATTAATTATACTTTCTTTTAAATCACATATTTCAATCTCAAAACTCAAAGTCATTCCAGTTAAATAAAACTAAATGAATAAGTAGAATATATGAAATGAGTTGGTTTTTGTTAATACACAAAAGATTATGTTATTGTTTTTAAAATGAAAATTATGATATTAATTTTATGTTAAAATGATTTTTTCTATCAATATTTTAATTTTTTAGAGTTTAATTATTTCTTTTTATTGAGTAAAAATCGCTAATTCATCTTCAATATCGCTTAAAATCACATTTTTATTTTACTTAACAAAATCATAATTTAAAATTATTTTTTAACAAAAAAAAAAACTACAAAATCGTACTATAATCATCCCTAAATATAATACATTCCTTTACTACCATTTTTTTAAAGGTATGTTTGGATTTTTATTTTAGAGAGAAAAATACTTAAACGTTATAATATTTTATGATTTTTTATTTAGAGTACTTTTTGTCTTTTCATTTTATTTACTAAAATTTAAGATTTAAAACGTGAATTATTTTTAAGTGCACGAGACTATTAGTTGGGCAATATTTACATCTATATATAATTTAATTAAATTAAATACGAGTAGTTTGATATTCTATTGTTGTTAATTTATTGAGTTGGAGCACAATTTTAAAATTAATAATCTCTAAAAATTGGTGAACTTAATGCGTAAAAATAATAAATCAAATTCAAACAAATACTTTAAAAACTGATCTTAATTAAATGACAAATAGTTTGATTTTTTTTGTTACCTTTGTACTAAATAATATGTAAATAGCTTATTTATTTTTTCATATTAATTTAGATTCCCAATTTATTAATGCAAGGTCATCCGGCCACCTAACCGTCCATTAAATAGAGATTAAGTTCAACCCAAGCAAAAGATGGGTTAATTTTGCTATTTTAGCAAAAACAAACAGTCAGCAAGTATACTGGTTAAGTTATCCTAAGAAATATGTGATTAAAGCCAAAGACTGTGTTTGGATCTTGTTTTTAGTAAGAAAATATTAAATAAATATTTTTCTCACTATAAATGATCCAACATTATGTTCTGTTTTTAATACTTTGTCGTTTATTTATTTTTTCCTCTCAAAAATCTAAAGTATAGACATAAAATAAAAGATTGACGGCAATTCCCAGATTGCAAAAGAAAAAAGGTTAAAAAAACAAAAGATTGGGTTTAAAATGTTTGTATGGTCTTGTCCCACTCGACTAGCCATTTTCCATCACAAAGAATTTATGGTACTCTGTCTAACTTCATGTCACCAAAGTCTTCTTGGAAGGGTATCTTCTAGCATAGACAATGGAAGAGGGGTGGAAAATACTGCCAATTGAAGACTAAATTCAAGATAATTGAAGAGAAATCGTTTTCACGACTGGCAAGAGTCAAACTAGTGGACCATTATCAATGTCAAAATCAAGTGAAGACATCATTGTTACATGGTAAAAAATTTCATACTTAGCAAACAATCGAAGACTTGCCTGACTTCGCATTCAAAAAGGGTCATGATTAAAATTCCCAATTTTCAAGATAATTTCGGCATGTGATATAGACTTTGTGGAATGAAGTTGGCATATGCCATTGATAGGACTGATAGAAGGATGGCGAGGCTAAGTTCAAAATGATGAGAAAACAAGAAGTCAGAAGAAAATAATATTACAGTCATATGCTAAAAACACATACACTAATTTATTGTTATTACGCCACAAGATCATATACTTCAAGTAAACTAAAAGGAGGATACCCATTCCCAATTTTTAATTTCCCTTAACATGAATCGAATCCATAACCAACAAATCATAAGTCCAAAAAGCTTACCAACAAACTAATTGATTCGTAACAACACAAACATTAGATGGATAATCCTTCTTACATGGGATTACCGGAGTCTCACACTCCTATGTTATGTTACAGTCCTAAGCAACAAGAGTATGAGGTATGACAAATATGGCGCCATATGAAATGCGCTGATTCGTAAATCAGCATATGCAATATCCAAAATAAAGTAAAAGATCATGATGTTTGAAAAAACAAAAAATTTGGGCCAAGCCAAAAGAAGTGGAATGCGATTCCACCGAGAATCAGAATCGACAAATCTAATGACATAGATTCTAGAGTAATATCACATGTTGATAGAATTCTTTATGGGAAAAGGTAACATGCATCAGTGTTTCGGTACGTATAAAGGAAAGCCCCTTTAATATACTGATATAAAAATCATACAAGTTTATGTTCTATGCTTTATGCAGTGGTACCAACTAACTGAACCGTAGGAATTGGTTCCCAAAATAAAAGAAAATTTTCATTGGAAGGGCGGGTTTTGAAAATATTTTAGACATGTAGGAAGAAATGGACACTATAATTATGCTATTTCCATCACATATGCATGAAAACTATAAATATTCAGCAAGGAGTTAGAAGCTACAGTGCTACTCTTCATAAAATACCAAACCACTATGCAAACTAGTCTCCAGTGGCTTGTAATCAAATAAAGAGTTACAAGTGCCAAAGAAGAAAATGGTTAAGAAGTTAGGCTATTGCAAATCAAGTATTCGAAAATGTTGTGTCCATGTACTCATATCTCAGCCTGATGGAAGCCAGCCCATTAGACTATATATAGTACTGTTAGATGTAGAGACGGTGGTATTGATAATGGACATGGTTGTGGTTCTGAGCAACAACACATTTTGCATTGAAAATATGATGGAACTTCACTTCCAGGCTCTTCCAGTTAGTGACAAAAAAAAAAAAAGCAGCCGAAGCAGATTGCTGCAAGCCCGTGAAAAATCCACCTGTCGGGCATTCCTGCAATGGGAGGTCCATAAAGTAAAAGAAGAGAAAAAAAGAGCAGCAAGAAAATGACATGAAAACCTAATGCCAAATACAATAAAATGAAGGCGTTCCTGTCCTGAACCATATAGCCTTTTTCTTGTGTTCTAATTATTTTGACCTGGTCAGCGCTTGAGCCATGCAAGCAAAAGTGCAAAGGTTGATGCTTACCAATTTTCACTTTTTGCATGATCTAATTCTTACATTATCAAAATGCAGGCACAATGTAAGAAGATTTCAGCTCTTTCTCAACTAGTCGATATAATATGCAGCAAATTGGCTAACTGGAGTCGCATTGATTAGTTTCTATAAGTTTGAGAAAAAAACCAAGGCTGACCTGAAGACAATCAAACAAAATATAGAAAGAAAATATGCTACCTATCATTCACTTTTCATTTGGTTTTGAGCCTGAGAGAAAAAATCCTTTGCATTGCGTGCCACATCTTCCTCAAGTACCGCCTCCAACAAGATGTCAGATCCCCTTAAGTCATCTGAAACTAAACTCACTAGTAAGTTCTTCATAAAGCACGAAAGGCAAATAATTGCATAATATCACCATTTAGTAAAGGGATTCCCTAACTTCACCGAGACCTTGACTTATGTGCTCCATGATATACATGACACAGTGGCAGAAAAATTAGAAAAGGAAATAACCGCAGCATAATCAAAACTAGATAGAGGCATAAAATGAAAATACCAGAATAGCATCTTAGAAATGGTCACCTTTTTGACTGGGCAACAATTTAGCACTTTCAGCGGATATAGGAAGAACAATGAACTGCCCAGAATCATCCTTTAGCTCACTAAGAACTTCATCCATGGAATTTGCAGCTAAGGGTGCGGATTCAGCCAATCTTGCATATGTAGTTGCTTGGCTATATATATCAGACAGTGGCGAGGTTGTTGAACTGTGATCCTTAAGGCAATATAAAATTCATTAAAAAGGAAAAGGAAGTTTACATTAGAAATAGTAGTTCATACATACAAAGTTACCTTGGCCATGCTTGTGGTCTCTGTGCTCTCAACTTTCAATGTGCTCTCTTGAGGAGGTTTTGAAGATTCCCTGTCCACTGTAATCCAGCAACAAAACTAAATAAGTCATGAAAAAGAGAAGTTCTATTTGAATACAACACAAAAAGTTTTAGCAAAACAGATACCATTTGTAACAGGTGGTTGACTAGCAATATTATCAACTAGCCTCGTTGTCAAGGGACCAGGATTCATGAAAGAAATGGACCGGATTTCATGGCGTATGGCTTCTAATTGAGCCATTGTATCTTGCAGTTCTTTATGCACCTGTCAGATTATTTTCCAAATTTTCATTTTTCAAAAATCAAATTGTAGAAAAACAATACTACATCTCAGACAGAGGATAACATCGCAAATGTGTGCTGTTCAAAACAGAAAGTTTGAGAGTATCTTTATGATTCCCACTGAAAAGAACCACTTAACTCAATTTATCATATCTACACAAATAACATCTAAAACAAAGAACATTCCAGTAAAATATGAAATCAAAATTAACATCATCTTGATGACTGAATACTCGATAGCACTAGTACAAATCCCACAAAACGGCATTACAGTTGATGAAGACGAACCAGTTTTCATACTTTCAGAAACCAGTTACTAGTTCCCCTCAAATTATACGCCCTTAACGAAATGAAAGTGACGAGTAATAAAGCCACCGCTAAACAGTGCACTGTCTAATTAGTTGCAAAGTACAACACGAATTTCAGCTAAAACGATTAAACCCCAACACAAACAATCAGATTAGGGCACATGCGTATTAGGAAAATAAACGAAAAATACAAAAACAAAAAACCTGGCGAGCTTGAGATTGCTGCATAACGCTTTCGAATTGGCCACGTGCTACTTGAACATATCCAATTGCACGCCCAGCTAACCTCCCAGCTGTTCTAGCTATAACTGGAAGATCCTTTGGCCCTAGTTTTCAAGCATATTTTCATTAACAGAAAAAAAGCCCTGATTTTTGCATAGTTCCGTATTGCAAAAAATTTAAGCCTCATTGTAAAATCACGCATTAGAAAATAATGGCGATCACAAGAAAATAGGAAAATATGAAGTTGGAAATTATAGCGAATAACTCATGGAAAGATACAAATAATGGCGATCACACGTTGAATCCATACTTAAAAGACACGCACATTTGTAGAGAGAGAGAGAGAGAGAGATTATACCAATAAGAGCAGCCGTGGCTCCTAGAAGTAGAAAAAGCTCTCCGTACGAAATTCCGAGCATTCTTCTCCAGTGAGTTATTCTCCGATTGATTTTCCGGTGAAAAAAATATTGAAGAAGAGAGTGGACTATTTGTTCTGTATCTGATTATTGGGCTTTTCGCATGGGCTTGACTCAAATGGACGGCCCTACATAGGAGCTTTTTAAGGTTTTATGTCAATTTGTATGATTTTAATTTTGATTGATTCACAATCCAATTTTTAATATAAATGAATTCTAATTTAATGTTGCAATTTTTGACCATGTTCTAATCCAAATCGGATAAATTTACATTGAATCCTTAGAGTGATAACATAAATTAAAATATTATTTATAATCCTATTTTGAAATTTTACTAACAAAGTTGCCATCAAAGTTTCTTTTCTCCATATAATTATTATCGATAAATTTAATTGCAAAAATTGTAATAATAAATTCAACTTTTATACAAATTTCAATTCTTAAATTTTTAGTGGACTCAAACTTCGATAATATATAATTAGAATCGAATGATATATATTAAAATCAAGAACAATTATATGACAAATGTATGATATAAATATAAGAAAATAATATAAAATACACATTGAATTTCCATCCTTTTTTATATTTGTAATTTTGCTTTAGCATTAATTTAAACATGTATTCAATAATTTTCACAAATGAAATTTATGCATATATCAAGTGATATAGTCATATATTTAAGGAATATGTAAATTATAAAAAATCTTTACATATGTTGTTTTGTGAATTGTTACCATAAGATTTAAAACATGACCTAGGCAAAATATAGTAACAAGCTATATTACTAGCGCTGGAAGGCAACCAAGTGCCAGCATACAAATTACAATACAGAAACATAAGAAATAATGGCCGCTGCTCTTGAGGCAACTTGCTTCCTGCAACTGAAGAACAGCTTCAATTTACCAGAATGCCGTCCGTCTCTTAGTTATTCAACAAACAGATTCAAATTCAAGCCCACCATGGCCTCTCTCACAGCTGCGCCAACTGTTGGGCTCTCTGAAACTTTTTCCAGATTAAAACAAGAAGGAAAAGTAAGAATTTAGTTTTTTTATTTTATTTTATTGTATTTTATTTGTGTTTCTCATCTATGTTTTCCTATGAACTTCAAGATTACTGTTGATTTTTTATTAGCTGGTGTGTGTGTGTGTGTGTGTGGTGGTTGTTGGGGGCCCGGGGGGTGGGGGAGGTAATAGCGTTTCTTGGACATCTTTGTTATTCCTCTTATTGAATCTGTTAATGGGGTGCTTTGTTTTTAGTTGTTCATGTCTTGGTGAATTTTCAATGGGGCTCAAGCAACTCTTTGTTGATGGATTTTTTTTGACTTTCTGAATCATGATGATTGGATTGGTTTCGTATTGTTGCTAGCATTTGGACCTTTTTTTTGGTGTTGGTCCAAGACTTTGTGGCCTGTCCTCCATTATGCATTTGAGTTTTTCAATCATGACTTATGTTATCGAAATGCAATATATGGACATTAGAGGGTGTTTGCAAAAGAATTGGCATCTTGTTATTCAGTCTCATGCTATTAAATTGCGAAGAAGTGAATTCCATCTCAAAGTCCAAAGTCCTCCTTAGGAGACCACTGTGTATATAAATCAGTGGACATTATGTTAGCCATCAATTAGTCACTGAATGATGTTAACACATCTTGTCTATCTAACCAGACTCACAATTGCTCACACATGTATGATTGGTAGCTCTCGTTGTTTTCCATGTTAAGGTTCATGTAACCTTAAAAACCAGCACGGAAATGTCACTTTGAACGAAGGAGGGAGAAACACAAAAATGTAATGAAGAGATAATAGGCCAATTTTCATATAAGCCCTGTTTAAATATTTGTAGATCTCTGACTGATATTGACACTTCTATTTGTGATTTTAGCCAGGAAATGCAACTTCAGCTTGATACATTTAGCACAATATTTCTTAGTGACATATTTTGATGCATACACGCTGTCTTAAATTATCACTGTAGATCATGATGGAAATCTGACGAAACAGTTGATGAATACTCTTTCAAGAATGAGTTCATGGTCATGCTGTACTATATTGATAAAAAAGAATTTGGATTTCCAGCAGTACGTATATCCTTTTCTCAATGTTAATATTTATACCCATGCTTTTGGTGTGATAGATGGCACTCATTCCATATATCACAGCTGGTGACCCTGACCTTCCAACCACTGCAGAAGTGCTGAAGGTCCTTGACTCATGTGGCTCAGACATTATTGAATTAGGAGTGCCTTATTCAGACCCTTTGGCTGATGGTCCTGTTATCCAGGTTTGAACGTGTGGTTAAGGGTAATCTTAGTATACAATTTATTTGAATAATCTTCGCAGCAGTCTCATTGCGTGTGATTGATGCCTATTCATTTTTCTTTTTTTTTTTTTTTTTCACAGGCTGCCGCCACACGTTCATTAGCCAGAGGAACCAACTTTGATAAGATCATTGGAATGTTGAGGGAAGTAAGTTCCTATTACTTTTTTAAGCCATAAACAAAAGAGACTAGAAGTGATGCTAATTTAACATAGTAATGAAGTGAGGTTACTTCTTGCTGCCTTGTCCTTTCTTGATGTATATTAAACTAAACCAACGTGTTGCATTTTACTGATATTTCACTTATGTAATGGTTCCCTTGGTTTTTCATGAACCTATCATTTAAGATTTTAGAGGAAAGACACCTAATTGTGATGCTTATTGCTACTATATATTTTGTTATCTATAGCTTAGCTATCCTTTGCCAACTTTTCTGCGTAATTCTTATGATACAGTTTCATAGTATAATGTTTTTTGTCTTTTCAAAGGTGGTACCTCAATTATCTTGTCCAATCGCACTGTTCTCGTATTATAACCCAATACTCAAACGTGGGGTGGAAAATTTCATGACCACTTTGAAAGATACTGGAGTACATGGTAATTGTCCTTACACTTTGCATTTTTACATTCTTTACTATATGAAGAAAATTTATCTTAATTGGCAAGCACTGCCATTTGTAAGTTTTAGTCTGTTCACCAAACATCCAATCTTTCTACCAGTAAGTAAACAGTGTGAAAAGGCCTATAACCACATTGATAGTTCACTCGGCGTATCAATTAATTGATTGCTTAACTTTCATTTATATTTGAATCACTGCCACTATATTCTTCTATGTTCCTTTTGATAATTAATATAGCTTTGCCTCCTTTATTTCCATGTTCTACTTTTTTTTAATTACGTTCTATCTAATTTTATCTAGGACTTCGTTCTTTTCAGGACTTGTTGTGCCGGACGTGCCTCTAGAGGAGACTGAGATGTTGAGAAAGGAAGCTATTAATAAAAATATAGAACTGGTTGGCTTTCCCAATAACAATTTAATTCCTAGCTTGATTCTTGAAATCCAGTTTGCATACTATTTGCCAGAATATGTTTGTTAGTGTTGAATTACCTGATATCATCTGGTCACTGCTTCATGGTTGAAGAATTTCCCTAGGAATAATGATAGATGGTCATTACTTGTTTTTCCACTAATTTGTTGAACTGCTAGGGTAATCATGAAGTTCAAACATGTCAACGGTTAAATCTCTGTTTGTTTGTCAGGAAAATAAAATAAATAAAAATGTTTTAAGTTTTTTGTTGGACCCAAGAAATTCTTCAAGATAATAACTCGCCTTTGACATTGAAATTTCTATCTTGCTCTTGATAATTTCCTTTGGTGATGCTATATGTTAGAATAGGGTGTGGGTTTGTAGCTTAATTCTCTTCAAGAATTAGGGACAGACATGGAAGTAAAATATTGGTAGTAAGAGAAGTACTAACAAATTTTGAGATTTTTTTTTTTATTATGCTTTGTCCTAAGGAAACACTTATTCTTGATCGGCAATCTGTATTTATCAAGACAAGTGCACTGCATTAAGCAATTGAGCTGTTTTCATCAGTGCATTTATTGCCTTAGTAGGGTACATAATATTTTGGGCTCATCGCTTGATCCATTATAGCCTGCAATTTCAGGTACTGCTCACGACACCCACTACTCCAACAGCACGAATGAAAGCCATTGTTGAAGCTGCAGAAGGATTCGTCTACCTTGTAAGATTCCTATTTCCTTTTTGAAACAGGTGTTATCTTTGGAAGCATAGGTCTGTATCTTCAACAAAAAAATTTGATGTTACTTGCCACTTCCTAAATTTATTTGGCAATTTTCTGTAAAGCATGTAGCCACATTTCAATGCAATATGTAAATTTTGATTTCCATGTGAAGTTAATTACTGATGTTGCTTTTCCTAATATGTTTGTTCATGTTTCCATCTGCAATTTGGTATATCCATATGAGGCTTAAACAAGTGACTTCTTTCTTTGACTTTGGTCGCAACCTGACTCTGTAAATTTAATTTACACCACTTTCATTGAGTGATAGATTATAAAGCACGTTATTGCATCTTTGCCAGGGTAGCTCATTATTTTTGTCATTCAAAGAGAATGGTAACTTCCTACTAATATCTTCATATGTAGATCTTTCGGACTCAATGTTATGTTTTTAAAATGCCTTGGAAGTGGCTATCTAAATATATTTGTTTATTTGTATTGTTGAAAATCCTTGCTGAAAATCTTTAGCTTGATGAGCTTCTATCCACAGCAAAACAGAGAACAGTTTGAGACAAGTCAAGTCTGTTGCCCAAAATTTAGTGCTTGCTTTCAGTGCCTCTTTGATGTCTTTGTTTCTTCCATTACAGACATATACGCATTATCATCTGATATTAAAGAAACTGAAAATTAACTGGAAAGGTGAATTCTATTCCTCATCCATTTCGAATGACTCTTTGTTCAAACACGAATTGAAAATGGGCTGTGGGGAAGGTCCCTCTGTATACAAATGAATTGCATTTTTAAATTTCAAACACACATCTCTTTCACACAAGTTGATTTATTTTTTCCTTTTTAATCTATCAATAGGTGAGCTCAGTGGGAGTCACTGGAGCACGAGCATCTGTAAGTGAAAAGGTTCAATCTCTTCTACAGGAAATTAAGGAGGTAAATATGTTTATTATCTCACCATTTTCACCCCCAACTGTAAGTAAATATCTTTAGTAGCTTTATTGTTGCCAGTTTAGTTTGTGAGAATCAAATTGTTTAATCATAGCTCTTATTCTTTTCTTTTTTTACATGTCTGGGTGTTCAACATAGTCTAGATATGGGTCAACCAATGAGAAATTACCAAATGTACCTGACCCTTTTTTTTTTTTTTTTTTCAGGCAACAAGCAAGCCAGTAGCAGTTGGTTTTGGCATATCAAAACCTGAGCATGTTAAACAGGTCCATTTTGAACATAATATTTTTTAACATTTGAGTATTTTCGATTTAGGCATTTAATGTGCTTTGTTTGATGTTGATAGCTAACATATTTAGGCCTCACTTGTTTCAGGTGGCTGGTTGGGGAGCAGATGGTGTGATTGTTGGTAGTGCCATGGTAAAAATACTGGCCGAAGCAAAATCACCTGAAGAAGGCTTAAAAGAACTAGAAATGTTCACTAAAAGCTTAAAATCTGCGCTGTTATGATAAATGGTTTTGTTCTGCTTTTGTACCTTATCCTGAAACTCAGCCTCTAGGATGCAGCAACTTGAGTTGGCCAAAAGTTTGTTTCTTGATAGCATAACAAGTCATGAACGTCTTGAATCCGTCCCCTGTTGTTTGATGGTCTATGTGATAAAATAATGAAATTGTTTTCATCAAGATGGTGTTTGTTTTTTACTTTCTACTTAAACGCAATTTTCAGATCTTGGGACGAAAATAAAGGTGCTTTTCAGAGCTTAGTTATGGCTTTGTCCTCCATCGTGCAAATTTCTTGTGTTCTTCCCATTCTGTGTAAGCAGCCATTCTTCTCGTTCTTCCCATTCTGTGTAAGCATGACTGTGCTATACTATTTCATGGAAAGCCAAGTTTTGGGTCAAAATGGCACTTGCCTTGCAGCAGGAGAAGCTCTAATGCTTTATTGATTTAGCTTACACCATAGGGGAGTGATTACTAACTATATGGAGATGGTTTTTACATACGCTCGTTCACACTATAAGGGCATAATTGCTAATGATATGAAGCTCAATGATTTCCACATACATGCGCCCATATGCCGCACTGAATTGATGCAAGTATTTCACCTGGGGGAGGGGGGGTGGTTTAGGCCTTTGACCGAGTTCTAGCAGAATATGGCTGCAAATGAGAGAGATAAAAGACTGCGGATTTTCACATCCATAAACATGAATATGACCATTAAAAGCAGTCAATATGCGTCTACACTCTGAAAAAGGCATATTCCATGGTCTCTCACTTGTAAGTCGAAAGAAAGAATATCAAGAAGATAATTATCGCACTTATTTAAGATATAAATACCATCAATTGTCTTCCAATTACAGGAAGCTCAAAATTATCTTGTGTTCTTGAAATGCCAAAAGCAAGTTCATGTGAAAAACTTTTGATAAGTAATAAAAGGACAAAGTAATAGCCAGCTTAAAAATACACAAACAGGCAATGTCGTCTCAACGGATGAGGCAACAGGGGGGGCACAAATATTTTTGACAATTTTTTAACGCCTTCCAGATGCCACTGATTCCGTAGAGAAGAGGTACTTCACTCTTGAAAGAACAGAATCGTGTGCAGGATCATATGGATGGTCCTTGGAAGGGATTTCCAAGATTGCTGGGATTGGTTTGTTATAGCTGTCTACTAAAAACCTTATCATATTTGCAACCTGAATTGAAAGAACAAAAGATGTTATGAATGCCACAACGGACAAGTTTATAGTACTTAAGATAGGATTAAGAAAATAGGCAAATAAAGAAGCTAAAAACTTACATATTGGCTGATTAACACTATTGCAATGTCTTCTCTAGTTGTGAATTCTTTGAATGCATCTTCAATCTGTTTCACCGTTGTTTCTAAACCAAAAGCAGGGATCTTCAGTGAGCCAATAGCAAGCACATTGACAAACTCAATTGAAAAATTGATGCAAAATCATCTTTCTTAGGATGAGCATATCTATAGACCACTTTATCACCACAGAGATTTTTTGCAATATGTTCAAAGAAAATGTAGTATATCTTGTTTCACCCGTTCTCTGGGCCTTAAATATAATGCAACTATCACAAAAGCCAGGATGTCCAAAGGACTGGGGCTAGCTTTAAGACTACTGAAGTGTCTGAGTAGTAGATATGCAAAGATAGTAAAATATAATTTCACTTACATATCAATTACTTTCACATTTTGATGTCTTCTACTTGTATCACTAATTATATGACACTAGAGTGCTTAGTATATCCAAATAGTCAAGAAGCTAAGTTACACTAAATCGCTACACAATAGAAACACGAACTCATTAGTATAGACCTGAGGTTCAAAAGCTCTACCAAAGTCAATATATTGAAAACAAAGGTGTCAGTATATTCATGCACAACCACAACTATCTAGTACGTCAAAATAACTAGACCTGAAATAAGCAGCAGCAACCTGCCAGTCAAGGCTAAATTATGAGCGCTTGAGGTATAACAAATGAACAAAAGTTGGCACAGAATTGTAATCAACAGGTTGTCAAAAACCAGAAGACCACCAATTATCATAAAATCAATCTTATTTTTTGTTCTGCACGCCTCCACCTCAAGATTTTAATTCTTAATATATTCAAATAGTACTTGGCACAGCATCTTGTTTATTTAGTTATAACAATGTTCAATGAAATTTCCAGTTTATGTTCCATTACATAAACAGATAAATTTTCAAATTTATGTCCCAACCACGTAAACAAATAATTTGAAAATTTAAAAGAAAGTGATTGTATCAGAAATTGGAGTCAAAAGATAGCATCAACCATAGTACTATTCTGATAAAATTAATTAAGAGAACAGGCACCAAGCATACTTGAATCCACAATGAGGTAATTTGTTTTCCTCCTCAAATCAACATTACCAACTCCAGCTAGCAAAAACCCAGTGATAGTGTCCTACATGAACAAGTGTATCATTAGTGAAATATACCATGAGACGGACAAGAAAGAGCTCTAATGAAAACATATTATAACTGACTTGGGTAAGAAGAATTAACTAATCATGTAATCTAAACCTAAATCTATATCTATATCATATTCTTAGAATATAAGAGCACTATTTAGAAAAGATGAAGAGAAGTTCAAATAAATATCATAGGGGAGAGGCAGCCAATTTACTTAATGCTCTATTTTCTTTTAGTCACAGTAATAAAAGGGAAATGAAAATTTGATTATGGCATTCATCAAACTTGCATTTACCAGGGGGCCTGATAACAGTGGATATATACGTTAACATTTGAAGTTTTGAGTCAGCAATAAACTCATCAAGATGGCTCAGGAGGAAGGCTGGTTTGAAAACATACACAAAATGTTAAATTGACTGACAGAGCTCAAGTTTTTAACTGCCTGATACGGCATTTGAAGTCAAGCGGGATCGAAATTGAGCTGAATTCTGCAACTTTGCAATCAGATTTAATATGGTATCTATCGACCTAACAATGGAGCACCCTTAGATCAAAGGAATCATGTGTGCGGCAAACAGCAGTTGGAGAAGAAATCAAAATCCCGAACGGTGTCGGAATATGGTCGGGATTTCTGCAGCTATTGATAAAAAACCAAAATAGGTAGACAAAAGAACTACACCATGTTTATGCTCTCAGTATGCAGTCACCAAACTACAGGAAAATTACCCGACTTTTTTGGCTCAATCCGTAATCAACTTCCTAACTAAAGACAAAACTGGAAAGACAAAAGAAACAACCAATAATATAATAACGATAAAGCAGAGAAATATATCAACAACAATATAAAGTGAGAAAACCTGAAAAAAACACAATAAAAACTTAAATAGGTACCTCGTCAGCGATCATGGCTATGAGCGCTGAGCTGCTGGTGCGGATCTGAGGTTTGTTTGCCATTGATATAATAAAATCAAATAACTACTAAACCTGCTAAATATGCAAAAAAACGATCCGTTAATCAAATATAAAACAACTCGCAGTTTAATTCTTTTCATCATAATGCAGGATAAATGAAAACCGAACCTAAAATCCATCGAATTTCGCGAAAACGTTATTTAAGTTAATAATCTCACCTTTCGGAGACTTTGGAATTGAGTTCGAATCGTGAGAGGGCAGAAAGATTTGAGAACGCAGTTGAACGGCAATAATTTATAGAATAAACAAAAAAGAGAGAGAAAAAGAGAAACATAAAATTGACATTTCCCCCTCGGAGAAAGAGGCTATTTGCGCTCTTCTCCCTTTATTTGTGATTAATTCTTTTTCAAGATTTTCTATGCCATTTTGAATATATTTATTTTTACACTTTTCTTTCCCATATTTATAATATTTCTAATTAGTGAGGATGACTGGGTGACGGTCTTGAAATCAGGATTGGAGGACCAAGTATTTATCTTCATTCTTGGAGTCTCTAGTAATTTTTTTCAATCGTTGCAACTTTTGGTAGATAATTTTGGTAAAAAGTAAAAAAAATTGGCCTTTATTCTTCAATTTTTAGTTAGGATATTTATCGTTTTCCCTTTAAAAATTGCATCAATCATAGTTGGCTTAATTATATTTACTAATTTAATATTTACTTATTTATGGATGATTTATTTAATTTAATTTTTTTTAAATTGAAAGTTAAATTATTTACAAACAAAATCAATGACAGCATCATTTTATAAAATTCAATAAAGTAAAACGATTACCAATCTAAATTATTGAACAACTTAAATATTTTTCTAAATATTATAGAAATTAGAAAGTCATCAAACGTGCTGTACTTCTAATTCGAATTCACTATTTAATCATGATAACCAATACTACTACTACTTGCAGAGAAATAAGGAATATTTTTTAATATACCTTAAATCTAGAACTAAAATTATTAGGGCAAAAACGAAAACTATACTTTTTTCGTTATAATTTACACGATAACTTTATAAAAAAACCCGTGTACTTTAATTTTATTAATTTTAGACCACTATAAATATTATTTATAGATATATGAATTAGTTATTATATATTGTGAAAGAGCCATTTGTTATAATACACACACGTAATGAACATGTACTAGATATAGCATACATTCAACCTTGGTCAAGACCCCACCATGCCCCTCCATCGTCCACTCCAAGAACTGTTAGGCTTCAAACCAATTTCTATTTAAATCGTAGACTTGAAAAGTTAAAAAAGAAAATGAACATAATTCTTATGATAAATTATAAAATATGATCTATTTATGAAAAAAAATTCAACGAACTTTTGAAATTATAAATATCTCATAATATTTATTTATATTTTATAAATTACACGGATAAATTCAAGAAAGTGTTTATAATGATTCAATGATATATTTGTAATTTTAAAATATAGTAGGTATTTTTTATAAATAAATTAAATTTCAAAAATAATTTCTATAATTTATCTTTTTTTTTATGTAGGCTATGAGGATTATACTATTTTAATAATTTCATGCTGCTTTGAAGAGTCTTGCTCTTTTTTAATTTTCTTTAACAAAATGTTGATACCAAGAAGAATTGAGCCATAATCATCGAGCTAATCGTAGTTACTACAATCACTCGGCATTCGAAAGTATCCCATCAAACATATCAAATGTAAGAATCTCACTGTAGACATGGAATCCTAGTACAGAACATGAATCGGGGCAAAAACCAAACACATTATGCGTAGAATAAAATGCTAGACAAAGAAATTATTAAACACCTGCTTTATTGATGATTGTTTCGCATATAGAGAAACATAAATTATTTAGATTTTTAAATCGAAAATATGCAGGTCTAGAGTTCTTCAAAACATATTATATATATAAGTAAATAAAATGAAGCAAAATCTTCATTTGTCTTCAGTGCTGCGGCTGCTTTTCCCTCCCTTGTTCTTCTTTTCACGCAGCACATCAGGATGATTTTCTGCCCTCATCCTGAGCGAAGAATAACCTTGCCTGCTTGGTGTTTCACCACTTGCGCCGCTCATCTCTCCCCTTATCGTTCGTTTACGAGAAGGGGCCGCCGGCCGTGGAGGCTCCGCCGACGTCACCGGCGCCTTGTGGCCGCTGCGGCTTCCATCGCCTTCGGTCCTGAATCCAACATGCATTAACATGGTAATGGCATCATGGAAATTAAGTACGATAATACGATGCATTAACAATTTTTTTTCTTGAGAATATATATATAATATATGTAACAATAAGCAGAAAATAAAAGTTTTTTAGGGAATCATGCAATTATTGAAGATTTAGAGCATGCAGCATGGGTTGAATGTCGTTGTTGTAGCATAAATAGAGCAATGGATTATCGAATAAGATTAATCAAATAAGAATTTGATAAAGAGTTTTTTTCCTCTTTTTTTTTTTTTTAAATTAATATAAAAAGAGATTTAGTATGGATGAAAATCAATAAAATTACTTCTTACCTTGGTTGTTCAGCAGGAATGGGGGTATGGCCTACCGGGTTAGGGACTTGCTCAACCGGTTGATCTTTTGCTTCCTTCAATTGTCAATGCAAAATTTTAGTCAATTGTTCAGAAGCATTTAAATCAAAATAAAAATAAAAATACTATTACTTCCTATGGTGTAACTTAATCTAAGGATATCGTTCAACTAAATTGATTTGAATCGATCAAAATTATAAATTGAATATCGAATCGAATTAATTGATTTGATTCGATTATAATTGAATTTTTTTTCGATTTTGATTTAGTTTTTGGTTAATAATTTTTTTAAAAAAATTAAAAAATAAAATAGATAAAAATTTAAATATATTTTATATTTTATATTTTTTAGTATGGGTGAGTAAAAAAATAAAAAAAATAATATAAAAAAATAATAAGTATAAAATTATTATATAAAAAATACATATAAAAATTATAATTGGTATTATATCTAAGGTCGGAAGTTACCTGATCATCAGCATTCACTTGCTGCAAATCTGTATGTGGGATAGTAATTGTCTCAGAGGGTGTTACATTTGCCAAAGGTGAAACAAAACAATAATAAGCAACTTGGAGAGGTCAAATTAATATTTTGTAAAATAAAGGAATTAAACACCCTTATGAAATTTTCAGATCAACAGAAAAATAAATACGCCAAACACAAAAAAATTATCACAAGATATTTAAGTTAACTATTTCCAGCTTCCCCATTTAGAACTCTCGCCTCAAAAAAGGCATAAATTTGTATGATTTTATAGCGAATAGAACAAAAGTCGCAAAGAGAAATGGATTTATGATAATTTTTGGAGTTTTGATGTAATAAAAGAACTCTAATCACCCAAATTCATACGTATAATTTAGAATTTTTAAAAGATATACAAGTTTTTTTGCTTGATCTACCTTCATAGTAATTTTCAACGTATGATCTTATATTACTTTCATCACAATAATAAAATTCACATACATATTTACGTTCTTGCATGTAATTGAGACTAATTCACGTAAAGCATGAATATTAACGTATATCGCAAGGTTTCTACGTCTATGAAATACACGTGTTGAACGAATCTATTTACCTCTAATCAATTTTTACCATAATCGGATGCAAAAACTTTTTGAAAGTATTAATCATGTTTCGCGCTAAATTTTAAATCTTGAAGACCTAGAAAAGACTTACGATAATGTACTTTTTAAATAGTTCGTTAAAGGATTTGCTTCAAACAAAAAAGTTCACATCTTACTTGTTTATTGAACTTTTATTTTTTAAGTCTTTTCATGATCGAACAAAACATATACTTAGTTGTTCTTTATTGGACAAGTATGCAAAATGTGTTAATCGGACAAATGATAAACATCTCAATCCATCGGAAACAAAATTTTGTGGTAAAACAATTTATTTTTTGTTGTTGTAAGCAAAAAAACTTGAACTTTTCTTGGGTGTGTGCCTGCTAAAATGTATAACCAAATTCATAACATCTAGGAATGACATGAAGACTACCAACAGAAAGAGGAACAAGAAAAGAACAGCTTCTTTTCTCAAAAAATATTAGTTGAAAATTTTACCTTTCTCCATCTCGTTACTCATTTTCCAACTGCAAATTTGAAAATTTTCAAAAGTATCAAATGCATAGTCATATAGCACAGTAAATTTATTTTCAAAATGTAAATAATAGAGAATTCCCATCTAAAATATTAAGAACCAACCAGAAAGAAACCTGCCACACCTGATACACAAGGTAGTCAAAAAACCTAATGGAGGAGACAACCCTAAGTTGATTATTTGCACTCATGGAGAGTGTATATATATAGATATACACATTTATTACATAGGGGTCATGTTGGATTTTGTATTGTAAATTTAGATAATACTTTAAGTATTATTATTCAAACTTTTTTAAAGGGAAAAAGACTTTTTACAATGCAATAAAGTGCAAGTAGAATAAAATTTGTTGTCTTGTTTTCTCTTAATAATAGCTGCACTGGATAATGTTTATGTATGTCTGAAATGGCTGAATTAGAAGATGGCATTTGCGACATAATAGAAATCAACTCAAAGTAACAAAAATATTGAATTATGAAAGGTCAAGCACTTTTACGCGATCGATAAGCTTAACAAATGAAATGTGGAAGTTAAATGGTTTTATTGTTAGGCAAAAGAAAATATACTAGTTTATTATCTATTCTCTTCATGTATATAGGTCTTGAACTCTTGATCTTGGCAGCACTGCATAAACTTGTTGTAAAGGAAGAAAAAGATGAGAAAAAAAGAACAAAATTTACTATTTTTTCCCTTTTAGAAATCAATTTTTAGAGATATTTCATACAAGACATACAAGCGCGCCTATTTAGTGTTTTGAAATGGGATGAAATTCTATAAGGTGAATAGTTGTTAATAACGTGATAGTTTAATATTTTTTGGAAGAAAGTTATTATAAATAAAATTGAAGGTCGACCAAAGTTAGGAATGAATATCACCTTGTGAAAGTGATTGATATAAAAAGAAGCGCAAAAATTATCAGTTTGCATGATGTAACTTAAAGGCTAAACAATGAAAGATAGCTTAAGATATAAAACTTCTTCAGAAGTACATTTGAAATTTCTAATGAAATGTTTAAGATAAACTGGTTCAATATGTTGGAGATGATTATAACTACTTGCCACACCGATCCTGTTTGTAGTTTGTATAGGCATCTTATATATTCTCTTACTTGTTTCTGATAGGTTCCTTATGAAACTACTATTTTTCTAGAAATGTGATTTTAGTAATTCATACAGAACAAATTCTAACTTATCCAAAAAAACCATTTATATAAAGAGAGTAAGATCTTGATCCACCGACTCATCTTTACTTTTGTCTTGCTTACATAAATATGAATACAATTCTAATAGATCTTCTAGTATGATTTGTAAATTAAGGAAAAACTACATTTCTTGTCGGATGCAATACTATTATGGTCACGATATGGCATCTCTTATAGTAACAATATTTGCATGATGGGTAATGCAACAAGGATTCACAATGTACAAGTTGTTGGCAAACAACACGTGCTCGTATAATTAATAAATCCGAAAACGTAAAGACTTTTCAATTATGCAACAAGGAGCAAGTGTGAAATAGAATTTTGTTCTGAGAGATTTATTGCAAGTGAACTGATATTGTTGCTATCGATACCAGCTTCGATTAATACTCACCTACTGGATGACTCTGCAGACATTTTGTATTCTCTAGTTTCATTGATCCTTAAGAATCAAGGGAACAATTTTATACAGAACAATATGTCAGCAAAACAAAAGGGCATCACACAGAAAGTGAAAAGCACATGTTTCATAAAATACTTAACTACTGAAAAGAAAAGGACAAAACAAACACATTGAGTGTTTTAGAAACTGAAGTAAATACTTTATTTCAGAAATTTAATTATCAGCATGCTTAACAGGTTCTTTGCTGAAAAATGTCCAGAAGTAGTAAATGCGGAATATAAATATGAACTCATGCTATGTGCGCACAACTTTAATTCGTAGAGTAAGTGAGAAAAGATCATCGGTGTTAATTTGGAGTACTTACATGAATGTCATGCATTTGAGGAATCCGTCACAAGTTTTAAACAATATGCATACATTCAATTTGTAGCACTTATTATGTTTTGACTTATTACTTATGAAACTGGCTCAGCTCTCAATATAACTCGCATTTAAGTAGGTTAAACTTTCTCTTTTCTTCGACTAAAAATCACCTACTCAGTGATGATCGGGTTCGAAACTGGATTTAATATAAAATCCAGTCAAAGTGCATACTTTGGTTGTCCACTGCTGAGGTCAGGTGAAGGCTCATGGGGAACAATGTTAACGTTAATCTGATATTGATGCTGCATAGGAGCTTCATTTGTTGCTTCCTTAAACTGTATGTAAAATTTTTTAGTTCTTTTACATTAATAATCTTAGAGAATTGGACTTAGTTCAGTTGGTTCCTTTCCATTTTGAGTAGGCAAACCATGATCAGTTTTAGACCTTACTTGGTCACCAATATTAGGATAATGCAACTCTGAGGAAACCAACAGACTCTGTATCTGCATGAACGACAGCAAAATTCACGGAGCCAGTGGATTTTCACGTATAATGAACTTCCTGCCCCTTGACTTGTATCATACAAAGATTAATTTTGTCACGTAAACAGAATAAAGTATGCGAGTATTCTGTTAAGTTATAATTTCATAGGAATATGCGTCTTGAAGAACATATCTATCTTATTTTGAAGAGGACTTGCTTTATCATCTTTTTTAGAGTATGGGAGGAATTTTAATTAGAATTTTTACTACTTTCAGACCGAAACTTACATGCTTTCAAAATTGTTTATAACTTGTTTCATTCTACAGGCTTCTTCTTACCATTCTCTCTTGTATCTTTCTTGATTGCATTATGATGTGGATCAAACAAAATTCTTAATGCATCACTTTAGTTTATTCTCTCTTGTATATATAGTAATGACCGCTACATTTTACAAAACATTCTACAAGTTGGAAAGTTTACGTTTCTCTGTAGGATTACTTATTCTCAACTGTCAATTCTGAAATCCTTGAAAAAATAACAAAATACGTAACAAATATTCTTGACAACATTATCGACAAGCTAATTCATGTAAAGACTAGAAACACTATGCTTATTAAAAATCAGTGGGAGCAGCCTGAACACATGATGTATAAAAATTTAGGATGCGAATGCTGATCATGTCATACCCATACGTAGTATCTGCATTTACTGCATAAGAATTTTACAGGATTCTGTATCATTACTCAATGTCACTAATTTAAATTATAAAAAGTTCTATCCATGTAAGGAGTATTCAAGTTTTATTTGCGATAGTAGTGACTTAAAAATAAAGGTTCCATTCTTTTATCCAACCAATATTTAAATTAATGAATATTTATTATACGATTCATTGAGTGGCTAAATTAGAAGCCATCATTTGCATGAAGATATTATCATAAACAAAGAAAATCAAACCATCTGATGCACTTTATGAACTGCATACACTTGGCATCTGCACTTGTTATGTTAATTTTATGCTGGATTCTTCTTCATTATTACATTTATTATTCATTACTTGAAATTTTTTACAGAAATTCAAATTCAACTTTTCTTGCAGTGCTTAAAAGAGTAAATTATTAACTACGGACTTTTGTGCTGTTTCGGCTCAAAATGTATATTAGTATATAATATAAACAAATACAAAAACATTGAATTAAGGTATTCAGCCATAACATATAATAGTCATTTATTACATAATCGTTCATGATGGATGTTGTTTTGTTAATTACAGGTAAAACAATAAATTTATATTAGTTTCTTACTTTTTATGAAAAGTATTCAAATTTCATGTGCCAAAGCACAGCACTTTAAAAAGTGTTAAAACTTAAAAATGTTTGTCTTAGGAAATACCTTAGTACCACTATATGGATACAAAAAAAAAAAACTAAAACTTTTTTCTTTTGTGTTATTTTCATGTACAATGACAATCTCATGTAGGCATTAGGCATAATATAATACGAGTCTTACATTGTTGTATAAGCAAATTTGAAAGCAAGGAAAAAGCAATTTATAGAAAATGAACAAAAAAGTCTTAACAGTTTTTCATTGAAAGAAAATCAAATATAGTGTACGAATACTCTTACTTCCGTGCTGTCAAAAGCATAATCTGTAGGCAAATTATCAAGCAAAACGAGACAATTCGAAATCTTTTGATATGGTAGTTAATTGTAGAATTTTGACATGGTTTGAGTAGCAGAATAAATTTATGTTAATTTTTAGGATGATTGAATTCCTACTCATAAGATGTTCTTTTGAAAAAGTTAATAAATTATTATTATTGTAGCAATTCTTGCCTGCTCCATAAATAAGGGTGTTAAAAATGATATAATAATCAGTCTTTTTATAATCGAACCGATGATCAAATCGGTATTACTATCGAATAACAATTCAACCTATCAGATCGGTTCAATCGACGGTTGGACCGATCTAATAAAAATTAATTATATATTTTTTTTTATATTATACAAAATAATAATATAATAATATATTTTTATTATATTTTCTTATTATACTAATTATACTAATTGTGATGTAATATATTTTAAATGTAAAAAAAAATTATTATCTAAAAAAATATTTAATAAAATATAAAATTCAAATAATCATATAAATATAATAAATTATTAAATTTAAATTTAAAAAAAAATAAAAATCGATCAAATTAAAAATTTAATTTTATACAACTAATTTGAATCGCATGATCTCTTATTTTCAGTTAAATCAACCGATCTGATTTTAACCACACTGTCAATAATAATGGAATGGAATGTTTGATGTGCAGTTTCTGCAGAAATGTACGACTCAGTAGAACTTTATCTACACACAAATAGAAGTTACGGCAATATTTATTACATTTTGTTTGTTCCTAGCAAGATATGAATAACAGTAACATTTGTATTTGAAGTTCAAATGCAGTGGTGCCAAGCACAAAATAAAGATTCAATAACATATTTCTCATCTAATCCTCACAAATCCAACCGTCATTATCTGTTCATTCAAAAATCAAGTTTTCGAGCTTTATACTTTCAAGGGGTTCCATAATAAGCTTCCCTCAATTTTTATCTTATGCGAAAGGGCATGCGTGGCAAATTTGTTTTTCACTTTTTAATTAATCCCACGTTGAAAATTAGAGTCACCTATTGTCACAATTAACGTCATCAAATACTTATACACACATGCATATTAAATATGGGTTAATATAATCTAGTAATTTTATAAGAAAGTTGCATCAAATTATCACTTTTCTTTGACCCATGAACATAAGAAAAAGTAATAGAAACTGTGTTAGGGCAGATTTGTTATTCAGTATCAAAAGCCACTTTAGTACCTAAATTTGTTCGATATACATCAATTCCATCTTTTTACAAGCACAAAAAGTTTAAAACAAACCAGCCATTTATAAAATTCATTTACATCATCCAAGATAAAACTGTACATGATTATATAACTCGCCATAACATAAACAGCATACCATACAACATTATTACACCAATTTTGCACAAAATTTTTTACTAGCCATTTTTTCACATTTAAAAAGTTAATTATATTTTGTAACCCCATCAAACAATCTTTGCCAAACTGCAAAAAAATGCATTCTAATTCTTTAAGAATTCTGTATATGTCCATGTCTCAGACCATATTTTTTCAGGCTTGAGAAAAAAATCGTCCTTGATCTTGTAATTCATGACAAGGATATCGAACAGCCTAAGGTGCATGCATATAACTTAGTTCTGCCTGTATTAGATCGACAGACAATGGTTGTACATTTCACTATAATTGTTACAACACCAAGAGCAGCAGATCTCTTTTAGACCTTCCAAGTCTCTCCACAATTTGAGGTTAAACGGGATATATGTAAGAGAGCCTATCAACCATGCGTGCTTTGTATATAAAAATGAAAAGCACCTGAGGCTGACTGATAGGATGAGCACATTGCTGTATCATATATCTTTCACTCTGATCTTCGCTGATCTTTCTGATTGCTGTAGAGAGGTAATATCCAACGCGAACCATGTTTCCTCCTCCCATAACATCGCCAGTAAAGCACCAATATTCCAGCTATGACACCAAGGGGGATCGCCCATCTGTTGCACAATACATGCATGTCATCAGCACAAGGCTACAGAAAAATCTCTTCAAGAATACAAATTCAGGTGTACTAAGGCATTTTTTAATGTTTTCTTGCATATAATTTTTTATTTCCGCATATCCTGTCAATTGAACAATTATCATCCCTCAATATATTTTTCTTCTCTTAAAAAATCATAAAATATTTCTCCTTTCTATTCCAGATATGCAAACATTTATTTCTTATGATTCGTAAATTGAAATTACTATATTTTACACTGATCCAAAGACAATAAATTTTATGGAAAAGCACATTTGCTAGCTTTACGGCACCAATCTTTTCTTTTCCTGTCTGACTTTATAATTATAGGAGGGATGTAGGGTAAATAATTTCAACATAGGCAAATTATACCCAGCGCCAGCACCATGCTCTAAAATAGAAGGGAAGATAGATATCCCATTCCTCAGTAGACCAAGAATACAACACTATTATTGGCACAGAGCAGGTTTAGCTTTCAGTAGTTATATGTGCCTGGGTAGTAACAAAGGATTATATTTGTACCTGTCTAAATCAAGGATAGGACTGTACACCACAGCTTCCCAAGTCCCCACAATAGCATGCCACACTGGATTGTAATAAAGAGATTCCGAAGACCAAAACATTCGTGTGTATGTCTCTAAGAATATAAAAAGTATCCATGCTCCGATTTCAATCAAAATAAACTTTATGATAAAGCGACCCACCACCACCATGACAAGTGCAAAGGCCACCAACCAATTGAAGAGCCTGTGGTTGTATTCTTTAATAAATAGAGATTTTGATTTCCCCAACATCTGCAATTACAAAATGAATGTTACGAGATAACAATTGGTAAAGGTGACATGAAATCTAAGAAAGAAACATTTCAAAGAAACCAAAAGTGGAGGTACAAGATAAAAGCTTTTGCCTAAAACAGGCATTTCTACTCCCAACACTGGGAAATTGTGAAGTTCCAATAAGTTAAAAATGTTTTGAAAGAAGATAGATTTTCTAAATTTGAATTCTAAGCCCACAGGATGGCACCATGCTAAAAAAGCTTAATTGCAAAAACATTTTATCATCTCCCAACAACAGGAAATTGGGGAAGCTCTAAACACGGAACTCATTTCATCAGCCTCAGGCTGAACTTATCATTAGAAAAAATTTGAAAAAGCATAACTTCAATTCCACTCAACAAATAAAATAGGTTTAACAAGTCTACAATAATTGTTATAACCAAGTTAAATTAGGTAGATTAACATATGAGAGTGTGCTATGTATGCATCCGTCAACCACAATTCTGCAAAAAGACATAAATATTCAAGTAGCCAGTCATAGAAGGATGAAATTAATAACCAACTAACAAGCATGTTATAAACGAAATTAACTGGGTACTATATTGAGAGTAACGTAGTGGGATGTTAAAATTGGTCCCAACTCAGTTTTGCTACAAACTTATTAACTGACTGCATATTTGTAACCCACATTATGCTACTTTGTAAATATATTCCCTTGGATAGCATAAGCTAAAACACACTGTGCTACAAAGTTCTTTCTTTCTTCAGTTCTTCTATCTCTCATCCAAGCTTAATGTCATAACTACAACACCATTTGTCCCAAAAAGTTATCCCTCCAATTTCCTTTTCTGGATGTCCCAAAACAAGGCTCATTTCCTAAAATAAAAATTATTTTTCCAAAACTACGTAATGATGTGACACCACTATCTCTCACCCACTTCTTTTGAGGACAATAATGTAACTTTTTTGACAATCACCTAAAACTCCACACCAGGTCAAATGGGGATCTTGATTGCGGGACGGAGGGAGTATAATTTTAACTGTTCCAAGTCCCATTCTCTTGTTTCGGCTTCCCATCTGAGTCATGGCATTATAATGAGTTTTTAAGAAATCCCTACACAAGAACTAGGTAGTTACATCTATCGTTGCTCGCTTTTAGATTACTTTCACCTCTACACCAGTGTATCCGAAATCTAGGGAATAAAAAATAAATATAATCAGAAACAAACATAGACCAGCAAAAAAGATAATTCCAGACCTTCATCATTCGCATCTCATAATTGCTTTTAGAAGGTCCAACACATTCGCTTTCAAAACTTTGGTTGCATTGGAGGAAACCTGCATTAAATTTAGCCATAGATGGAAGTCTGAGGACTTGAAGTTGGTCCATTTTTTCCTCGCATCTTGTATATAGAGCCTCACACAGCTTTGAGGATTGATATTCATTAGCCAGAACAAAGTTCTTGTATACCTGTACATACCTATGAATAAGCATCAAATTCTAAGAATTCTAGCTGCAAAATTCTTATTCTCAGTTTCATTCATACCTTCTCAATTTCTTCAACCAACATCTCAGCTGATCTCTTTGCATGGTGACGACCAAAATGTTGCTCATCAAAAGCTACCAATGCTGCTTCTTTGGAACCTTCATGAGCTTGTTGGAGAGACTCCTCTGATGTCGGCAAACCCAAATTACCCATACGAACACTATATAGTTTCAAACAACGTTCCAGAATACCCTTATTAAAGACCTCCACAAGGGACCCTGTAGTTGGAATCTCCCCTTTATTTAAGGCCTCAAGAATCTGGAACACAAATTTATCAATTAACAAACAGAAGGAATAGGGAAAAGTTATGCCATCAAACCTAATATTTGAGGAATTCCTTTTGAAAGCGTTATTAATGACTCCCTGAGTTACCAGGTAACTCCCAACTTCTTCACCCAGTTTTTAGAATGTCTTAAAAATCTCCCTACTATTGAAAGATAATTTTATCCTCCTATTAAAACACAAATCTTATTTTTATGTTCTATAATTAAACTTCAATGAATTTTTATTTAAGTTGTGTTTCTTTTTTCTTACACAATATATTTTAGTATAATATCTTGGAAAGCAAAAAAATATGTTACCAAGTATAGTTAATAAAGTTGATAAGAAGCTAAATGAGGTGTACAAATTTAAGATAACAATAAAGCAGAATGGATTAGAAAATTGCACCTGCTCCAAAAAAGATACAAATTCCTTGCCGTTGAGAGATTTACCCTGGACAATCTTTGGACGGATGATAGAAGAAACAACTGCTTTCAACTGTTCCCTCTTCTTAATGTATAGAGGATCCAGTTCATCATCCTTCATGTCACAAAGCTTTGTACGTTGGAGATGGGGCTGTACCACAGGTCAGATTGCGCTATTAATTCATTTTGAGAATTTGTGAATGCATGCATAATGTCAGCAAAAGCCTAATCTAAAGCAGACTATAGTCAAACAAATGTATTGAGCGAGAAGTAATAGTATTTTACTATGCCCAAATTGCAAACTATCAATTCTTTTTTCTTTGTTTTCTAATGATTTTTCTGTTTGTTTTTTGAAATTTACAATTTTCTGATGGAGTTTCCAAAACATTTCCAACTCTTAATGGCTTGGAGCGTGTCTCCGAAACAAAATCTTTATCCATGATTCCCTTAAACATTTTAGATTTTCTTGACTTGGCACGGAGATTTGAGAGAGGATTCAATTAAGAATCACAATTAAGAATTCCTATCAGTCACATGATCTATGTCAAGAATGGGTACTTCTGAGGAAGATAACCAATTTAGGATTGGCAACATAACCCACCAATAGGAAATTGAAGCATTTAGTGTGAACAGAGGGTGCAGTCCTTAATCTCGGCGCCCTTATAAAGCACCAAGAGTCTGCAATCTATATAAACCTTAGTTGCACACAAATACTTGTTTTGATTCCAAATATAATAACAGAGTACCAAAATGTTTGAAGTAGTCTGGATCCGTTATTCAATTTCTTCAACTATATTTGATATATTTATTTTTCGAGGCAATAAAAACAAGGACAAAAACATCAAGTTCACTGTGAATGTATGGCATTTGGTCTCCTTTTCTGAAATCTCAGAAAACAAAGACGAAAGAAGAGCAGCCTGAGAATCTCAAGCATAGACATGGTTTTTCATTGATCAAGCCGTAGCTGGAGTCAATCAGATCAAGGCATCTGCAATCTCCCAAACAGTCTAAACAAGAAAAAATCTTCGAATCATGTCTAGCACACTATCTCACTCAAATTTCAAAACTAAAGCAGAAGTATATTTATCCTACTAAATAAATTGCATATTCCAGAGAAAAAGATTCTAAGCCAAGCCATGATTCAGAGCTATAGCAATGACCACTTGCAGAAAGAAAAGCAGAGTAGCGAAATTCAAAAATATAAACACAAACCTGAGGTAAGCTAAAGGCTGTGCTATTGTCACCCATGATGGCCAAAGAATCGCGAATCTGGTTCACCTGTAAGCAATGACCACAAACATTATATGCGATTTTTAGCATTAACATACTAGTCATCACTTAGAATCTAGAGATTGAATATACCTGATCAATATTCTTGTCCCCTGCTCAAAGTAAGCCCCCATAATTAATTTTGTAATTAATCAAACTCTAATAGAATAAGTGCCAAAGACAATATGCAGATTGAAAAAACTGACCATTGGCATTAGGGACTCGTCGGAGAGACTCATCGACCATTTCTTGCACCGACTTTCCTTCTGAAATAGCCAACAATGAGGTTCACATCAAAAATGCAAAAATAGATAGTGGAAACAAGGGAAAGCAACAGTTTCACAAGGAAACTCTATACCCGAAAAAAAAAAAAAAAAAAAAGGTTCTTGAATGGTAACTCAATTGTAGGCCGTAGACGGATCATCTAAAGAATTATATAGAGTCAATTATGCCAACTGTGACTTAAACTGTCAAGTGCCTAAAGCTTTAGATAGATCATTCTTGGTATACTTACGTAGAAAATCACGCTGGATTAGCCATAATAACTTAGCGGGTTCAAAAGCCACATCTTGCCCCTGCAGGGACAAATCAAAGGATAGCAAATGTGAATGTTTAAAACCTCACTTTTTATCTTTCTCATTTTCTATTATGCAAAATATGGAAACATAGAATGAAAAGAGAAAAAGAAGTCAGAGAAATGGTAGAATTACCTTTACTCTGTTCTCATGCGCGTGCAAGAAACAGAAACAGAAACAAAAAAAAAAACGAGTATCAGAAGAAAAAACTGAGTCAAAGATGCCAAGTTAAATTAAACAAAAAAGCCTATGCAGAACTAGCAACTTTCAATTATCGTGTTATTACAAACCTTCCATAAAATTCTTCAGCGAGCTCCACTGCAAATGACAATCGAGATATGTCTGCTTCACGTATCTAAGAATAAAGCAATACCAAAAATTATCTTCAGCTGAAAAGTCCAGACTCAGAATGCACAATGGACACTCATGCCAATGACAGAAACTATTCACAGAACAATAGGATGCTAAGATTGCACAAGCCATCCCATAAGAAAATGAATGCAAGTGGAAAATAGTATTTTATCATTATATGGAGGAAGTCCTTTCTATATTTCATTTTAAAGATGATTACTCTTGGAATTAGTTACAAATTTTATAAAATGCACTCAGCACTATAACAATATTTAAAAAGTATATAGCATATTTACATTTTACAAACTTTCTCAAAACCAAATAGGAATAGCTGATTGACTTTATACCTTTTAAAGCTCCAGGCATAATAAAAACTTCTGCGCAAGGTAAGTTCTAATATTTTATCAGATTGAGAAGGATTGCTTTGGCTTGAGTTTGAATATTGAGGGTACCAATTTATATTTTGTTCTTTTAATGGATAATTAACCAGTTACTAACACACTTTAGGCGATACAATCATTATCGGAAGTATATATGCAAAAGGTGATGCAAGCATTAGTGGAAATATATACGCAATTCATTGTGATACCGATCTAGAAAGTCCTAAATGTTTCAATCATTAATGCATCATTGAAAATATTTTACCCTGTGTTTGCATTATTATTAATTTTTTATGGCATTATAGCCTTTTATATTAATCCTAAAATCCCTGAGCAGTGTACAGCCTGAGCACAATGATATTGCCAACTATCTTGCTCCTAGTCTATGGTAAAAATGATTGAAGACATTCATTACATACATTTTATTAACCAAACTATTCTCCTATACATAAAAGTGTAAGTGACACTTAGTTTTACAATTCCATAGCCTCATACCACATAATAATAGCAGGTTGTTTTCAAAAACTTTTTGATCACCAAAGTTCCTATCATCTCCATAAATACACTTCATGTGGGGCATTATAAGAGGGATGATAGTCACAGGAAAAGTAACACACCGTCTCAGGAAGATTATATATAAGCACAGAACTCATTACAGTTGCCAGGGCAAAAATCCTGTAAAACAAGTGTTGAAAACCCATGTCAATCCACCGACAGCAATTCTAAAATATTTATACTATCAATCACCAATTAGATAAAGTATTACTATTTGGAGATTTACCTGTCATCATATACATTTGACTTCCCAACACTTTCAAATCCCTCTGTATCAAGATAGAAGACAGAAGTTTTAACTCCATCAATATCCAGTTCGATTGGAGCTCCCCACACCCATATACCTAGAGAAACCAATACAAAAAAATTTGAGCACCATCTGCATAGGATTTTGATTGTGTCATTTAAACATAAGCCATCATTTGAATCTAGCATAAACCTTTAGTTTTAGTATCACGCAAGTGCCCTACACCAAAACCTGCCAAGTTTGGGCTTCAATGTCAGGAATAGGAAGAAAATTGCAAGAGAACAAAAGCAGCAATACGCAACATGAAAAAGTTCCTATACTGCACCTTCATAACATGACAGCGATAGAAGCTGATTAAGTAGAAATGATTTTCCAGAACGATATGGACCAATAGCCTGGAAATACACCCATAAAATGGTTTCAGAGAAGGGGTGTGGGTGTGTGGACAACGACTGATGCAGACAAGATTTCCTTAATAAAAGAAGCTTCATTGCATGCACAAGTAGATCAAAGACTCATGAAATGGCAACCCACCAGATGGTAGTCAAAAACATTTTTCAAGCACCAAACAGCATAAAACAAAACTATCAAGTAAATTTATTGGTTCTCATTCAACTATCTCCTATAATACATAATACAAAAGGTGTAAGATGGATTTTTCCTCGCAGAAGAAGATTGTTACAATGACAAATGGCACATTGGCATGCTAGTGGCAATTAATCAATGACTTACGGCTACAGCTGCTATAGGGGTGGTGATTCTCTCAATTGCCTTCAACCCTTCTCTTGCAAGGCGAAGTTTTGTGTGGCCAGGATCTGGTTCAATAATAGGAAACCTAACACAAGAAAAAGCAAATCTATGAATATATGTATATAAGGTGCATTCTTGAATGCAACTGAGATTGGGCACTGGTATATACCTCATATAGATACCCAAAAAATATCATGAATGAAGAGTACCCCATAAAATAAATTTATAAGAGGGAAAATAATCAAAGTAAAGCAGTTCAAATGAAACCGATCCAATGAACATCGCAATGGGTGACCACATTATATCTTATGCTTTCCTCATCTTTATTTGTTTCATTTATTACATGTGAATATTTTGATTTCCCTCAATAGTAAAACAAATGTGCGTTTTGCCTACTTTAAGCATGGTAAGTGATTATGATCAAAGAAGTCACACCAATGTAGAATTAGCACCAAATTTACATTTCACTATCATAGGAACATTAAAACCCTTCTCTTCTAGCCGTCCAAAAAATGCCCCCTTGCACAAAGAATGAAATTCATTGACAAGCAATCACTCCATCTTCGATGCCAAAAACCCTAGAAATCTCTCTTTAATTGTATAAACCCCGTGTTTAATTCTTTATCAAAGCACATCACAAAACCAATCTCAAAGCAGCCATCTACTAATTTCCTAGAGATAACGCCACATAAATTTAGTGCTCCACACAATATTTTGTTACACTATTAGAGAAAATTGCTGGATGTAGTAAAGTGCTAAACTAATTTTATATGCAGGACACACTAGTATTCATTAGAATACTCATCGCCCAAAGCCCAAACTGTAAACCCCCAGCCCCAGCCCCCGAAAATAAAAATAAGTAGTAAATAAATCTATTTTAAACTATATCAACACAAAATCATAAAAGTCTATACTATCATTACTACAAAGTACCGGAAAATGGAGGTTGTAAATTATGCAGCAGATGAATGTGCAAATTAAAGTAACAATAACCAAGAATTCCAACAATTCCCAAAGTAGAAACATTTCTTATTCTAAATAGACTAAGAACAGGTAATAAATCAAAAAATACAATGCATCACCAAAAATCAAGAGACAAACCCATATCAAGAAACAAAATGCACGTTAACCGCAACATTAAAATCAACCAAAAGAAAAACGAAAAAAGGGAACTCACGCTTGATGAAAATCTTCAATACAGAAGGACCTAGATGCGAAAAAAGAAATAAAAATGGACAAAACGGCGACCGGACTGAGAATCAGCATCGCTGATCTGCCAAAAAGTCGTTATCTTTAAAATGCAGTGTAGTTAAACGTACAAGACTGTACGACGAAAAATAATTAGAGGAAATAAAGAACGGAAAAAGGGTTTTCAAGATTTTGAAAAGTTTTGAGAGAGAGGAAGAGGGTTGGGGTGGAGGATCTCAAGATGCCATGGTTGCTGGTGCAGATTAGAGAGAACAAATAAGAATTAGCAGTTTCTTGTTCCAAGTTTACTTTTTATAACTGGATTTTGGATCTTGAATGTGAGGAGACTTTGCGAGGGAGGGATGAGTTTTCTTGATCTGTGAGATTTGGGGAAGACTCCAACGGGCCGCAAAGTAGGCGATTCCTCCCCATTTGGAAAGTTAACATTCATCGATTTTTAATTCTCTTTGTAATGTAGTCGCATGGTGACATTTCGCGACTTTTAGTTTTAAATAAGTGAATTCAGGAATCTGACCAAAATAGTCTGTACATTGTTACGGTACAACACGTTAAATTTATTTATAGATTTTAAATGATATGAATTAATGCACAATACGCATTTTCCTTCAACTACGACACTCTTGAATAATTATTTCATTTTGTGTATTTTAACGATTTTTCACAAATAAATACGTATAAAAGTGCTTGGTAAAATGAATATTAGAGTTCAAATTAATAAGAAATTTTTGGTAAAATGAATCTTATTTTTATATGCTCGTGGTGAGAAACTACATCCTCAATGATATTTACAATATTGTAGTACCAAAATTTTCAATATGAGATATACCACCATCAATTAATTTGCTACGAAATTGTACATTTGAATTAAAATCAATACTTAAGTATGTGGTCCAAGAACTTGTATAAATTTGCTTTATGTCACCGCACGTTAAGAGTTGAAAATTGAGAAATTAGTATTTGTTATGTATAATGAATATTCACACAACTCTTATAGTGATTCTATTGATTGAATAATACATAGGATAAATTATAAAAATTATTTTTAAATTTTATTTTAATTATAAAAAAATTCAATTATTTTTCAAAATTATAAATATCCCTTTAAAGTTTGTTTTTATTTTACAAATACCCCTCAATAAGTGTAATTTATAAAATATAAACAAATATATAGAGAGAGTACTTGTAGTTTATAATTTTAAATAAGTTGTTTTTTTTTTTAACATAACTCAAATTTCAAGGATAAGTCTTGTAATTCACCCTACTAAATATTTAATAATTAAATATTCTACTTGCTACTATTACAATCAAATGAGGCAATTTTAAATTTCATATTTCTCAAAGTTTATTAAAGAGGGTTTTGTTTAAGTATGTATGGAAGATAAAAATCACGAGAAAATATCAAACGTTGTTTCAAGATGAGGTTGGCAATCGTACCTATGTTATGTCCCATAATAAACGGTTGATTTTTGTTAGCTTGTGATTTTTCTAACTAAATTATCTTTTAAAGACACAACACTATTTTATTTTCGTCATACCTTCCATCTCAAAATCAATTTTCAAGAATTTATTATTTCAGAATTAATTCTTATTACCAAAATATGTAAATTTATTTAGGCCCATTGAAGTTGAATATAGTTACACTAACCTAGGTCAGCGAAGTGGAAAATGAAATAGCCCACTAGAGTAGCAAAATATTTTGAGTGGTTTAGCATTATACATACATAAAAGATTATTATTAATAATAATTTTTCAATCAATTACGAAATAGATGGACAAAGAAGGAGACTGCACAATCCATGGGGGTAATTTTCAGTAACAATGTGTTTATTAGCATTTTTAGCTACTTAATACCACATATTTTGAGACGATGGAAACATAGAACAACTTTTTTCATATAATCAAACTCAAATTTTGAGATTGTGGTATGTGATTTTGTTATATATTGTACTAGAATCGATTTATTTTGAAATGTATTTTGCTCTAATTTTAAGAAAATTTTAATTTAGTATGAAATATGTTACATTTAATATCTAAACTATTTATTAAGAGTGCAGCCCTTAGACTAACCATTTTGACATTTTTTCTTAATGAAACAACATAAGTATATCATCTAAAACAATAATTCCAATGTGGTTTTTTGTCTTTCCATTTTTTTTTCTTCTATTATATTATTTTCTCTATTATGTATCATAAATTCAAATAAAAATACCGACATGATTAAAAGAAAAAAGAAAACCATATTACCAAATAAGAAAAATAAAATAAGTATATTTAATTTCGTACTTAAAAATTTAGTTACACATCGAATCTACCAATAATTCCAAGTCGAATTAACCTCACAAGAGTACACAACAAACGACAAAATAAAAACTTTAGACAAATAGAAAACCTTTCAGTTTTTCAATCTTCACCATCTTAGCTCTATGCCAAAACTGCTCCCTCGCCAACACTCTCACTTGCTTCATGTAAACTTCAAAACCGACAACCTCTTGCTCGACTGCTTCATCCAATGCATACATCAAATCCTCCATGGCTAAATCAGCAGCCAAACACTCCACCATAATTTCTGACTTTCCATCCAAACTTTCAAACGCATCGTCCATGGGAAAACCAGAACCCCCGTCGTAGACTCTCAACCAATTCAACACCTTATCAGATTCATCGCACAGTTCCTTCGTTCTTTCCTTCAAGCTTTTTCTTTCTTGCTCCAGCCCAAGTACCAGATTTTTCACAGCTTCAGCTCTTTTCTCTAATTCAACTTGAAGGGCCGACAGGTTTTCGATTTCTTCCTCAGTCTTGGCCCTGATCGCCGCCATGTCGTAGTAAATCGTGCCGGCGAGCCTGTCCATCGCCTCCATCTTCGAAACTATGGACGGATGGGCGCAACTCGAAGAACCCGAGTAGTAAAATGGATGGTTGTGGGAAAAGAGTTTGATCAGATTGTGGACAAGGCCCGACAGGTTAGACTTAGTAAACTGCCAGTTTTTGAGGTAGGAAGAAACGGTGGCACCCGAAGAATCTGCAAATGGGTGGTTCTCATAAATGGGGTACACAGAATTGGCTAAATCCAGATACACAATGGGAGCCATTTGAGGGTAAAATTCATGTACCCAAATGGTTAAAGGCACAGACGGGGCGTTCTGGGAAACGGGCAATTCACCATTAGCATTGAGGAGTTTGACCTCAGTGCCATCGTTGTGTGTGAAAACACCTACAGAGGGCTTGAGAGAAGGGAAATCTTGAAACAGAGAAATGAGGTGTTGTCGGATGATCCATTTTTGATCAGGGCCAGTGTAAGATAGAGCAAGAGGGCTAGTGCAGAAAAGTGCATCTTCTATGAATTTGATTGGATTTGGAGAAGAAATTGTCGTATCATGAGAGATTGATTTGCTAAAAGATTTGAAGGAGTCTAATAAAGATGAGAGCATGTTGGAATTGTGTATGTGTTTTGGGGATTGGCATGCAAGAAATTGATGGTTTTAAAGCTTATTATTTAAAGACTCAGAGATTTCGGGGTCAATCTTTATATATACAGAAAGTTTTTAACTGAATTTTAGTTGCTTGTTTTTTCAATAAATCATAAAGAAAGTTTCCATTTTCTTCTCATCATAACTAATCAGTCAACATGACTCAGCAACTGCATTATATAAATTGTGTTAGATGGATAAGTTCAAGGTGGAAATAAAGGTATACTCATTGCAGTTTAGATTTGCTATTTTAATTTATATTATATTATATAGACATGTATAAAATATTTTTTAAATATATATTTAAAATTAATCATTTACACATAGCATATATGTATTATATAAAAGACAAAATTAGAATATGTAATTTGAAGTGTCATTTATACAGGTCGTTTACTTCTTGATCCCTCTTCATATTTTTCATCAAGTCGGTAAGACTAGGACAATGAACTTGTTGAATTGATGCCAATATAAATCGTGTAGCCCACATCAATTCTCCCTACTGCGGTCCTATACATAAAAGAGGCATAATTTGAGACCACGTTCCAGGCCCAAGGTGACTTTAATAAAAGAACCCAACTTGACCAATATGAAAATAGGGTTATAAAGGGACGAATTTTAGCACTTTATATCCATGATCTAATTAGTTATGAATTCGAATTTTTTAATAGTGAAAATTATCTAGTATTTTTTCTTACTTAAAAAGAAAAAAAAATGGATAGATTTTGATTCAATCTCATTAATATTTTAATTGTACGACTCATTGGAATTTTAAATTAGAAATCCAATCCGATAATAAATATCTAGATACAAATGAATTTGAATTCAGTCTTACATGATTCGGTCTGATTTTTATCATACTTTTTTTTATATTTATATGTGAAATTGAAATTAAAAGTTATTTTCTTTATCTGGGTAATTATCTTCAATCAATTGTTCTACCATTTCAGTTGTATTTAAACGGAAATTTTAATATCCGAATCAAAAAGTTAACAACTTGGGTGGAATCTGAATTGGATATAGATAATTAGATATTGGGTGGTCAATTCGGGCCGGATCCACACAAATGGGCCATGCCAGTACAAACCGCCGGCCCAAGCAAGTCCATCGCCTCCATTCGGGTACTCGAGAATTTGGATTCAGGTAGAGAATAGGGGCCCATTGAGGTCGTGTTAAAACTCACAACACCATATTATGGCAGTAGCATTCAGAAGTTTAACAAGTTTGGGATAGTGAGGAAATTTAAAGATGACTTGAGAGAAAGGGAAATCTGCAAGCAAAGAAATGATATAATTTCTTCAAATGTGGAGGGCAGTGCCATCATTTGAGGAAGAAGTTAAAAAAGACGAGCAAATAGGACCATAGACCTAACGTTTAAGATAAGGCTAAATAAAGTGAATACGGAACTCCTCTCGTTGTAAAGAGCATGAATCTATGAAGTTTACGGACATACAATTTTGCAGTATAGGGCCGTCTTCTTAAAATAATTAATATTTTTCAAAAATAAATATATTTTAATATCATTGTAAGAACGAAAATTGTTTAATAGTAAAAATTTGATATTTCAATAGGGAATTTTTACTTTTCTTGCACAACCCACCCACTATTGGCCACTTCAAACATCAATAAAATAGTTAAAAAGTAAAGGAGACATTTTTGGAGGTGAAGTCAATTTAAAGATTAGTACTTCAAAAGGCACCAATATCAACTTTAGGGGGAAAAGAGAACAAACAGGAAAGAAAGCAAGAGTTGTCCTCCTATTCTTCTTCGCGATGATTAAAGACATTTTTGCAATTGAGGCGTATTCTTTGACCTTGCCGTGTTCGAGGGGTTATGCATCTTCTGTTTAATTATGTTTTTTATTTTGTTTCAACAATGTTTATTGAAATAATTGTTTTCTCCCACTTTGTACTAGAAAACTTGGTTGTTTCCAAAGAAAGATTTTTGGAAAGTATGTAAGAGACGATTTTAAAATAATATCTCTCTATTGTCAAGTTTCATTATGAAGGGGGGACCCTTTTTGAACAGTAAACATAATTAGTATTAATTTCTTATTCTTTAGTTTCACATATAATTGGGACATAGCAAGATAAATAAAGAAATATACCATTTGTGAACTTTAGAGGTGGTAAAATATTATCTTGACCAATGGGTCTGATTTGTAGTACATCCACCGGATATCCAGTTATGTTTGATTTTGTTTTTTATTTTATGAGAGAATGTATTTTGAAAGAATATATGTATTAGGGAGAAATATATAAGAAAATATTATATATATATATATATATATATATTTAATTTTAAAAAAATAAATTAAAAATTAAAAGGATGTGAAAATTTAATACCAAACATAACCAAAAATCTTTGCGACTTGGTTGAATTGGATTGAGGATAGGGAAACATATCCATCTACCCCCAATGTTTGATCCAACAAAAAAGTTATATTGCTTTAAAGTCAAAAATATTTTGAAAATATATATTTTTTACAATTATATTAAAATAAAGTATAAATAATAGATCTAATCTGGTTCTTTTTGAACCCGTAAATTGGATCAATTTCAAATGCATTTGGACGTAATCGAATTCAATTTAGGGACACTAATAGGATGGGTTCAACTCAAACTTGCCCTACTTAAAACTAGTTTTCAATCATAAATAGATTCGAGGTGGATTTTAATTTTTTATTTTCAAACATGTCATATTATAAAACGAAATTTAATATTTTAATTATTTTTTAATTTAATTTATATGTAAATATGTATTATTTTTTTAGTAATATTATCATAAAAATATATATATTTTAAATAATTTTTAAAATTATAAAGTGAATTCAATTGATCTGTCAAGTCCATACTCAAATTCTTAAAAACATTAACATCATTGTAATTCAATTCAACCCACACTTTTGCCCCTAACTTGCAAATGAGTCAAGATTCTTGAAATACACTAGTTGAAAAAGAGAGGGATTGGATTGCATTTAATAATGGTGCCATGCATCTTGACAAGTTCATATGCATACGTCAATATCATACATGGTATACATCACAAGCAACCTACTACGATTCTGAAAAAACGTGTTAAAGCAACAATCCATTATCTATTTCTTCTGATAAAGTAAACACCGCGTTGCTTTCCCATTACCCTATTTTACTCTTTTACCCTTCACTCATATTTATTTAGAGCTCTCCTCTTACCAATAAAATACTAGTGAAATTGACCTCACAAACACTTTACTGGTCATCAAGATTTCGAGATTACATTGCACTCAAACGGCAAACAGGTGCTTTGAGTGAGACGTTTTTTTTATTGGCTAAATATACTAAAAATTCGATTAAAATTCACCATAGACTTTAATTTTTTTTTAAATGTTGTACTCAAATCTTATATTAGTAGATATACATGAATTTAAAAAAAAACAAAAAAAAAACCTTGAAACATTCATAGACCGGGCAAACCGGTGAATAATGATGAGGGCGAATTAGGCATTTTATACTTCCTTCGTTCCATTAATATCAAAATAATGTTTTTGTATTTTATTGTCCAGAAAAGTAGTATTTTAAAGAAAATGATTAAATATATTATTATATTTGGATATTAATCAACAATTATAAATCAATAGTTTATAACAATTAAATAGAAATAGACAACTATCCATATTATTATTAGAACTCAAACCTAAAATTTCAAAGTTGTGGAAAATCAACTTTACCGCAACCGAATCAGATGAATAAATAAATAATACTTTGGGACTAGGCTTAGAAAAATAATCCCATAACTTTGTGAGAATAGTGCCTCATTAAAAAGGGGCATTGATGAGATGTTTTACCAAAAAACACAAATATTGGCAAATGCAAGACTTTTGTATGAAAACTGACATCTATTTAGTACTAAAAGATCAAGAATACTGATGACCTTATTCTCATTTTCCAGATTTAAGATTATATTTTTTCCATACTTCATTATTTTTCAAATGATGATTTCATTCACATTAGTATTGATTACTTAAAGATTATAAAAAAATGAATTATATTTATTAAATAAAATTGTTTTTAAATAATATTCTAAACAAAAAATTTAACTATGTCAATTTATTATTAGTTTAAGGTAAATAGAAATAGTTCCCTCTATATTATTAAAATTTCAATGTTTTAAGTATTTTGCAAAAAGGAGTAAAATTAAAAATAAATTATATATTTTTTAACTTAAAGGGAAAAATTATATACTTTTATGATTTTTGAGGACAAAATATTACATGCATATACATATTACTTAAAGTGGGCAAAGTGAAAATCACCCTCCAAATTATGCACTCTATTAAAGCATGTTTTATAAATGATCTGAATTTCAGTAAAGCCATTTTAAAATCGCCGGTAATAAATATATAAACGCAATGATTATAATGTGACAAAACTGCACGGAAAGCCAAACACTTTGAATAAGTAAAAAGCTACACCCGGGTTTCAATTCCCCAAATATACTTTGCTACCCGCTCTGCAGTACCAACAAACAAAAGCAGATGGATTACGTCTTTAGGCACGAATTATACACCCTATACAAAGTATAAAATTATTCCCTATGCCCAAGGCTGAGAGAGGAATTAGACAACCCCAAACAAAGAAAAGATTTAATGAAAAAAATAGTTATCTCCAAACAACTGTATGAGCTACAAGGCAAGGAAAACAAATCACTTCCATTCAAGACGGTAAGAGAAAGTAATCTTGGTTTTTACACAAAAGAATGTAATCTCAAAGCAATAAGCAGACACAACAAAAAAAAAAAAAACAAACAAGGATTATTACCAACATACTTATAAGCCGTTCTTTTCTATTTTATTGATGATGTTAGTACTGTTTGCTAGTAATTTTCAGCACCCTTACATAAAAGGCGAAGGGAATTACAAAAGATACCAGAAAATGGTGCCCCAGCTTAATGTTTAAGGTACTCCATTCTGATAACTAGAAAAGAAAAAGACCAAAATTTTACGGTTTGTCTTCAATTACAGAAGCTAAACCAGTCACAATCTTCACTCCTTTGTTCACACTCTTAGGCCTAATCTCCGGCGGCTCCCATTTCTTCACCGGTGGAGTCACACCCTTAACACCATCATCTTCAAATGGGCTGCTACTGTTAGAAAAAACAAACACAGAGTCACCATGATCAATTTTCTCCACAGGCGAGCATTTCTCTCCAAGAATCAACTCAAATTCACCACCACATGAACTTCTCTTTGCTATCAAGGCCTCCTCTCTCTCACCCCTCAGCTGGGTTTCTCGGTTATTGCTGCATGTTGAGCTCAAAGAGACTGCAGTTGGGCCGATTCGGGTGAAAGGCGAGAGCCATTTGGCTTTCACATAATCGGCTTTGCGCCACGGAGGAAAAGGCATGCCTTTCTTCTTCAAGCTCTGCTTACCTGCTTCTGATACAATGCCAATGATTTTCTCAAGACGATCAGCTTTTCCTATGAATATGTTGGGTAGTGTTTGGAGAACAAGATTGTATGCCTTGGTGGACCTTGCAATTTCAAACTCCGATCTGAAATCTATGTCAATTATCAATCTCTCCCCTTCAATTATCACATCCACATACTCATATTCTCCTGTAGAAAAGAATGCTTTAATTTTCCATTGATTTATTATCTATTAAAATTAAAGAAAAGGCATTCGTGCCACAAATAATTCCTGGAATTAACTCAACAAGAGGACAATTTTGCCGCAGATGAAAAAAGGAATTTACCAGCGAGAAAAGAGGGGGATTTTTCCCATTTTGATCTGCAGATTGAAGCGTTGTATCCAAGAGCTATTAGACCATCTGCAACAATTTTTCTGCAAAACCCGTCTTTACGCTTACTGATCTTGTTTCTTTCAACGATTTTCGCAGTGTCGGCTAGCAGATTTCTTTCAGAAACACTCAAACAGGGCACCAAACTCTGCTCAACATTCGGATTTGGGAAAGAATTTTCAGATAACATTATCCATATATTAAAACAAAATATCACAAATTGTGTCAAATTATGGACCCCGAAATCACATGACATATGCTCCAGTCAAAAAATATCTACCTTGAGAACGTCACATGCGTGGGTGAAAGAAGAATTGTATGAGTCTGGTTCCTCATCGGAGCTTTCCGTGCAGTTGCCATTGAAGCAATTGCACTTTTTCCTTCCACACTTCTGTTGCTGTTTCTCGTTGCTTTCCTCGATAAAATTCTGGACCATTTTCGCTAGGCAAACCGAGCTCGGCTCAAACTCCTCCAAGCCATCCTTGTTGCAATTATGCAGCGGCTCAGTCACGCCGGGGGCCTTATCCGGCACCGATGTCTTCAAGACGCTCGAGAACGGCCTCTCGAAAAGCCGCTTAAACCTTGACTTCAACACTGGCTTCACCGCCACCTCAGATTTTGGCTGCAGCCCCTGTGGCGCGTTGAAATCAATTGGCTGGATCTTCATGGGGTAAGGCATAACTTTCAGGTTGCAATGATCAAAATTTGAAGCCGCTGAGTTTTCCGGAGCTTTCAGTTTTCAGGCTCCATTTTTCCGCAGCACACAGTTTGTAAATTTCAGTCAACGTTGGAAGACTTCAAATTCTAATAATTTCTAATATCCTAGCATTCTAGATAAAATTGGCTACCAAAATCACGATCACCTCCTCAATAAACTCTAAGGTAGGACCGTGATCAGACACACTGATCAAACAAAAAAAGTCGGATACAAAGGCAAAATATAAAAATCTTAAATCTCATCAACCAAATTCAATCAACACAAAAACCGAGAATTTGGCTAAAAATTGACCGATCTGCAAAAACTTGAAAATCTTAACAATCAGATACCTTCATCTCGTGGATTACCATTATTGCTTAAAATAATCCATCGCTTGATCCTATTTGCGAGACAAAGCATGGAATAACTTCTAAAGTCTGCTACGTAAAATTAAAAATAGCTTCGCTTTTGCTTAGGGTTTTCGATTACGGCTAAACCTCACCACCGAAAAGAAAATGAAAAAAAGAGCCTATCAACATGACGTCAGTTCTCCGGCAACCTGGAAACCGATCATCAAAGCCGGAATCTGCATTTCCGGCAAAAAAAACAAATATCCGGCCAGACGATCAATCATCGGCTCTTAAGAGGAAATTACACGCACAAGCACACCGACTGTGTGGGAAAGGGGGAGAAATGAGGAGCTCTTTTGACGTGATGGTTTAGTGTACTATGAAGGCTACGGAGAAGACCAGGGAGTTGAGGGATATTTTAAAAGGGGGTAGTTTGCTGACTAGGACTGAACAAAACCACGCTGGCATCCGACGTGGCAAGACCAATGCAATCAGTCGTGGGGTCACGTGTCGGGAGATTAGCGAGGTTGAGCTCGCGATCGCAGCCACACGTCGCCACGTCTACCTCGGTCGACGCGTTTCAGGGCTCCGAGGGAGTTTCCGAAAATAGCCTCCGGTTTTCCCCAAGAATTACGTGGTTGTTACATTCGTTGCCACGCAGAACTTTTACAACCGCCTCACGTCCGACCGGCGGCCCATGTTCAGCACCAAATTTACCAACCCACTGGATAAAATTTGTATTGTGACAATTACACAAATGCCCCGGGTTAATTTTTATTTTCTATTTTTATTTCTTATTTCGTGATTTTAGGATATCTTATTTCTTAGCAGCTTATAGCTACCAAAAATATGAGTGGTTTTTTGGGTTTGGGATATAGTAATTTTGATGATATTATTATGCGGATATTTAGAAAAACTATAAGAATTTTTGGAAATGTTCTTATTGTAGGACAAAAAAAAACAAGAAATCTTAGAATTGATGTACAAAAGGTTTGAGCTCGATTTATTGATCACAATAAATTAATATTGAATAAATTCACTCAATTCGAGTTAATAAAAAAAATAAATATTAAAGGATTAATTTAATTAATATCAAATTTGATTAAATTTTATTTAGATTTAATTTAATTGTGAATTAAATTAAGATTAAAAATACAATTAAATGCAAATGTCGATGTACAAAGTAGAGACCATATCAATATCAATTCAATCAAAACAAAAGATTCATAGTTAAATTAAAAATTAACAAAAATAAGAAAATTAAGCTAATAAAATAATTGATAAAATTATGCTCATAAAATAAGGTAACTAATTCGTAATCAAGTTTTGTTTAATTCCATTTGTGGTGGATAAGATTGTGCAGACTTTGCTTACTTTTTGTTCAACTACTAATAAAGACACTGAACGGTCCGATATACTTTTGAGACGTACATCCAACGGTGTTCTGTCATTTTGTGAAAAAATATGGTAAGTTAACAGGTTATTGGTGGGGGTGGGGGTGGGGGGGAGATGACTGATATGTCAATATGAGTGGTCACATCCCCACTTAATGCCTAAGGAAAATTGCAAGTACAAACGTACTGCAAGAATAAAGGTTTCAAATTTAGCCAGCAGTATTTTATTTTATTTGACAAGAATTATCATTTTTTCACTTCTTTTTTTTTATTTTAAGAAAAACAACTAGTTTTATTATTTGATAACATTTTGAAATAGTAAAAAATAATTAAGTATAATTGTTAAACACTATTATAAGCAATCAATAATTTAAATTCAAGACTTACTAATAATTGTAGAGTTTTATAACAGTGGACCTTTGACCACATAGCTTTATTTACTTAGTCACTAAGTATTGAACAATGCTCACGGGTGTACATTTCTGATTCTGCAGTACAAATCAAAGTTAGTTTCTATGAAGCTAATAAGCCCGAGGGTGTACTATCGAATTTCTCTTGTTTGGGATAATTTCACCATTAGGTAGGGCAGGTGTAGGGAATTTCTTATTTAATAATTTAGTGAGTTTATTTTAACACTAGACTTTAAGTAATGAAATAAATTAAGTAAAAAATCAATAATTTTAATAGTTGTATAAACTATAAACAAAGAGTGGAGATTTAAATAAAATTACATTTACTTACTGTCTCGTTTTATATGTAAGATCATAATCATAGTTGATTAAAAAATTAATTAATTACAATACGAAAACACTCAAAGTCATTGGAGGGAATATAAATTGTAATCTTTTTTTATCTTTTACCAAACAAACATCTCATTATATAGGACTATTACATGAAATAATGGCACTAATAACTCATATCATAAAATGATAATAGATATGAACATAAATCAAATAATAAAATCATGATCAAATGGCCATAAAACGAATATTAAGAGTCTAACAGTCATATAATTTATAAGATAATATACCCGCAGTAAAATGAGGTTATTTGTGAATATTGTGAGATGTTAAATATTGAAAATAATTTAAATTATAAAATTTTAAATTTTGATTCCAACAAATTCGACGAGTTGGGGCCACTACGAGCAGGAGTTATTTGTCATGACTCATGCCTACAAATTCCTTTCTTAAAAAAAAAAAAAATCTAGCTCTATTTTTTTTTGTCTCCAAAAAAATCAGTTTTATATAATGGGTTTTTCAAAATTACATTTACATTAAAATAATTACGTGATATAACTAACTTACATCCATACTTTTGATAACAAAAATAAATAAATTTTTTACTTTTTCAATTTTTGTAAAACTCAATTTCTTGTTATTTGTGATAACTATGTAACTCCATAACTAATGTTTGTGGTTTTCAATAAATGCATATATTGACATATATAATATTAAATTTAAAAATTGTTCATATTTTGTATTTATTTTTAAGTTTTCAACTGCCAGAACACTGATAAAAGTTGAGAAATGAAAATTTTGTGCATTTTTATACTATTGCATCAAAAGTAATTATAATGAGTAAGTGATATTACATAATTACTTTAAGTTACTTTAGGTTGGAAGATAATTTTAGAGAAAAATAATTTTATCTTAAATAATAATGTTTTGTTTCGGGACCTCAAAAAAAGTTGAAACAATAAATTTGAAATGGATGAATTATAAATATAAACTTTTTATATTCACAAACTATAAAATTATCATAACCAAACAACGTACATTCCTGAATAATTGTGATATTATTAATTTAAATTATTATTTTTATATCAATATTATAAAACACATAAAACTTTTATTTTTATAATTCTCAAGTAAAAATTGTGTGTTGAGTCACAATAAACACACAAAATATGTGACAGTAGGAACGTAATTTTTTGTTTTTACCAAAATATTTATAGATTCAGGAAAAAGATAATATTAAAACTCCAATGTTTTTGTTTCAGTATTAAAATAGTAGCAAGGCTATTTTCGGAATGCAAACAGGGATCCTTTATAACGGTAGCGGTTTATGAATGTCGCGATGCGAGCCACGCGTCGCTATCTCGACAGAGAAGGCTGGATATCGGTGGGGAGATGAGGACAGGATCTAGGGGCTCCAAAGGCAAGGACGTTAGGAGACTGCCATTGGTAAGATATTTTCTTTGCAAAGACTTTTATACTTTTGTCATGTTCAGCTACAGTGAAAAAGCATACTTGATACATGTGAGGAAATAATAATTATTAAAAAAAAAAGATTTTTAAATAAAAATTATTTAAACAAAAAAGTAAAAAACATTTCTGAATTATAATTAAATGGAATAAAATGTGAGAGATGAGAGATCATCTGGAAAAAAAAACACTAAATTGTGATTAAAAAGAAAAAGAAAAAGAAAAAGAAAAAGAAATCAAAGAACCCCTATGAGAGAAACAAAACTACCTGAGCTCGACCCAATTACCATCCAACTTAAAATTCGATTTTTTGTCTGCATAAAATATATACTATTATTATGATATCATGTATAATGATAAAATACTATAAATAAGATTTGACTTTAGCATTAAAAATATATATTTAATTTTAATTTTAAGCTTTCTATTCCACCTTCTAGAGGAATTATATTATTAATTTTAATTTAAATATCAAATGATTATAAGCAAAGACTTACCACATTTCTTTATTTGCTCAATAAAATTGTTTGAAGTCTGGCAAAATCAGATCGAGTTCTTTTAGAGTCGAATCAAATAGTAGTAATATGTAAAAACTGGTATTTGATTAACAAATTTTACCTTCTATATAATTTGTTTTACAATATTGTCAATAATGAAATTAAAAAGTCATGACAACAGTCAATATTGACTAGTCAATGGAACTTATAATTGTCTCCAACCACGGTTTCTACTTTGAACAAGAATCAGTCTGAAATTAAAAAATAAATAAAAAATTATTAGAATCATTTAGAATTGGTCCAATAAAAATACTCCAATAAATAAATTAGAAAGGATCACTTGAAGTCACACTTAAAATTGTTAAATATAATATAATATATATCTTTAAATTAAATTGGAGAGTATTCATAATTATCATCCACGTGTGCGCATCATATGCATAATGATCAATTATCATGAGTGGTGCATAAGAACAATAGAAAAACTAAATATAAGTTCTCAATAATTCTATTTATTTTTCTATTTTTGTAGTTCAAAAAAAGCATCCTTTATGATCACGTTATACTTCTTAAAATAATGAAACGTGAATATCTGAAAGCCTAATTTTTTATAAGTCAAAGATTCGTTAAGCCCTTGAACTTTTAAAATGTATAATTTTAATTCTTTATGTACCTAATAATTGTGTGACTCTAATAGTTCAAAAAGATATAATTTATAAATTGTACAAAGATGATTTTAACTTTTGTATGTTAAATATTAGAACACTATATGTGGATATTTGAATTTATATGATTTTTTCAAAAGATACCAAAACAAATCCAAAAAAATTGATTGTAAATTGATACAATTTATTAATTTAAAAACTAAAAAAAAAAAGTTTCTTTAAAAAACAACTCATTAATTTCTTAATCTAAAAGTCATCGATAATTTAGCACAAAAATCATTAAACCTTGACAATTTTAGTGTAAAAGTTAATGATTGGTGTTTTCAAATAAAAAAATTGGTGAAATTAATTGTAAAATGAAAAATATAATTATGAGCTTTTTGGATAAAAAAAATATTTTAAGATATTTTCAGTAATCTTCTTTAAAAAATGATTATTATGTCCACTTTACACTTTTGGAAACATTAAAGTTAAACAAATGTTCATATATTCACTGTCTTTTTCCATATGGAAACACATAAAGTCATTTATTTACACCATATAAATTCAATAATCCAACTTAATTAATTCAAATGTATTCTCATTTAAAAAAATACATTTTTTTTTTCAAATCCCTTAAAATGTAAAAATGGGACCCATACCGAAGGTTCTTGTGGCTGGACATATAGCATCAGGCCCAATGTCTCCAAGTGGGCTCCACGCCACAATCCGTTGACAGAGACGCCTCTATGGACTATGGTTTTCTGTTGTGGCCCAATTAGAATAAGATAATATACAAAATTATGTATATTGTCTATATATTTATTTGGGAGACCATAGTAAATTGGATATTTTTCAATAATCAAAATTATTTTTTGTCTTTATATTTTACTAAATACTAAAGATTCATTTTTTCTAATTTGATACAAGTTGTGGTGGGACTAATATTTAAAAAAAAAAAAACTACTTCATCACATATTCAAAAAATTTTGAAGTATAAATTTTATTTTATGAATATAAATTGATAAAATTAACTGTGGAAGAACATATTGGTAGATTTATTGCATAAAATTGTTTGGCAAATTGACTTAAAGGGTCATTACCAATTAGTTTTTTTTATTATTATTATGAATGGTCATTAATTACTTAATACTACCACAAGTCTTTGTTGACATATCTTTAGCATATCCCTAAAAAAATGACCCCTTTTGTTGGCCTACCAATGCTACCACTAATTTGGTCCTCTTCCAATGAAATTAATTCAGCCCACACAATTCAAGCAAGAAATCATCCTACTTCTTGTTCAAGATTGTGCTTCATTTTTTAATTTTTAATTTTAATTTTTAATTTCCCTACTTTCTTAGGTTTCTTAATGATGGTTTAATAGTCCTATTAATTTATAAGTGGAGGGACTTACTAATTAATGGAATTAATGAAGAGGATTTTATGAGGTTTAAGTACAAGTTACATTAATATTGTGCATAATTTCCTAAAAAAAAATATAATAATTAGAAAGCAATAAAATTATGTGAACAGGCTTGTAGACAATGGATAATCTCTGTGGTTTTTCTCTACAACATGTAAAGAAGAAAATTTTGTTGAAAAATGGTAAAACATGTAGTATTCTATGTGAAATATTAAAGGAGATCTTGTGAAGGCTTCATTTGGATTCTCAAATTTCAATGAAATTTCATGGAGATAAATCTTTCTTGAGTTTAAAAAATTATTCACATTTGATTTCAATTCTAAATTCCTTTTAAATAAGAAAAAATTATATGAATAAGTTTAGTGCTTGGTGTTACCTATTTGTTTCGATAATTTTACTTTGAACATAACCTTATCTGACAAATAAATTTTATTTACTTTTTGCTAAACAAATTACCGAATTTTCGGAGAATTTTTAAAATTCATTTTTCTTATATATAAATATTTACATGCGGGCCCAATAGGTTAAGTTTAAAAGTTCCATTCGAATTATAGATTAGAGTAAAGACAAAATCCAATAAGCCAAATTTATAAAATTCACAAATTAATATATAAAATTAAACTATAATAATCCGCCTAAGCCCATGAAAATTTAATGGCTCAAACCATGAACACCTCTTATATCAATAATATAATACTTCTAATTTTTATTATTAAATGATACATGATTAATTGTACATTTAATTACTCTCAAATTATTGAACTTATATCTACTCACATTAGAACTAATTTAAATATCAATTTTTTTTCTTTATGTCAATAACAACACCTCTAACAATTTATTTTTATAATGCATATAATAATTTATATTATAATTGAGTTTCAATTAAAAAAATTAAAAAAATAAATGATATCACCTTAATATTTTTTTCTTCAATTCACATATGTATCTATGAATTCAAGACTTGATGGACATGCCTTTTCCTTTTTTATTCCCCACTTTTCTCATTGGAATCGTTCAGGTTACATGTGTCGTTAACATTTTTCTCTCTTCCAACGTACAAAAAATGTTACGCGTTTGAGACTGATTGATTGACAACAAAATTAGATGTCCCGCGTTAGCACTCTCATGACTAAACTTTTAAGGTTTTTGATTTGATTGAAGTTGATTCACTTTGTTTTACTATGAATATGCAAGTCAACAATTGTAACAGCTACCCAAGAGCAAATCAAATACGACATGAATGTTATGTTTATAAAGATTGTAGATTGTCACAAGACAAAAAAACAGGACAAAATTATTAATATTTGATGGGCCCAGCTCTTGGGTCGGGCAACAAAGTCATTTTATTATTTAATGTTCATTAATTAATTAATAAAAATAATAAATTTAAAAAATAAAAAAATAAAAATCACCGTCAAAATCTTATCGTATCACATAAGATGTGATACAATTCATTACACACGAATTATACGACCACTCTTTATTTGTATTATAAATAATATTCCTAATGTACATATATTTAGTATAAATTTATTATTCAAATATTTTATTTTTTTATAAAATAGGATATTTTACATTCATTTATATACCAAGTAAATATTATCCTCTTTACATCTCCAATTAATTATAAATAGCCCCTTTTTTTTATTTTATGTCCTAAAATTTTGTGCAAAATGAGGATTCTAGCCTGAAAACCTCCCAACTTCTCTAACTGTGTGGTGTCGCATGTTGGGCTATCAAGGATTCTCAACTAATTTCAGTCCACATCAATATCCATATGTTAAAAGTTAAATTTTTAAGGCTAATTAATTATGATTAATAATTTTGAATTAAGAATGAATTAAAAATAAATAAGAATTCTGAATCAATTGATACATTAAATAAAATAGACTACATATAAGTGAAATTCATACCGAACATGTTAAAATTTCATTTAAGGTACATTGGTTTCATTTGGATCTTGAACGAGACCATGAAAAACATAGAAGATGAATTAAGAAAAGAAGTGTCTTTGTGTACCGTACAAAGATAATGAAAGTCCTTTTTATAGACTACATAAGTCACTTTAGGAAACCTATAACTAAGGAAAGGATATTATTTTACTTTATCTATTTAACAATAACTTAATTTTAAAATATTGTAAAATGCCATAAATTTTGAAGCTTGATTCATGCTCAATATAACAATATTAAAAATATTTAGGATCTATTAATGAATAGAATTTTTTGGGGGAAAAAATAAAAATTACAAGATAGAGCACTATTTATGTTTGACTTAGTTCAGAGTTAATTCAAGTTTAGCTCATTTTATTATTAAATTTTAATTTGATAAGTAATTTAAATAAAGCTTGAACTTGTGCACTTTTAACATATAAACTACAGGATAATATGTTAAAAATTTAAGTTACTCATATTAATTAATTGTACTTTTAATATTTGGTTAAGATTATCACACAGTGTAAATCCACTCGGCCCAACCCCAATTTTCCGTCTGTTTGAAAGATTATGGGCCAAAGTGCGTGTTAAAGAACTTGGGAACCTTATTGGGCCTGGAAATAGATCGTTAGTCATTTTGTAAGATATTACAACTTTTATTTGGGCCAAACTTAGTGCTTTCAATTTATGGTTTCGGTCCACTACATTACTCCTGTTGGTTTCATTTTGCATCGACCTTTCATAATCAATAGAACACATTCCACAATCATATTCACATTAAATTTACTTGAATTTTAACTAAGAAGAAAATATGAAGATATAAACAAATCTATTGCAAGTTTGTTAAATATGAATCGGGTTTGAGTTTTTTGAATAAGAACTATTTAAAAGTATTAAATACAAATATAACGCAATAATTTGTATATGAAACAAAGTTATCGTGAAATTTTTTAATTCCTACCATGGAGGAAAAAGAGGGGCACAATTTCTCATATGTAAATAGAAGGATGTTCGTTTGCGAGATGAATCATTCATAGAAAATCAAAGATCTAATATATTTACGGATCATTAAAATATTACATTCGATAAATAATATACGAGTGTGTAAATAATAAATTCGAACACACAAACATAGCATGTAATATGCCTATACTCATCCCTCTTAAGAATGAGAGAAAATGAATATTATTTAGGAGGAGTTGCCATATTACATAATGGTAAGTGTTAGTGTGTTATGATGGTTCACACATTTTTTGTTTTTGTTGTTATTATAATTAAAATAATTATTATGCTCACACCAGTGCTATGATATCCATCAATATTTTATAGAAAAGAGCAATTCTTTTTTCTAAATTATAAAAATCAAGAGGATGTTGGGAAATCCATTCCAAATAAACTTTTAGATATGAAAGTTCATTTGTAAAAAAATTATATATTTGGTAATTATTTTTAAATGAACTTTTAAAATAAGTCATTTTTTCAAAAGTCTATTTTGGATAAGTGTAAAATTATGATTTTTGAATTTTTTTTTGCACTTCTATTAAATGAACGTTAAAATATATTTTTATCAAACATTTATGCACTTTTAGATATGAAAGTTCATTTATAAAAAAATATGTATTTGTTAATTATTTGTGAATATACTTTTAAAATAAATCACTTTTTCAAAAATCTATTTTGGAGAAATGCAAAATTGTAACTTTTGAATTTCTTTTTTTATACTTCTACTAAATGAGCGTTAAAGTATATTTCTACCAATCACTTAACAATATTTATAAGTAATTTTTTAAAAAATTCATATTAAAAAATTTATTTTATAGGTGAACTTTAATTTAAAATTAGTTGATTTACAACTATTGTTTAATAAGCCATTGATTACGGAATAAGAAGACGTCGTTTACAGAATAAGACAACTCAGACCACATTCATATAAGCAGAATAGTGATGAGAAGCTGTGCTTTCACGCAACGTCAAGGGCAATATGGTAATTTTGAGGGGAGGTGAAATTTGTTCGAACTACCCCCAAAATTGCTTTTCCCACCCAAAAGCAACCGCCAAAATTCCTCTCCAGATTCAAAAACTTCACAAAAAGTTAATAAATTTCCTCTCATTGCTATTACCAAACCATACGTACAAAAATACATAATCTCATCTTTTAACTTGCCCTTTTGTCTCCTCTTCAGTTCCATTCCTCCTGTGCTGTCTAATTCCTGAGGTGCTAATCTTTTCCTTTATGATTTGATTGATTTTATATTTTTTATTGTTCAATTTTTTCTTTAGTAGGTTTAATATATTTGGTGCATCGGATGTTTCCTTGTTTGTTTGTGAGTCGCTGATTTTATCATCTAAAATAATCAGATCTGTTGTAGAATTTGACAGATATCTAGGGTTTTGGGTTGTAATATTGAATACAGAAATTGAACGAACGGAATTTTATGATAACTTTAACAGATTTAATTTTTTGAGGGTTAAGGGTGTAGAAAAGAGCAGGAGAAACAAATTGAAATAATAACTTCAAATTTTTTTTGTGTATATCTGTTATACCTATGTTGTTTGATCAGTTAAGAGTTACATTATTTTTTTTCCTGTGAATTATTAGTTAAGGCGAAAGAAATCACCGGAAAGCAAATTCTTTCGTAGCTTTTTTGTTTTTGTTTACGGGTTGAAACTGAAGTAAAACTCATTGAAATAATTGGCAAAATTGTGTGGGCATGGCAATTGTATCTGTATTTAATTAGTTTTTTGCTGTAAATTAATTAACTTTGTAAATTAACTATATATATATATATATTTTCCCTGAAATAGTAGTTAAGGAGAGAAAAATGGCTGGAAAAGGTGGAAAGGGGCTTGTGGCAGGGAAGACAATGGCAGCTGCAGCAGCTAACAAGGAGAAGGACAAGAAACGGCCGGTTTCCCGGTCAGCTCGTGCTGGCCTCCAGGTATAACTGTCACCTGATATTAGCAAAAGTTAATTCTTAATAATGTTATCTTCTTTTGATTTTTGTTGATCTTAATATATGTAGCTGCCGTCATCAAGTTTTAGTTGACTTTAAATTTTTCTGCAAATTGGAATTGTTGTAATTGAAGATAAATTGCACACTTCATTATTTTTGGATGAGGTAAATGTTTAAGTCATAATAATGACTGTGATGTACCTTGTGGCTGTATTGTGCATATAGAAAAGCATCTATGCAGCTCAAGGACCTGGAACCCGTTGTTAACTTGTGAAACAGTGAAATAATGTTATCAAATTTGGGTTGCATTGCATGCTCACATATGATCAATAGCTTACTTTTCATGTATACAATTTCATCTCCATGTAAGATGCATCTTAATGGAAGGTTGTGGCCAGGAGTAGTAGGGTTACTGGGCTCAATTTTTTGGATGAACTCATTATGCCGGATCAGAGGGGGTGGGTGGTAATAATCCCTTGGCCTCCTATGAGCAAGGGGCTGGTAGTGGACCGAGAACCATATGAATTGGCCCAGTAGAGAATAATGCGGGTCACTAGCAAAGCATTAGCACTTTTGCTGCCAGCATAACACTTGATTATTTTCCATGTGCATATTGATAGTGGGAGGAGTCTTATGTAGAAAACTTTTGCTGTTCTGTTCAGTTACTTATTTTTGTACTTCTCTTGTCTTGTGAGTGGCATGGAATGAAAATTGCAGATTGCTAAAATAAATTTCATTTGGCAAAAGTGTTTATCATGTTTTGCCCCCATGACGCTCAAATGCATAAATGCAGTCTATGTATTTGTTTGATCTTTCTTAACTGGCGCAAGCTTTTTTATGGTGGCTCTTAGTTTCCTGTGGGAAGAATTCATCGCCACCTCAAGTCAAGAACTAATGCCAATGGAAGAGTTGGAGCCACAGCAGCAGTTTACTCTGCTGCAATTCTTGAATATTTAACTGCTGAAGTGCTTGAGTTGGCTGGAAATGCCAGCAAAGATCTGAAAGTTAAGAGGATAACACCAAGGCACTTGCAACTGGCCATTCGCGGGGATGAGGAGCTTGACACCCTCATAAAAGGAACCATAGCTGGTGGTGGTGTGATTCCTCACATTCACAAATCCCTCATCAACAAAACCACCAAGGAATGAATTACTCTCATTTCTATTTTTCTGATGAACAGTGTTCTGTGTCTGCGACTGCTAGTATTGCTTCCATTTAATTTAGATTTGTAAGCTAGGCATTAGAATGGAGGTCGTAGTTAAGATCAACAAGTTGAACTGTTACCTGTGTTTGATCATTGATGTAGTTGGTTTCTAACCTTAAGTTTGATGATACATTCGTGCTTAATCTGCTAGAATTGACACCAGATTCTCTATTTACCCTTGGATTCATTATGAATAATGCGTTTGGTTTTATTTTTTGGAGCACATTGAAATTTTGATTGGATGATTGTGTCTGAATTGATGTATGTGCATTCTGATTTGTTGGTTTATGACCACACAATAGTGTTGGACAACATGGGTGTAGTGCTGAAACTTTGATTATCCATTTATGAGATTTTGATTATCCATTTTAGTTGGGAGTGCTACAGAGGATGCGGCAGCAATTCGAAGAGTTGCCCAAAGAGTAAAAAGGAATAAAATGTTAAAATTTGGCCTAGAAAGGAAAACATACCAACCGGCGTACGAGCACCAACAGTGGGTTTGCAATATCCGTTTTAATTATTTTCCCATTTAAATAACAATGACAGATTATTACAAAATTCGTCCTGCAATTCTATTTCGATCCTTATTATTATTTTTGCACTATTTTTCCCGTTCCATTCATGTACGTGAACTTTTTGCATTATGGTAAAATGTCTGAAAATGTTAATAATAAAATATCACTACGAAAGGGGAAATGTACCACTGTTCTACCAGACATTTTAACATTGTTCAGGCTCATGCCTCTTCTTATAATGAAAAAAAATTACCAGTCTTCTAGTTATCGAAAATAGAAAAAGAAAAATTAGGACCAGTAATTTTTCATTAATGGCTCAACAATGTGGATATCACACTCTACTCTTTAATTTTATTTAGTTCTCAACGAACTAATATCACACTGAAAATTTCACCTCGTTTTATTCATTTTCAGTGAAATATGATGAAACACCTAAATGCTCATGTGACAAAATGTAGTTAAGTATATAATTTAGCTTTATTTAATTCTATTTTCTTGTATAAATCAAAACACCATATCTTTCATTCATAAGAAGAACACTAATTTACTTTTAAATATACTACTACTAAATAATAATGTATTAAACAAATGCTAATATTGTTGAGAGTTGGACACGTTATTAGCATCAAATCTTCAAAATAAGATTTATCTAACAACATGCTCTAAAAGTTTTAAAATTAAGTCTCAGAAATAAAATCACCTTGGTTTCATAATATCAAATTACGTAAATTAAAAAGTAAAGCACAAAATAAAAATCAAAATGAAACATAGATATTATTTTATAGACTGCTAAATATCAACTCCCACAAAATGCTCTTAAATTAGCAATAGATTGGTGTCATAAGTGCTTGCTTGCAGACAAAAAAGCATCTTTGCGCAAATATAAGCAAATTGGCCCGACTCTGAGTTGGCCATATTAAAATTACCCAAAAAAATAAATAAAAATAAAATAGAAAACATCTGAAGATTCCATGTTAATTGAACAACGCATTCGTTTAAATATGCCATCGCATAGGCCCTTTGTTGTTTTATAACATCTTCTTCTTCATCTCACACACACACACACACACACTAGCTCTCTCTCTCTCTTTCTCTCTCTCTCTCCGCCGTGCCGCCGCCACCCCATCATGGATGCAACGCTCGTGCAGCCATACAAGAGCCTCTTTCTGCAACCGCGAATCAACCGGAGAGTTACCATGCAAAATCATAGACGCCCTCCCTTCATTCTGTCAGTGCTCACAGACAACAATTTAGATACATCATCGGCTCATGAATCCAAAAATGTTTACAGCGACAACTGGTTTGATCGTCTCGCCATTAACCATCTCTCCCACAGCTTACAAGCTTCAACAGGTCCTTTCACACACACACATATTCACAAAATTCACTTCCAATTCATATCATATAAACAATTTTGTGTGATTCTCTGGGTGCAAAAGTTTTCGACCATTTCTTCTGTGTGGGTCGCTCGAATGCCTGTCTGTTGGAGAAAGAAAAATAAATACAAAATTAATTTTACGTTGGATTATTGGATCGTTAATTAATTACTAAGGCTTACCGGGAACACACACACTAACACGGGTATGTGTGTGTTTTTGTTATGATGAATAGGGCTGAGAAGCAAGAAGAGTGGGTATGATGGGCTGGTGGAAGCTGCAACAATGGCGTCTCGGCGCTTCACTCCAATCCAACAAAGCCAAGTTGTTATTCAAACTCTTGAGACGGCCTTTCCTAGGCCTATACTTTCCTTGGCAAGTTCTCTTTACCATCTTTTTTAAGTTTTTCAATTTGTCATTATTCTTTCATCATTCCATATATAAGAAATGGTAAAGAATAATGTTTTCACTTATATGGTAAATTAATTGATTCTCTATTTTATTATTATGTTTTATCCTATATTTTATAATTTAGTGTGTGCCGGCGTGACATGTATCTTTGTTATATTAATAAGGAGTAGAGTTTAAAAAATAAATTGAGAATTGAAAAAATCAAATGACTATAATTTCAACGGAAGAGTAAAAAAATATTTGAATTTTCCAAGGACACATGGTGAAAATTAAGCTTATGGAATGTGGAGGAAAATACACAGGAAAAGATAACCATCAAACTTGCGGGTATAGTTTGATTTGATTAATTGTAAGTTGTAAAAAATTAAGGACGTCTTATGTTAAAACTAGTATTACTATGATGTTTTCCTGGAAGATGAGTAAGACTCAAAACAACTTAACACATAGTCAGGAGCTTTGGTTTTATCATTTTCTTTTTCTTTCTTTCTTTTTTATATTGTGAAGTGATCTATTATTTTATTTAATAAAAAATATACATGTTTGTATGCATGGATGGCAACATAGAATTTATAGCACAAGAATAAGCATTTGGGATATTGTTGTATTAGTATATGCTAAGTGTACAAAATATATATTTTTTAATATATATTTGAAGTGAATCATATATATTTTGACGTGTATGTCAAATGAAAAATAAAATAGACGATATGAAAAAAACATATATAACAAAAATATCCGAGAAGTCATTTTAATCCAAACTCAGAACTGCTGTGTGTGATGAGTTGATTCAAGTATGGGAATTTCTTTGTTAGCAGATCAAGACACTGCTGCCACCATCTAAATTTGCAAGAGAATACTTCGCCGTCTTCACGACAGTTTTCTTTTCTTGGCTTGTTGGTCCCTGCCAGGTATGTTCAGCATCCTCCTAGTAACTATATATTATACATCAAACGGCCAGCGTTGTAGACATAAAATTATTTATCAATCAAGAGCAATGATTACATCAAGAATATTGGTCGATTCTTTTTGTTGTGAAAGTAATATATGTCGTATCTCATTTCTTGTAAGGTGAGAGAGTCAGAGTTTGAAGGAAGAAGAGAGAAAAATGTTGTGCATATACCAAAATGCAGGTATCTTTTGCATAAAGTTCTTTCAAATTTATGAAGTCAACTTTCTCAATGAGAAATTTATGAAGCCGACTTTCGAGAATCAATCTGATTCGGACAGAATCTTTTATTGTAAAATCCTACTGCATTTTTTATATACTTATAAAATTTTAAACGTCACGAAACAATAAAAAATTCTATTTATGAATGAGACCCAATTGAAAAATCATAATCATAATGTAAAAAATAATATTATATATATATATATATTATTCTTATACTCATTCTCTTTCTCAATTATTATCACAACAACAACTAAATCAATTATTGTGTCGTCATCATCACTACTTAAAATCTTCTTCAGGTTTTTGGAGGGGACAAATTGTGTAGGAATGTGCACTAATCTTTGCAAGATGCCGTCTCAAGCGTTCATTAAGGAGTCCCTGGGAATGCCAATCAACATGGTCCCCAGTAAGCAGTTCACACTATAGCTAGTGCTTACTTTTACTAACTTGTTCTTAAGCTAATTTCTGCAAACATTTATCATTTACATACTTCATGACATGGTTCGAATACTATTGCAAGAAGACAACCAAACTGAGTGCACTTTATTCAGCAGAGTTTATATGTATCGGAGTGAACCTTTTTTTCTATAAAAAAACAGCCTTTTGATGTGAACACATTGAAGGATACAAGGGAAAAGTTGATTCATACCCAGAGGAGAAACAGTATGTGCACCGAAACTTGGAAGCCTAGCGCATCAACTCAATGGAGGACCCCATTTATAAGCCAGTTAATGCTGATTGTAGACCCACAATAGCCAATTTTGAAAGCTCCACATTCTTTTGTATTGCAGCAATATGTAACTTACATATTTTCTCTGAGCTAGAAGGCTTCAATCCACCCCCCAGCCAAAAAAAAAAAAAACAAAAAAGAACAGGGAGCAAAGACCAAAGGGGTTTATGTCATGGTCGGGCCTGAACTGATCGGTAGTTAAAATGTCATCATGCATATTGAGCAAAATCAACAGTTTTATGTGGTAAAAGATCTTGCAACACAGAATAAATGTAACAAATCCTAAATGAGTAGTCTATGAACAAGAATTTGTGAAAAGTTGATTTTTGGATTTAGAATGATCATTGAAACATGTTACATGTTTGCAGATTTTGATGATATGAGCTGTGAAATGATATTCGGTCAGGAGCCTCCACCACAATCCTTAGATCCAGCGTTCACGCAGCCATGTTACAAGCAATGTAATAGTTTTTTTCACTTCATTTATCGCCACACTTACCCTGCTAAATACATGGGATTTCTACTCTTTATACTGGAGCTTAATTCACTCCATCTGGACCAAAGAGTGGTATGCCTTAAAGGGCAGCTATGTTTCACAACAGTGTGAGATTGTGATATTCTTTTTTTAATATTCATGCAGGCAAGGCCACCCAAAGACACCAGAAGAACTGCACAAACTAAGACAGTATAGCTTTTCCAAGAAACAGAGAGAAATTTAAGGTTCACATGGTGTAGAGGGATGGTGAGCACCAAGAAGTTTGACCAGATCATTCTCTGCTCACCACCAATCTGTTTCATTACAGCTATTGACTTGGTTTATAGATGATTTATCATAAGACTCCTTTCGTTTCAAAAATTGCTGGTAATAAATTTAATAGACAATATATGAATTGATTGTTAAAGGTCCAGAACAAAGTAACTTCCTAATGCAAGTACAATTAAACAACCGGCTCATCCTTAATTAAGTCACTGTCTTTGTTAATCAATATGCGGTTCCAGCTCCTAGTCCTAAGATGTGACGGAATGGTCAAGTTGGTGATCATTTGATTGAGTCATCAATAGACCAAATCAATGGAAGAATTGAGAAGTACGATGAATTCCAATTCCGGGAAGCAGGATGTCTATTTCCATTGGCCAAAACTGGACATTTCTTGCAGGAATTTCTTTGATAACTTGATGGAGCATAGACTAAAATTGACTACCACTCAACTTAAGCAACCTAATGGCCAAGCCCTTGCCAGCAAAAGTGCTTTGATACAATAATGATTGTAGGGTTTAAGGAGAGCAGGGGTGGACTTTCACAGTGTTTCCCACTTCATGCAATCTTACGAAGTGACCAAAATAAATATGTTATGCCATCTTTTCTGTCTGGATGAGAGTGATGCATCCAAACAAACAAATTTTTGACACATTGGATAATGTTAGCTAGGAATTTAGTGGACTCATTAACAGAGATCAAGAAAACTTCTGCTGCCTAATTTCTCAATTGTCTCTATTGTGCTCCAAGGGTGTGTATCACCAGCAATGGAGCCGGGACTGGTAGGATCCATATAATTTTAAATCTATAATAAATTATACATATAAATTTATTAAGTTTTAAAATCAACCCCCAAATTTGCCATTGTTCTTGAAAAAAATTTCAATCTCACCGCCATTCTATGTAACGCCGATAAATAAAAGTATCCATAATCGTGATGGTTCGGATATGCTACTTAAAATCGACTTATGATGATATTTGTAACATGACCTAAGAAATGAATTTTTTATATAAAATTTTTATTAACATGCAAACAGAAAAGAAAGGATTCTAAATTAAGAATAAAAACGTTAAAAGATTGAAAGATGAGAAGCTACGAGCAGGTAAAAGAATTAAAGGTGATAAACAAAAATTTGGGTTGTTTAAGAAGAGAAGACAAAAAAAGCCAATAAATAATTTACCTCGTACCTTAGGCAGCTTAAGATAGCTTGCAGAAATATTTCCCTTCGTTCAATTTTCTGCCTTCCTTGAAATTCCATTTCTGTTATTATCTGGTAGAACTAATGGGCCTGCACTTTCTTTGGCGAAGAGACAGCTGGGGCTAGAGTTCACAAATATGTTTCGGACTATGGGTCAAATTCAAGTAAACCTAGACTTATTGGGTTGGGGCTTTATTTTTGTTGAATTGGGTTCAATTAATTTGGGTCGAATTAATTTGATTGAATATGGGTCCAAGTTTCTTCACTTCCATGGAAGTCCTCCACCCGTCCTCTTCTCTACCACCTATTGCCGCTTCCTTCGTATCCGACCTCCGCCGCCTCCTCCTCTACCCACCATATGACTCCCGTCTTTCTCTTTATACCTTCCACTCTTGGGATAAATATTGTCAGTCTAAATTAGAGAGAAATTACCCTGTTTGAAGTGTTCTCTCTATGGTACAGAGACCTATTATGTTTTGTTTAATGCAATGAAATTTATAATTAAAAATAAAATTTTATCTGTACATAGTAGAATGTGAAATAGAAAAAATTATCCGATAAAAAGGAATTTTCATGACTATGCCCTTAGTAGCAATATGATTTCATTTTTATGAATATATCGTGCTTGACATAAAGTTTGCTAGAGTTCGATTTATTAATTTAATAAATCAAATTTGAATACACTTTTTCGTTTAGTGAGATTTAAAATTTGACTCAATTAGTGAAAAAATAAAAAGATATGTAAAAAAAATTAAAATATTTAAACTCGATTCATGTTTGATTCGATTAAAGATCGTTCAACTTCAATTTAATTAATAATCAAATCAAACTCAAACACAATTTCTAAAATTTAATAGAAGTTCAAGTAAATTTAATTGGAAAGAAAAATGGAGGTTTTTATACACAGATGCTTTGGACCATTACTATTAATTTACGTGTGGTATGGCTTCGATCAATCATTACTTTTCAAATGCGAGCATGATATTTTTATGATTTTCGTATTATTTATGTAGCTTGCTGACATCCTATGGAAGGTTAGAAAACTATTTATTTGGCGATTTATCATTTATACCACTATTATAATCATTTTTACAAAGGATTTAATTAGATGAGAAGGATGTGGACGGTCAATTCTGGAGTTGGTGGCACGATTTGAAAATGTTCCCTAATTTCGATTAAGATTTAATATTTTACTTATTGCTTGGAATTTTAGTTTATTGTTTAAGATTATTTTCTAAGGTTTGTCATAGTTAGAATTGATTCCTAAGCTTAAGCGTTTGAATTGTTTTCCATTTTGATAATTTTGAGGTTATGAAATAATGTTTTATAGACTTTAATGTGTTCTAATTATGCGATTTAATGTTTCTAAGTCCTTTGCACTTAGGAGCATTGCTATATTATATTATATCTTGGATTTAGGACGTGAGAACTCAGCTTTAAAAGAGAAAAAAAGGAAAAGCAATCATATTATGCTAATAGAGATTAAGAGGGTTTTAAAATTAAATAACAAAAAAGAATAAAAATATAGAATAATGGTAGCACAGGTGATGTGTGAATAAAAGAATTAATTAGCTATTTCAGATATAGAGGTTATGTTTATTTTATTCAAAATATATCATTTTTATTTTATTATTTTTCACCAAAAATACTTCACACCTTATATTTTCAATTTTCAACTCTATATTATAATAATGAAATCCACTACTAACACATATATCTATATAATATATCACTACTTTCAAACAACATATTTGTAATGAGATCCACCAAATATAAATAATTCTAATAAATTATCGTATCCAAATTAAAATTTTAAAGTGGACTCACTATTATTATTTTTATTTAATTATATACTATTATTTTTTAAATAACATCATTTTAATAGATCCCACCATTTACATGTCATTCATATAATTAACCATTTTATCATATTTTTTTATTAAAAAATTCAAAAAATATATTAAATCAAATATATTCTCATTCTACTCTCTATAAAATTTTCATTAGAATTCTTATAATCAAATATATTTTTATTTTTACACAAATTTCAATAAAAAGTTGAAAATCTATTCCAATGCAACGGAAAATAAAAATTTTCATTGAGACGAAAACCATGCATCCCCATCCCCTAAATCGGAAATATAAAAATTTAGTTTGATGGTTGATAAGATTAAACTTTATGAAGCTATTGAACTGTGTGCATACATGATTATAGTAAAAACACACGAACTGCATTGTTAATAAATAAAGAGAACACATGAAGTACATTGTAATAAACAAATAAATTTGGAGGAAGTGGAATGGCCTGCGGCGACGTACACGGGATTGGGTTTGACTCTATCGTAACATCCTCCAAAGGATTCACGTGCCTAATTTTTTATATTTCATATTTTTTATTTTAAGTTTACATTCCATCCTATATTTTATATATATATATATATATTTATAATATAAAATAAAAAATAAAATATTAAATTAAAAGATAAAATCATGATTATACTTTGCTTGTTAATCTTAGCACTTATCCTCAGAGATTAAAAGCCAGTTTGATTTCATTTTTATGTTTTTAGTATTTTGAGGATTAAAAATATTTTTATTAGATTTTTGTGTAAAAATAAAAATATATTTGAATTAATTATGTTTTTATGAAAATTATATAAGTTTAAAAATAAACTTGTTTAATGATATTTTTCTTATATAAAAAGACATAAAATATGAGTAAATTTAAAAATTGGATTAATAGGTGTGTAAAAAAATATGAAATATTAGTAAGTTTGAAAATAAAAATAAATGATATTTATGATAAAAATAAGTAAAATATTTATATTTTTTTATTTTAGATAATAAAAAATAGTCTAAGCTGTGCACATGGAATAGGGTTGACTGTAAGATTATTGGAGATTGTTACTAGATAAGGTTGAAATAGATTGGCAAAACTTTCACGTTTTGAATTTGCGAATGTCTCTTAAAAGATTAGCATTTTTGTGAAAAGGTGAAGATGCCAACTTATTTCCAAGGGCTTCCTTTAAATATGCCATTGCACAGTCGTCTTTCTTAACAACATTATTACATGCTTTTTTCTCTTCACCTCACACATACACACACATGCACATGCACGGACACACACTTGCTCTCTCTGTCTCTCCTCCCCAGCTGAACCGCCCCCACCCCATCATGGATGCAACGCTCGTGCAGCCATACAAGAGGCTATTTCTGCCACCGCGAATCAACCGGAGAGTTACCGTGAAAAATCATGGACGCTCTCCCTTCATTCTGTCGGTGCTTACAGATACATCGTCCCCTCATGAACCCAAAAATGTTTACAAAGACAACTGGTTTGATCGTTTCATCATTAACCATGTCTCCAACAGCTTACAAACTTCAACAGGTTCTTTCACACACACACACACACCTACATATGTATGTATGTATATATATATATATACTATGGAATATTTTATACGCGTCTTGTAGATTTGTTCGTTAATTACTAGGGCTTAGCACACGCACATTAACACGGTTGTGTGTGTGTGTGTGTTATGATGAATAGGGCTGAGAAGCAACAAGAGTGGGTATGACGGGATGGTGGAAGCAGCAACAGTGGCGTCTCGTCACTTCACTCCAACCCAACAAAGAGAACTTGTTCTTGAAACTCTTGATAGGGCCTTTCCTAGGCCTATAATTAACCTGGCAAGTTCTCTTTGCCATCTTCTTAGCTTTCCATTCTGTCATAATTCTTAGTATTACTATAATCTTTTCCTTGAACATGATCAAGACTCAAAATAACTTAACACAACATTCAAGAGCTTTGCTTATATCATTATTTTATATTGTGAAATTGATCTATTGTTTTGAAAATGGATCCCATAAGTATTTTAATCCACGTTGAAAAGTGAAAACTGATGTGTATGATATTGAGTTGATTCAAGCACAAGAATTTTCTTTGTTAGCAGATCAAGACACTGCTGCCACAATCTAAATTTGCAAGAGAATACTACGCCGCCTTCACAAAAATTTGCTTAGGTTGGCTGGTTGGTCCGTCCGAGGTATGTTTGAGCATCCTACTAAGTAACAATCATCAAAATGCCATCTCTGTAAACATAAAATTATTCAACAGAGCAATAATTACATCAAGAATAGAATATATATGTAGATTCTTTTTGTTGTGGAAGTGATATTATTTCGTGTCTTCTTTCTTGTAAGGTGATAGAATCAGAGTTCGAAGGAAGAAAAGAGAAAAATGTCGTGCATATAAAAAAATGCAGGTACCTTTTGCATCCTTTGTTTTAGCCAACTTTCTCAATGAGAACCAATCTGACCTGATTCAGAAGCAGCAATCTTGCTATCAGAAGCCACGCGCGATCATGTTGCAGTTTCTTTTTTTTTTTTTTAAACTAATTTCTAATGGAATTGTTATATACGATTTTGTTAAGAATTAATTTCGAGTTGTGGTTTTATTAACTAAAATCTAATGTGGGGTTTTGAGAAATTTTGGATGGTTTGGCGGTTCTAATGAACAAAGACAAAAAGATCAAGTAAAAGCCAAAAAAATATTTTTCAAGATATTAGTAAAATATTTAAATTGACGTGAAAAAAATTAATTGAGTAATAACAATGTAGAATGCAAGGATTGAACTTTCATAATTACTAACTGCGAAGCAAATTGCATTATAGAAATGGAAACGAGATAAAACAATAATTAAGACCAAGTTAATTACAGAATTTCTAGGGACTTTAACATAATATAATATAGTCAAATAACCTACTAAGTTTTTTTTTTCTAATTTACTTGAATGGTTGGATTGAACTGCATCACTTTACTCAAATAATCTGTAAGAGAAATGAAAACTTTATGTGTGCAATAGCAGAAGATTTTACAAATCAATAAAATTCCCCTTTCCTTTAAACTAATCAATTAATGTTATAGAAGAGTTGATCCATCTAATTCTAGAAGATGAACAAATAATCATTAATGAAACTAATGGATACGCAAAACATTAGCTAAAAATTGACAAATAATTCAAGTATTTTACTTTTGCGAACTCTTCAAATTATTAAACATCCTCCATTGTTGCGATCAACTAATATAACTTAAGCACTAATGTAAACTTTTACATTAAGGGGTGGCGCGAGATGATTTATTCGAACTCTAAACCGTTATCAAACCACTTATGTGGTATGGTTTTGATTTAAATTTTTGAAATAATGTTACAGTGCAATGCAATTTGAACGGTCAAATAATTTTTAAAATTTTACGATCAATTTATGGTTCTTACTTGTTCTATTTCTCAATTATTTATCATCACGACGACTAGATCAGCTATTTTGTTGCCATGCATCATCCCTAACCAAAATTTCTTCAGGTTTTTGGAGGAGGCAAATTGTGTAGGAATGTGCACTAATCTTTGCAAGATGCCATCTCAAGTGTTCATTAAGGAGGCTTTTGGAATGCCAGTCAACATGGTCCCCAGTAAGCAACTCACACTATGGATAGTGCTTATTTTACTAACTTTTTTCTTAAGCTAATTTCTGCAAAGATTTATCATTTACAGACTTCATGACATGGTTAGAATACTATTCCAAGGAGACAACCAAACCGAGTGCAGATTATTCACCAGACCACGCCAACCTTAGTACTATAAAAAAATTTGCCTTTTTGACATGAACAAATTGAAGGACACAATCAGTGTGTAACTTGCATATTGAGCAAACACCAACAGTTTGCTGTGCTATAGCATCAGCAACAAATCCTAAATGAGTAGTTGTATATGATCAAGAATTGTGAAGAGTTATAGCCATATTCCAGCTGATTTTTGGATTTAGAATGATCGTGTGACACTTTATATATATTTGCAGATTTTGATGATATGAGCTGTGTAGTGACATTTGGTGAGGAGCCTCTACCACCATCTTTAGATCCAGCATTCACTCAGCCATGTTACAAGCAATGTAATAGTTTTTTTTTTTAACTTCATTTATCGCCACACTTACTCTACTAAATACATGGGATTTTACTGTTTTCACTGGACCTTAATTCACTCATTCTTGTTATAATATTCATGCAGGCAAGGCCACCCAAAGGCACCAGAAGAACTGCACAGACTAAAAGGAGTATTGCTGTTCCAAGAAACAGAAAGAAATTTAAGGGTCACATGGTGTGGAGGGAAGGTGAGCAGCAACAAGTTCAACCAGATCATTCTCGGATCGCCACCAATCTGTTTCACTACAGCTATTGATTTGTTTTTAGATTATGTATCATAAAATTCTGTTTGTTTCAATAATTGCTGATAATGAATTTCATTGCACCGTATATGGGGTTGATATCTAAAGGTTCAGAAAAAGGAATTTCCAAATGCAAGTAAATTAAACAACTGGCTCATTGATATGAACTTTCACAGTGTTTCCCACTTCATGCAATCTCGCAAAGTGACCAAAATAAATATGTTTCTGTCTGGATGAGAGTGATGCGTGCAAACCAAACAAATTTGTGACACAATGGAAAATGTTAGCTAGGAATTTAGTGGACTTCTTAACAGAGATCAGGAAAACTTGGGCTGCCCTAATTTCTGTTGGTTTTGAAGAGAAGACAAAAGCCAATAATCTGGTAGAACTAATGGGCCCCCACTTTTCTTCGACACAGAGACAGGTGGGGCTAGAGTTCACAAAATAGCTTTATTGGGTTGGGACCTTATTTTGTTGAATTAGGTTCGATTGGTTTGAATTGAATTAAGTCTTAAAAAAAAAATATGTGGGTCCAACTTTGCTCACTTCCATGGAAGTCCTCCACACGTCCTCTTCTCAACCACGCTTCCTCCGTTCCCGACCTCCGCCGCCGCCTCTTCCCACCAAATGACTCCCGTCTTTCTCTCTACACAAAAAAGGGCATCCTTGCTTTCCTTTTTTTCTACTTTTCTTTTCCTTTTTTTTTTTTTAGGTTTTCTTGTTTGGTTGTTTTTCTAGTCATCAGATTGATTCTTTCTTCGTATTTAACTCGAATTTCGCCTTTATATATTGAAAATGAAAAGTGGCATTTCGTGGCTATGTTGTATGGTACAACTTTTAGGAGCAAAAATAGAAGTTTTTACACACAGTTGCTTTGGACCGTTGCTATTAATTTACGTGGCATGGCTTCGATCACTCATTACTTAATGATTTTCAAATGAGAGAATGATTTTTTTATGATTTTCGTATTATTTTATGTAACTTGCTGAAATACTAAGGGAGGTTAGAAAACTATTTATTGGGCGATTTATCGTTGAGAATGATGTGGACGGTCAATTCTGGAGTTGGTGACACGATTTCTGAGTCCGTTGCACTTAAGAGCATTGCTAAATTATGTCTCGAATGTCGGGCTGACAACTAAGCTTTAAATTAAAAGAAAAGCCATAAGAGGTTTTAAAATTAAATAAAAAAAAAAGTTTAGAATAATGGTATAAATAAAATAATCGAAGAATTAGAGGATTCACAGATGCAAAACTGGTCTCATAATTTTGGGATGAAATGATATGGACCTAATTTGATGTTTATCAAACAACATTTGAATTTTAAACTTATCTGATGAAATAAAAATCTATGTTCCGATTCTGGGTATTTTGAACTTATTTCATTAGATAAAATTTATGTTGCGATTTTCGATAAATAACAGTATGAGTTTTTAATTTTAAAACAATCAATTTTGATTGTTGAACACTACCAAGCTATTCAGCAGTATCATACTTAATACTTACTTGAATAGTTTGAATACTTCTTTTTTCGTATAATGTATTTTCCATGGAAGCCCTCCACAGGTCCTCTTCTCAACCACTCTTCCGCCGTGCCCGACCTCCGCCGCCTCCTCTACCCACCAAATGACTCCCGTCTTTCTCTCTACACCTTCAAATCTTGGGATAAATATTCCGAGTCTAAAATAGAAAGAAACTACCATATAATACTTCGATTTTGGTAAATCTATACAGAAACGTAATATGTTTTATTTTATTTGCAAAGTATACATATATGGCAGCATACATTAAAATTTGAAATAAAAAAAACTTATTAAACAGAAAAGGAAAACCTTGCTTTCCTTTTTTACCCATTTTCTTTTCCTTTTCCTTTTCTTTTTTATTTTCTTATTTGGTTGTTTTTCTAGTCATGACATTGATTCTTTCTTCCGTGTTTGACTCGAATTTCATCTTTATTGTTAATATACATAAAAAAAACTGTATGAAATTGGACTCTATGAAGCTATTCAACTGTATGCATACGTAATGCTTCCTTGACTAGTTTGAATATTTCTTTTTTCATATAATTAACATAGATTGGCCATTTAATTCAAACACACGACCTACATAATTAATAAATAAAGAAATCACATGAACTACGTTGTAATAAATAAAGAAAACACATGAACTGCATTGTAATAAATAAAGAAATTGGGAAGTGGGAAGGCGAATAGGGGTTTAACTCTTGGTTAACATCTCCCCAAAAGTTTCACATGCCCACTTTTGCTGTGAATCTTACCCTTACCACATGACTTATCCTAAAATAAAGCGGCGCTAGGATTTCATTGTAAGATTTTTTTGGAGATTCCTACTAAATAGTAAGACTAATCCCATAATAAATATTTGAAGAAATTTTAGATTAGAATTAGACTTTAGAAAACTAAATTTACTACTAATACTTGATTTTTGCAATCACTCGAACACAATATTTTCTTGTAGTGAAATCTTATTCTGAACATTGTTTAATCACAAGTAAAACTTTCATATATGTCTATTTATATGCTCTCAAACATTGTTTCTGCTATGTGCATGAATTAACCAAATAAACAATTGAATTTGTAATATTGCATGTTGATTTGAGATGAAAATGAGGGTGAGTTTCATAATGTGTTTATCAAATTTTGAGATTCACTTGAAGCCTTGGACCTCGGACCTTAACTCGGTGATTGGTGATTTGTTTTGTTAGATCTATTTTATAAATTTAAAAATATATATTTTTGAAAAATAATATAACTAATTTTTTTTTAAAAATATGTTTAATATAATAATATAGATAATCAATCTGTTTGGCAAAACTTGCACGATTCAAATATGCCAATATCTCTTAGGCCCTATTTATTTTGAAATATTAGGCTGTACATACAATAATATACAGCCATTCAATCATTTATTTTGTTAGATGGTTGGCCCACTACTTTTTTGTCGGTCCGACATAAAATGTCATCTGGCACGATACGCTATAACACCTAGGGTGGGGTGTGATATAACAATCCATATTGATCTATGAATTATTCAAATTTTCATTCTTACCCTTTAACAATGAAATTAAATGATGTTAATTTCATGAACTCTTTTAAACAATCCTCAATTCAAAAAATTAAAATGAAAAAATCCATAATCAAGATGATTAGTCAATAGTAATTACTTCTCTTTATTACTGTCATTTCATTACAGCAAGATTGACGCAAGTTGGATGCTGATCGCTACCATTTCATTTCAAAAATAATATTTATTCTGCCGATTTTCTAGTGCTCATCGGCGGCGGAGGCGGTGGTTATTGTGATGGGCCAGGGGCGCAGAGGGGTGCCATCTTCTTCTTTGTCCATCACGGTCTTACTGCTATAGTTTTGCTATATTTTTGCTTTGATCTTTTAATGTTTCTTTCCTATTCATTGGATATTTCTGAGGGATTTAATTTCTAAAAATGGCTAAGCAATATTTGTAGGTTATTTTTCCATAGTTACAAGTTTTCTTCCATTACAAGGATAATTTTCAACACCCACGATGAAAAGGTTTTTATTTTATATTTTAATACTTTTTTCCTTTTTAATTTTTTTACTAAAATTCATAACTGTAAGTTTTTGTTAATTGACATTTTAAATACCACAATTTGATATTCTTATTTGTTATTTTATGGCAATCACATGGCAAATATTAATTAATAAAAAGCAAACATAAGGAGTTGAATTTTTATTATAGTATTTTAGAAAATCAGAAAAAAAATAGGGGGGGGGGGGGGGTTTAAAACACATTGGAAGATGTAATTTAGAAGGGAAGGTAGATGTGAATTTGGGGAGAATTCACTAAGAGTATTTTGGTGATATAATTAATTATCACACAATATATACATTTGATTCGATTTTATATTAAAAAATATTATTTTTATAATGAATCAAATTACATATAATATTTATTGATAATATAGTCCATATCCTGTAACTTATTATATTTTTAATCAATCATCTTATATGTCATCCAACGGCTCGACAAAAAGGCTCTTAAAAGATTAACACTGTGTGAACGTTTGAAGATTCTATCTTATTTCAGCAAGGCCTTCGTTTAAATATGCCATCGTATAGGGTTTTGCTTAATTAACATCTCTCTTAAAAACATCATTCCATGCTTTTTTCTCTTCTTCTTCACCTCACACACACACACACACTAGCGCTCTCTCTCTCTCTCCCCCCCCTCTCCACCGTTCCTCCACCACCCCATCATGGATGCAACGCTCGTGCTGCCATGTAAGAGCCTCTTTCGGCCACCGCTAGTCAACCGGAGAGTTACCATGCAAAATCGTAGACGCTCTCCCTTCATTCTGTCAGTGCTCGCAGACAACAAGTCAGATACATCATCCACTCATGAATCCAAAAACGTCTACAACGACAACTGGTTTGATCGTATCGCCATTCACCATGTTTCCCACGCCTTACAAACTTCAACAGGTTCTTTCACACAAACACACAAACACACACACACACACACATATAGATATATATGTACTGAAAACTCTTCCAATTCATATGACATAAACAAGGGTAAAATACAGTTACCGTCTCTACTAATATAGCATTGGGGTGCAAATTTGACAAAAAAAAAAAAAAAAAAAGAAAAAGAAAAAAGCCACTTACTTTAACATACAAAAGTTTAGGGGTCAATTACATTTAAACGAATGATTTCTCAAATAAAATTAAATTAATATGGTACAAATAACAAACAGTGATACATAATTTTAAACATAAGAATAAATTACATCTAATGCATGTTATTTATTAAGAATTAATTAGACTGTTTTACTTTCAAAATAAAGGTATTCCCAAGCATAATTAAAAAATAGTCTAGCACAATTATCTAATGTACTTCGAATACAAAATGCATTGTGACACTTAAAATGAAGATATTCTTATATTAATTTTTTGAATAAATTTCATTTTACCCTTTCTACTTTTGTTAAGTATCACTTTACTCCCTTTATATTTTTAATTTTCTCACTTTACTGCTTTGTATTCTCATTCTATCTCACTGTACCCCTTATATTCTCATTATCTCACTTTATCCCCTTGTACTTTAAGAAAATTAACCAAATTACCCTTACTAATTATTTATAGTAAAATTACTTTAAAAATTTTTAAAATTAGTAAACTTGTATTTATATTCTAATATTTTTTCAACTTAATTAATATAACTTAAAATTAAATTTATTTTAAATTTTATTATTCTTAAAGTTTGATAGTTATTTTTTATAAATATAGTTCCTATTAAATTTTTATATCGTATGATATTTTTATTAGTTAATATATTTTACTTATAAATTTTTAACTTATCATAAATATAAAAAATATATAAAATATTTCTAAAAAGTATTTTGTTAAGTACATAAAATATAAATAAAAAAATTTCTCATTGTTAATGTAATTATTAAAATTTCATAAAAATAATGTTAAATTAAAAAAAAATTAAGGTATAATTTAATACTATTAAATAAATTATAAATAGTCAAATTTATCGTAATTAATAGATACTATATTCTATTTAAAAAATTATAGTCATTTTACTAATTAATTTTATTACATTACTTGATTATAATGATTATTTTTTAATTTAACATAGTTTCTATGAACTTATAATAATTCTATTAATAATAAAAAAATTATTACTAATGTTTTATGTATTTAGTAAGACATTATTTAAATATATTTTATATATTTTTTAAATTTGAATTGAGTAGAAAATTCATAAGCTAATAAAATATTTTCTACTATATACTAATTTGATAGAAATTATGTTAAATTTAAAATTTAAGTACAATAAAATCTTAAATAAATCTAATATCAAGTATTAATTAAATTAAAAAAAATATTAGAAGATAAATTTGTTATTAATAATGCATATTTCTTTCAGTAGTAAAAATTAAAATTTAATGAGTTATAGTACAAATATTTTTATTATTATTGGAATTTTTTTGAGTAATAACAATTAAATTTAAGAATTTATTAATATAAAAATTATATATTGTGGCTTGAGCACTCTTTTGTACTTCAAAAAGTACTTTAACAATGAGATTATGCATATTTAAAATATAAAATCATATGTAAATATACTTTTAAATTAGTTAAATTAAGAGACTTTAGGAGCAACATCAAATATATAAGAACATTAATTATGCTGACCATTAATTGCATAGGTGGTAAGTACCGTTTTTAAAAAGCAGGGGGTAAATTATGCATATACCATAGTTCAGGGGGTAAATTGTATTTTATCTATAAAGCCAACCATTAATTACACAGGTGGTGGTATGTAACAGTTTCTAAAAAACAGGGGTAAATTATGCACATACCTTAGTTCGGTGTTAAATTGTATTTTATCTATAAAGCCATTATTGGTAATTCATTTAATACTACAAGGACAACTTGGTCATTTAACCCTCAACATTAATAGAGTCAATGATCAAATAATAGATTAATCATCGATTCCAAGGAGACTAAATGAAGGTTTTTGAAGTAAAGATGGGCAAGTATTACATATTCCATAGTTCGAAGGGGTAAATTACATTCCACCTTCTAAACAATTTCGAAAATGGCAAAAAAATCAGCACAAATATATGAAAATGGATAATATACTATTCAAAATACAAACGTAAAAGAATAGTTCAAGAATAAAAATACGATTTATTTTAATTTTATTTTTATATGTATCGTATTTGCACTTATTTTTTAAATTATGCAAATTTATTTTATATGTGTTACTATATCATTCAATTTATAATTATAACACAATTTAGGGATAATTATATAATCGTATTTAATATTTTTATAAGTTATTACAATATTTTTATTTTTCAAGCGTATGATATTCAATTAAATGCTTATAAATAATTTAGATATATATTTTTATATTTTGGAAAATATTTGAAAATTAGAAAGATAGGAGTATTATTTATCAAGTATAATATGAACTCCACAAACATTTCACCTCAAGTATTAAGTTTAAAATATTAACAAAAAATAAAAATATTTTTTAATTATATTTATAAATACATATGTCCCTCAAATACAGAAACAAAATTAAAAAGGTTTGATCGTTAATTCTAGGGTTTAACCCGCGCACACACAATTTAACACGTACGGCTGTGTGAGCGTGTGTTAGTTATGATGAATAGGGCTGAGAAACAACAAGAGTGGGTATGATGGGATGGTGGAAGCAGCAACAATGGCGTCTCGTCACTTCACTCCAATCCAACAAAGACAACTTGTTCTTGAAACTCTTGATAGGGCCTTTCCAAGGCCTATACTTAACCTGGCAAGTTCTCTTTACCATCTTCTAAGTTTTTCATTGTCATAATTCTTATTTAGTATTACTATAATGTTTTCCTTGAACATGATCAAGACTCAAAACAGCTTAACACAGACAGTCAAGAGCTTTGGTTTTATCATTATTTCTTTATATTGTGTAACTGATCTAATGTTTTATTTGATCAAAATGGATCCCATCCCCATAAGTCGTTTCAATCGAGACTGAAAAGTCAAAACTGCAGTTCCTATGATGAGTTGATTCAAGTATAGGAATTTTCTTTGATAGCAGATTAAGACACTGCTGCCACCTTCAAAATTTGCAAGAGAATACTACGCGGCCTTCACAAAAATTTTCTTTCCTTGGCTGGTTGGTCCCTGTGAGGTATGTTTGACCATCCTACTAAGCAATAAGTCATCAAAATTACATCACGAATAGAACATAGGTAGATGTTTTTTTGTTGTGGAAGTGATATTATATCGTATCTTCTTTCTTGTCTTGTAAGGTGAGAGAGTCAGAGTTCGAAGGAAGAAAAGAGAAAAATGTAGTGCATATAAAAAAATGCAGGTATTCTTTCATCCAACTCTCTTTCTCTCTCTCAATTATTTACCATCACGACGGCTAAATCAATTATTGTGTTGTCATCATCGCTTTTTAAAATTTTCTTCAGGTTTTTGGAGGCGACAAATTGTGTAGGAATTTGCACTAATCTTTGCAAGATGCCGTCTCAAGTGTTTGTTAAGGAGGCTTTTGGAATGTCACTCAACATGGTCCCCAGTAAGCAGCTCACACTATACTGACATTTTCTTAAGCTGATTTCTGCAAACATTTATCATTTACATAGTTCATGACATGGTTAGAATACTATTCCAAGGAGACAACCAAAACTATTGATACTATAATACTATAAATGAATACCCTTTTGATGCGAACACATGAAACGACACAAGGCTTTTCTATCAGTATGTAGCTTGCATATTTTTTGTTTTCTGAACTATAAGCCGTCTATCAAGAATAAATGCAACAAATCCTAAATGAGTAGTATATGATCAAGAATTATACAAAGTTATCTCCATCCAGCTGACTTTTGGATATAGAGTGATCCTTTCACGCATTTACATTGTTGCAGATTTTGATGATATGAGCTGTGAAATGATATACGGTGAGGAGCCTCTACCACAATCCTTAGATCCAGCGTTCACACAGCCATGTTACAAGCAATGTAATAGATTGTCTTTTTTTTTTTTTTTTACTTAATTTATCGCCACACTTACTCTACTAAACACATGGGATTTTACCGTTTTCACTGGACCTTAAATTCACTCATTCTTCTCATAATATTAATGCAGGCAAGTCCACCCGAAGGCACCAGAAGAGCTGCACAGACTGATAGAGTACCAAGAAGTTCAACCACATCATTCTCTGCTCGCCGCCAATCTGTTTCACTACAGCTGTTGACTTGTTTTAAGATTATTTATCATAAAACTCTGTTTGTTTCAATAATTGCTGATAATAAATTTCATAGTACCATATATGGTTTGATATCTAAATGTCCAGAACAAAGGAACTTCCTAATATGCAACTAAATTAAACAGCTTGTCCAAGCAAATGAGATATTACTACTGTCTTTGTTAATCTGCGATTCCAGCCCCTGGTCCTAAGATGTCACAGAATGGTCAAGTTGGTGATCATTTGAATGAGTTATCAATAGACCAAATCAATGGTAGGATCCAGAAGTACGATGAATTCCCATTCTGGGAAGCAGGATGTCTATTTCCATTGGCCAAAACATGACGTTTATTCTAGGAATTTCTTTGGTAACCTAATGGCCAAGCCCTTGCCTGCAAATGTGCTTTGACTCCATTACACTATTTTTATAACGAGATCAATAACCAAATAGGTCTTATTGCTGATCACCAATTTAATCGATCTGATCGGTTCAACTGTTAGTTCGACGGTATGATAAAGAATAATTATATTTTTTATTATATTATTTATAAAATAATAATGTAATAGACTAATAATATATAAAGTAAAAGAAAATAAATAGCCAATTAAAACACACACAAAATAGCCATATACATATAACTAAATAATAAGTTTAAGATTTAATAAAAAATAATAATAAAATAGAAATATATTTGATTTTTAATTTGACTGGTTGATCGAATTTTTTATTTTTTATCTCTAAACTGATCAGATCAACTATCAATTCATAATTGAACCAATCAAATCAATCGATCCACCAATTCATAATTGAACCAATCAAATCAATCGATCCGTCGGATTTTTAAAACCGGGATTGGTTGTAGGGCTTAAGGAGAGCAGGGGTGGACTTTCACAGTGTATCCCACTTCATGCAATCTCACATAGTGACCAAAATAAATATGTTCTGCTATCATTTCTGTCTGGATGAGAGTTGATGCAACAATGCAGACAAGATCAAAAATTCAGTTTCTTAAGATGAGAAGATAAAAGCAAGTAAATAAACCATGCATTTAACTCGTAGATTAAACAGCTTAGGATATATATATATATATATGTAGGTTGCAGATATAATTCCATTGTCATTTTCGGACAGAACTTTGATTATAAATTTTATTGCATCTCATGTGTACTTTAAATTTCCGCATGCCTTGAAATTCAATTTGAAGTCTTAATTTTGTAGACCTAATGGGCCTGCACTTTTCTTCAACTAAGAGAGGGCCATTTTCATATAGCTAGTCCAATTTAATTGGGCCCTATCTGAGACTGTACCTTCAATCAGACGGGAGATCAAATTTCGTTGCATCCTTTTCCAACAAGAAAAAGATAAATTTTTTTGACCTTCTCAACTCATTCAATTAACAAAAATTCTGGAAATCCCACCTTTTACTTGCAAATTTACATTTTTTATAATTAGTATAGGTTATGTAAGTAAATAAGAAAGAGTAATTGAAATTACTGATTTTTAACTCGGCATATTTTTATTTTCTTTTTTAATTTTGACTAGAAATGATTGTCGAATATAGCCTTGAGATGGATTTGGTATATTTTGTTGAAGACGTGTTTCTTCAAGTCTAACTGCATTAAAATTTTATTTTTATCTTGTGAAAATTTTGTCATTTAAAAATAATTAACTTATTTAATGCTTCTTAACTATTTGAAGAAAAACTTTGAACATTTCGCACTAGTGAGAGTCTGAACCGCCAAAGGCCCAGGGATTGGGAGTTTGGAGGCATGGGCTTGACAATGAATCCATCGATAAACAATAGAATAGCCCAATAGCTGTGGGCTATCAAATAGAAAGAGTAATGCTGTACGTTCAAGTACTTTTTAATTTCATAGAGCAATACACATATTCTACTCTCACTTTTGCAACAGAAATAGAAGATCAAAGAAGAGATTTGGAATAGAATAGAGGATCTGAACTTCATACAAAGTGGTTCTTGTCCGAGTTTAATATAAACAACTGGACTTTTTGTTAAGGTCCAAACATATATTATCCAGGCTAATAATTAAACAGGGCCAGAAATATATCAAATTAATCACATAAACGAAATTGAATGACACACTAAGCTTGCCGAAAGTTTACGTTAAGAAATATTAAACGGAATTTATGTAAGAAATATTAAAACGGTTGATGGGATCATCCATTATGGCTTATCCAATCAAAGTAGTTCAAAAAAATAAAATTTGGTGTGAAGAAAAACTACTCTGTGGGAAAAAAAAAATCCTAAAAAAATAGATCTCTTGTTTTTATTATAGGATCGTGATTGGAATCCATATTATGGAAGGAGACATAAAAAAAAAAAAGAGTAAGAGTAGCTTCTTTTATGTAATTTTCGAGTAGAATTTAAAAGCATAATTTGGAAGTCTCCAAGAAAACACCACATAAAAAAAAAAAAGAGTAAGAGTAGCTTCTTTTATGTAATTTTCGAGTAGAATTTAAAAGCATAATTTGGAAGTCTCCAAGAAAACACCACTTGAGGTGATTATGACTAAAATCCCTTTCATTAATTGGATTTGGAAGAAATTGAGCTCACAATTCGAATTTTAATAAGTTTCTTAAACTTACATAATTTATTTTAACCAAGTTTATTTTGACCAACAGTTAATAATTAAACCATCAAACTCACTGAAGCATAACGAGAGAATCACTATCTGCAATTGGGGGTTTAAGAACACCACCATCTTCAATGGGACTGTCTGATAATGTTCTGGAGAAAAACAAACACACCATCAATCACCATTATCAATTTTCTCCACAGGATAGAAACTAACACACCATCAATCACCATTATCAATTTTCTCCACAGGATAGCATTTCCTCTCCAAGAATCAACTCAAATTAACCATCACAGAACTTCTCTTTGCTATCAAGGCTTCACCTCTTTCACCCCTCAGCTCGGTTTCTGGAGAATTGTAGGATGTTGAGCTCAAAGAGATCACGCTTGGGCCGATTCGGTTGAAAGGCGAGAGCCATTTGGCTTTCATATAATGGGTTTCGCGCCAAGGAGGCAAAAGCATGCCCCTCTTCTTCAAGCCGTGCTTCGCTGCTTCTGATACAATGCCAATGATCTTCTCAAGACGATCGGCTTTTCCTACGACAATGTAGGGCAGTGTTTGGAGAACCAGTCTGTATGCCTTGGTGGACCTTGCAATTTCAAACTCCGATCTGAAATCCATGTCGATTATCAATCTCTCCCCTTCAATTATCACATCCATATACTCATATTCTCCTGTAGAAAACAATACTTTTTTTTACCTTTCCATGATTTGTTAACTATTAAAATTGAAGAAAAAGGCATTCTTGCCACAAATAATTCCTGGAATTAAGCCAGAAAGAGGACAATTTTGCAGCCGAATGGAAAATGGAATTTACCAGCGGGGAAAGAAGGGGATTTTTCCCATTTTGATTTGCAGATTGAAGCATTGTATCCTAGAGCTGTTAGACCATCTGCCACAATTTTTCTGCGAAACCCCTCCTTACGCTTACTGATCTTGTTTCTCTCAACTATTCTCGCAGTGTCGGCTAGCAGATTTCTTTCAGAAACACTAGAACAGTATACCAAACTCTGCTCCATTGGGAAAGAATTTTTCAGATACGTCACACATACAATAAAACAAAATATTGAAAATTGGTGAAAAATATTCAACCATGAAATGTCATGACAAATCGTCCTGTCCAAAAATATATACCTTGATGGCAGATAAATCAGGTGTCTCGTCTATTCCTCTCATTTTCAATCTCTTCTTAATTTCCAAGTAGATCTTTGAGTGAAGGAGATCTCTAGAAACTCTAGATTGGGAGGCGTGTCTCTGGAGCTCCGGCTTGTTGACGGGTTCGGAAGCAGATGAATTTGGCAATGGGTCGAGGCCCCCCATGAGGCTGGCGGCGATGGCATTGGAAGAGAGGTGTTGTTGGGCATCGGGGAGTGGAGAAGGGAAGCTGAAATCAGAAGATTCGGAACAGATGCTGGGGCTCCTGGAATGGGCGTGACAGAGTTGCCAAAGCTGCTCCCTCCGTATTACAGCTTCGACAAGCCTCTCCCAGTTGTCATAGATCCTCGACATAACAATCACCTCCCCAGTTGAACTCCCGAAAGTCTTGCAGTGATGTTCGACGTCGGAAATCGGAATGATAAAATCCATAAACCCCGATGATCCAGAACAACAGTCGGACGCTTGTAAAAAGGGTTAAATACAAATAGGTAAATTGCAAAATAACCCCTTTTTGAAATTTAATAGCCAAAAAGCCACCCCGGGGTACGGGTTCTGTGACTTCTTTAGATTTTTTATATGTAAAAAATATTATCATCTCTCTTATTTTTTGTCACCTGGATTTAATTGTAGTGGGTGTGGGTCCAATTGAATTCATTAGAAAGAAATAATGGACTAAAGTTTAAATATAAAATTCAAATTAAACTGCACATCAGTAATAGAATTTCCAATTATGTGTGTTTACAAAATGACATAAAAAAACTTGCTCAATAAACGAATAAGTACGACATGTATTTTGGATTGTAATATGTAAACAATACATATACCTTGTTTACATATCATTAAAAAGTACATTATCATAAATACAATAATAAAAAAAATTATTATTTTGTATTGTATGTTATATTGTACATAATATATATACGTAATGTGTATATAATTAATTTTAAATATACATATAAATATGATATATATATATTATACAATACAAATAAAAGTTCCAAATTGGTAAAAAGCAACAATACACAAATGTGTAAATTATGAAAACTAGTTGATTTGGATTAAAAAACAAGAAAACATAAAATTCACTCATGGAGAGAGAAATCTTTCCACCATGAAAAGAAATGAGATTATGACAAATACAACACATTTAAAAAATTAAGCAAATTTTATTTATGTAGAGCCCATGAACAGAGCTACAAAAGTGAACATAAAACCCACAAAAGAATGGGCTAATCCAACAAATCTTGTTTCCACATTTAAAAGGGCCACAAGTTCATCTCTCGAGAATCAAATTAGTTTACAAAATTCTATAAAATCCTACTCTCCCTCATAACCAAGTTCTCCAAAGATAGGGCTAGGAATGGAGTTGGTGTAACTCCGAAAGCCTTGCAAATCATGAAGGTTTGGACAGCTGGGGCTAGGGTTGAGAATATTGTTTTGGATCATAGTTATGGTCCGAATTCAAGTCATATTAGACTTATTGGATTGGGGCCTTACTTTTTGTTGGGTTGGTAACTCTGATTGAAATATGGGTCCAAGTTTGCTCACTTCCACGAAAGCCCACCATACGTCCTCTTCTATACCCACCAAACGACACTCTAAATTAGAAAGAAATTATATTTTTTTTAATGCAATGAAATTTACAGTACAGAAATTAGCTTTATAACAAAAAAAAAAAGGGCATTCTTGCTTTCCTTTTTCTTATTCCCTTATCTTTTTATTTTTTTGTTTGGTTGTTTTTTCAGATGCGTATTTAAATCGAATTTCAACTTTATGTGTTGAAAATGAAAAGTGGTATTCCGTGTCTGTTTTGTATGGCACAACTTTTAGGACGATGATACTTTCATTTTTCTGACCCCTGGTGTGTTGTTTTCGTGAGAATGTTGTAAGGTATGGGTATAAGGGTGTGTGCCATTGTAAAGATGGGACATAAAGCCCCTAATTGGAAGAAGATCCAAGTTTTTAAGTGGTGTGGCTTTGGTCACAATATATATTGTTAGATATATTTGCAAATTAGTTGTTTTCTCATAGAAAATTGATATTGATAATTAAAAATAATTAGTGGCACACTACTCTTCACTATAATATTAAGTAATTAACATAAATTAGTGAAGCATCTATAGCATCTTTTGAAGAGGCAGTATAAATTTCGTGCTATCATTTTACTAAGTAAATATCAGATTAAAACTTGCGTGTTTTTTTATTGTAAATTAAAGGAGGTTTGATGCGTATCAAAATAATAGATATCAAGGATTAATAATCCGCTTGATAGATAACTCGATTCTCCCACAAGAATGCATGCAAAAAATAGATAGAGTGTTGAATTTTATCCACCGAAAAGTCATGTTTTTATATAATAAATAGTAAATTATTGAATCCATTTGAAGCCAGAATTCTACTTCGGACAACTTAGGATTATCTAAAAATATTAATTAAGCAACTACGTCGAACCAAGATAGACCTATTCAGGTCGGCCCGATCCTTATGGTAGACATATATTGGGTTTGAACTATTTAGGTTAAATAAATTCACATAAGCCAAATACTCAAAATATAACCTAAACATTCACGCTCAACTACTAGGTTTAATTTAGGGCATATCAAGATTGTTGAACAATCTACTCACTGATCCTTAATTGTTGGCATGGCCCTTTATTAGCTTTAAGTTACCCAATAACAGTAGAAAAGTGCTTATTTGTAGTCTAATTTAGGTAATAATTTTTTATTTTTTTTTGGTTTGATTTAGATAAGAGTAATGTTAATATCACCCATTAGTCTTCATTTTTTTTCTTCACATTTTCTAATTTTAGTAAGCAATTATTGCAATTAATTTATTTAGATGGGTGAATGCGTTCCAGATCAGGGGATGAAAAAAGAGTTAAAAGCTAGTCGGTAATTTAATTAATTCACTTGGAATGTGTGTTTGAATTTTGATGTGCATTTATAAACAAGAAATTTCTAATTTAATATTATAAATGCTATCTAAAACTTCATATTTCTATTTTAATTAAGGGTGAATTTCAATTTGCCCCCTCTACTATATCCATGTAATACTTTGCCCTCTCAAACTAAGAAAATACAATTTATTTTTCAATTTCTTGAAATTTTAAGTTGTTATTGAACTTAATAATATAAAGCAATTAATTTAAATTATATCAATTATAAATTGCCATATAGTTGAATTTTATATTTAAGATAGGTTATCAATTTCTTAACCTTTCAATACTAGGTAGGTGTCAACTTTATATATAATTTTACGATTTGTTGAGATTGAAATTTTTGGTAAACGATTGCACCGATTTGATTACTTCCACATTCTTTAAGAGGTACCTCTTCTCTCAAAATTAAGAGACCGTTTTGTTGAGTTCCTTATAGATAATTATTTAACATTTAAGATATATTCTACCTACCAACGTGCATAGAGTTTGGATTATCTAACCATTTTACTTAAAGGTTTGTCGAACTTCCCCCAAAGTATTAATTATTTGAAAAATATTTTTTATAATTATGAGTAAAATTACTTTATTAAACAAATTATTGTTTGTATAAAATTTGATTTTTATAGTTGGTCTAGTTAAATTAATTATTTTATATTATTAAATTCAGATAAAATTGAAATTTTTAACTCAATATTTCTCCAATTATTTTGAAAAGTGGGAAAAGAATTGATAAACATATTTTATTTTTTAGTTGGAGGAAGGTAAAAAATATATTTTTTTTTAAGGGGGCAAAATGTTACATGCATACAGTTGAGGGGAAAGTGAAATTCACCCTTTTAATAATGAAATTAACAAATGATGCTATGAAAAAATGGGGTCTAAAGGGCTAGAAGAAATCAGTACTAACATCTCACATACACCTTACTACAAGTCTACATCACTTGTAACTTTTAACTGGAAATATTCTTTTGAAGACATAAAAGCCTAAACGCACTTCTCCTCACCTGGAAAAGGCCAATCACATACAATTATAATCATATTTCTTATCAAACTTCAGACCATCCATGCTACAACCAATGATTGATTGAAACTCCAATCCTTCACAGATCAGAATAATCTAAAAAAGTAAAACAAACAAAAGTCATTAGGTAAAGGAAAACTTCAATGTTTCTTCACTGCACAACCCAGATTCCTTGTTCATCTAGTTTTAGCAAAAAATCTAAGCCCTTTTTTGCCACTCAAAAACAAAAGAACTGTATTCCCCCACCCCCAACCCCCAAACCCCACCCACCAACCCATTTATAAGGTACTCCATGTTAAATTTCCTTTCCCCTTGGAAATCAAGATTTCCATTTGTATGTAAGCTCAAGACAGAAAATTCACCACCAATAATGATGAAATTCACACTACCTTAGTAGTGAAAAAAAAGTTACCTTCTGGCAAAGGTCCCAGTAAAGTGTATGAAAATTGACATTTTCTTCACTAGAAAGATAGGACAGTGTTAAGAGTATTCTGGGAAAATTCACAAAAATTTTATTCAATACTCCCAGGAGGGAAATGTGCAACCATTCATTATTGATTGTAACAAAAAGTACATACCAGTGGCATGTGCCATTGCCAGAGCATACAATGTACACATAGATAAGCTTGTGCCCTGTGGGGATGACATGGACCCAATGCCTGGCCTTGTTAGAGAAACTGTAACAAGGTTTCCATTTGTTTTTGTCTTTGGTGAATTCTAGTTAGGTCTTTGGAGGGAGGCATTTAATTTTTGGGACTATTAATGTTGGCAATATACCCTTATGTTAGTTAGGTGTAAGAATCGAAAAATTTCATCATGGAAATACACTGGAGCTTTCTTATGTTAAACCTTTTAAATATCGAGTAATTGGAGACAATCGAGCACAACATATTATAATACAAGAATTCTTTTACGCTAACCTTTTAAACATTTGAGTATTTTGAAATAATCGAACTGCTGTATAGTACAAAGATTAAATACACTTTTATTCTACGCTTTGGTGTTTTAATTGTCAAATTGTTAGATTATGGTTAATTAAATGTGCCAGAAAATCAAATATAGATAGGGTTTTTTAAGGATTGGGTAGGATGGGCCATTGAGAAACAAGAGGGTCACAAAGCCCCATAATGGAAAAGGAAAATGAAGGTAGCATGGATGAAAGGAAAGTTTACATCCTTATATTGGTCTAGTCCCTTTAAGCTTCAACACACAACCCCTCCTTATTTTAGCCCTTGTTTGGTATCAATTATGCCAGCAATGAGTGATAAAAACATAGACAGGCAAAGCCATTTGAATCCAATTGGACCCTAGTCCACACTATGGAGCACACGTATAGGGGTAAAAAAGGAAATTGGAAAAAGATCTAATTGTCAAGGTCTAGCCCCTTGATCTTCCAACAATTTATCAAAAGGAGTAGCCTTACATTTTTGGCTTGTCTCAATTAACTCGAGGAAATCGAATAAATCCTTTTTAACCCATCTCAAGTTTTAAGTCAACTAACTAGATGTTCTTTTTTAGGGAAAAATGTATCCTTAATTGATGCAGTTTTTACACTTCTTATATCTATAAGTTTTATAACTGCTACATCTGATGATGTGCATCGAGTTTAATTTCATCATATATTTACACATATTTACATACACATATGTATGAGTAGGTATAAAATATATAGTAAAATATATATTCGATATACATCATTGACTGTAATATCTCTTACACTGTATCTACGTTCACAACATCATTACAGCATCGTTTCAATCATAAATATATTGCTAAACTCTTAAAAAAATGAGTTAAAAAACAAAAACTTTTTGTGTTTCCCTGATTGCATAATATAAATGAGGTGGTTGGGCTACCAGCTATCAAGTCATCCTCATATTTTGGCATGGCTCTCAATCAGCTTTCAAGTACACCATTAACAGCTGAAAAGTGCTTATAGCTATCTTCCCCAACCCCTTTAAGACCCTTTTTTTCTTCACATGGTAGCCCCCCATTTACTCAGTCTTGCTACCAGTTGATAATGTAGGTCCATTTCTATCTCCATACCACTGCCCTAATCATGTGACTCTAGTACAGGGATATGAACAACACTCAGTCCATTACAAATTACTGTCTAAAACATAACCATGAACTCCAACATTACTTCTATTCACAATTAACTTTAATTTCTCATTCAAAACTGGTTTGAGCAATTAAATGTATTGTACTTAGATATTCACGAAATATGTTACCTCAAGTCACAAAAACTCCTGTTAAATGACACCCACTTATAATTGTTAAAGTTTAGTTAAAAACTAAATTTTTAAATGAATATCTAATAGTTCTAACCTAAACATGATTTGATTATACTAAAATCAATCCCATATTACCAGGGTTTTAAAAATTATACCGGATCGGTCGATTCAATTAAAATAACAAACCTTAATCGGTAGTTCGATTATGAAAAAACTACTTGTTAGGTTATTGATTTACATTCTAAAAAGAATATGTATTTATTAGTTGGTTGCATTATTTAGTTACCATAGGACAATGCAATTAATTGAGCTTGGTCACAAGGTGAATAACTTCATCTCAGATTGAGTTGGTATTGTACGAAAATTATATGATTGTACCATACCAGACCACAAAAGTTAAGACATGCATATTTAAGACATAAGGATGTAGAGTGTGTGAAGGAATAGTTTGTACGAGTGAATTGTGAGTACAATGGGGACACTCTTGCCAAGTACTGCCATAAATATATTGCGATTCATAGCACAAATCAGAAGCATTAAAGTGAAAAGATTGGTGCTGCAGCCCCTTTAAATTTTCTGCCTTCAAATTTAAAGGACTTTCAGTGATTAATGAATTTCTGTGGCTTGGAAAATTTCAGGATTTGGATTTAAAGAATTACCGTAGAACTGTTACAGCCTGTTTGGTTTCATTTCTAGAATTTTTTTTTTTTTATAATTTAAAAATAAAAAAAATATTTATTTTGTTTGTCTTCATCGAAAATACTATATATTTTTATTTTCAAACTTATTAACATTTCACAATTTTTCATACAACTATCAAATTTATTTTCGAATTTACTCACATATCACGTTTTTTTATATGAAAAATATCATAAAATAAATATATTTTTATTTACACACTTATACAGTTAAACATAAAATATAATTAATTCAAATATATTTTTATTTTTATACGAAAATCTAATAAAAATATTTTCAACTTTTCAAAATGTTGAAAATATGAAAATATATTTGCAAATGAAAACAATATGGCATTATGTCAAAAATGCAAACTTTCTTTTTCTAATTTTTCTTACTGATTATGTCAAAATATACAACAATATAATTTGAAGTCAATAGAGTTTTATATTGGAGTGATAAGAGTAATTGAGAAAGAAAAGACAAAAATAAATTAAATGGGCATAACAATAATTGCCCAAATTCTTTTATGAATTAAGAAATCATCCAAAAATTTTGAGAAAAAAAAAAAAAATTGAGGAGGAATTTGGAATCAAGTACATGAATGCAGGATACTGTAGTCAGAATTCTGCTCTCTCAGAATTTCAGTCATCGCAAGATCTCAATGCAAGTTGCCAAATTTGATGATTACAGTCAACGGTCATCAACAAATCCAACTTGACCTGCTTATAACTTTCAGAGCCACATGCTTTCGAAAAGTTAACCTTGAAAACTTAATTGTGCGAGTCTTGATCCTTCAAATTAATTTTTAACTTTTAATTGGAAAAAAAATAAGTATTTTCAAAAATTAATTTCTGATTTTGTTTTATTTAATTTAATTAGAATCTGTGAGTGAGGTGTTTCTATTTCTTTAAAAGTGCTTCTCTTATTTTTATAAATACATAAAAGTTTATTGACATTTCTACCTAATTAAAAAAATGTTTTGGTATTTTTCTTATTTTATTGGAAATCTCATGTGAAAATCTTTTTTAACCAAACATTTTAACTTCGATTTTTTTTAAAACTATTCACTTCTTTTTCAAACACTAGCCACTATTGTTTCCTTTCCACTTATCAATTATCTCTAAATTTAATTATTTTTTTAAAAGATAAGTTTTTGTGTAAACCCAACTTGTTTAGTGCTAATTTTTCTAAATCAAATTACCCCCTTATTCTGTTAAACATAATACCCATTTCACTCAAAAAAGGAAAAAAATAATCAATCTTATTACTTTAATAAATTTTGATTGTCCTTGAAAGTTAACAGTGGTAGATAAGAAGGGTTTAAATCTTTTATTTTAAATTTGTATTTTATTTTCTATTTCACATTATAAATAAATTAGATAAAATATTTTTTTAAATAAATACTTAATTATAGATCATATACAATTAATATATATCCACAAAATATAATATATGATAAAACATAAATTAAAATAGAGATCTTTTGACTTATCCAAAAGTGCAACATTATTCTTGAATTTCTAGATGTTATATATTTTTGCCATGAAAGACTCGCACTCACCTAACATATAATTTATTTTTCGATTATGAAAAAATAAACAAAAACAATTGAAATCCATATAAACATCAATTCTATTCAGCACTTGATGAATCTTAAACAAATCTTTGGCTTGGACAGAACCTCAACCTTGGATTAATCCAAGATTAGAATGCATGTAGAGCCACTTGATTTAGCCCACAAAATGATTGATGAACTTTGGTGCACAAGCATGCCAAAGACCTGGGGAATGGGACACCCCCACCCGATCATCATTTTCAGAGCTAAACCTCAATCAATTGAAACCATCAAATGGACTTATGATACTTAGACACACGAAATCAAACAAATTGAACAATGGTTTTAGTCCTAAAACCCATGTTCTTTTACCCTTTTCTTTTATTTTTTCCTCTCACCTTTTCTGCTTTCCCTCTTAACGGAATAAAATTATTATACCCCAAAATTAATCACATGACAGCCCATGATGTCCTCGAGCAACATCACACATGCACCTGACCGAAAGAAAAAGTTCTCCATTCTTGCTTTTTGTTTTGTTTTGTTCTTTTTTTCTTTTTTCTTTTTTCTTTTTTACAGCTTGCAAGAGTGAAAAAAAGTGACCGTTAGTAATGTTCCCCAATAATCAGCATTAACTAAGAAAAAAATCAGAACGTAGACAAAGCAAAATACTAGTTCTGTGAGAAAAAACCACAAAATTCAGACAGTGCCCTGTTTGTTTAACAATAGGATTTCAGAAAACCAACTTCCTCCTAGACATCATGGATGATAATGTGCTTCTTGATGCCAATGCCGCGAGATCTCGAATGGTCTCGCTGATTAGATCCTTGAATATAAGCCGTTCGATGTCCAAAATCGCCTCCGACATCTCCACCGGGCAATCTTCCCAGCCGGTGATCGCATCCCCGGCTAGGTCTTTCTTCAGGACACCACAAATGGTCTCGACCAAATCTTCAGCAGTGTCACGCTCCCGAATTCTTCGAAATTCTGACCACACCTTATTGAGAGATGGCTTTGTGGTGTTGTAATTCGTGGATGAGACAACCTTCCATGGAGGCAATCGCCTGTTCCTGTCGAGAATTTCGTTGATTGTATCGAAAATCAGCTTCCTTTCCAGCGTGGAGACTTTGGATGTGTCCTTTCCCTTGAGATATTGTTGCTTCTCTAGTAGCAGAAAGACGTCGGAGTCCTCTGGGAGATAATGGGATGCTCTTAGGATATCTGAGATGTACTCAAAATCACAGTCATCTGATATTTCTTTGCATTTCGACCCAACCGGTGAAATCACAGGGCTCCAAATTTCATCTTCCAATTCACCAGAGTGATCTGTTACAGTAATTCAACGTCGAATAAATGATATTAGAAAGTTTCATAGATTTTTAAACCAAAACTTAAGAACCATAGTCACTAATGCAGAAGCATTTTCTGAACAGAAACTCATCATTTCACATGTTCTGCAGGTAATCAGGTAACAAAATTGGAATCCATTGAGGTACTTTTGTAGTTTCATAAAAGCAAAAGCGTATTCTATTATCATTTTCATAACCAGGAAATGTCTTCACAAAATCCAAACTAAATAATACCCCACCCCATTCATATAATATGGTTCTTCTTGAAGTTCAATGACAAAATAAGTACATACCCTCAGCAAGGACCACATAGAAAGGTATTTGTGGTCACCAGGGTCCATTTATAAGCGATTGCACTATTTATTGAGATCAGATTTGGTTCCACATCCACAGAACACTGTACAGACCAGTTATTAAACAGGGGCTTTTTGGCCAGAAATATATCTCTGATTACACCCCTAAAATTCTAAAAGTCACCAAACTTGTGTAGTCAAGCCAGAAAGTTGAATGAAGTGGCTGGGAGTAGCACTATAGTTGTAATTGCGCTAAATCTCATGACATTCTTACATGATCCAAGGCTATTAAGACAACTGGGGTCTTAAGTGAGAAATATTGCATGAACGTCATTACAGCAAAGACATAATGTGATGAAGTAACATGATCATGACCATTTGATCTAACAAAACCCAGTTTTTCAACGTCAAGTAAATCCAACTGTTTTATATCTCTGAATCACGAAGACTCAAGAGCATGTGAGAAAAATTCATGAATATTACTCAGACAAGAAGAGATATCACTCATTTCCCAGATTAACAGCTCACAATTGATTACAGTTCCAAAACAGCACCATCAATGACTTTGACCTTTGGAGGTAAACGCCGTTGTGGACCTTGTGGTACAACCCAACGGGGCGAGGGCGATTCGTCATATGGGAGGCACGGTCCACCCCACGTGACTAACCGTACACTCCTCATCACAATGCCACATTTCCCAACCAACACTTCCCCACCCTACCCAAACCCTAAACCCCTTTCCCATTAGCCCCCAGTTCTCCTCCAATTGAAAATTTCAAGCACCATTTTATCCCCACATTCTCGTTTTAGAAATTATAGAATAACTATAAATCTCACATAGCCTTCATATTTTTCCTTCTAAATTAATCTAGGACTAGAAGCAAAGATTTTTTGCTACTCAAGAGTTGGCCATATAATTTTGTTAGCGCCTTAGATGAGCATAATTAAATTATCACGTAACCAAAATAAAACTGTACCTTTGAAATCAATATTACGTCTCGTCGTAACAGGTGAAGGGGTGGACGACTCGTCCTTGTAGAAGGACGAATCAAGAACGGACACGGGGCTTGGTTGCATATCAGTGGCAGTCATTTCTGCTATGCTGTGAAGCAGCTTATCACATCTCTCCAATAAATTCCTTCCCTCTTTGTATTCCTCGGTCTTAGACCTCTGAATTTGCATTCATCATGTTAATAAAAAGTAATTAAATGATAATTAACGTTAATAAAAAATGTCGTACATTAGTGCATTACCTCTGTATCAGTGGATGTAGTGATACTGCTTCCAGAAATGGATGAGGATTCATCCTCTGCAGTTACAACGGTAGTGATCTTCTCTTTCTGATGAATCTCGGCCGTTGCTTTCTTGCTCCTAGGGGACCGATTATTGACCGTTGGATCCGGTCCGGTTCTTCTTGGGTTAAGCTTCGGTGAATGAACTGGAGAGACTCTCCGGTTCTCCGTTTGTTCGTTCGTTCTCCTCTGGGTTTCAACGCTCAATGGTTTAGGCTTCACCAGTGAGTTTGACCGCCTACCAACTGTATTGCCTTCACTTCGGGTCGTGGTCGTCGGACTCGGACTTCGAGCCGTCCTAGTCGGACTCCTTACATTCCGTTCACGTCGGGGACTCACCGATGGCGAACTTTCTCCAGCGAGACTATAGTTCCGAGGGGCGCCACGGATTTGATTTCTACCATTCGACGGAGAATAATCATTACCCCTCCTCCGGTTAATTGGCGTTGAAGATGACAATCTCGAAGGTTTCATAACGATGATTGGCGACTCGTCGTAAACAAAGTTCCGGTGGCTGACTTGATTTTGCTCCGACGGTTTTCTGGAGTGCAGGAGTCCTTTGAGCTGCAAAGCTTCGAGGATTTGTTTCAAGGTCTCTAAATCTTTTGACGGCTCGTCGATTCCTCTCATTTTCAATCTGTTCTCAATCTCCCCGTAGATTGATACAGTCTGCTTTGCCTCCGGGAAAAAGTCTCCCGAATCGAAGAAGCTTTTGCGGTGCTGCGGAGCTTTCCATGGCGATGAAGAATTAAAGCCACCTCTGTTCAAGCCTTTAGGCGGTTCAGCCTTGTTAGCATTCTTCAGTAAATAGTTCCATGGATCCGCATAATGTGCATCCAATGGCGGGTTGTCTTTCACAACATTGTTGAAAAGAGCAGATTGCGATTGAGTTGACTGCTTGGAAGAGAAATTGCTCCCGTCTGCGATGAATCGAGAGTGAAAGAGATCTCTCGAGACTCTCGATTCCGAGGCGGATCTCCGAAGCTCAGGCTTCTTTTCGGGTTCAGAGCTGGACGAATCTGGCAATGGCTCCAGGCCCATGAGCCTGGCAATAACACTGGGAGACCGGTGTTGCTGGCTTTCGTCAGTCGCATCACTCGCAATACTATCGCATCGACTGGTCGTGGATAGAATGGATGCGCCTGTACGGATTTCTTTGGGGTGGAGGCCTCCCTTTGCATCGGTAGTAGCCCTGCTGTCCAATGACAGCCTTGGGGATTCTTTACTGAACTTCCACGGGGACCTGTTGCCTTCTTTCAATTCGAACATCGCGAGAGGAAGAGGTGATTTAGGCGGCAAGTCAGCTACAGCCGCCACCAGTGGTGATCGGAGCTCTGCCGCCGCCGGCTGTTTTGGCCTTTCTGGACTCGGTGCTGCCACCGGGAACGGCTGCTTTAGCTTTCCGAATTCCCACGAAATCGCCGGCGATGCGGGAGCTGAGTTCTCCGACTCCGACGTCGTATCAACAACCTAAACAATGATAAAAAGATTATGAGCACAATAAAACTCTCACTTAATCATAGAAGACAAAAATGTAACAGGAACATGATCTTACAGGTGAAGGAGGGAGGCGCTTGGCGGAATAGAGGCGTTTTCCTGTCAAAATCTGGTGTCGATCAAAGATTTGAAGAAAACCAGCCATGCAACCCATTTGTTTCTCTATCTGTTTCTCCAAATTCTGCTCCTTCACCAATCCAGTTGACATTTTCCGGTCACTGACGTCAATTTCCGGTAGCTCTTGCACTCTCTCAAACACACACACGCACACACACTTTATTCATTAAAGTTATCTTCACATTTGGGTGCAGTACCTCACTCTCTCTCTGTAAACTTTTGCTTTTATGTGCTAACTCCCGCTTTCTGCTCTTTTAAAGGGTTGAGAGGGGGAATAGTGGTAGAAGTGGGAGTAGAGTTTGGCTAAACTTACGCGCAGGTCACTTTTACTCGTTCCTTGTAAGTTGTGAGACGGGCTTTTAACTATCGAGTAAATGACATTGCATAAATTTTGAGGAATTTTGCAGAATTGGCTGTCAGCTGCCTTTGTTTTGTTTTTTGTTTTTTTTTTTTTTTTTGTTGGGGTTGTTGGGGGTGGGTGGGGGGGGGGGGCGGGGGGGGGGGGGTTTGGATCCGATTTATATGTGTTCTTGATTTCTGAAAGTTTGAACGGAGAGTGTAACTATTTTACCCTCCCCCAACTATTTTTCTTTTAATGAGCTAAAGATCAGAGCAGAGGATATCATTGTCACGGTGGATTAAAAAGGGTGAAAACAAAATGAAGCAAAATAAGAAAATGCACTTCAGTTTTATCCTTTTGCTTTTACTTATCTTCACAAATTTTTAACATTGCCAAATGAAAATTAAGTGAATTGAAATACCTCAAAAAACATGAACGAGTAAATAGTTTTCATAATATTTTTGCATTTTAATTTGAAGAAATTTTTTCTGGAAATATTTCTAAAAAATAATCCTATTTTCAAAGTCCACGTCCTAATTTTCAATTTTTTTTTTTTTATGATCCAAATAACCCAATTTCACCGGATTAATTCTGGATTTTCAAAACACTTGTCCCTAACACATTGGAGAGAGTAAATCGCGGAATATGGTTTAATTGTATACTGGATTTCAATAAGAAGTGTACACTTTTGCGCACAAGGACTCTAACTCACAGTGATTGCATTATACTAAATTCCGACCGCAGCATCCCACTAACAGTAAAGTAATTGCTTCAATCTTATTTTTAAAGCGTACACCTTAATTTTAGAAAGAAAAAAAATTATATTTAATTCAAAACAAGTAAATAATATATTTTCTCATAATAATATAAAATTAAATTATCAATTATATTGATCTAATTTGTTAACTCACTCCTCCAATCACATTTTCATTCTTACATATTTATCAAATTGATTTTTTTCAAAACATTTTAAAATTTTTTTATCACAGGATCAAAATGAAAATGACTCCAAATGCTGTCCAAGTCAATTGAAGAACTGTTGAAAACTAACGCTTTAGTGTTTTGGAATACTTTAAGAAAAAGCATTTTGAAGGTGTGATGGGAGATTGCGTGAGGAATGGAAATATGTTTTCAGAATTGTTAGGAAATAATAATGTGATATATTTTTATAAAATTAAATTTGGATAAATTATTTTAAATTAATATTTTTTGTTATAGATATTTTTTTATATAGGTTTTGTCTTGATAACAAATAACATTAAACTTTTTATAGCATTTTATGTTATAATAATTAGAATATATATAAATTATTTGAATTGATGTACGATTGTAAGATATATATAAAGATAAAAAAATTATTTTATAAAAAATTATTTAAGTATGTTATGAGAAATAAAAATATCATTCCCTCAAAATACATTAAACACGTTTTTTTCCCAATACATGCACATGCATTTTTAAAATAATTAAAACAAACATAGTGCAAAAATCTGATTTAGCTTCCGTAACCTTTGTTTTCGATACGATTCGGACCAAATAATTTTTGTTGCAAAGTGCAAATTCAGCTTATGGATGACAATTCAAGTTCTTATCAAATCAACTCAACACATACTAATATCACAATTCCAATAATTTTCAAAATTTTACGTAGTATTGCCTTCTCTCTTTATTATTACATTTTTTTTTATTATATTATATAGAACGTATCGAATATAATATTCACCCTTTATCCACGTACAAAAATACACAAATATAAATAGGTTTAGATAAATAATGAATCTCTATCAATTGCATACTCCACTCCACAACATTTATTTGACATGTTATTACAAAAGAGAACATATATGGTAGAACATTATAGAGGTCACGTGCCTCGATCTTAGCCCGGATATGAACCTGCCCCACGAGCCACGCTAGTGGTAAGTGAAGTCTGAAGAGGGGAGGGAGCAGTTATTACATAAGAGAAGCAATTTATGACAACAGCTCAGGGGAAGTATATAACGCAACTCACGAGGGAGGCGAGACATTTGTTGTAAAGTGGCCTTTTGTGGGAGTTTGCTAAAAATCTTAAACATTTTGCGGTTGGTTTTTTAAGTGTTTAGATACAACAAAAGATTTTGTAACAAGACATTCAATTCTAAATCAATCATATATCATTATCATAAATATTATTCAAAAATCTAAAAATTTCTTAAAAAATATTAATGATTCAAAGATCTTAACTTTTAAATTTTCAATCCAAATATGCTCTAATTTCATAATGAAGTAATTACACGAAACTGTAATAGTTGACCGAATAGTGGACGAGAGAGAGTACGTGATGTGTAAAGATAAATATACGATCAAAAACCTAAAATCTTAATTATACAAATAAATTCATTAATTTAGATATGGATGGTTTGGTTATGATCAGATATAGTTGAACCCATATTGCATTCATTTAATTATATGTTGTATTAAGTATATTATTTTTCATCAAATAAGATAATTAAAATAAAATATATGTACTCAATATATGTGCATTGAATCAAATTGTCCACAAAATCGATCATATGTAAAGGGATTGATCAGCGGATATGGGCACAAATTGATTTCAACACCATATAATCTCTTTAGACCAATAAATGTCGTCGAACGTTATCAAAATTGAACCACTGGCTTTTCTTTTATTTTATATCTATTAAAGTAGTATATATTGCCAGTATTTAATTTTCTGGCAGATGAAATGAAGATGAAGAAGAAGACTGACATTTGAAGTGTTATGAATTAATTGTCTCATTTGCTTTTTTGGAAATTAATGGGTGGAGAGAATCGGCCATTTTTGGCTGCTGTGCGTTGGGAAGGAGGTGGAGCTGCTGTTGTTGAATACAAATGGCTCAGACCGCAACTGCGTGTAGGCAGTAGGCTGCCGCATGAAACAAATGTCAAACACGTTTGCCATTCACTTGAACCACACTGTTATCAAGACCTTGCTGGACATCTCTCTCTCTCTCTTTTTCCTAACTCAAGTTTTAAGTTTACGTCCGACTAATATTGATAGAGGTCGTTTTTTCCTATGATAACAACCTATACAAGGTTGAACAAGACTTTCAATTAATGTCAACTCACTTATCAAACTCCTTTTTATGTTACTCGACAGGAATTTCCAAATGAGCAATACAAGCGCGTCATATCCTGTGTATCCACCAAAATTCAAATCCTCGTACTCCTTGTTAACCTCCTCTAACCATCTGCGCCTGTATCGGTGGGGGCTTGTTGGACCTCACTTATTTCCTTCTTAGGTTGTTCTTATTCAACCATACACATATAATATTTATATATAATTTATGTCAATTATAGTTTATGAAAATTTATCTCATACTCCCTTCTTCACAAAAGACAAAAAAAATGGCACTTTTTTGATTGGACAAGAAATTTTGATAAGAGTTAAACAAGTAAAGATTTTATAATATTTTTAGGATTAATTATAAAAATTATCCTGAAGTTTGATTTATTTACAAAAATTATTTTTTTAAGTTTATATATTATAAATATCTTCTTGAAGTATTACAAATACCACATTAAAGTTTATATCTATTTTACCAATACCCGATAGGAGGTTAAATTTGCAAAATAAAGACTAATATCAAGGGAGTATTTATAATTTATAAATTTTAAGGGATAGTTTTTATAAATAATTCAAACCTCAAGTGGTTTTTGTAATTAATTATATTTCAATATTGTTGTCCTCAAAATTAATGAATAGTTTAAAGCAGTGTTTTTATAATCGAATCAATAATCAAATTAATTTTATTTTCGATCAGCTGGTTAATCGATCGGACCAGTTCAATTGTTGATCCAACTCATTTAATGAAAATTAATTATATATTTTTTATTATGTAAAATAGTAATATAATAAACTAATTGTTAAATGATATATTTTAAAAATAAAAAAAATAATTAACTAAAAAAATATTTAGCAAAACCTACATTTCAAATAATCACATAAATATAATAAAATATCAGTTTAAGACTTTGAACTTCCTTAAAAAAATAAAAAATTTAAAAATAAAAATAAAATAAATTGATTTAATCAGTTTTGACTGATTAAACTGTAAAAGATAGTTATTTAAGATCGATCAGATCGGATCTATTGTCGATTTGCTATCGAATCGATCCGACCCAATTTTGAAAACATGAGTTTAAAGTGAGAGAGTTGTTCTGGAAAACAAATTGGGATGATTGCTGTAAACAAAATCAAAATAGTAAATTTAAAATAAGTTGAATATTACCCTTGGGAATTCTGTTCATGAATAAGTGGATATTTAACGTGAAAGTTACTTATATGACAAATGGAAATTTTGCTGGTACCATAATGACTTTGGTTAGCTCGGACCCTATCTAAGATTGAACTTCTCGTGATAGCACATGCATTAGCTAAAACCAATTATGTCTGCAACTGATTTAAGCCTCACCATTAATGGACTGTACTAAGCTTAATTGCTAAAACCAACACATTCTATGGCCTATAATAATATCAGCAATCCAAACATTATCTTTAATGCGTTTTTTTGTTTTTTTTTTTGGGTGGGGGTCAATACTAATTCCTATCTAGAAGCCTAAAAATTGATATATTTGGCCGACCCTAATAATAAATCTGTATTAATGAAGTATCAAGCATATGGATGAGGTCATTTCAATGGCTTCATTGCTTACATCAATTAAAGGTAAATTTAACATAGAATTTTTTATTATAATATTGTATTATAGTATGATAAAATTTTCTATTATAATATTGCATTATATTTTTTATTATATTATATTGATTATTGTCATGTGTAAAATTAATGAAAGGGACTAACGAATTGAGTGTCGACTTGAGCATTATGGTCGTGGCGATGCGAGCTGTAAGACAACTGATAACATTACACGTCTTCAAGGATATCCAATATTATGAAACTGATTATATGCTTTCTGCGTGACTACTCCACCTGCTATAATAAACGGATAATGTGATTTTTTATATTTATTTTTTATTTATTCGTATTTTGATTAATTATCTTTTGACGCAACTGAACTTATTTAAGTATTGAAAGTTTTTAGTTAGGAGTTAGCACGAGTTTAACGATTATCGAGTACAAGTCAACTTAATCGAAGTGAAGCAGACCCATAATTCGAAGCCAAGTGGATCACGTCACAATCCCACATTTATAGTTAGAGAAATGGACAACTACTCAAGATAAACTCATGAGCTGATATCTAGCTAGGGTCTTAAATTGCAGGAAATGGATCACAAATTCTTAGTTTAGTAAATTCATCGAAAATGCACACAAATTGTTAAGACCAAGATATAGTCGTACATTTGATGATCTTAGAAGCAAAGTAGTACTAAACCTGAAATTTAATATGGTTTTATTTATAAAGCAACGTTCCAATTAATCCATGGTTTTTTTATTATTATTTTTTTTCCTCACAAAAATTCAAGATCCAAGAGAGAGAAAATGGGTACAATCAATTATGAAAGAAAGGACTGTATGTGAAGCATGGCAATAAATTCGTTATGGTACAAAGTTTTCATAAATATTGAGCATTTCCATTGACACAACATTTCAAAGCCAGAGAGGTGATTGTCAGATACCAAGTCAGAGAAATGTGGTCTTTAAGCAACTCGCATTTATTACGGTTTCTTTTACACAAATAGGAAAAAAGTGTGTGATTTTATGAACAACAGTTTTCAGTTTAATCTACAATATTTAACATTGGTGGACTCATTTTTTTTCTGTCCCCTCAAAAGTACTAAAGATTTTACTCCACAATCCAGGACGAGGGCAAAGCTTTTGGCTTTATTAATATTTGGAAATTCAAAATATTTTAAATTTGGATTTTAAAATGGCAACCTTTTAATTTTTTTAAAAGATTCTCTCTGGTTTTATTAAAAATAACTAAACTCAGTAAAAAAAAAAAAAAAAGGTAGAACAAATAGAACAAATAAACTTTTGAGGTGTGAGAGAAAACAAGAAAAATGAAAAAGAGAAAAAAAGATTGTGAAATTTTTTCATTTGCAGTGCATTGATTGTCTCGATTCGAATAAAAATATTTGAATAATCACCTGTTGAGTAAATTATGCTTCGGACAAAATAGATAGATTATGTAGATTTAAACAAGGAATTGTCTTGAATATTTAATGTGTGCGTTGCTCTTACAATTATTGATTTAAATTCCAATTACATAAACTTTTTAAGATCCATCGAGAATTTCTTTTTGTGCTAATCCACGTCCCTATTGCTTTCTTAATTGAATTTCAGTAATAAATTAATTCAAATATTCACAGAGCGACTGCCATTTAAAAAAATAAATAAATGAAGGAAAATTATTTTCTCTCCGAGTATATTGGTCCGTATATTCGGACAAGTGATACCATAAGTATTTGAACTGCTGGCTGAGGTTTATACATTATCCAAACCTGAACGCTCCCATGTTCTCTCACCGAACAACCACCACCCCCCCCCCCCCCACCCCCTGCCCCTACGCAATATTCCCTCGATTGCATTCCTCTTATCATATTCCTCCACGTATATATTTTCCTACACTTTTTTTTTTTAAGGAAAAGAAGGGCAAATAATGTGAAAAAACATTGCTAAGTTTGCTAATAATCATTTGATTGTCTTGTGCAGCCTACGGTGCTTGCCAACAGTAGGCCAAGACTTGGCATCAGTGGCTACTATTCAATAAGATACAAAAGGTTTTTGAAGTCCTCGTGGGTCTATAAATACTTGATTTTGTTGCTATTGAGACCTTGAAGGATATGTTAAAGTGACGGTAAGTGATCACAAGATTTTAAGAGCAAATAAAATTTGGGATATATTAGCGGTAAGTGATCACAAGAACTAAGAGCAAAGAGCAGATAGAGCTTGAATTAGGCTGGGCAAGTCTTGCTTGTCATTATAAGTTGGGGCGAGAGTCCTACTGCTGCTGTTAGATGAAATTGTTGGCAATGGTATATAAGGAGCTGTGAACTAAAAGCTAGGGAACGAATAACATATAATAAGCCCAAAGAACTTATAAAATGTTTTTAGAATGATTATTTCACAATTTGTGTTGTGAAAAAACAAGAATTTTGGCCTATCTGATATAGAATGTGCTGAAATACCAATTTTGCCCCTCAAATCCATTTTAAATGATTGAGGAAGTGGGGATTCCTGTAAAAACACATGGATCCCCGACCCAACTCGTCATTATAGATGTTGATTTTAGAATTGAGGTGATCTTAAGAACTCGTAAATTGAGACACATGTCACGATCATGTGGAATACATATAATAAATTTGCATTCTTTATCATAGTAATTTATTTTTTTTAACTTAAAACTTTTTACTTATTCATTGTGATTTAAAAATGTCGACTCCAACTAACCTAACATGTATCCCTATCGCAAGTCTGCCAAAACTCGATTAATTATCCGTTCGATCACTTGAAACCCACATAAAACATTCAGCCATTGAGGCAACACTGATTCCTGATCAAAACCCTTTGCAATAATTGTTTCTTTGCAATTTAGAATAAAATGAAAATGAATCGTTCAAAAGGGAAAAAAAAAAAATCCTACATGTCAGTACAGTGAATATAGTAAGCAAGTAATTGAGAGTTTGAACGAAGGGAAAAATGTGCCCTGATCTCAATTCAAACAATGCATCACACCCCATTCCCATCCCACATGCTGAGGGGAATCCTTTCTGCAATTTATATTTTATAGCAGAAATTTGGTGATTGGGTTTGAATGGATTTTGGAATGCTGAATCAATCATCAACAAGGATGGGGATTCTGATTCCCCCCCCCTCTCTCTCTCTCTCTCTGGGGTTTAGCACTTGGACCACTTTGAACACTGCTACTTCCTCTGACACTGTGCATATATATGAATACATATATATATATATCTATATATCTATATATATGTGTATAGCTTTTGATACATGCTCAACCTTTTAAAGCTTCTTATTTGTATATCTAAAATTAGGTAAGGTAACGGGACGGCACGAGTTTAAATTTGGATTTATTCTAAATTCGTCTAATTCAAAGTAACGGTATAAATGGGTTAGCGTTAAATTTTGAATTTTTTATTTTTAAATTTGATTCTTTTAATTTTTTTATGTAGTATATTTATATGATTTTTTATAAAATTTTTATAGTATTATTTTTTAAAATATAATTTTTAATATTTTTAAATTATAAAATATATCTATCTATTTCGTCTTATAGATTTGGATTGTGGATCTAAATCCTTCAAAAAAAATCAATTTTGAGTTTACGCAAATTCAACGCAAACCTATTCATTATCATCTTGTCTAAAACAAAAGTTATTTTTTCCTTCGTTAAGTAAAGCTGTTAAGTTATGTACTTAACAATGTGTGTAAAAAAATAAAATCAAATAAAAATTTATCCATGTTCAAAGCGAAAGTATTTCTTTGCCTAACTTAATTTTATGCCGACAATCATAAAGCTGAGGCAGGACTAACATTATATACTACGTTTGTGAGCTTTTGGCGCCTGCATGGTATTTGTTTAACTTGTGAGCTCAATGCACCACAAATGAAATTGTTAATAACTACAAGTTTCCAATCAAATCTGGATCATAATTTCTTCAATTTCTAGATATTACATATATCATTACATAAAATATAATAGTTAATTGCGTATAATAAATTTAACAAAGTTCACAAAAAAATAAAATTAAAACATATATATATTTGGGTTCCAACTAAAGATCTTATAGATTATTGAATTTTAATTTTTACAACATACATGCCCGATTAATCATTAATTTACATTATCATTAATATACAAATCTAGGAACAAAACAGAACTTTGCTTGGATTTAATGGAGAAATAAGTCAAAAAATTGACTAACTTTAATTTTACCGAGACATAAGAATCAATTTTTTATTTTTATTTTTTCAAAATTTCATAAAAACTATTTGCTGGCAGCCATCATATGACCTTATCATTCTAATCTATAATTTTGAAATTAAGGAAAGCAATTGCAAGAACAGTGATTAGTTGTCATCCTTGTCAAGTAGTGGGAAGTTGGTTAAGTAATTTAGTATAATGCAGATCCAAATCTAACTTTATCTCTGATGTCATTCAAATTTAGTTGATGGAATAAGTGTGTTTCCAGTCCGACATTTGTCAGTGTGAAGAAAAAAGTTATCTAATTTTCCTTTTTTTAAAAAAAAAAAAGAAAAATTATCTAAAAAAAAATGATATTTAAAAAAAGCAAAATTATCTAAAAAAAATTATATTACCTTACTTACTTACCACATATACATATTAGAAATCGGATTTGTTGAAGAGAGGTGATTAGCATTTGAATTTAAATACTCCCATTCTATAAACTATTTCCATCTCCCTATCCGGAGACTAACATATGTTCAAAAATATAAACAAGAAATCCCAAAAAGGGCTAAATTCCGAAGGGAAAAAAGTGATCATTTTGGTCATTTATAACTTCTAATTAAAATATTTGAATTATGGATAAAACTTCTTTTTATTGTGATTGATTTTGGACAAAAATAAATCAAAGAAAAATAAAAACATAAGTGTTCAACGAAAATTAAATGTTTGATTTTTTATTTAAACTTATATGATGTAGAATGTTGTTTAATTTTTGTTAGTAAATGTGCCCTTTACTATATATATATATATATATATATATTTTAATGATGGAGGAACTTCCACTCATTATCCTTCAGGTGCGCATTTGGTAAACTTTCGAACTGATACAATAACTTGCAAACCATACTAAACAGGTTAAATGTACTAAAAAAGATCGATGTAACAGATTCGACTGACAAAATGTTAGAATGAGATTCGAATTCGAATGTGACAGACTCGATCGATAAAATATTAAAAAAAAATTCGAATTCGAATTATGATGCTCCTGGCAACCCTATTCTATCAATCCGGCCACCACTCAACAGGATAACCAAGAAGGTTAATACTTGTAGCCAGGTCAACAGGTCAATTACTCCTTTGGTTATGCACATGATGAATGTATATATATGACAAAGGAGGAGTCAAAAAACCTTTTAAGAGTTTACAATTCAAAAGCATGTCTCTTAACACGTGAATCCTCGTTTACCAATTAGCACTTAGATGTATTATGACTTCTCTTACCTTCTTTTTATTCTACCTACACCCCACCCTTTTTTTTGTTTTTTTTTAATCAACGAAAATATATACAAAATTGAAACAAATACATAGTATCAAAATCATAAGTGAAAACAAAAACCGGATACAAGTGCTTTCACGTGACTTAGAAGAATAAGGTTCATAGTACATTCCAAATAGCTCAAGTTTTTCGAATAGCTACACGAGTTTGTTTTCTTACCTTTAATAGTTTTAAAAGAATTCCACAATCAAAATACTACAACCAATTAAGTATGGTCGGCGCAAAAAATTAAAAATTTGGTCAAATTAATTATTTTTTTTATAAAAAAGTTAAACTTAATATTTAATTATATATATTATTTATTTAGATTTTTAATTTTGTTAAATATATTTTTAATTAATTATTTATATTTTTTTATTTTATATATAAGAATTAATTTATTATATTATTATTTATATAAAATAATAAAATATATAATCAATATATATATATATGAAGTAATTGAATTCCTGAGTATGAAAATGGATTTGGATCAAAGGGTGAGAAAGAGACGTGAGCAGGAAATGTTAGGGTGGGTACATTCTCCTAGAACAAAGGGATTAACATGAAAAGAAGCTTTTAATATGGGGGCAAAAGAGGACAAAATAAAAAAGTTTTTGGTAGTACACCAAGGCGGTGCTTAACGGTCCTCTTAGGTTTCAGCAGGGGCGAGGGTACTTCAATTACTAATACACTATTCAACAACGTTAAATGGAGGAAGGGGTTGGGTGGGGAGGGGGGGTATGGTGTTGTGGCTATAACTTGCTCCACTATACTTGGGAATCGTAATATGCTGCCAAAAGCTATGGCCTTCTCATTTATTCATGCTCCCACAGTCCCACTTCACATGCCCTCTCTTTAGTGTGTGTTTCTGTATGTGTGTGAGTGTGTGAATTAATACAAGACTTGTATACAATGTGCTATATGCATCAAGGGTATCCCTTATCTTAGATTGGGTTAATGTGGCACAATTTCTTTTCAGAAGAAAAAATGATTTTTTACAGGGGTAAATTTGGTATATGATAATATCATAAATTATTAGAGAATTTTTGCATGCATATATGGATGATTTTATAATTCTTTTCTAGTTCTACTACACGAAATTCTACCCATTGTCACTTATTTAGGCTCATGCAGAGACAAAGTCGGGGGCTGGCAGGCGCACCTATAAATAATAAAAATATTTTTAATATGGTTAAAAATATATTTTTTTTCATTATTCTTAAAAAATCTAATTACATTCTCCATATTTAGATTTTCTGACTACTTATGAACAATCAAACTCTTACAAAATTCATCAAAGAAGTGAAACTAAGCAAAATCTTGTTTAGGTAAAAATCTTATAAATATTTAACAAAACCCGAGACTTGGAATAGTTATAACATAATGGCAAGTGGCAACTTTGAAGATTTCCATAAATATTGATTTGGTTCAAAGGCCAATGCAGCCCAAGGCAAAACGTATAACGCCCTCACAAGACTAAACTTTAATTAACTTTTTTAATTTATTCATTGTTTTTAGGAAAAAAACCAATTTATAATTCTTAATTTTCTGTGCTTAAACATAGGAGTTGAGTGACATCATTGCAGTCCATGTTGCAGAATACAATTATCCAGAATTTGGGGGCAGAGTTGACAGTAAATTGCTGACAAATCATAGGTTATTAATTGTTAATTAAGGGGATATTTTTATTTAATCGGTCCCTAAACCTTGCCTAGCTTACATTCCTTTTGCCCTTGAGCTGTTTTCACTTTTCAGCTGCCTAAGATTCACTGTTTCAAGAAATAATACTAATAATTTATCGGCAAGTACTGAAACGGTTCGTCAATTTGTTTGGCCCATTAAGATTATTGGACTGGGTCCAGTCCAAGCCTGTTAATAAGAACATTTTGATTCTACATTATTGCATGAATTTCACATACTGCAAAACTAAAATTAGGCCCATTTGTTGTCACAAAAAACTGGATCTAAGGTCCAAGTGTGCGACTCTGGGTAAAAATTTGATATAGAGATATTAAGCGACAATATTAAAATTATCACTATTTATTTACGACGAGTGAATTGTATTGTCGTGATAATGAAACTAATATTTTAATAGGAATAACATTATGCTATGGATCAAGAACAAATGATTAATGCAGACATTGTTAAGATTTGCTAATCTTTTTATAATCCCTAAAAATATTATTTTTTCCCCACAAATTAAGACAATTATACACAAACAAACAGTAAAAATTCATTACATAAAGAACAAGGGCCTATGACATAACATCCGACTCCCACTTGCTCTGATTTTCTTTTCCTTTTTTTTTTTTTTGTCCATTGGCAATTTATTCTTGGCTAAGCTCATATCTCCACAAGGTATGGCCATTATTTCTTCCAACATTACAATTCTCGACAGGTCACAGATGAAGGCCATTTAAGCCTCTTAACAAACACCACAGGCTACTTTGATAAAGAACAAAAAGATCAAAGATTATTGACCATTGCTATCTATAGAAGACAATGACTACAAATTGAAGGATAAATATTTTGTTCCTACCAAACCAACCATGAAGAATCCCAACTCAAATTTCAGAGATCAAACAGAAACCAACATTTGATTGATCTCCAAGATTTCAAGTTAAAAAGAAACTGTCTCAAACAGCAGGCTCACTCTTATCCTTGTGCTGCAGTGCAAGATCCTCAACGCCATACACTGAATTGTGCACAGATTTCTCAAACTTCTCGCCGTCTCCCCACAAAGCATAGGCCTCCTCCCCATGTACTGCATCATCCCCACCAATGAGCTCTTCTTCAGACAACCTCAGTGGAATCACAAGCCTAATCAACTGGCAGATCAAACTTGTTACGACAACGTTTAGGCCTATGATGAATACAACTCCCAAAATCTGAATGCCCATTTGCTTGAACCCTGCACCAACTCTGCCAGTGTGGAAGCCATAGGCTAGGCCAATGTAGTGTTGCCAATTATCGACCAAGTAGAAGAGCCTGCTGAGTTTTGGGTTGGCGAAAAAGCCTGTTAGGAGGCCACCTAGGGTCCCTGCCACAGCATGGGTGTGGAAGACGGCCATGGTGTCGTCGACTTGCTTAAGGAGCCATATCTTCTTGTGGAGGACCATCATGGTGAACCATGGGATACTGCCAGACAATAGGCCCATTATGATGGCTGCCCACCCTTGCACCACTCCTGCTCAATACCAAGTGTTTGTTTACTCAAATACCAGATAAATTTACTGACATATTAAAAACCATTCTTTTGGCTTACACACAAACTTTGGTATAAAAACATGAAAAGAAATAGTTATAATGTTATGATGGAGAAAATAGAAATTGCACATATTATGTAAATATTGCCATATATATGCCACGAGGAACCATATAAGTCTATAAAATTTACCTGCAGCAGGGGTGATGCAAACTAAGCCAGTGATCATCCCTTGTGTAGCACCAATCACAGAAGGCTTTCCGAAGAAAAGAATGTCCAAGAGGAGCCAAGTGAGCAAGCTTGTAGCTGCACAGACATGGGTGTTGAGCACGGCCAGTGATGCATCAATGCTAGCCATATAAGGATCTCCTCCGTTGAATCCTGTCCAGCCCATCCACAGTAGCCCTGCCCCTGCAAGCATCAATAAGATATTGTTCGGCGGGAACCTTTCGCGATCCTTTGTTGCCCTTGGCCCTACCTGCATTAGTCACTCAATTCTTTCACAAACTCCAATAATATGCTTATGAAACATAGACTGTTAATACTTATAATGTTTTCAAAGGTTGTTAATCTCTCAAAAATTCTCATCTGGCACATAGTTTGTGATAGTAACTTACCCAATAAGCTGCAGTGAAGCCAGCCACACCTGAGGAGAGGTGAATCACAAACCCGCCCGAGTAGTCGATAAGTCCCATCTTGGCCAACCAACCATCGGGGCACCATATGCTAAAGGCACCAATAGTGTAAGAAAATGTAAGCCAAAGAGGCACAAACAGCATCCATGCAATAAAATTCATCCTCCCAAGCAAAGCACCAGCAATCAGTATCAAAGTGATTGCGGCAAAAGCAAACTGAAAATACACCATAGTAGCATTTGGAAACTTGTAGGCAAAGGCTTGTTTCAAGAGAACATGTTGATCTAGTGCATCATCAATCTTTCCAAGAAATGGGAGGAATGTGTGCCCAAATGACATTTGGTAACCCCATCCAACCCAACAAACCAATACTGCCGCAAAGGCATATAGGGCCATGAAGGCCGAGTTCACGGCCCATTTCTTCTTGACAATGCTACCGTACAATATAACAAGGCCCGGTATACTTTGTAGGCCAACCATTGTGGCTGCCGTGAGCTGCCATGCATTGTCACCTTTGTTCATCCAGTCCGGATTCGCTTCGTCCGGCTGGAGGTTTGCTGGTAGCCAGGCGTATCTCGGGTCCGCCATCTTGAGAAGCCCGGGATTGAAGTGTTTGATGATTTGGCCCTTTTTTTGCGCTTAGGCCTTAGAATTGATAAATGTGGAATAGAGAGGCACCGAGGTGAAAATAATGTATGAAGCTGTGAAGTTTAACAGCCTTTTTATTTAGCCTGAATGGCTTTTAGGACATTGTTGTTGTGTGCCTGGAAATTGGATTATGCAGTTTGGATTAACTTGCCCCAAACTCCTTTATCAGCTATGTTTAGGACTTGATCATGCATAGAAAATTAGGTTAAAAGAGTAATTAGAGAAGATGATTATTTTCTGGACGGAGAATCCAATTGCTACAAGCTGAATCAGTGAAATTCTTGTGGAGAAAGACAGCCACAGGTTGTCTCCTTGTGCATTTAGATTGGGTATTCCAATGGAAATTTCATATTAGAATGAATAACATTTCTTGTAATCATGTGGTCTGATAAATCTAATGCTAATTGATTTGTCACATTGTTGTTGATCACAAGGGTCTCCTTCATTTTGGCTAAGTTAGTTTGTCTTTTTCTTGATTAATGACTTGCTGGGATTGTCAAGATCCCTTCATAGATGCAGTTCTGAATTAATCAAGCAGCTGAATATTGCAAAAGTTAAGTAATACTGTGGTATTTTATGCAAAAATCATATTTTGGATTCTCAATTTCAATTTGTGTTTCATCATATATTCTAATTTAAGATACACGTTAAAATATATGTGATCCACAATATAAGTATTTATTTTGAAAAATATATTTTATACACTTAATGTTTAATAAAAAAGAAAAATGAAATTAGAATAAATGATCCAGTATGCAAAACAAATCATAGTGATGATGAGGTTCTCAAGTCCATGGCCCATATTCCCTGAATATGTTGATGATATTTAATGGGGAAACATAGGATTTATTATTGCTATTTATTTATTTTTGTGAATAATTAGTATTGTAAAAATAGTAATTTTATCAGTTATTAGACTTTGATATATAACAGTGTTCCAGTAATTGTTGGTTTTGGCCTAAACCATTGAAGGCAAAACTAATTAAGAAGAAAAACTCAAGAATATTGTACCCAAGTTCTTTAATGACATAGCTGATATTTCAAATGTTGTTCTAAGTTTGTTGTGTCCCTGTATTGTTTTATATCTATATTATAGCTAAGTATCGAATTTGTTGCATCCAACATTCTTTGATCATGTCTTAAATAATGTTACATGTGTATCTTGCAAAAACATGTGTGTGTGTTTTATAACACCAAAAATATATGCATTATTTGTGCATATATTTCACCACATGATAAAGATGAGAAGATGCATATGTGTGTGTTTTTTATTTTATTTTATTATCGATGTATTACTGTCTTTAATTATAATAAAACTCTTTCAACAAAATTTATACTATAAATATTTTTTTTAAGAAAAATGAGAGATGATAAATAGATGGTGGTGTATCCACTAATATCTCTTTTAAATTTGATTACTCTATTTTTTATTTATTCAATAATCCTCAAAAACATCTCATTATTTTGTGTCCTTTCTCTTTCTCAATTCACTGGAAGAAGTTAAATCAAATCGCAATTTTCCTTAAGAGCCTAGTTCTCATTGTTCCCAAATTCATTTTTCTAAAAGCTCTTAAAGATATTTTTTTAGCCTTTTATTGATGAGAATAAATATGCCTCTAAATGATGAGGTTCCTTTTTAATTCCTCAATTTGCTATATGGGCCAGTATGAGTCAGTTTATTACGTGGGTCATAATGTCTATATTATGAAAAATCGTTAAGGGCGTTGGGACATTCTCGATAAAAATTCTTTGATATTCAATTTAGAATCAGAACAATAATCTAGAAGCAAAGAATCAAAAATTGTAGAAAACTCAAATGAATTGCACAGTTTGGAATAATGAAAAAAAGAATATTTATAGTACTTCATAAAAGGATTGTTATCCAATATAATGTTGTGTATGAACTATGAACCACTTGCACCTAGTATTCATAAGACAGAGACATTCTAATTAGACCTCTATTGGCCATTTTTTGGGCATTTAGTGTTGGGCTTGATGTCTTGGGCCTTGTCTCATCACTAAACTGATATCATAAGATTCATAACATTCATTTTCAATTCTCTGTCTTTAACATATATTTCTTTGCATTATGCTCAAGCTGTCAAGCATGATACTAACATGCAACATTCAATCATAATATTTATACTATAAATTGTAATAGCAATAAATTTTGAGTTGATAAAACACTATTAACATATTTGTTAAAAATACACACACACACACACACACACACACACTATAAACCCTTGGTAAATAAAAAAAAAAAAAAACCTTACTAATTTACCATACTATTACACTAATTATGATATGAATTTTGCAATAATGATTTCAACTATGTAACCCTACCTTAGCTTGGTGGTTCATATTTAATTAATTTATTTTTTCTTAATATTAGTGTTGCTAGAGAAAATAAATAAAGTTGTATACTAAACTTTTTCTTATTTTCTTTTATTTATTTATTGCCCCCCACCCCCAAACCAAGTTGACCTAGGGAAGTCATGTCACAAACGAAAACCCCTGCATTCGTAGGAAATTTCCCTTTCTTTTTTTTTTTTTGCGCTATATTCTTGTGGCTATTTTATTTTATTTTTGCTTATGAATTATGTTGTGGCTAAATTACTTCCAGCAGTCACAGACCTGTGGTTCTTGACTGCTCGTCTGGGTCCACAAAACTCCTCTCTACTTCAAAACATTTTAGTGGCGAGATTGGGGGCAGATTTTGCTTGCGTGCTTCAAATTTAGGGAAGCAACCTCAAAGTTCAATCCTTTTTGCTTAGGGTTCCCTGCAATTTGGTTATTCAATGGCTTCTGCAATGCTAAATGGAGCTGAAAATCTCAATCTGATTAGAGGAATTGCCCCAACCACAAAAGGGTTAGGTTTTCTTGGCTCAGATTTTCATGGCAAGCATTTTCCCAAGTTAACTTCAGTTTCTTGCGGCAAGATTTCCATGAGGCCTGGAAAGAATGGAACCCTCATCCCAAAATGCGGTCTTTCAGCTTCTAGACCAGCCTCACAGCCAAGATTCATACAGCACAAGAAAGAGGCTTTTTGGTTTTATAGGTTTCTTTCAATTGTGTATGACCATGTGATAAACCCTGGGCATTGGACAGAGGACATGAGGGATGAGGCATTGGAGCCAGCTGATTTAAGTAATAGGAATATGATAGTGGTGGATGTTGGTGGAGGCACAGGGTTCACCACTTTGGGGATAGTTAAGCATGTGGATGCCAAGAATGTTACAATTCTTGATCAGTCCCCTCACCAGCTTGCCAAGGCTAAGCAGAAGGAGCCCTTGAAGGAATGCAAGATAGTTGAGGGGGATGCTGAGGACCTCCCATTCCCAACTGACTATGCCGATAGATATGTTTCGGCCGGGAGGTATATCGTTGACTGCTGTGTTTATTGTTGCTTAACTAACCTGCCTCTAGCTTTCTTTAGTTTCCTAGAAAGTTAAGTTGGTCTGAAGCATGGTTTTCATTGGATTGCCTTAATTTTAGTTTGTGTTGTTGCGTGCTTTATACTTGAATGAGGTTTTGTTCTCTGGCGCTGTACCATAGATTTTATTGCCACTAAACTGTTCGGCTAATTTTATTACTGAATTACTGAGCTTTTTTTATTTTTTTCCCTGAGTTTGAGGATTTATTTATCTCCCTTAATCTCCGAATAGTTTATCAAGACTACTCCAGCATTATCTAATTATGAATTTGCAACTTGTTTCCTTTTCTCTTCTTTTGTTTGTTCATAGATTTTTGCATATTGAAAGTTGTGTTCTAGTCAACAGTGGGAAAAGATTCCCAGTTGAATTCAACATTGTGAATTCCCCTATTAATCTATAAACAGTGTCGCTCATTAACCTTTGGATAATAACTGTGAAGATTTAATTCTGAAAGCTGTCAAAGATGATGGTTTAGGTGCAAAATTATTTGAAGTGCATTTACAATAAGCTGCTAATTGAGATTGTGGAGAGATATTTTTAGGTAAATCCTATAAAAGTTTAATGACTTTCTGCATCTTCTCAGTATTGAGTACTGGCCAGACCCGCAACGAGGAATCAAGGAAGCTTACAGGGTTCTGAGGCTTGGGGGGAAGGCATGCTTAATTGGTCCTGTGTATCCAACATTTTGGTTATCTCGCTTCTTTGCAGATGTGTGGATGCTCTTCCCAAAGGAGGAAGAGTACATTGAATGGTTTGAAAAGGCAGGATTCAAGCATGTCCAACTTAAAAGGATTGGTCCAAAATGGTATCGTGGGGTTCGCCGACATGGGCTGATCATGGGATGTTCTGTCACAGGTGTAAAACCCGCATCTGGGGACTCGCCTTTGCAGGTAATTTTCCAATTGTTCTTCCAAGTATTAAGTAAATGCACTCTTTATTTTATACCTACGTGCAACTTTTGCTTTGCTCGCTTTAAATCAACTTCTGTCACTGCTTGTCCACATGAAAGTTGTGAATCTGAATTCTTGATGAATGTTTGTAGTAAGTCTATTTGTGCGCATGGAAACTATTATTAACAAATTTTGGTGCCTTCAAAAGTATCCAATATATGCAATGATATTTTCCTGGAAGTGAAATAAACAAGAATCCTTTGTTTTTCTTATAAATCTACTTCTTCTCATTGCTGTCCCCTTGGAAACATAAGCATAAACCAAGGTCTTTCCGCATATTGGGCATTGTATTTGTACTGCTAGTTCGATTTAGTTATTAAATCTTTGCCATTGATTCAAACTTCATAATACGATTTCTTAAGGGAGTTGGGGGTTGATATAAAGAATGAAGCTCTTGTTAAATCTTTATTCATGATAATTGATGACCACTTAATACTTGCTATTCTAGTTAATATGATTATTGCTTGTATATTTCTTTCTCATTTGATGAAAGAGTTATATTTTGTGGTTGAACATCTGAACTAACAGATTTATGACTTTTTTCTTTACAGCTTGGTCCTAAGGCAGAGGATGTATCAGAACCCGTAAATCCTTTTGTATTTCTTGCGCGCTTCATTCTTGGTGCCATGGCAGCAACTTACTACGTGTTAGTTCCAATTTACATGTGGCTCAAGGATCAGATTGTTCCGAAAGGTCAACCTATATAGGATGATGCGAAATTGATTCCATTTCTTCTGGCTGTTGGAGCTTTTTACTGTATTTTTCTCTTCAATTTGAGTGGCAGTTTCCCAACTTGTTTCAATTCTCTGTATGCGGATCGATAGGCAAGTTCCCTAGTAGTTTTGCATTCAAGAATCAATATCAGTGAACTTAGTTGTTCTAACCGGGTTAGACCATTGTTCACCTGGAATCCATGATCCACATTTTGGTGCTTGTCCTGTAAAAAAGAAGTCTGTTTGTAGCGCTTATTCTACCCCATCTCCACTTATTCTAATAATAGACGTTGGTTTGCGCTCCATTTCTTTTTCCATTTTTGAGCAATTTTTTTCTCTCAGTTATCATTTGGGTACCAAATTCCTCCAACGCCGCTGGCCTTCACCAGCTTCATAATCGTGTGAACAGAAAATTGAGGCCCTTTTTGAAGCAAACTTTGCTACAAAGGACCGGTTCAGCCTAAATTTGCTCCAAAAATAGTTCCATCTAAATTCTTGGAGAACTGAAGCATGTACCCAAGCGAACTTGTGGCTGGGAAAGTCTGCCACTCCTGATTTCTGCTAATCACTCCACATTACTTAATTGGGAAACATTTTAATTACGACTGTATTGTAGCAGTTGCTAATTACTTGCCTCATCAATTTTGAATCTTTGCGGGCTGCTTCATTCTTCACCAAAATGCCCGTCAATAAAAAGAAGAGACTTTTCAAATTCAGGAAATAGGTGGGTTTCAGTTTGTCGAAGAACTAAATGTCAAACGGGGGCTGTTATAGGAATGTATCCAACTCAATATGGACCTTGAATTCCACAGAGAAACCACAACAATGAAGGATTAAGCAAAAATAGGAAAACTAAAGATGGAAGACTGATCTTATCATCCCACAAAACACTTCCTTTCTAAGTCCACTTTCTAAGTCCATCTACTCACCAATTGCCAAGACTGAAATGCACCATTATATATCTCTGCCAGTGCTAAGAAATATCCAAGATTTTGAATGCTAAGTTTCAGAAAGGCAGCTAAAATATCTGACTAATATTACAACAGAAAGCCAATATCCAAAACCAGCGAAGATTTCATGCTTCATAGCTACAAGCAACAACTGGAAAGTAACTAATTTAACCCATTATCTGGACTCACATCTTCATATGATACTAAGCCCCGTTGCCCACTGGAAGGGCTGGATCGGGAACTTCTAGGTGAAGGTGATGAAACTTTTCGCGGACGCTTTCTTGAAGCAACATCAGCAGATCCAGATCGAGATGAACTGCGGCTCCTAGAGCGTGAAATAGACCTTCCTTGAGGGGGCTGATCATTCTTCTGTGGGCCAAGACGAGACTTTAATCTGTCACTAAGCACAGGATGCCTGTCTGCGGGGCTAGGACTACGCACAGGACTTCTGCTATGGTGCCTGCCACGGCCACGGTAGGAACCAGGGCTTCGAGAAACAGTCCTGCTTCGACTCCTCTTGCGTTCATATCTAACACCAATAAAGTATTGGAAATTAACACCTTTTGAATTATGACGGTCAGTCAATCAAAACCATTTCAAAGATCCATGGAGATACTTACAGACAAGCAAATAGACTATATTTCTATGAGCAAATCCTAGGAGTTTTCATAGAGCATAATTGAGTAAGACAAACCATGACATGCTGTGCAAGCATTAAAACGCAGACATAACCAGGAGACTGGCAGACATTATGAAAGAGAAAAGGTGAGGAGGTATAGACCTGGGTGGGCTCCTTCCTCTTCTTGGTGAACTCCGGTAACGTCTTTGTGGTGACCGTTCAAATTTACTTCTGTAGCTTGAATACCTAAAACAATCATAATAATTAGCAAAATGCTGACATTTTTTGTGAACATTAAAACCAATGAATAAAATCAAGCACATATGGCAAGTCACAACTTGTCTGAGCACTCTCACGCCGTTGTGAAACTTAAACATCCCACAATAAATTCTTACTCTTTTCAGTCAGTTTGCCTAAGGATATAGCAATTGCTTGAGGCGAACATTGAGTGCTTAGCGTACACTGGTCCTAATCATCATCAGCGTATATTCGATACAAGGTCAAACTCACATGAACTGAACTTAAAAGGTCCAAACTACTGCCACAATGCTTTTGGTGGAATGCAAAAACAACACAGAGAGCTTGTGATTTTGAGAGATGAGTACGGAAAAGGGGTACAAAGAGTTGGAATATATTATATTTAGAAATTACACTGACTTGGATCCTGGATTTTATGGAGAAGACATCAACAAATTCAGTTTTTGGGAGAAGAAAGTCACAAGCTTACAGAATTTTATTACTGCTAACTTAGAAAAATGAACTAAATGCAATATGAGAACTTTGATTATGACTCCTGTTCTATTTCATATTTTTCTTCATTTATGCATCACCAGGTCTTGTAACAGTAATTGGTTGTACAACATGCCAAGCGCGAGCTACTAAAAGCAAGGAGCACATTTAATAAATGAAACATAGCAAACCATACTTTTAAGTCAGAAATTACCTGTCAGGGTTCCTTTGAATGTTTCTTCCACCATATCGATAAGATCTATCAGGTGAACGTTCTGGAGATGGTGTACGATATTTTCTAACAAATGCATATCGTTCAGTAAAGCCCCGCCCTTTTCTAACGCGCTTCTGAGTTCCACCTGGAGAGCGGCTTCGAGACAAATCCCGACCGTGATTAGAAGCAGAAGGCTGAGGGCCTTTGCTTGCAGGACTTCTGACGGGACTCCTTGAAGGATTTTTCTCAACTTGCTGACCAGATGCTTTAGGAATTTTACTAGTCTCTTGAAGTCTGGGACTTCTGCTTGGAGTGCTGCGAGGACTAGATCTTGGCCTCCCACCAGAACTTGGTGTCAGACTCCTGCTAGTCAAAAAAGTAATGCAATAATTTAACAGAGCAAAAGTGTAACCACCACTCATATAATTTGCAAAAATAAAAATTAACAATCAAACCAAATTTTATTTCAAGTGCAGATGCATGAAAGAAAATAATGAGATCAAAATTTCAATGAGTAAAAAACAGTTTTGTAGGCTGGTATTTCAAAAGCAAGCCATGGTAACCTGGATCTGCTTGATTTATCAGATTGATGTAGTCGAGGAGCAGCTTGATTATTGTTGGTATGCCCCTGGCCATTATTCATATGGTTACCATTCTTTTGAGAAAATTCACCCTCTTCATGAGACGAGTCATCCTCAGTGTGTTTCCTATCATCACCTTTTTGCTGCTCCATAGATCCTAAGAGAGGAATTGGTGACTTTTTCTCCTTCCCTTCACATTTGCAGTCATTTTAAAGAACATGTCAGATACAGGACAGCTTAATTAAAAGTAGATATACATCACTCTTGATTTTCACCCAGGTGATGAAAAAGACAACAACAGTGCATATCTACAACTAGAGCATCAAAGGATAAAATACCAAGAGTTTGTGCTGGCTTTTTCTCTTCACTTAATTTGTTGGTTTTCCGTAAAGATTTGCCCCTATGAACATTTTCCTCATCAGAACTGCTGCTTCTGCTACTACTGCTGCCACTACTATTGGTATCACTAGAACTTCCCGAGTTCCTAAAAATCAAAAAACAAAACAAATTATAGCAAATGAGAACTTAATTTACTATATAAATTGTTCTAAGACAGTTCTGAAACTAAAAGACAACCCAAAAGGTTGGTTTCAAAATTATCAGGACTGCAATACCATCACTCTTTCATCAAATTTTCAGAATTTTTGCACCAGTCACATGTATTTTGTCAAACATCTAGAGGGTAAAACAAAAATTTTATATTCCAAGAGACCATGGCATACATTAGTTAGATACATTAGTTAGATACATGATTGCTTGACAAGTAGGACACTGGAAACGGACTAATGAAGCAGATGAAAGCACTATGCCCATTGAGAAGAAAAACTAATCATGAAACTATAGAGAAAGACCTTTTAGACTTTCGCCTTGATCTTCTATCGCGCTGAGCTCTTCGCTTCTCCCTATGTCCATCCCTCCTTTTTTTCCCATGTTGACGCCCCCTCTTTGTCAATTTCCTTTTCTTCCTTCGTCTTCCATCACTAGATGAAGTTGAAGAATAAGATTCTGAAGAAGAATCTGAATCAGAGTCCGAAGACGAATCAGTCTCTGATGAGTATGAATCAGAATCAGACTCGGACTCAGAGCTGTAAGAATCAGATGAAGAGTAGCTCCTCTTTCTCCTCTTATCCTTCACAGATGCTTTCTGCTTCCCTTTGGCCTGACCATCGGAACCATCATTAGATGGATTGCCTCTTGCTGATTTTTTCTTCTTTTCTGAATCACGTCATGAGAAGAAATGTCAAAATAAAATCAGTTAAAGATGCAGAAAAAAACCTTTTCCATCTCACAATTGCAACACCTTTCTCAGCTTCGACTGAATTTTGCATTTTGGTCTTAGACATATCACCACAATCTACAATTTTTACAAGTCCAGATGGTTTCCCATCAGCTGTTCCTAACTGTTCCATTTTCTTAACAATGTCCATTCCCTTCACAACCTTTCCAAAAACAACATGTTTTCTGCCACCAAGAAAAAAAAAGAAAAGGAACTCATTTTACAGTCATAAGCCAATTTGGAGCTAAAAATAAGTATAAACATACGAAATCAAGTACATAACATCTAACAAAACTCTGCATAAAATTGAATACCCATCAAGATGAGGTTGCCGCTTAAAAGTTAAAAAGAACTGAGATCCATTTGTGTTTGGACCACCATTAGCCATAGAGAGTAGACCAGGCCCACTATGATCCAACTTGAAATTTTCATCTGTAAAGAAAGATCCAATTTGTATTTGATCAATAAAATAAACTAGCATTCTGGTAGGGGGAAGCTCAAACACACACAAAAACATACCAGCAAATTTCCCTCCATAAATACTTTCTCCACCAGTGCCTGCAAACCATTACAAGGTCATGTCTTACAAGTCTTAGCATGAAGATGGAAGTTATATCAAGTATTTGCATCATCTGAAAGTACAAGATCTGGAAGAAGAAAAATATACCATTTCCTTTTGAGAAGTCGCCTCCCTTCAGATGAAAAAAGGAAAAGACCAAAAAGTAGATTAGGCTTTCCAAAATACTCTTTTGTACGCATGCATGAAGTTAAAGTATTGCAATAAAAAGATAAAGATAAAGACATGTAACAGTGGCAAGACATATGCCATGGTATTGTTTGTTGATCTAGCTTGTCAAAGAAAATTGAGCAATTAAATGCCACAGCCACATGGTATTAAGTCCCTCTTTTCTACATACTATTTAGAGGTTGAACAAGCTTGGAGGACAACAATCAAGCAGCCGCTGCCCACAATGCAACAGGTTGCCTCCACCATTGGAAATGATAAGATTGAGAATGAAGCCCATTCACAAGCGTGGCACATATACATTGAACATCAAACAATATCCCTAATTAATGATAACAACATATGAACCTTTTCCAGTCTACCATGTAGAGTCAGTACCAGGAAGACAGGACATGTATAGAGGCTTTCCTAATCCTCTTTTAAAGGGGAAACTATTAGACATCTATTGGAGTTAACTATTGACGATGCATAAGAAAAGAACAACATATTGCATGAAAAATAACAAAAATGACAAGCAGCAGTACTCAACATGTTCTCTCTCTAACAATTATTTTCTAAGCAAATGAACAACATACTTGAGCCATAAATCCTTTAATTATGCGATGAAATGTGGAGCCCTTGTAGTGCAGAGGTTTCCCTGTTGAGATTCCAACACCCTTCTCACCTGCAAAGAGAAATGGAATAGCACTGAAAAGACTGTCCAACCAAAGAATTCTTCCAAAGGACTCCTGAAACGATCGTCCGACCGAAGAATTCTAGCAATGTACTCCATACATGTTCATTCAAATAAATCACACCAGAGAAAGAAAAACAGACAGACAGTCAAAATAAGATCCAAAAACCATTCCTGCATTCACAAAAATTAACTCCTCCATGCTTGACCGTCAGGTTGCCTTTTGGTGCTGTCAGTCAACCATGAAACAAAAAGGGGACTGGAGCTGAGGATGTTGAGAGGGAGGAGGGTTAAGAGGGACCACGAGGAGTGGGGTCAGATTTAAGATATGGTTCTTAAGTCGGTTTTCTTAGGACTTTCTTGAAACTATGAACAGGAAGGGAAGGAGATTTCCTAAATGAGAAGGAAGTTAGCATAGGTGGAGGAGCAAGGAACTGGTGGTTACTCATAGCCATAGTCCCATGAAAAACATCTAAACAATATTCTTATACATGAAATACACATGAATTATGTACGCACTGTAACAAGACGCACAAATATTAACATTCTGCTAATGATGTAGACAGATTGAACCACCTGCTCGCTTCAACATACCAAAATTCACATCTAATATCATATAAGCTCTCAATCAAACAACAAAGGTTAAGCTAGGTCTAAGCAAAAGTTATTTCAAATTTTTGCACATACATATCTCCAAATTTTCCAGGTCCAAGTTAAATTAGATCAAGTAGAATGTATCAAAATATCCAAAAGTAATGTGATCGTGTAAAGCCTATCTTTCCTCTTTAGTCTTGTACCACATTTCAATGTGATGTTTCTTGGGCATCAATTGCATGTTATAATTACCAAACATGTTCTTTTAATGCAAGACAAAGTAGAGAATGTGTTACTAGCAAGAGATGATAATTAACAATCCATAAAAGAACAATTTAAAGCAAGAATATAATGAGGAAAAAGTCAGAACCAACATACTAGTAACATTGTGCCTAAATATGAACATTTAACAGAAAAAAAGATGGCAGCACCACACAATCTGATGCTGCAGGATAATAAAACAAAATATTCAGTCAGCAATTACAGAAAATTTTCATATCGGGCCACAAAACAAGCATATATCTTCACACATTCAAGCAATGCAACACATAATCTCTAGTTGTTTCTAAGAACTTTTTTACCTTTTCAACATTCATATATGTATGTTTTCCAATCAGCGAACAACATGAGTTTGGTTCACAAATACGTGTCCAATGAACCATTACAAAGATCCACGTAAAACATGTACAGGGGCTTTGCATAAACATGGGATAAAAAACACATATTGGTACTCCCCCCATTCAATAATTTTGGCTTTTGTTCCAATACAGAGACATTTGAAGTATACTTCAGCTATTTGAAACTGTGTTAAATTCAGGAGTTCAAAAATATCACAGAAAATGATTTCTACCATTTCAATCCAACTTAATTATGGGCATAATGGAAATTTACAGGACTAGATGAAGAATGAAGAGGCTATATCAATGAACTGTACACATCAACAACATGATAAGAGTTGAAAATGTCACAAATCTGTTCCCAAAGAGGTACTCTTAACATTAATCATCCAAAACAACAGAGAACCCTAAAGCGCAGTCATCACAAACAATAATTTGATATCCCAAACAAAGTAAAATAATCCAGCAATTCAATTTACCTGTGCAGAGCGCTCTAAAATTTTCAGCTGTCTTAGGCACAGCATCAGCAAACAACTGCATTACACACAAATTGAGTAAGAGCAGTGAAAAAGGAAGGCATAAGTTAAAAAACACCAGTCTCTGTGTTGAAAAACCATCTCAATGGTTTGAAGGTGTTTTGGATAAGACAATTACCTCGATAACAATTCTTTCAGCAGTATCCCCATCTATCGAAACATCCAAGAAAACTAATGGGTTCTTCATCTTCTTCATTATTCTGCTCAGAATGTTAAGATAACAAACAGGCATCAGCATATAAGATAACAGTCTCAGAAAAATCTTTTGTTCCTTGATAAGCTTGTCTATAGGATTAAATATACATGAAACCATGCATGTCAGAGATATCATACTCTAGCAAGATATAAAAGATTGACATAAAATCTAGTTAAGATCAAGTGCATATCAGCAATAGAGTTCAGTTAGTTGGCTCCCACAGAACAAGCAAATTAACATGTGAAATTGAAGAAGTAGCAAACATAACAATTAAAAAAAATAACAATTGCAAAATTGCCAGCAAGAAGGAACAACTGGTTGATCCAAAATAAACACAAAAGAAAAGATCATCAGGAAACACACACCAAACTACTGATTTAAAACATAAATTTAATTTCCTCCACAATCCATTCCCCTTTATTGCTTAAAATTTAAAAAACTTGCCCAAGTTTTAGGATAAAGCATGAGAAAGATTTCAATGCCATAGGTAAACCAAGATAATGCAATTAATGCAACTTACAAGATCCTAAAGCCTGATTCTGAACACGAATAACAGAAGCAACCATGAAAACTAAACGCTAATCATTTAAAAAGGGTCAAAAATGCATCGCAGCTGAAGAAAAGAACCCTTTGCACCACTAACAAGAGATGAAGAGATGTATAAACCCTATAGCCTATAATCTTCATAGAAGATTATTTTGTTAATTGATAGTAAAAATTTGAAACACTGTGTTAATAGAAAAAACTTAAAAGACCAACTCACCAAGGACTTTAAGCCACAGCACAAACTACAATCATAGTGTTGAAAAAAAAATCAAAATTAAGTAGTTAAAAAAAATCTAATATTTAGAATAAAGCATGTATAAGTTCTAAATTCGAAATGCCCCTTAAATAATTATAGATTAAATGAATTTTCATCGGTGACTAGTAACAAATTTCACTTGACAGGAAACTAAGAAATACTTAGACTTGGAGGAATCTTTCTTCTATCAGCTATTATAAAAAAGTTAGTACAATCGCAGAACAGCCAATATACTGAAATTTTCCCATCTCACAGCCCCATCTTCCCCGAGACACTTGTCTTAATCTTAAAAAGGTAAGATTAGAAGAAAGAAAAGAAAAGTTGAACCGAGTTTCACAACCCAAAAATTGAATAAACTCCTATAGAATTTAAATCCCACATCCAAATGTCAGATTTTTTTTATTTCAGAAAAAGAAATCCTGACCGCGTTTCGACATCAACTCAAATCTTGCGAAAAGAATATTCCCGAAAAAAGGGTCAGCGAAGATTTATCCGTAATCCTACAGGCACAAGTCAAAACAACTCATGAAACCTTAAACCCACATTCTCAATTCTAAAACAGTATATAAAAACCAAAATAAAATTAAATTTTAAGAATTTAAGCAAGCAAGAAAGGCATGAGACATGGAACAGATGAGACATTTTACGCCAAAGATAAACAATAACTAAAATTAGTTAGAACCACAAAACCCTAAACCCTAGTAACTTAACAAACCAAATGGGATATACCTCGATCAAGACAACTCTCAGTTAGTGAAAAAATACTACTTGAGAGAAAATTTGAGCCGTCGGCGGCTTTCAGAAATAGATACAAGTGAATGAGGAGAAGATTTTTTACGCAAGGATTCTTACTTCTTCTCTATCATATATATTTATTTAGTTTCTTGTTTCTTCTACCTAATGAGTGGTGAAAACGGGTTTATTTTTTAACGCGTAAATGGGAATTATTGACGGTAAAATATGCGCTGTTCGTTTCTGATCCACAGCTAAATTCTAGTTCGGCCCATCCATAATTTGGACTACAATTCAAAGCCCAAGTTACTTGATTACTTGTCTAATAAAAAAAATATTAATACATTTTTGTTTGCAAAATATTATTCTTTTAGGAAAAAAAAAATTAAAGGAGAATGATTTAATAATATATTATAACCTCAATTCGACAAATTTAAATGAATTTAGGCTTCTCGACGAAATAGTTTCTAAATAACATATTAAAAATTTATGTTTGTAACATGTGTATGATTAGGCTGATCCATGACTATATTATTCATCGAAGTTCGGCTCGTTTTTAATTAGAGCAGACTTAATTCACAACATTTTGTAACAGTTCAAACTCTGTAAAATTATTACTGAAAGTTAAAAGATAAAAGAGAGATAAAATGATATAGCTGAAAAGTTAGAAAGAGAGGGAGAAGCACTAAAAACTTAGGTTAGGTACGAATGTAAAATTTAGAAGAATATAAAAGGTTAAAAGTGTAAACGTGAAATTAAAATGTACCAAATATGCGATGAATAGCATATTAACAAAAGTAAAAATACTGAGAATCAATATAATAGAATAATAATTATGTTAAAAATATATTAAATTGTGGCATATTGCTTGGATGAGCGTATATGAAGTAATTACATAAAAACAAAGTGTAAGAAATAAAAAAATAAAATGGGTTGACAAGTCATAAGGATTGACCCGACCCAAATTATTTGAAATCTTTTTTGTGGGAGTAGTTTGAGTGGGGATGGTTTTTTGGAGAAGAAAACCACTCCACTACAACAGTTAAATAAAACGTTTATCACATACAACCACCCAATTAGTAGTTAACTCTCCATATCAAAATACTCTCACTTTCACTCTGTGTAAAAAGGATAGAAGAAAAATAGATAGAATAGAATAAGCAAATAAGGGTTATTGTGATCAAGTGCAAGACACCATAAGAAGAGCATTTGGATTGTGGAAATAAAATCATTTCCATACGTGATTGGTTTCTAAATCTTATTCAAGTATCAGAACATAAAAAAAGATAAGTGATTCAACTTTAAAAATTCATATTTTTAACATGATTTTTTTATAGAAAATTATGAAATTCGTTGTTTTAATTCCGTCAATAGTATCATAACATATTTTAGTTGATATCCTATCATGATTTCATGTGTTTTAAGCATGATTATATAGATAATTATACTCTTTCACAGTAAATCTTAATATGCTTCGAATTACGCTTTCAAATTTAAAAAAAAAACATGTTTATATGTTGTAGAAGCATGCCTTAAAATTTTATGACTTCATGTTTTATGTATGATGAGATATTATGATTTTATCATGAAAATAATAGTAAATTTATTCCATTTTTCAGTAATTTTTTGTTCTAATTATGAAACAATTTTTATATGGTTAGAATCCTTGTGAAATAAGCTTTCCAACCATATATTGCATTATTAAAAAGACTTATAAATAAGTGGCATATGGTCTTTAGAAGTTAGGATCGTGGATTAGAATGTTATGAAAATTTCTAAAACTTTTGGAGAAGAAGTTGAACAGTAAGCAATCTCACTCTCGGTTGTACTTATGTATGATCCAAACTTCTAGTTACAGGTGTCTTATTTCGAAACGGACATCACCCTTGCATTCAAAATGGTCAAAAATAGGGGTAGCCAGGGTGGTGTTGCTGGAAAAAAATCAATAAGGCGGCACGTGGGGCTCACGCGCCAAGGCTTTCGGTGGTCGGTTTTTAACGGAATTGATATGGTTTTGATCAGAATTTAATTTCTTATTTTTCTGTAATTTAAAATTTATTTTTCAAAATTGAAAAATATTTTTTCTGAATCTTTTACCTTTAAAAATTGTATAAAATTACAGAAAAATAATTTTTTACTGAAAAAATTCTGAATTTTTTTATAAATTTTTGAAAATATTTTCTATACTTTTGCGACTTGGATGGAAATTTATAACATGTTTTGATTAATGTGCTCATTAAATTATGTATGAAAATTAATTTTTCATACAAAAAAATTATAGAATTGAGCATGTTTACAATTGTGAGTATTTAGAAATTTTCATCTTGTATTCTTAAATATTAAGATTGGCTTTGCGTCCAATTTAATATTATTCTTATTTTCTAGATATGGCAAAAATCAGACGCACTCTTAGCATCATCTGGGGGAAAGATAGAGAAAAAAGAACTCCAGAGTGTTCGGTAAAGAGGAAAATTTATAATAATTATAAAATCGATGTTGATTACTCTTTGCATCAAAATCTTATGATAATGAAGGAAAAACACAAAGAACTTCTTCATTTTGGTTAGAATTTCAATAAATATAGTTATTATGTAGAACACTGAATACTTAGAAATTAGACCTAAGCAATCTTAGACTCTAGGGATCAACTGTTTAAATTCATAACTCATCGAAGAAAGAAGTGTATCTTTATTAGATACTCTGAACAGTCTAAAGGTTATGTATTTATAGATGAATAAGATGATAGAAGTATTATTGAGATTGAATCACAAAATGCAATATTTTTGGAGAATGATTTTCCTAGGAGAGGTGAAATAAAGGAAATAGAAGAGTTGCCTAATTCAAATAATGACTATGTGCAAGAATGACTATTATAAATTAAAGAGGATGAGTTAACACTTAATCCTAGTGGGAGCAATTCTTATTAAAATGATCTATATTCTCAACTTCGGAAGAGTACCAGGAAAGGTATGCCTAAACGTCACGTTTTTATCATATCTTCAGTAGATGAAGAAAACCTACAAACATAAATGACACTCTATTTTGTCCTTAAAATGACAAATAGATGAACACAATGAAAAAAGAAATGGAGTTTATGGAATCAAACCATGTCTAAGAACTAGATAATCTTCCATTTGGGCACAAAGCAACTGAGAACAAATGGGTTATTAAAATTTAAAGAAATGCTGATGGAACTACTGAGAGATATAAGGCTTGACTAGTGGCAAAAGATTATACCCAACAAGAGGGTATTAATTATGAAGAAACCTTTTCGCCAATAGTAAGGTTTACCTCTATTCGCCTACTATTGACTATAGTGGCTAATTTGGATTTAGAATTATATCAAATTGATGTTAAGACGACTTTTCTTAGTGGAGAACTTGGAGAAAAAATCTATATGGAATAACAAGTAGATTTTATCATCAAAGGCCAATAAAATAAAGTCTGCAAATTGAATAAATTAATTTATGACCTTAAGCAGTCTCCAGATAATAGTATTTGAGATTTTATAAAGCAATAATCTCATATAATTTTATCATGATAAATGAAGACCATTGTGTTTATATGAAAAGGTCCAATAGAAAATTTGTGATTCTATCTCTTTATGTCGATAACATATTATTAGTCGATAATGATAAAGAATATGTTCAAACCATTTTGCGCTTAATTAAATTCTAAAATCTAGCATTCTTTAGTATATTCATTGTAGTTACATATTGTTAGTCGGTAATGATAAATAGTATGTTCAAACCATTAAGAAATATTTATCTTCCAACTTCGAGATGAATGATATGGGTGAGGCAAATTATAATCTTAGTATTAAAATTCATAGGGATCGTTCTAAGAGACTACTTGCGTTTTCTCAATAATCACATATTAAGAAAATTATGAAATAATTCCGAATGGAAAGTTGCAAGCCCATCAATACTTCTGTTGGCTAAAGGCGAAAGTTTAAGCTGAGAAATATGCCCAAACATTTCAGAAGAAAAACAAGAGATGTCTACAGTATCATATTCCAGTGTTATTGGGAGTTTGATGTACGCTATTATGTGTACTCATCCTGATATTTGTTATGATATGGATTTGATTAGCAGGTATCAATCTAATCCAGGACAAAGACACTAGAGTGCAGTTAAAATGATTTTTAGATACCTAAAAGGCACTGTAGATTATTTTCCTTGTTATCAAGGAAAAAATCTATGACTAAAAGGAAACATAAATATTGACTGGAGTGGTGATTTAGATGAACGTAAGTCTACTTCTAAATATGCTTTCTTGCTAATTGGTGCTGCTATCTCTTGAAAAAGCAAGAAACAAACTTGTGTATCACTATTTACAATGGAAGCATAATTTGTGGCATGTGCCTCTGCAGTACAAGAAGGTGTTTGGTTGAGAAGATTCTTATATCATTTGGGAGTAGTAAGCAGTTGCGTAGGAGTTGTAACAATTTATTGTGATAATCAATCAGCTATTACTTATACTAAAGATCCCAAATATCATGGCAAAAGCTATTACTTATACTAAAGACACCACATATCATGGCAAAAACTATTACTTATACTAAAGACCCCAAATATCATAGTAAAACCAAACACATCGATACAAAGTATAATTTTATCAGAGATATAACTGAGAATAAATAGGTAATTTTGACGTACATGTCTACGCATTTTATGGTGGTTGATCCTCTTACTAAGTCAATATCTAGAGATGTATTTATGAGTCATGTTAGGTCTCTTGGTTTGCATAGAATGTAATTGTAATTGAACATATAAATGTTTAAGATGTTATGCTCATTATTGTTATGACATTTGATTATATATCACACATACACATGTTGTTTTTATATGATATGCTTTCAACTTAAAAGTATGTCTAACTTGTTAAGATTGACTATTTCACATGAGCAATTGCTTCTAACACTGAGTAGTATACAGATATGAGACAATATTGATTTTATTGAGAACAAAATTCATACATATGTCGCCTTGGTGAAATTACCAAGATGAAATTATTACTTGAAATTATGTAATTGAAATAGATTTTTCACAATCTATTGGACTTATCTAGTAGCTAGATGTAAGTTTTCTTATATTGTTATACTTATGGAGGACAAACAAGAAGAAAACTCAAGTTAAGTGTTGAGATACACTTGAATTAAGATTTGTACGATGTGTTATTTAAGAGTGAAAGACATATGCTTACAAGTAGGAAAATACACATCATAACACATATTTTCATACCACACGTGCTTATTTGATCATTTAAGTAATGAGTAAATAAGTCCCTACTTTCTCATTGTGTGAAAGTTGCAAGTTTATTTGACCTCATTTTATACCCTTAAGACTTTCAACTACTTTTTGAAATTTTATCTTAGTATTGCTACTTTAGCAGGTTACCAATAGCCATTGATAATTTGGTAATGCAGTACATGTATAAGAAAACAGTTATAATATAGTTGAGAGATTCTAGTAGAAAAGGAAGGCTGAATTATACAAACACCTATCTTGTATTTACAAGTCGACTAATTATGTTTAACTTAGTTATTAGAATATAATTGTGGATACATAGCATGTTTTTCGAATCAAGTACGATCTTGTATATATTGACGGACGGATAAGAGATACATTGATTGGTATAGTAAAAGAAGTATAGGGTATAGTGAGTTAATTATCATCATACATATTTGAAATTGAGTTGCTATCTATCTTTAACCGGTGTATGGCTCTAAACTCTTATTCGATATGTTCGTTGATCACACGATCCATTTTGCTTGTATGAAATTAATAGTGTATTTATGATCACAATAGATGGTGGTACAGCCCTCATATATGGGTGAGAGATGTAAAAAATGAAAAAATCAAATAGGTACAGGGTCGCTCATGATGGCTGACTCGATCCAAATTATTTGAAATCTTTTTAGTGAGAGTAGTTTGAGTGAGGGTGGTTTCTTGGAGAAGAAAACTACCCTACTACAACACGTTAAATAAAACGTCTCGCACATACAACCATTCAATTAGTAGTTAATTCTCTCTATCAGAATACTCTCATTCTCACTCTCTGTAACAAGTAGAAAAGAAAAATAAACGTAGAATAGAATAAGCAAAGAAGGGCTATTGTGATAAAGTGCAAGTAGAACATTTGGATTGTGGAAGTAAAATCATTTCTATAAGTGATTGATTTCTAAACCTTGTTCAAATATCAAAACACAAGAAAAGATAAGCGAATCAACTTTAAACATTCATATTTTTAACATGAAATTTTTATTAGAAAATTTTAAAATCCGTTATTTTAATTCCGTGACAAAGAGAACAAAAATTATGTCAAAAACAACAATTGAGATTGTGATAATCGTATATAAGAAGGAAAAAAGAAAAACAATCATTTTAAATGATATCATATATATATAGAAAAAATGAAGGGAAATTAAATGAATTGATGGAAATAAAAAAAGAAGAATAAGAAGTTATAAACAAAGAATAAAACAAAAGGTGGGAAATCTAATAAATCCTAACCCATATTATAGGACAAAAAGAAGAAACACTAAAACACAAAAGAAACAAGATGAATCACAAATTACAATAATAGAAACATAGAGAAATAAAAATAAAAAGGAATTAAAAATAAAATATTGTTCACAGCATGTTAATGTAAAAGATAAAATAAAAAAATAGTGATCATAATCAATAAGGACTATTGAAGAGATGAAGGCAAAATGGTGCACCAGTACATGTCCAAGAAGTTCACTACTACTCAAAATGCCAAAATGCCAAAGAGATGGCACGATAACATATATGTATAGCAGTTTAAATTATTTCATTTCATTTAATATTTTATTTTACATTTTACATAAATAATGTATGTAAAATATATAAAAAAAATCTTATATTTAACATGAAATATATATAATTAATATATATATATATGTAAGACGGAATACGTGAAACATATGTTAACATTAAAACTTACATAAAAGACACATGCAAGACACAATAAAACCCAAGAAAATAGTAGTCATAGTCCCTATGACCTTTGATACAGATCTTTTCTTTACATGTTTTCATTGGGTTAATTAATTTCACATGGTGTCATCCTTTCTATTCAACCGTTGATTTTGGACCCAATTTTTTTTTTTAGAAGTTTCAGTCTTGAATGTTGAATGAGTTTTTCTTCCCTTGGCTGTTTGACTTTTACTAACATTTCACTTAGAAAAATAATGTTCCCTTATAAAACTCCTAAGTTGGTGTAAAATCAGGTCATCGTCCTGCTTTCCAAAAAGAGTTTTTTCCCCTGTTTTCTGGGATACAAGTATATCAGAAGAATCCCTCTGTTTTTTTGCCTCTGCAAAAACTAAATTGAAACCCTTATAGAAAAATGGCTGATTCATTGACAGAAGAGCAGATTGCTGAGTTCCAGGAAGCCTTTAGCCTGATTGATAAAGATTCTGATGGTGAGTTTCTTCTCAGAAAATACAAGAAAGATTAATGGTTGGATTAGTTTCTAATGTGGGATAGTTAGTGAACTATAACTGTGATTAAGCAGCCATTTTCATGATTATTTATTTCTTCTGCACACCATATGGTTTTCTTGAAAATTATACTATTATTGATTCTTCTTATTTAAAATTACATGACTTTGGGTATTGGTGAAATATTTTTTTTGAAGGGGTCATTACTGTGGAAGAACTGGCATCAGTGATTCAATCTTTGAATGAACATCCAACGAAGGAAGAAATTCAAGAAATGATGAATGAGGCTGATGTTGATGGAGATGGTACATTAGATTTTGAAGAGTTTTTGAGTATAATGGCAAGAAAGATGAAGGTAGAAATAAAAAATAAATTTTTTTTTGAATAATTCCTTCAAAAATTTAAATTTTAATATATTCGAAAAAAGTTTGACATAATTAAAAATTGATGGATTTTGATAGGAAAATGTAGCAGAGGAGCTTAAAGAAGCTTTCAAAGTCTTTGACCGGGATCAAGATGGATTCATATCGGCCGTTGAGGTGAACATAAGCAGATTTTTGCTATTGCATCATTTATTGCAAAAATATAAACACGATTTTAACATATACTATCTTCATGTTTCCACTCAAATAAATGCTCTTTCACTTTTGTTAGTCTAATATAAAACATTTTGAATGTCTAATTTCTTACCCCCAAAATAAAAATTATAGAAAGAAAACTTATTTATGCATGCATTCCATATATACATATATATTTATTAATTCTTCAAAAAAATTGTTTAATTGAGCTTCATTTATTTTTATTTTTTTTTGGGTATGGATGTGCAGCTGAGAAATGTAATGATAAATTTGGGAGAAAGACTTAGTGATGAAGAAGCTGAACAAATGATCAGAGAAGTTGATCTAGATGGAGATGGCCTAGTCAACTACGAGGAATTTCTGAGGATGATGATGGCTTCATACCATTAATTTTTTGCTTTTTTTCTTTTTTGCTGGATTTATTATCAAAATTGTTCTTTGAATGGTCTATAAGATATTTCAGATAATTTATTCACATCAAGAATTCACAAAAAAATAAATAAATAAATATATATATTATAAATAAATCCATGAAACCATGAAGGAAGGATACAATGCGACATGTATGTTATGAGCATGACCAATAAAAAGCTCTATAATTAAACACTTTGCTTTATGTTTCTTTATTTATGTGATCTGAAGCGACTTGTTTGTATATGTATGTTTTTTTCTTTTTTTTCATAGTGTTGAATTTGAATTGGATTAAGCTCTATTGTTTTCATTTATCATAAATGCTTCTTGTATCATTGAATTTTTTTTTAACTTCTGATGTCTAAGAAAAAATTGACTATAGTAGAGAGCATTTAAAGATAGATAGAAATAGTTTTATTTTCCTCGAAATCAAACATTGTTTGCTTTTCTTATTTTCTCAAAATAATTTGATCATAATATTTTTAATTTTATATGATCATAAATATATATATATATATATATTCTTTTACATTAAATAATACAATATGAAAAAATCTAACGTGAAAAACTTATAAAATATGATATTATAGTAAAAAATATTTTCCTAAAAAATACAAGCCAAATATTATTTTCATTTTCAAATTCTTTCTTCCAAAACACCATCCCAAACACTTCTCCAAATTCACTGTTATGTGATTGAGACATATATTATTATTATTATTATGTAATAATTGAACAATTTAATTTTATATATTTCACAACCCACGTTGCAGGATGATAAACAATTTTAAATTGAGAAACCATAACTGGATTTTTTAGGCTATATATATACACATATATTATTATGTAATAATTTAATTTTAAATACACACATTGCAATTTCATAAACAATTTTTAGATATCTCCACCAAGGAATCATCAAGAACACCCTCAAAAGCTTCCCAACAATCCAATATATTTTTTGTTGCTATATGATAAATTTCGTAGACGGCAAAGAATAAAACGTGCAGAAGAAGCTAATAGCGGTTTTAAATGCCATCAGAAAGTGGCGTAGCATTTACGAATGCACTGAGCTTTACGCCATTACAGTCGCAAAAACGAGATACAGCTGAGCATAACCACCGCCAAATGGGCAGCCTGCCACCACCGCCTCCAAACCTCGAGGACTACTCCGCAGCCGCAACCCTAATTCCCTTCCCCCGTCCACTCCCCCTTCTACGTGGGCCCATCAAAGCCAGCCCATCAGACGATCCGTCTTCTGGCCCATACCTGCTCGCATTCAAAAACCCACGTGCCTGGGCGGCGGCATACGAAAACTGCAAAGCCCAAATCACAGCACAATGCGAATCCGGGGCGCGAATCGGGTGCTCCATTTCTGCTTCCAGCAAATGCAAACCCCCCTGGTGGAAAATTCATTTTGGTACATCTTCCAAACGGGACTTTAGTGAGAGAGAGAAGTGCGAGGAGATTGAAATGGAAGCTTGTTTTGTAGCTGCGAGAGAAAGATGCAGTGTCTTTGCGAAACAGAGGTGTGGACCGGCGTTTAAAAATGCGAGGATTGAATTGACTGGTTCGGATTTGAAAGTAGTGGATTGGAAGGATGTTTCTAGGTTGATTTCTGGGGTGTGTTTTTCGAATGAAAAAAGCTATGGGGTTGGAATTTGGGGGGTGGATAAATCTTGGGGTGAATTTAGACAAAAATATGAGGTTACTAGTGTTAGAGGGAGGGATTTATTGGGTTCTGATGAGGCGAACATTGAGGAATATTTGAGAAAGAGCAGTTAAAACTTGAATGAGCAGATTGTAGTATAAGTTCTCGTGATTCTTTTGCAGATTTTGCGGGTTTGGGAGCTGTTGGAGAGGAGAAGAAATGAATTGTTTTTGAGAATTGATGTTTTCCGGAGCAGTTTGAGAGGTTCGGGGCATGGTATTGCAACTCAAAGTGTGAGCTTTATTCTCCCTTTATTCTATGATTTAAGTTTATTCACGACTCTCTTTCCTTTTGTATGAAAATCATCTTGAACAAACAACACGTATATTTATGATGGTTTATTAGCTTAATATACCAAACATTATTTTATGACATGCAAAACTTGATTTATATATACAACGGCTAGGTTCATTTAACCATTGTGATTTTAAATTGACAATTGCCATCTTGCTATATTACATTTAGTGCAGGTTCTTTGTGCACCCCTAACCTGAGTGCTTTATTTTCTGCAATTTCTTTGACATAAATGTGTGTCACTTGGAACTTGGAGTTCTTCAAAAGACTGGACTACTATTATTGTACTTCCTGTATGGCTTTGTTGCCCTATAGTCAACCAGAACAGTAACACTGATGAATGGGTAAGAAGTCAAGGCAACATTGCATAAACATTTGAACTTTATAATTAAGGAAAGACTTATCTAGAGAATGGTTGAACTTTGCATCCTCCCGACATTATAGCTTGAAAAACGAATTGATGACTCTTGAAATACAAAACCAAAGTTAATTTGACCGTGGGAAATAAATATATTTTCACATTAGAGTTATATGAGAAAAATCGACTGATCTAGAATACACAGAAAAATGAGGCTTGAGAATGTTTGGTCAGTTGTATAAAATCAATTAATAAAGTTCCATAATTATAGCAGACTGTTTCATCAAAGTTGTAAGCTTTCCTATTAGAACTTGAAGCTGCCATCTGTAAGATCTCCTTTTTCAGGTCACAGTATGCCATGGATGACTAAGCATTCAAATTGGATGTATGTCAAATGTTAAAATTTTGATTGAGAGGTAAATGATAGTTCGCTAGCATAGTGACCTTGCCCAATGCACTTATTACAGACTAGGTTCTGCTGAATAGAAAAAGTCCAGGGATAACTCTTGCCACAGCTATTGATTTCCATGTGTGGTCCCCATGTAGATTCAACAAAATGGAGACGGTGATTGTCCCAGGACTCGTCAAGAAAGGGAAGCGAGTTATATAGTTGATGGATTGATAACGTATAAACAACAAATTTTTAAGTTTATGCAAAGCCCCCGAGTTGTTTACACTGACGGACGTAAAATTTTCAAACTTGGCCAAATCGTGTTTCATATCCTACTGAAATTGGCTAGTCTTACATAGGAGTTTGTAATGTAAGATGCAGATGTCAAAAGTTCAAAAACCTCTATTTTCACTTCCATTATCTTTGTTTCTTCCATGCACCCTACATATGCATACACATCACCAGCCATGTATACTGAGCTTAAAGGAAGAGGAAACTTGTTGCTGAATAATGGCTAATACATTTATCACGTTTTAGTAGTCTACTATTCCCATTTGACATTATGCTTTACAACCCACTCTATTCCAGTTATCATGTTTGAATCAACTAATTTTTTTTTCAAAAATCTTAATCTTGTTTGATAACCTGAAACCATGCAGCTTATTGCATAGAAAAAACCTATATTTTATGGCCTGTCCATAGGCTATTAAAGGTGACAGTCTTTGCATTTACTTGATTATTAAGAAGGTTGTTGTATCACATAGTTCATGCAATAAAAAGTTTTCCATGAACAAACTCCATTTCATCGGCACTTTCTTCCTTGATCTATATAATTATCGTCTAGTTGATTTCTATTTGTTTTGATGTATGCTAAACAGTGATGTTATTCTTAGCTAAAACAGAACATGGATCTCTCGTTATTAAAAGCTTTCTTGGTGAAGGTATAGATATTATCTTCAAGATTTCTTGCTTTTGGTGTAGGGAACTTATATTTGGAATTTTATCATTTTATGGAATGGTGGATAGATAAATAGTAATGAAGCTGGAAGGTTTTCCAGTGAGAATGATTAAATATGTCTTGTAACTCCGTAGTTATGTAAACCATAGTAGTGTGCAATGACAAAATGTGAACACTTTAAGTTATTTTAGTCAATGTATTCTTTGTAAAATCTTGGGAGAAGATGAAAAAGAAAGAAAGACATGAATGTCAAATATTTATTATCTTGTATGTTAACTCCATGGTTTCGTTTTTTTCCATGTACTTTCAAGAAGTCAATTTGTACTCAAGATAATGTACTTGGTTATTTAGTTAACGCTAGGTTCAATTGGTCATTGACCCCCATCAAGGTCATTTGGCTCCTTCCATGGATAAAACAAATTCTGTCAGGTTGCTGTTTGGTATTTCATGTAATAAGGATGGTGAATGTAAGCATTGCTATTTCTTTTTCCCTTCATGCAACTGTGTTTTTTTTTTATTGGTTGAAACTTGGCTTTGCTTGATGATATCTGAAATTATCTCATGTAATCCATAATTAAGCATTTTTTGGAGTATATTTCTGGATGTATGATCGTTGGGTAATTCTGTGCTTTCTGCAAACCAAAGTGGAAAAATTTAACATAATTGTTCAAGTTTGTCTCGTTATTACTAAGGAGCTTACTTCTTCACTCCACTGTGCAACTGTGTAATATTGATATTTTGTCATTGAATGTTATTGGAGTTTGTTTCTTGGTCTTTACAAAAGGACTAGATTACCTTGCCTTGTGCCATAGCCAAATCTTGAGCTAATCATCCACACCATTTCCCAGTAGTCTTATCTAATACTTGTGAAGATCATGTTATCTGTCCCACATCTTCTATTGGAGAATCATTGAGTTGCAGGGTTTAAGAATGACTTCTAAGGACCTTTTATTGGTGGCACATCTGGTTCTCTGTGCATGGCCTACAACATAAAGTCTCATTTTGTTGAATCAATGAAGTTAAAAATTGGCCGTGGGGTAGCTGGAGTTGGGGGGCCTTGTGTTGATCCCTTAATCGGGCGTGTTTGAAGAGGCATTTTGTCAATCCCACATTTGATTGTGATCTTCAAACATGATACCTGGAGACTTATTTAGGTGGATGACAAGTTTGTTTAATGCTAAGGGCTGTTGGAGGCACTGCAGATTGGTTACTATGTTGTAGGTGTGATTTTTAGGTGCACCTGTAATTCATCTTCAGATGAACCAAGATGTCAAGTGCCACCTAATCTATATAAAACAATAGTGGAACCATCAGTTTGTCACCCTAGGTTGAACTTTTGGATTCAAACAATACAAATGTCTCATCAACTTTTGTTAGCTTGCTTCAAAAGTCTAATTATATTTGTTCTTCATTTTCTCCAATGCGATGCATATTTTTTATCAGAAATGAGAAGTCACTATATATATTTTTGTATTGTTACTGCATTTAAGATTAAGATGTTACTGACGGGCTGGTAAGATTCCTGCAGATTTGTAATGCTTATTGGTTTGAGAGTGGTTGGCGATAATATTGCTTGATCTTATATCCATCTTTATTAGGATTTGGCTTGTTTTAGTAGCTTTATAGGGTAGATGCATAGAATGGGAATTTTGATGCTTAATGAACAAGATAAAATTGTTTACATGAAGATGCAGATGTATGATAATATGTGTGGTCTTCTAGCAATTTAATTGCTAATGATTTACTTTTAATATTATTATCATCCTGGTTTTTGCTTGTTGATTTGACAATATCTAATAATATTGACTTGTACTTGAATATCTCTATCCTCTGTTGTGCACACAAATGTCCATATGTCAAACTCTATAGGTCTGGTTCAATAAGGGAAACTTTCTGAGCCTGCAGTGTGAATCTCCTGCTCCTTTATGTGCCATTTGGATCAGAATAAGTATTTGAATCAATGTGAGCAGATGAATGCTTTACTCATCGTTTTGGGTTCATATTGCTACAGAATGTGAAGATGCTCACTTTGTAACTATAGAACATGTTTTGTGAAAATGGGAGAGGATATTATATTTTTTATGTTTATTGCTTGCGATATGATGAGAAAATAACCTTGGGTTAATATGGGTCAGAATAATTCTGAGACATATTTGACGAGAGATGTTGTGTTCAATTTATCAGGATATGTAGATAAAAATGGAAACAGCCGGAGGGGAATTGATATTTGTTTTCTATTTATTTGAATGAAAGCTGTAGAAAAACTGGAAAGAGAGAAATATTTGGCATAATTAATAAAGTAAAATTGTTGTAAATGACGAGGATGCAAATAGCTTGGATAATGGTTTCAAATAATTTGATGATGATGATGAAGCCATTAGCCTGATCATAAGAAGAAAGTGTCAGATGTGGGGAAAAAAAAATGAAACTACAGAAGTTGGAACACACATTTTGATAACTGAGAAGTTAGAATTGATGAAAGCAGCCCCTTGAAGTGTGATGACTGCCTGAAGTGATCCATAGTCAAGTGAAATGTTTGGTAGCATCTTTTAGATTCACATCTGAGTTTGGGATCATTTTCTGAGCTTGTTTATATGATGATTTTTTTTCTTAGTTTCTTTCAAGAAATGTTTGTAAATTTGGTGGCGCACAGTAGCTACTAACTAGTAATCCATTTGGAAAGATGTTCTTGCTAGAAATCTACAAATTAGTATATGCATTCAAGGTTTATGATATTAGTGGTGTACTCTATTGACTTATGAAAGATGCTGCTTAAAGAATATCTAGATAATGCTTTTTCTTTCTATCCTCTATGTTGATCCATTGATAGTTTTTCCTTATGTATACTTGGTCTTCCTTGAACACAGGAACTCTTGAAGAAAGAATGCTAGCTTCCTTAGAATTCGCATATACCCCCGCGAATCATGCTCATTTGGAGCAATTTTTTCCAACTTGTCGATTGAGCGACAAAGACGGGAGAAATTTGGTATCAGGTAGGGTTCATTTCTAGCCGGTCTATTATTTAGTTGACTTGGTTGCCACCCTCCCTCACTCAATCGGCCCGCGTGTGTTTGTTGTTCGGTTTTCCCTTTCTAAATGCACATAGCAGGGATTTAAATTAGCACATATCTTGTTAAAATGCAAGTGCGAGGAGAATTGATTTTCAAATATTTGTGCATTTCATGTTCACTCTTAAGTTCTTGATTCATTGGAGCAGAAAAGGGTATGTGGAAAGATAAAAAAAGAGGAAGAGGACAAAGACTAACAACCAGGATTAATGAATAACTCTCTCTTCGAGTGGAAAAATGTTGGTCTTCATTTTTCTCTTTGTTTCCACTCGTTGCTTTCTTTTTCCATAGTCATATTTGCGCAATGAATGGCAACTTAATGGATGAGACAGGGATGAGTTTGTTGACAACTCAATTAGTTGTTCGCATAGTCCATATGCAATTCTTGACATATAAAGAAAAGAAAATGGTAAAACGTACTGGAATTTGCAAAGTATGACTTATGGAGTCTATGATTTATTATATTGCAGCTTGGCGCTTTCTTATGTTTTTCATGTTGCAGGAAATTGCCTTGCACTTTCTTATATTTGTTTCAATGTATCTGGTCAATTGCACAAGTCATGCAGAGCTCCTCTTTCCATTAATAAGGCAAGAAATTGGTGTACAACTGGGCATGATCTTAACAGCCTAGTAGTTGTCTTTTCTTCCTATCACAGTATTTTCGTTGAGCTTAACTAAGTATTTGGAAAATTGAAGCTAGCATTTTATATCGAGTAAAACAATGACTTGGGTGGTGTGGTCATCTGTAATTTCTGGACAAAAAGTGGCGCCGTACTCGTGGGTTTTTCCTCCCGTGTCCTTGAAGTTAGAATTACTTTGATGTCTTTGAAATGAGGGAAACATTATGTCTTATTGGTCATTTTTTAATGTGGTATTAACTTTGGAGGAACACAAAGGTAGACTTGCAGTTGGTGACCATTCAATTTGACGTTAGAATTAGGTATATGTGTCATTTTTCACTTAAATAGTCGATAGTGTGTCGTGATTCATTATACATTATTCATCGCTCTCCATTGGTTAGTTTTTATATGATTCTTTACCGTTGAGGAATGCAAAGTGCCCTAGCAGTTGCGTGTTTCGTGCATTGTAGGGCATTGCACACGTCGTGTCTGGAAAAACAAAACATTGTGTATTAGAAGAAAAATATATTTAAAAACTTAATATATGTGTTTTTATTTTAAAAAAATAAATTTAGAAGAAAAATATAATAGGTGTTTTTATTTTAAAAGAATGAATTGAAAATGAAAATATAAAGAGCAAGGCTTTTTAGTGTTTTGTGGTTTACTCAACCTTTGTACGGGATTGATTATAGGAAACAGGGCTTGCTGGGTGAAATGAACTTTTGGGTTATTTGTTTTTACTTTGTCATTAAATATGTATTCACGCAGCAATTACTCCTGGACAAAAAGGGGGCTAATTTTACTTTACTCCCTCAACTATATACAGAGAAGACTCCCCCCCCCCCCTCCAGTTAAAAGTGTATAATTCACTTCTCAATTTTAACCATCTATTTGATTTATTTTGAATGTATTGAAGTTAAAATAGTGAAATTATAAATTTGCTATGGTTGAATTTTATGCTTAAAAAATAGGTTATCGCATTTCAAACTATTCTCTATCTATCCATGTTTGTCGGTTTAAGGTAGTAAACTTATCTATTTGCTTAAAGATTTTTTGAGCTTTTCTAAAAGTATTAATCATTTAAAAAATATATTTATTATAATTAACATTTAATTTAATTAATGAAGTCAAAATTATAGCTTAGTATAAAGTTTAATTATATCGTTTCATAGTTGATTTAGTTTAAAATAATTATGTTATAATATTATCATTTAAATAAAATTTTAATATTTTAATATTTAACTTAAATATATTTTTTAAAACATTTTAAAAATAGGGGTAAAATTAAAAAAAAAAATATTATATGTTTTTTAATTGGAGGGGGCAAAGAGTATAGTTTTATTGTTTGAGGGAGCAAAATATTACATGTATGTAGTTGAAGGGGCATAGTGAAATTCACCCTTAAGTTAGTCAATGTTTGGTTATCTCGTTCAACTTTTAGAATAGGAGTCAAATGCAGGAGGGGATTGCAAAATTCACTTTGTGGAGTAGCTTGCGAATTGGTTGGGCGGGCGGCCGAAAAAATAAGAGATCTCGAAAAAAATAAAAATGGTAACATTGTTACGTGGTATAAATATTGGTAGGGCGACTTGTTTTGTCATTAGTTATTGTCGCGCTCGAATTCAAGCCGTGTAGGAATGAAATGCTTTTAGAAAGTGATATATATTTCAATTGGGGTGGCAATGGCAAATATTGAAAATTTTGTATTACTTATTTGGATATATATTCTATTTGTTTCAAACTTGTACTCTTATTTATTATTTCGGATTTATTTTAAAGTTTAATTTTTAATGATGAGTTTTTTTAAGAAAAAATATTAAAAATAATGACGTGATACCAATCAAATTAGATCTGTATATATGGGATGGAGAAATTACTGTAAAGTACAAATTACTGATACTTGATACATGCATTTTGAGATAGTTGTTTTTTTAACGGAATGAAGAAGTGAGAAAAAAAGTGGAGTGATAGTTTGAAAAAGATAAAATATCACTCTCAATTAATATTTATGTTATATTAAATGCATGATACACTTATTGTATGTATAAAAATTAAGTATCTTATTTTATAAATAATAAAATATTTAAATAATAAATCAATAACAAACATATATTCGCCAAGTGTAATATTTATAAAAACTTATATTGATGAGAAAAATAAGGACCCACTATCTTAGCTTTTGGACTTTTGTATCTTAGAGTTGAAGCAAATGTGGGCTAAAATTAAATTTTAATGACCATATTTGTAACAGGTCAGCTCGGGTTTTCCAATATTAAAAACGGTGGAATTATGCCGCATATTATTTGTGTCAGTATTTTTTAGTGGAATGATCCTTTATTCAACAAAGAAAAAAAAAAAAAAAGACATCTTTTAATGTACGAAATCAAAGTTCGGCTGATGCAGCACCAAAAGAAATTAAGAAATAAAGTGATAGCCGCAAGAATTAAACTTTTCGGCAGATTCAAATAAGAATCCAAGTTGAAAAGTAGAAAACGCGGTTGGACAAGTTGACAGGCTATCTTTTAGAAGGGGTTCAAACAGAACTCTTCTTTCTTCACGGTATCTTGGCAATCTTGTCTTAAACATAATGTTATAAACAGATTTTCTTGAAGCACTGACATATGGAACTTCAACATGAATTGGCAAAACGGTTTCTTGAAAGTAAAATTTAGCTAGACAAACTTAAATGCTCAGCTGAGGGATGATTATCCATTTTATCACCATCAGCAAAATGCTTCGTAATCTGGTCCTTGTAGCAGAAAACTTCAATGTTTGCGGATTAAAGAATTGATGCATTCACATGTAAGTGAAATTTCCAGGCAAGTTCCTCAGTGCCCCGGTGCTCACCTATAAGAACTCTTGTTAGCTGAGGCAATTGAATGAACTTCTTTCTGTAGTCATCTGTTGATTAATATACAGAAATACATTGATATTTCTTCCAAGAATTCCCAGTAAGAGAAAAATGGCAAGCAAACTCAAGTATTCATCAAATGTTTACTATGGTAGCTTTCAATCAGTGCTGCTTAATATGAGCACTGCCCCTTTAACAAAATCCCAGAAAAAATGGAGGGTTGCTTGCATTGTCATATATATGTCACTGTCTATGGTGAAACGCATTGTTTCCCAGAAAAGAAAATTGAGTCCTCAGTTTTTCAACGCATTAGCATCTTCTCACACAGTTCTTGAAATTAAGCCTGTCCCCAGTGTTCCCTATGAAGTTGGAGACAGTAGAGGGCTGAATACTGAATTAGACCAGACAAAGCTCACAGAAATTGTCAAGAACAAGAACTTGGGCGAGCTCCACAACTTTGGTGGTGTTGAAGCCATAGCCAAGCTTCTCAAAACCAACACAGAGAATGGAATCCATGGAGATGAAGAGGATTTGAGCAAACGGCGCATGAAATTCGGCTCCAATACATACCAGAAACCAGCCCCAAAAGGGCTAATCCATTTTGTGGTCGAGGCTTTCAGGGACACCACCATTCTCATCCTCCTGGCTTGCGCTGCACTGTCTCTAGCCTTTGGCATCAGAGAACATGGTGCGCGAGAGGGCTGGTATGAGGGTGGAAGCATTTTCGTGGCAGTGTTCCTGGTGGTTGCTGTGTCTGCCGCCAGCAACTTCCGCCAAGAAAGGCAATTCGACAAGCTGTCGAAAATCAGCAATGACATCAAAATCGATGTTGTGAGAGATGGAAGGAGGCAAAAGGTCTCCATATTCAATATAGTCGTTGGAGATGTTGTCTTCTTGACTATTGGAGATCAAGTCCCGGCTGATGGGCTATTCATTGATGGGCATTCGCTGCAAGTAGATGAATCAAGCATGACAGGGGAGAGCGATCATGTTGAAGTAAATTCAATGCATAATCCTTTCTTGTTGTCTGGCTCAAAAGTGGCCGACGGACACTCAAGAATGCTAGTAATATCAGTTGGAATGGACACTGCATGGGGTGAGATGATGAGCTCAATTACACGCGATACCAATGAGCAGACGCCATTGCAAGAGCGCCTGAACAAATTGACTTCTTCGATTGGGAAAGCAGGCCTTGCTGTGGCTTCTTTCGTCCTTGTAGTAATGCTGATTCGTTATTTCACGGGAAACACTGAAGATGAAAACGGGTATCAAGAATTCAATGGCATCGATCAGGATTTAAATGATATTTTTAACTCAGTGTTGAGAATAGTTTCTGCTGCTGTGACCATAGTGGTTGTGGCCATTCCTGAAGGCCTGCCTTTAGCTGTCACGCTAACGCTTGCTTATTCAATGAAACGAATGATGGCTGATCAGGCAATGGTGAGGAAGCTTTCAGCTTGCGAAACTATGGGCTCGGCAACAGTTATCTGCACAGACAAGACGGGCACTTTGACTTTGAATCAGATGCAAGTGACCAAGTTCTGCCTAGGTCATGAAGAAATGGGACAAGATTTTTCTCGTGTTATTGCTCGAGATCTTCTTGAACTATTTTACCAAGGAGTTGCTTTCAACACTACAGGTAGCATATATAAGCCCAAATCAGGTTTAGTTGAGTATTCTGGAAGCCCAACTGAGAAAGCAATTCTCTGCTGGGCTGTCCAAGATTTGGGTATGGATATTGAGAAGCTGAAGCATGATTACACCACTCTTCATGTTGAAACTTTCAATTCAGAGAAGAAGCGAAGCGGGGTCTTGATCGGAAACAACGCTGATAATTCTAATTATGTGCACTGGAAGGGAGCTGCAGAGATGGTACTAGCAATGTGTTCAAATTACTATGAACTTACAGGAGAAATGAAGAGTATGAGCGAAGAGAAACGGTCCCAATTTGACAATATCATCCAAGGAATGGCAGCAAGCAGCCTCCGATGCATTGCATTTGCTTACAAGCAAATGGAACCCGGAGAATCCAAATCAAATGAAGATGATAAAACTACTACTTCAAAAAATCTAAGCGAACAAGATTTGACATTACTTGGGATAGTTGGTATAAAGGATCCATGCAGACCTAGAGCAAGAAAAGCAATTCAATCCTGCAGAGTTGCTGGGGTTGACATCAAGATGATCACTGGTGACAACATATTCACGGCAATGGCCATAGCCACGGAATGTGGGATACTCGAGCCAGATAAAAAAGTTGCCACTGGGGAAGTAATCGAAGGAGTCGAGTTTAGAAACTACACGCCTGAAGAAAGAATGCTTAAGGTCAACAACATTCGTGTCATGGCAAGATCATCCCCTTTAGACAAGCTTTTAATGGTGCAATGCTTAAAACAGAAAGGTCACGTGGTGGCAGTAACCGGTGATGGAACCAACGACGCTCCTGCATTGAAAGAAGCTGATGTAGGCCTTTCAATGGGAATTCAGGGCACAGAGGTAGCAAAAGAGAGCTCAGACATCGTAATTCTAGATGATGATTTCTTCTCGGTGGCTACTGTCTTGCGTTGGGGGCGATGCGTTTACAACAACATCCAGAAGTTCATTCAGTTCCAACTCACAGTTAACATAGCAGCGCTGGTCATCAATTTCATTGCAGCAGTTTCAGCCGGTGACGTTCCCCTGACAACGGTTCAGTTGCTGTGGGTCAACCTCATCATGGACACATTAGGGGCCCTGGCTCTAGCCACAGAGCGGCCTAGTGAGGAGCTTATGTATAATCCTCCTGTAGGTCGAACCGAACCCCTCATCACGAATATTATGTGGAGAAACCTTTTGCCACAGGCTCTATACCAAATAGCCATCCTCTTAACCTTACAATTCAGGGGCAGGTCGATTTTTAACGTAGATGAGCAGGTAAAGAACACACTCATTTTCAATACCTTCGTGCTTTGCCAAGTTTTCAACGAGTTCAATTCCAGGAATCTGGAGAAGAAGAATGTATTTAAGGGGATCCACAAGAACAGGTTGTTTCTTGGCATTATTGGGATAACAATTATCCTGCAGGTTGTGATGGTAGAATTCCTAAAGAATTTTGCTGATACAGTGAGATTGAGTTTGGCACAATGGGGAATTTGTGTTGCAATAGCGGCTCTGACATGGCCAATTGGTTGGATAATGAAGTTTGTGCCTGTAACAAAGAAACCGTTTCTAAGTTACTTAAAGTTCTTGCGTTCAAGTCCAAGTCACTCTACCAGATAACATTGTTTATGGCTGAAGGGCTGAATAAAACCTAGAATGCTGAAAATGGAGATATGGAGATTGGAGTTTGGTTACTGCGGAGGACAATGGACTAGAGAATTTATCAGGTTTAAGCTTCTTCACCGCTGGGCCGCCTCTCTCATGGCGGCTTGGCCTCCTTTTTGATCAATCCTCCACTCTTGCAAGGTTCACTCTACCTTCCTCCGCCTTACAAACAGCATTACTAGGAGGCTTCTTTCTTAACATAAACACCATTTTGATTCTCCGGCCAAGACTTGTCCTTTTCACCATCTATAAATCTTGAAATCATTTCACCCTCCAACACCAGAAGATTTTCCCAACTACATTTGATAATTCTATCCTCTCTCGCACAATAAAGTAATTGTTCATTGTGCGTGGTTCCCCATTGAGCAATTGTTCCGTGCTAGAGATATACAAAAAAACATAACTAGATGAATAACCAGGGTAGGGTATTTCACGCTAACACCTGCGGCTACTAAGGCTCAGCTCTGAGTTTCCCAACAGCCAGCCAACACGATCAAAGGCTTGGTCAGCCTTTGAACTCCAATTTTGAACTCACCATGGCTTGCCTACATGGTTCACTTATGGTGATTTATGCTTTACTGATTTATTACATGATATTGATTATTCGTGTTTTGATTTCTGTTGTGGCTTATGTTTGTTATTTTACGGGGAATGGAGTGACAGAAGTTTACAGCCAAGTGGTTCTTGGTCAAAATCTTAGATTAGTTCTTTATTTTGGGAGATGGATGTAGCTTCCTACCCCTGTTATTGTCGTGTTTTGCCATTGCTTGTGCCTCTTGCATACTGGAGTATTGTAAGAAATCTTTTTATTTATACAAATAAAAAATGTAATTTTTGCAAGAATTCAAATATTTTATGATGTTAAGGCTAATATCCAGTATTAACACATGATTCTTCAATTATGAAAAATAATCATCTGAAAATGAAACCTTTTCACTTTGCACAAATATTTTGCTAAACACAAAGTGGGATCATATCAAAGTCACATAATCTGGAAGAGTTTTAGTTGCCATATATTTTGTTCGCATTTTGAAATTTGAAGTGAAAAGATAAATAATAAAGAAAAGAGATATATTTGCATTTATAGTTTTCATTTTTTGACATCGACCATCCTTCATGTTTATATTCATGAGAAATCTCTTGCGTTAAATTATTTTGTTCAAAATTGTGAATTAAAAGACCAAAATATACACATTCCAATATAAAAATTAACTTCTTTAAGAAAGAATTGGTGGATGAGAGAGCAATATTTTAAATTCTAAGTGACTAAAATAGTAAAATTTTAGTTTTATATGAAAGAAATAATCCATACTTAAGAAATGGCCAAATGCATAATTTGTAAGATAAGTGAGATACCAACATTTATTATAATAAATAAATAGAAACTAATAAATAATTTTAATAAAAGTAAATGGGAATGGGCATTTTAATTTCCAAATGCATTATGTTGTCCTATTAAAAATAGGTTATACCTTTTTTAGGATTGAAGAGGGCATATTTTAAAGGGCGAATTACAAAAGTTCTCTTTAAGATTTGAGTTAATTATAAAAAAATTCATTTAAATTTGTAAGTTATAAACAATCCATTAATATTTATTTCAATTTTACAAATTACACTTATTAATGGAATATTTATAAAACAAAGACAAAACTAAATAAAATTTTGAAAAATTGCTGAGATTTTTTATAACTAGGTTAAGCTTGAGGAATAATTTTTATAAATTATCCTATTTTAAATTTAGATCTTGCACGTCTTTTTGTAATTTTGCATCTTGATTAAAAAGATTTGCATTTAGTTGTTTAAAAATATGCATTTATTTCACACATATAAAGTTAATATCACTCACTTATTTTATCATAAAGAGTATGATCTACAAATTAATAAATAAATATCTTTCAATAGTTAATAACATTTTTATATAACTATTTTATTAGTATCAATTCGTTAAGGGAAAAAAACCCACAGCACTAAGGTATTATCAATTTACGTACCACAAAAATCACAAGTTAAAACCCACAATCAATTCTTATTTTCTTTACAAACCCTTCAAATTACTGCAATCTAAATTTTAAAAATATTTATATATATATTTTTAACCAAAGCACATTCTTGGACTAATTTAATAAAAAATAAAAATTTTAAAAAATAATTAAAATTTTACCATGATTTAGCGAGTATTTTAGAAAATACGTGAAAGCGCGACTGAGAATCGTGAAAGCGCGTGTAAGAATCACGCTTTCAGATGAAGCACGATTCTCAGTCGCGCTTTCACGTAGATTGCGCTTCCTGCGGAGAGAGAAGGCAAATATTTACCTAAATATATGTATATATATTTAATTATATTTATATATATTTATCTAAAATATATGTATAAATATTTTAATTTTCTCATTTGCATTTATATTAAATATCAATCATTTTTAATTACATCTCACTCCCTGTTTCTCCACTCCCACAAATTTATATATTAATTATATATAAAACAAAGATATATATATATATATATTTAAAAAAAATATATATAAAAAATATATTTAAATTTGAAGGCACAGTAATACCTTACGCTTTTAAAAGAATTGAAAGCACAAGTTAGGATTGCGCTTTTTGTATGAAAACGCAATCTTAACTTGCACTTTCAATAAAAAAATTTTTAAAAAATTAAATCAAATTTTAAAAGCGCAAGCGAGGGTTGCACTTTTAAATAAAGTCGCAACTCCCACTTACACTTTCACCTATATTTTTAACCCCTTTCCATTACACGATATTTCATTAATTTTAATACAAAATTACTATTTTCTATTAAATGACTCACATTCTTGTGTACCTAAATTAGTAAATTTCTATATTTGTGACAGAATAGCCTGACATCATCGTCACACAACTAATCAAGTACCAGATTCAGATCCCGACCCGAATAGGATAGTCCGATTTCAAGAGGGTAGGATCCTTCCCCGTTGTAAAACAACTGAACAAGGTTTCAATATCATTGTCATCCTATACTTTTATTTATTTACAGTCTGTACATTTAGAGAGCGAAAGTAATCGCACTTGGTTCTGTTTTCCTCTCCCTCTCTCTGATCGCCGGTTCTGTAGTTCTCTAATTCCACTCTCCGCCGGCGAGATCTCCGATCAGGTAATTGGAAATTTCTGGATTTGTTGATTGTATTATGTTGGTGGATAATAAGAGTGGTGAATCTTGCTTTTTCTTGATGAAAATTTTGGGTTTTGTTGCTCATTTACGAGATTAGGTTATGTGGATTCACTGTGATTTTACCAATTCGATTGGTTAATGTTGGGTGATTTGGTGTTGCCCAATCTTGTTCGATTGTTTCCTTTTTGCAAACTCAGATTGAATGCATTTGTTAGTTCGTTAAATCGAATTATTAATTTTCATCAGTATTTGATGTTTTCGTTTATTCTGTTTATTTTTTGGTATTTTGTGGTCATGGAAGTCTGTTTACTTGCCTGTGTACTAATTTGGTTTTATAAGGATGGTTTTAGGGAAGTATGGATTTGCAGAGAGAAAAATTGTGCAGCTTCAAAAGAATTACATCGTGTATAATTGTCTTCAGTTGTTAATTGTAACTTTATAATCATTTAAGGGCAATGTACATCATTGTTTTTGTGAGATATATTTTGTTCTTTTCGAGTTTGAAACGAACAAACCTTCCTTAATCTGTCACTTTAGTAGGCAGCTACTGTAATTACCATTATTGTAAAATTGAGATCTCTCCTGGGCCAATATATATATACATCGGACTTCCCTCTGTAATATCTTCATCTATTTGCATTGTCTCAATTTCTTACAGTTTTAAATAGATAAATGTAAATATGAAGAACTTTTACATTTTTTCATTTATCTATTGATTTCAATTTATTTTCCACTGAATTTGTGTGGTAATGTCAAAACAAATTCACCTTGAGTTCATTTATTCATACATCAAGCAATAACATGCTGGTTGTGTTCTTTTTGCCATTTTATGAATTGTGCATGATAACTTGCAGAAGCTTAGCCTTTTCTAGGTGATCAAGGTTGAGATAAAATCTTCATGGGGACCGAAAGTCCTAACCGTCCAAATTATCCGGTGAGACCAGCTGCAACACCCTTTGCTGCTCAGCAATCTACAACACCTTTTTTATCATCAGGTCCTGTGGTTGGATCAGAAGCATCTGCCTTTAGGCCTGCACCTCCTGCTTCCTCTCAGTTTCTAACACCTCCCTTTTCCGCTGGACCTTTGGTTGGATCAGAAGGCCCTGCCTATAGACCCCCTCCACCAAGTAGATCTAATGAACTGGTTAGGCCACCTCCGTCATCATCCTCATATGGCCCACCAAGTTTAGGATTTCAGCGTTTCCCAACCCCCCCAGTGCCTTCAAGCGGTCAAGTACCACCTCCACGCACCTCCCTTACAGGTCAGCCCGTTGTACCTCTGCCAACCAGACCTCCTCCAGGTCCTGTTTCTCTTCTTTCACAGACCCAACCACCTTCAGTACCCATGGGATCTCCGCCTCAAAGCATTAAAACTGGACAACCCAACACGAATATTCCTTTGTCTGCTGATCAACACTTCTCGCCTTCCAGGCCAAATGCCCAACCTTCTTCACCACCAATGGGGCCATCTTATGCAACTGCCAGGGGTACTTTTCAGCCAGCCTTTCCAGGGTATGCTAACACGCAACCAAATTCTGTTGCTCAAGCTCCACCTATGCAGCCTGCCTCCTATCCATTACAACAAGGGGGCTATGCTCCACCAGTACCTCCAACTTCTTTTCTAGCTCAACAAAGAGGTTATGTTCCTGGTCCACATATTTCGACTCCATCAGGCCTTTATTCCGGGAACCAAATGCAGCAACATGGCATTGCACCTCCCATTGCTACTTCACAGGGCTTGACAGAAGATTTTAGTTCACTCTCTCTTGGATCTGTACCAGGATCATTTGATTCAGGAATTGATGCTGCAGCCTTACCGAGGCCTTTGGATGGTGACGTGGAACCAAAGTCTTTTGCTGAGATGTACCCAATGAATTGTAGTTCCAGATTCTTACGATTGATGACGAGTGGCATACCAAATTCTCAATCCTTGGCATCTCGGTGGCATTTACCTATTGGGGCTGTTGTTTGCCCTCTGGCAGAAGCTCCTGTTGGGGTTAGTCTCCATTGAATTTAGGATGTTATGTTTATATACATCTTCCACCGCCAATCTATCTGCTCTAATTGTCACTTGATTTTCATTCAGGAGGAAGTTCCAATAGTTAATTTTGCCACGACAGGCATTATTAGATGTAGAAGGTGCCGCACTTATGTGAATCCATATGTCACATTCACAGACAATGGAAGAAAGTGGAGATGCAACATATGCTCATTGCTCAATGATGGTAAGTTTTTTCCGAATCTTAGATGCAAGATAGATCTTTAACTATACATATTTTTCATATCTTTGAGTTCACATTATTGCTTTTGAATCATGTCACAAATCCTTTTGTTGCTAGTCTTGTGTTCCCAAGTTACTTCATGATTTTAACCTCACTATTAGTTTTCTGGTTACTAGCATGTTAAGTGATACCTTTTGCATGGATAAAATAACTTGCTCATGTTATACTCATTGTAAATAGAAAAGGAACAGAAAAAGGAATGATGATTGAGTCTTTTCCTTGCTATTACATAGGTTGGTGCTTTTTCCATGCTTAATAGTTTTCTTTCTATAATTGGACTCATACGGGGTCCTCATGTCTTTTAGGCTTTTACATACTTTCCAGTTTCGATCATCAATTTTTCCCATACACTTATTAGTAGAAATTAATTCTTAGAAACTGGTCTGCCTCTCGGTGAAGGGCAGCTACTAGAAAGCATTGCCGTGGTTTTCCAACTGCCTCAGGCAAATGAAAGCTTCTAAGTATATTTTATAAGGTGCAAACATGATTGATTCATTTTAGTTGCTTTATAAATGTGAATTTTTTCTTTCTTTTGTGGTTGTAATGGGCTTTATAAGATAGCCTATTGCTAATAAGGCATGGTTTACAGTCAAACCAGAGGTAATAATCTCTACTTACCACCATATGTTGCTGCCTGGTTATCTAGCACAACCTTGAAGTCTTTTTGGCCAAAGGTTATCCTTGAGGTAGATTTATTTGGTTTTATAATTGCAAAGATCAGGACTGATTTACCTTAGCTTTTCATTTGCAGTTCCAAGTGAGTATTTTTCACACTTGGATGCTAGTGGCAGAAGAGTTGATTTGGATCAAAGGCCTGAGCTTACAAAGGGTAGTGTTGAGTTTATCGCTCCAGCTGAATACATGGTCCGCCCTCCAATGCCACCACTGTATTTTTTTCTCATCGATGTATCAATATCTGCAGTTCAAAGCGGAATGCTTGAGGTAACATTTCTAAGTAAATAATTGTATTGGGCAAGATGATTTTGCATTTTGTTATACTGTTTCATCCATTAAAAATGTGGTTTGCATACTACTATCTTAAAAGTGCTGTTGAAAGGAGATAGGAGTTGGCAGTTGTAAACTTATTTGTATGATATGCTTTTTTGTGTTCTCTAATATAGGATTTTTTACTTTTGCATAAGAGTTAAATTACTGTTATCATATATAAGAAATTAAAAATACTGCTATCTTTATTATCAAGTAATGTATAATATCTGAAACACTGAGTATAATTTCTAGGTTTATTTATTTCTAATCCTATTTTAAGTGTTTGGACAAATGAAAGTAGAAGGGGATCTGAATGTAGGTTTTGTTAATTTATTCTGATCCTTCCAAAATTATATAATACTTCCAGTTTCTAATTTTTTTCATCTTGATTCCTGAGAATGGTATTGTTGTTAAACTCAAATTCTAATTCCAGACTCAGCTTCTCTCCAAGCATAAATGGGAATTTTAAAATTCTAATTCCAATTCTGATATGACTGATGACTATGAATTGATGTTTGTAACAAATTTCATAACAATAAATTTCAGGTGCTTTGTGCTAGTTGTATAATTCTAAATAGGGATACCTGTTGTGTGATAGTTGCTTTGAGCTAAGCAGCTTAATACCTTAGGGGCTGATATGGCATCTTTGGAAACTTCTTTAGTTTTCGGTAATTATCTTATTTTGTCTATTTTTTAATTGCTCAGATGTCCTATCATGTTGGGTTTTTCCTGCACTCAAACTGATTGAGGTGGAACTTTTTTGTCTAACTTGATTATCTACTTGGAACAATTAAGCATTTATAACAATTGCCAAGTTATTTCATCAGCTTGTGTCTTATGTATTTGTTGAATCAATGCTAACCTGCATTATATTTTGCAGGTTATGGCACAAACTATTAAGTCTTGTTTGGACAGCTTGCCTGGTTCTTCTCGAACGCAGATTGGCTTCATAACTTATGATAGCACAATACATTTCTATAACATGAAGGTAAGTGATGCCATAGATATTCTATAACATTTGTAATCTACTTAACTTAACTTTGGCAATTAACTTGTGGCTTTCTCTTGCGTCAGTCATCATTGATGCAGCCTCAGATGATGGTCGTGTCAGATTTGGATGATATATTTGTTCCATTGCCAGATGACCTTCTAGTCAACTTGTCAGAATCTAGAAGTGTGGTGGAGGCATTCCTTGATAGTTTGCCCTCCATGTTCCTGGAGAACGTGAATGTGGAATCTGCATTTGGTCCAGCTCTTAAAGCTGCATTCATGGTTATGGTGTGTTTGCCTCTTTTATTTGCACCACTTTTAACTTTTGTTTAATAACTCTTGCCTTGGCATTATTGGAAATTTTTTCTTTAATATTTTGCCGTATTTGGATTTTATTAATTATCTTTTGGTTCCCTGTTGTTGGGTCTGGGAAATTGTTTTCCCTTTAGTTTGGAACTAATTAACTTTTATTTCTGTTGTCAGAGCCAACTTGGCGGTAAATTGTTGATTTTCCAGAATACTCTGCCATCACTTGGTGTTGGCCGCCTGAGGCTGCGTGGAGATGATGTTCGGGTTTATGGGACAGATAAGGAGCATACTTTAAGAGTACCAGAAGATCCATTTTATAAACAGATGGCTGCTGATTTTACCAAGTACCAGATAGCTGTGAATATATATGCTTTCAGTGATAAGTACACAGATATAGCATCCTTAGGTACGTTGTAGCTTGCTTCAACCTTGTTGTTTTAGTTGGAAAAATGGTTTTGTCTGCAATATCTTGATTTATGGTTTGGCATGTGTCAGTTTCTATCATCCTTGGATATCTATATGTAAAGTTGGTTGATTATGTATTCGATTTGTGGTTGCCATATGATAGAATTAGAAGTCCTTAACACGTCTCTCAATATTTTCTGTTCAATGCGCAAGTGACTGAAACACATTAAGGACCTATAGATTCTTGGATAAAAACTAGAAGGAAAAGAAACTAAAATTACAATTTTTTTTAAATGTTAACATAGAGTTAGGTTGTGAATTGGAAAGATATGATGCTGAGCCAATATATGGGAAATTGTAATGAAATTAAGAAAAGTGACAAGAAAAAGTATATTAACAGACTCATACATGGACTGTTTTGATGCCTTAAGAGGTTCACTTCCGTCTTATTTTTGGGACATGGTGCCTCCAAGACAAGAAGGATAGAACACACTTCATAAAAGTCATCTTATGCTTCTTGCTTCAGAACAAATCGCAGCTCAAAGATGGTAGGTAATGAAATGTTGCATAGTGAATTGTAGTGGCAATTCTGATGCCTTGAATGAAAACCCTTTGTTTTTTATGACTTGTGCTCTAAAACATGAAAGGATGCAATGAAAACCACGAAATTTGTCTTATGCTAATTGCTCCAGTACAAGTTGTTTGAACAAATTTTCTTAGTCTTGAAATTCGGTTTTTGGTATTATCAGATATAGTGTAATAAATAGGAAAGGAGCATTGAAATGAAACTGGAGAGATTAAAGTAGATACAATTTTCACTCTTGTATTAAAATTCTCCATTTTTTTTGAGTTGCTGAAACACACTGTTACTAATTGACATAACTTGGGTCTCCACTTGCTATGTGATGATTACAATTAACATAACCTGCCATCTTTTAATGTTTCATAGGAACGCTGGCAAAATATACTGGTGGTCAGGTGTATTATTATCCAAGTTTCCAGTCCAGTATTCACAAAGATAAGTTAAGACATGAGCTAACCAGAGATCTGACTAGAGAGACTGCATGGGAAGCGGTCATGCGGATAAGATGTGGAAAAGGTAAATTCTTTCATAGCAGGTTGCAAAGATGAAAATTCATTACTTGAGATTCCATGTTAATTCTTTTTTTAAATATTGTTGGATAAGCTTCTGATGTTACAAGCTTATGTCTTTTCCTGTCTGTAGGGGTGCGTTTCACAACTTATCATGGAAACTTTATGCTAAGATCCACAGACTTACTTGCACTTCCTGCTGTTGACTGTGATAAAGCTTATGCAGCGCAGTTGTCTCTTGAAGAGACACTTTTGACCACGCAAACTGTGTACTTTCAAGTTGCATTGTTGTATCCTTATCTAGCGAAAGCAATCATCTTGCGTATGTGTGCACATATCATGCGAGTCCTTTTTAAACTTTGAGTTGCTTCATGGTGATCACTTCTACTAAGGGAACTTCCTTTTCTTTTGAACAGTTGAAAATTATTCGTATTCCATACCATCTTTATCTCTCATGAAGATGTAGCTATTTCACCTTCATCTTGTGAAGGTTTTGTTTAAGGTTTAGATAGTCCTTCTATGGCTGTTACCTATCATCTGCAACTCTGCATCTTTGGGACCCTTATGAGCTTAAACTGGAGAGGATAGAGAATTGAAAAGCCCTTAACTATTGCTAAGATATACATCATCTTCTGGAGAAAGGCGTATTAGGGTACACACTGCGGCTGCTCCAGTTGTTGCAGATCTAGGAGAAATGTATCGCCTGGCTGACACTGGAGCAATTATTTCTTTATTTTCCAGGCTAGGTAAAGAAGCTTCCCTCTCTCTCGCCTTCCCTGTACCTTCCTCAACCACTTGTTACTTAATTCTGATAAATAAATCTTAGACTAATGTCGATTCAAATATGACACGAATTAATCTGCAGCAATTGAAAAAACTTTGTCCTCCAAGTTGGAAGATGCTCGGAATGCTATTCAACTTCGGATTGTCAAAGCCCTCAGAGAATACCGAAATCTTTATGCTGTCCAGCATCGCTTGAGTGGAAGGATGATTTACCCTGAATCACTAAAATTCTTACCCTTGTATGGACTAGCATTGTGTAAATCAACACCCCTCCGTGGTGGGTATGCTGATGCCCAGCTTGATGAACGTTGTGCAGCTGCTTATACCATGATGGCTTTACCAGTTAAAAATTTGCTGAAACTTCTCTATCCTAACCTGGTTCGTGTAGATGACTGTCTTGTAAAAGTAAGTATCTTGCATTCTTGTTTTCTTCTTTGATGGAGTTCATGATTTGGATTTGTGAAGCACATCTTACGAATTCCCAGATATCTTCTCAGACTGAAGAATTTGACATCACAAAGAGGCTACCACTTACTGCAGAGAGCTTAGACACCAGAGGTCTCTATATCTTCGATGATGGTTTTCGGTTTGTCATCTGGTTTGGCAGATCTATTTCACCTGATATATCTAGGAATTTGCTTGGGGAAGATTTCGCCACAGACTACTCAAAGGTGAGCTTTATTTACCATTTGAATGAATTCTCTTACATAAACCTTTCAGTTTGTGATTGCAACTGTTTAATCTGCTAGTAATCATGTCTTAATGGATTGTCTTCTAGATGGAGGTGAAGAGACAGGAGTGTTTGGTGTTGGCATATGAGCATGCATGCAATCCCTATTGTGTTTGTATTTTTGCTTTTCTGTAAAAGTCAGTCAAACTTTATAGACTTAGATATTGCATTTGGTTTATGTTTTTCCCAGGTTAAATAGAAAATTAGAATCGTTTTCGAAGACCTTAATAAGAACATTTTTTTCTTAGTTTTGGAAATACCCCCCTACGAGCTTCTAGTTTTGGTTTGTGCAAGAGCGAATCCAGCATTCCAGTTCTAATATGCAGCTCCTTTTTTAGATAGTTGTGGTCAATGATATTTTGGTTTCAGTTTTTGGCCTTGCTAAATTTTTGGCTGTTGCTTTGGCAAGGTGGTTTTATTTTTCCAAGTTTTGAGTTGAGGTAGAAGAGGCAGGCTCCTTTTTAGTAAAGCTATTGCTGCAAATCCAAATATCAAAAGATGGCTTTTATTTGGTGACTTGCACATTCCAACCCTGAGTGTGAGTCAAGGGCTTTGCTCATTTAATCATCTTTAATGGTAAACTGTCTCAGAGTTGTTTTACTTTTCAATTTTGTACTTATGAAATACCTCAACTATGCATCAATTAGATGGTGTTTACTGCAGGTTTTCATACTTGTTAGCTGGTTGTAATCTTTGTATTCAAACATTTAGCTGCAATTTTGTTAACTTTGTCTTTTTGTAACATGCTTCCCTTGTCATTGCTGAATCCAGGTTAGCCTTTCACAGCGAGACAACGAAATGTCAAGAAAGCTAATGAAGATACTTAATAAATATAGGGAGAGTGACCCGTCGTATTTTCAGCTATGTCATCTTGTGAGGCAAGGTGAACAACCGAGAGAAGGTTTCTTTCTACTCACAAATCTAGTGGAGGACCAGGTTGGTGGTGCAAATGGCTATGCTGACTGGATGTTGCTACTATTCCGGCAAGTCCAACAAAATGCATGATATATATAGGTAATGATCTTATTAGTAGTTTTTGTATTGTGTCATGCTTTCTACATAATTCTGAAGCAGTGAATTTTTCTTTCCCTTTTTTTTGTCTGAAGCATTAAACTTTTTTTTCCCTTTTTTGGCTGGGGATGGCTATGAGAAAGGAATATAATCTCTGTTTCAGTACTCTTTTACTGCATGCAATAATCAGCTATAAACTTTGTATGCAATATTCAACTATAAATTTTGTATAGGTTGTGCATCATATTAGGATCACTAGGCTTTGTTTGGTTTCCTTAAAACCAAATATTTAACCCCATTTTCCCTCCCAAACACATTTTTTCTTTCCCCAAAATATTTTCCTAACATCCTAGTCATTTCTACACATACATGTATATATGTACATTTTAATTATTATCTATTTTTGTATATGTATATACATATTCAAGTCATTATATTGATAAAAAATATATAGGTTTACTTGTTCCAATCAGTACAGTACTATAATTATACATCTAATTATTACATTTATATAAAAACAATGTATAACAATATAAAATGATGATGTGACTCTAATAACCAGTCAAAATCCTACTAGAAAAATATCTCCTCAGTAATAAAATTAAACACAACTTTTTCCGAACATGTATCAAATCAACCATTGCCAAAATAAAACCAAAACATACTATACGTTCCCCAATACATTTCCCCAAAATATTTTCTCCAAAACACTCCAAAACAAAGCCAAACATAGCCTATGTCTGTAATTAGAAAAGAATGTCTCCATAAACTTGTGACCTGATGCAACAATCAAGTTGTTGGTTAAGTTACATTATTGGATTTTTTAGCCAATCAATTGTAACTAGACATTTTTTTTTTCTAAAAATTCAGAATTAGGAATCAAAACTGAGGATATTTTGAGAATGTATGAAACAGATAAATATCAGTAGGAGCTTATGTTATTGAGATGTGGTAAGGCTGGTTGGCTGAGATTGTTTTCATTGATAATAAGAGGCTGGATAAGTTATTAGTGAATTAAGTTATATAAAACCGAAGTAAACAGAAATGCTTTTTTAAACTCCAATTACAAACCATTGAGTTGGTATCTCTTTGTTTTAGACAACATAGTTGGACCTGAAAACACTATGACTAGATTTTTTATGTAACTTGCATTTTGTTTGTCATAGGATGTTTGCTACACCAATTTGTAAAGTCGTCAAAAACAATTGCTGAAGACATGAAAATTTCCCCTTTTCTTGGGAATCATTTCAAGTTTCACTATCCTGATGATTCTACTGACAGGAAATTGATGTTGTGGTCGAGCGAGAATTTTGAAGCAAATGGTAGCTGCCCATCAAATTCGAGATGGTCAAGTTTATAGACAGTTTTTGGAGGCAAAAATAAGATATAGATGGTGATGATGAGACTGGATAATTCTACCTGTGTCTTTAAATTGCGAGTCGCCAGACTCTAAGATGAAACGTCCAGAGTGATGGTTCAGGGGATTTCAATTGAAAGGGGATTCAAAGAGGGAGTTGCTGAGGGACCCTTTGGTTCATTTGGTGTCTACGGTGCAGGAATATACAGACCTCTTAAAATAAGAGAACCCATAAACTAAATTCCTGATTTCTTTTTATTTCGGACTTAGGCTTTTGGGTTGATAGCCTATGATATTTATTGGTGTATTCACATGCCAATTTCTTTATGAGACAGACAGCACTTTTAGATGGATTTTAGGGCTGTGTAAATTAGATGTAGACTCGAGAGTATTTTTTTGAGCATTTTGTTTTGTACTAAGGGTGCTCTCCTGCTGTGAATTTTTTCACTCGTCAAATATTATTTGGATTTCGTACAATTTCTTTTTGCTGGTTAATTATTTGTTTCTCAACTATAGTTTAGATTTTCAATTCTCAAAAACTGCTGAATAACTTGTAGATAATTGAAGTGAATCGAGGAAAGAAGCTGTTTAGGAGATTTTCGTTTACAGGAAACAGTTCACTGTAATTTGTAAAGCAACCCCAATGATTTCTTTTTGCACTATTAAATACCCTAATAATTTTGGCCTTATTTTAAGTACATAAAACAGTTGTACATAGATCTGTAGATTATTCCCCACTTCAAATGGAGCAAAAAATGCTGATGTAGGCTATGTTTCTGGGCTTGTGTCTTGGGGATTGAGGGGGAACAACTCACAAAATTCTACTCTTTTGAGTTTGCTGGCAATGGCATGTAAGATGTTCATTGGAATATCAAAGAAGTTAAAAATCAGTTCAATTCGGATTATAATATTTTTAATATCATACTATTCTGCCCAAAGTTGAGATTTTGTGGTGTCCTATTACTATAGTGCTTTTATAGGTAGAGCCGAGTAAATTTCTCGGAAGTCGAAATAAACCTGTCTCAATCTCTTACCAGACCTTATTTTGAATAAAATGATAATAAGAAAAAGAAACAAATTTGTTCATCCATCAAATGCGAGGCACAATTCTAAGTATTTATTTAACATCGAAAAAAAAACAAAAGAGAATTATTCATTTCGAGAGCATGTTAAAGAAAATTATGACTTCTTAAAGAAAAGAAAGAAAAAAAGAAAGAAAATGAGAACCCTTTCTTGCTTTTTGTGGGTTCAGTATCACGTTAATAAAGTGGGTTACTTAGGATAACATAATCAAATGGTAAGTGCTGATTAAAGTTGTATTTAATTACTTAATAAAGAATGAGGTTTACATATGATTGGCAACCAATAGAAACTAATGAGTACTCACAGATTCACAGGCAATGCAGAAAAAAGATCAAAAAGAATGGAATTAATATTTGAAGGATAAGAAGGGATCTCAAAAGCACCAAACAGATTCAGACACACCGAATTCTGTCACCAAGATTTCTAACACTAAATGTCCTCCCTGCTTTAAAGATTCCCATGCTCAATTTTGACAACATTCTCATTATTATTTTTTTTACTTCAATAAAACACAAGGAAAACTAATCTGATTTTCGAGACCCAAAAATGAAAAAAGCACAGAATTGGGATATATGACAATAGTCTTGACATTACCCTAACCAGGAATTAAAATAATAGCTGATATTCATGAAGTACATTTCTGTCATGAAATAATTAACATGGTTTCTCCCATTATAAGCCCAATAAAATATACAGATACATAGATTAAGATCATGAACTAATTTTTGAGAATCAATACTTCAGAATATAAATACCACAAAATTGAGCATGAGAAGGGAATTTTTGAACTAAAGAGAAACGACTGAAAGTTTAAGTTATGAAAAAGAAAGATTATTCGTGATCCATCAACAGGTGAAACTGCCACATGATCTGATCTTCCCTCGAGCTGAAGGCAAGTTGAGATCATGCTGGCAGCTTCAACTACTAGTGGTGCACGATTCATGTCATATTCTCACATGGTGGTGGTGGAGGTTGCGGTCGCAGTGGCGGCGACGGCGGTGGTGGTGGAGGTTGCAGGGTAAAGGAAAGGTATATGTAGAGTGTATATATATATATATATTGTGCATGGATTTTTTTGCTTTAATTTGTGGATAAAGCTAAGTGAAAACTTGGGAGGGAGAGTGGATGGATATATATAGATGGTTAGGACTATGTATCCATTTGTTTTATTTGGTGCATATTTCCTAGTATAAGTAGTGTGGTGGTGGTGGGTGTTTTTATGTGGGGTGGAAAAGGTTTGTGAAAGTAGTGGTAGAATAATAAAATTATGAGAGGGCAGCAGCACAGATGGCAGTGGTCCATATAATGAGACAAGTTGAATATTGTCACGCCCACGCCACCACCATGCGGACAAAGCCAATGTGACTTCCTATATTTGACCTAAAACCCTTTATTAACTTTAGTGCAACAACAACACACATACACATACACTATGTGTATGTATGTATACATGTGTGTATATACATGCCCACCATATGTGCATATATTGAACGACCAACTTATTTAACAAATTAAATTGTTTAGAGAATAAAAATATCTTGTATTTCTAATATGTCCTCTTACATATTTATTTTTATTCTGGAGCCTGGAACATAGAATTTTCTCTCTGTAAATATGTAATACTGAAATCTGAATAATAGCTATAATATCACATCGCATCACCATCTTACTTTTTATCAAAAAAATTTAAGTCAATAGACAAGAAAGACATTTACTATTGAATATTTTTACTACATACATGTACATGGATAGAACCATAGGATGGCTAGCATAACCATCTTCTAGTTTCCAACTTTGAAAACTTCAATTTTACCAATAATTTGTTGAAAATATTGAAACTTTTAGTACTCTGATTACTCACTTTGTTTATAATATTAAAGTCAAAATCTTCTTTCAACCTCTCCCCCACCCCCCTCCAAAAAAAAAAAAAAGAAAAAGAAAAAGAAAAAGAAAAAGAAAATCTACCAGTATATATCATCCCTAGAAACACGTGCCACGTATCAAATACTGAAAAATGATGGTAATACACAAGAAATGTGAAGTTCATAGGGGGGCCATTTGCATGGCTTCTTTCTTGTAGGAGAAAGGAAAGGGCATCTCACCTAACAAACTCATGTGAGACCCCACCCCACCCCAACCCCCCCTCTAGCTCTCACATACAAACACATGTTTCCATGATAGTATTAAAATATATATATATATAGAGAGAGAGAGAGAGCATTGTTACCTTGTCACTTTCCTAATAAGTATCTTCCCTGTGTTCAATGAGGATAACTTTATCTTTGCAAACATGGAATGCCATTTGTCGGATGCCCGCATCCAATTGTTGTCAGCTATGCATATAAAGCAACTTGTTAAAGACCTGACTATGAATTGAGTAAGATATAGGAGTCTAATCTGTAAAGCCAAATTGATCTGATACAACAATAACCCAATGAAACAAAAAATCCTTTGAAAAAATATATACATATATAAAAGTACATATGCCTGTGACATTGACATTCTGTTGTTTTCAACTTGTTTTTGATTCCTTTGGTCAGGTCGAGCAAGCACGGGCATCTATCTATGGAACCAAAAGGATGCTTGCAGAGTCACCTGCATGTCGTAGTATCAAAAAGTGGAAAAGCTTAATATTCTGAGCTTAAAGCTCCCAACATATTGGCCTCAACTCGGCTTTCACCAAAAAAAAGAAAAGAAAAAGACAACATTATGGTTTTGTCATGGCATGCCCATTAATTAAGTATGATTAGTAGCAATAGATTCTTCTTAATTCATGCTTAGTGGGTGTGGAACTACTTTGGAAAAGTACAGATGCCTAATAATTAGAGTAGTACTATCTATGATGGTTAATTATTTTATTAATCTTACTAGGATGTCATATCTTATATCCATCCAACAAGTTAGTTTAATCAAATCTCTCTCTCTCTCTCTTTTTTTTTTTTTTTTAAATTTTTGGTAAGTGGCTTGTTCACTACCCTAATAGCCATTCATAAGTGATCCTGAGCTGGAAAATAATTATCAACTATGTTATAATAAATCGTTAGAGGTATTGTGATTGTTCCGACGAAACTCTCTTACACTCAAATTAAAATCAATTGGTGGAGAATAAGAATGGAAAGTAAGTAGGTAAGAATTCTTTAAATAGTAAAATGGGCTACATACCTTTTTTAAGATGGTGAATTGGGGTATTTATAGGGTTCTTAATTGAAGTTTTATGTAATGTATACGGTGCATGATTTATATTGGACTCAAGGCCCATAAACTGTAATTATTTGTGTAGAGCCATCTTGAACTTCTAGAAATTGAGTCATCCATCATCAATAAAAAAAATTATATTATGCACGTTGTTTGTTATTGTTGTGGCTGTTATTGTTGTTTTTTTTATTATTATTATTATTTAAGTTTGTTATAGACAATAAAACTTAGATGAAGCTTTTATAAATTATTAAGGAAAGGATTTTCCTATATCCACCCTCCATTTCTAATCAAAATGTAGACATAGTTCAATATATACTCGAGTCAAATAATCTTGATGTGGCAAAAACGTAATTCACACCGAGAAGATGACAATGGCCTTGAAGGAGATAATTTTGGACGAAAAAGGACAAAAGCTGCGGGATACCGGGCGGGTTGGGCCCCGCCCGTTCGACTCCATGCTCTGGCCTAAATGATCCATAGAGAGTTATAGCATACCTGCTTGACATTGGAAAATCTCTTCTGAAAAGAGGCTTTTTTTTTTTTATAAAAAAAATTAAGAAATAGAACGGGTGTACCATTAGCTATTTGTGGTGGAAGAAAATAAATATAATTTTTATTTTTTTTATGATTTAGTTCCTAAGTTTTGCCCTAATTAATTTTGGAGTTTGATTCACTACAACAACACGATAATTCAATATTCAGATGGAGTCGAACTATCGACCTTCACATTGATATCTTATGTGTTATTCATTGCATCACTACACGTGGGAATAGAAAATAAATATATTTGCACATATATATACACTATAGAAGCAACTATATAATTGAAAATTCTACTGACAAAAATATAATAGCACAAGAAATAGAGCTTAGGTAATTTTGGGAATTTTTTGCACACTACCAAAACAAGAAGCAGCTAGATTCAAGATTTTATAGCTCGCTTCAAGTTTTTAAAATTTAGTAATCTTATAAATAAATTTTATACTAATTTTAAATTTTTTATAGAGTTGAAAGAACCGCACCTAGCTCGTATCTAGAAATAATATACAAGTAGATTGAATGAGAAATTTCAACGTGTTTAATATAAGGACAATAACCAAGCCAGTAATAGTTATAATACTATTCCTTGTACCTAAATTATTTTATGAATAAATAATATCTAACACATTATGTCTGATTTTTGTCGAAATTAGTCTTTTTTTTACTATCTTAAATTAAATTCAATTTTGACTTCTCACTTAAGTGAATGATCATACAACCAAAAATCCAACTGATTCAAAATGTACATAATACGACCTATTCTGCCTGCTATATACACTTTATTTTATTTAATTTTTTCCTGCTATATACATATTTACTGTCCTAACTAAATAGGTTTTACTTCAATTAAAAAAGAAGTCTCTCATGGATTGGATGAGATGATTCACCCTAAGATGACAATTTTTCCCCAAAATATCTATCTCTAAACAATTAATAAATCCCAGCCATTTGTTAAAAATGTAAAAATACTCAAAAATTATATTTTTTGAACTCTCATACAAAATTTATTATCAATTTACAAAAGGATATTTAAATTGAGACTAATGGAGTAAATGATTACTTGTATAATCTTGTGTGGTCCTACTATTCATTATATATATATATATATATATATATATATATTCTATGAATGTTGTATGGCGTTACAAATTATATGTTAGTTTTATTCATTTAACTATTTTGCCCAATGAATTATAATTAATATGTTAGTTTTATTCATTTATGTTTTCATTAATGTTATTAATATTGCAATGTCAAAATCGAGAATTAATTGACTAAAAACTTGCCAGTGTACTGTTATTTCTTCGTCTTACATGTTATTATCAGGATCATTTATGCATAAAAGTAATTTCGATGTATAAATTTAAACATTTAGAAGGGCAATAAAAACGCAAGATAAAAGGTTAAATATGCAACAAAAATATGCCACTTTCTATTAGTCCAGAACTCCTTAAAAAAAAAAAGAAAAAAAAAACAAATATATTTACTCATTTTTTCTACATTGATTCAAGACTATTGTGTTCACAAGTGAAAATTTCAGACAAAATATTTTTATATTTTGAAAACTAAAGCAAGACAGTACATTGGGCTATGTAAAACTTTCTATAGAGTTGTTTTAATATTTTTTATTTTAATTTAGTGTTTCATCTTATTTTATATATTCATGTAAAATACATATGATTTATGTTAAATATATATTTATAATATAAAATACAAAATAAAATATTAAATTAAAAAAAAATCCAAAACGATTTATCAGTAACATTAATTAAAGGCAAATATTCATGTGGAAAATACCAATCCAATGATACTAAGATACATTCCCCAAGATTGGAACTCAGAAAAATAAGTTAAATACACACAGAAACTCAGACACTGGTTTTTCTGAACACTAGTTCAAAACTAACAAGATCCATCTACTATATTTGATTTTCCTCTTGAGTGATTGATTAGCTCCAGCAGCATGAAACTCAAAGCCTGTACCTGAAAAAAAAGAAAAAAGAAATGGAGGAAAGAAAGCTTGACATTTCCAAATCAAAAGGGGTTCAGTAAAATATGAAACGAAATCCTACTGTATTTTTAGTTGAAGAAGAGCTCCTTAATAGGGTTTTCTCAGACATCTTCCAATAAAGTCTTTTAACTCCACTCAACAACATCTGCAAATTAAACATTAAATCTCGAAAATAAAACCAAGAATCTAGCATGACCAAAATGAGGAAAAAAATCAACAGTAAAAAGAGAACTAAAGATAAACTAAACTCACCAAGAAAAAAGTGGGCCAAAATAAATAAAAGAAAAGAGAAAGTGTAAAAAAGAAAGATGTAGAGCAGAATCCTACAAGAAGTAAAAAGAATATACTTACAGGGATTTCTCTGTTTCTTGGTTTACTTACTTTTGAGGGTACAGAAGAGAAGAAACATGTTTAGAATCTGTATGTTGGGTCCCCAAAGAGGAAGGAGTGATGCTGTCAGAGCATGACCTAGCCAAGGTTAATTTTATATGTTTTCATGGTATCATTCCTTTTTTTTTTTTCCTTTAAATTCAAAACCATCCCAAGATAGATCATGCTGGCAGCTTCACTTGTTCCCTTGTAGACTTGACTATAAAATGGATAGGTCAGCTCTCTCAAGGGATGCTTTTTAGCTTCACAGGAAGCATGAATCTTTAACCCTAATAATCTTTTAATCACTAGTAAAAAATGTTGCTATATTTTGAAGGGTTTCTTTCCTTGACTGAAATAACTGCAAGAATTTTTCTTCATTTTTTGGTGAAAAGAACAGTATGTTTTGAAATGGATTCCAACAGATAATTCCTTTAACTAAGGAAGAAAAAGGGCATCTCCACAAGGATTTGTAGAAAAGAAGAACAGATTTGACAGGTATTTTTTCAAAGAAAACCTCAGGAAAGTAAAGAGAAATTGAAGAAGAAAAAGAAGAAGAAGAGGACATATGAGTATAAAGTGAATGAAAACAGATGACTTGACTATACAGAAGGCAGTAAGGATTGCATGTTATTTATAGCAGGAGAATTGATCAGAAAACAGGAAAATATATGAAAATTAGTGGACAAGTTCACATTTCTTAACAGTGAATTTAAGGCCTAGTCATGTGGGCAGCTAAGAAAGAGATGAAGAAAAATTTACAGCTAAAAAGCTATAGTATGTATAGGTCTATAGGTTAGACATTCAACCATTAAAATATATATACATACAGGTGGTGGAAATATAGGGCGGCAGTGGTGCAGGGAAGGAGGGGGTCGGGGTCGGGTTGGGTGGTCTCTACAGCCGCTACTGTTTGCTAATCATCAGAGCAATAAAAGAAGGCAGAGGTAGGTTTTTTCTACTGTAGATTGAGCTATAAAATTACTGTTCCTGTGTGTGGAAGAGCATGAAGGACTTCAATTATTGACTTGAAACTTCTACTGTTATATATGTATAAAGTGACAAATCTAGCTTCTAATTTTCTTCTTTTTTTTTTTTTCAAATTCAAATAAAGATTTTGTCGATCTAGATATATACAAATGTGTCCTACTTTTAATGTGATGTACAAAAGTAAATTAGGTCTGTATATGAAAGAAAATAAAATGAGTATACAAACATTCTTGACACATTCAATTTGTAATGATATCATAACTAATTACTTGTGAAAAACATAAATAGAAATCGTAATGCACTAATAAATTCTTGACACATTTGATATTCAAGACTATTAGAATCACAATAAATAAAGTTAATCAATACTATATTTACATATATTTATATTCGAGCACACTACAGAGGGAAAAGTTTTGTCTGCAAAAAAGGAACGATGGTTGTGATCCAACCTAATATTTCTTGACTCAAGAAAATTCATCCCACTGCTATCACTAATTCTTCCTTTTCATTTTTTGAAAGAAAAACACTACAAAGGCCAAAAGTTTTAAAGATATCTTCTTATCAGTTAACCTTTAGAAATTACATAGTATCACAGGTTTTTACACTGTTCCAAGAGCTGGGCTATAGATAAGCAAGGCCCATGATTATGTACCTCATGCACAGCCCAACGCTTACAAGTGGACAGATAGCATAAGGTCTACTCGGTCTGATAAAATGCAACAGTACAAGGGATTTTATTTGAAGAAAAAAAGAAAAAAAAAAAAAAAGAAGCAAAAAGACTTGTAAAGATGCCAAGCATCATTATAACATAGTGGAAAATAAGCAAATAAAACAAAGGAGTAAAAAGAAAAGAAATTTGTCAGGTTGTAATAAAAATTGCAGGAGGGGCCACAAAAGTATCAGAGGGGGAGGGGGGGGAGGGGGGGGGGGGGGGGTCAATGACACTTTTAAAATCTGTTAAATGCAATAGAAACATACATGTAAATGCATGATAAATGATTCAGGAATGGAGTTTAGAAATCCTGGATAGCAGCAGCAGTAGCCACTAGCTAGAGTGGTCCTCTCTCTCTCTCTCTCTCTCTGTGTTTCAGCTAAGTAGCCTAGATTATCTGAAATTATAGAGTGGGTATGAAGCAGAAGATAGAAAGGAAAAAAAACCTTTTCTTTTCTCTTGGTATGCTAACTAGTAATAATAACATACCAACATCTCTCATTCAGGCGCAAAAAAACAAGAAGCTCTGAATCAGCCAACACCAAACTCTACAGTAGTAATTGCCTCATCAATGACATTTATGCTGCTGCTGCATTCCTCCCTCCCTCCCCTCCACCCCCCCAACCCCACATTTATTGTCTATCCTTTCGCATGCATTAGCATTGCCAGCTAGCTTAGAGTTCATCTCATACACATACACACACAGTGACAGTGAATAAGACCTATGGCTGAAAATTGCAGATGGTTTTTGAAGATGGAGGAGGCAAGAGTCAAGACCTCAGTACCAGGAGAATTCAATTAACCTAATTATGTATATTGACATAGAACTATGTCAAAATATTTAAGAATTTAAGACAACATATGTAAAACAAATAAGAGCCAACAAAATAATAAGATTTCCGGAAAAATGTTTTTTTTTTTTCCTTTATTTTTTTTCTTTTTTTTTTTTGGTTGGGGTTGGGGTTGGGTGGGTGCTTGGAGAGACATACTCAGATAAACATGTGGTCAATAGCTCTGAAAACGTGTGTACTTACATCCTTACATAAAGACGAACATAATTTTCCAGAAGTATGAGAAATAATTTTTTTTCTTTGGTCGCAAGAAGCATGAAAGAAATGTAAGTGACGCGATGTTTGTTTTATTACATGATGCAAAAATAATCTATTTATTATAAGTGTTATGTGAATTTTTAAATGTTTTATATATTAGTTCACCAAACAAAATCTCATATTAATTAAAAATCAGGAGAATTATAAATATATAAATATGGACAAGATCTTCATTAGTGAAGTTCAAAAGTAAATTTATGAGGATTTCAATTAAAAGTAGAGAATATCGTATCATTGTAGAAATATGTAATGTTCCTAAATTTTAATAAGTGGTATTAAAGTGATCAATACAAAACAAAGATGGTGAGCCCCATTATAAATGATAGGATCAGTGATTTGGATAGGTGGTGTGCTCTTGTGGTTTGTAGACATGTGAAAATGAATAGTAGACTCACGTACAACATATTTTTTAGTGAAGTTCAAAAACAAATATATAATTTTTGGTCCAAAGTGAAAATACGTGATGTTCATAATTCGAACACTATATGCCCGAGAATTCATCTTCGTCCAGAAACTCTCTTGATGGCCACAAAAGTATCACCAAACTCCATGGTACTTGATTGTCAAAAACTAAATAATTTTTTCTTAAACTAAACATTTCCTCAAATCCTAAATGCGAATGAAATCAACTATGTGTCATCCAAAGCAAACACTTCTGAGAGAACAGGCAAAAAGCTAATTTGAATATGTGGGGTGTAAATTATATGAATCCCTGGTTCGAGGGGAATGCTTATTTTATCAAGTCCAAAAGGAATTAAAAAGGACTACAAGCAAGGAAAGCCTATTAAACCCATTTCCCCAGAATTATGTAATTATTTGTCCATCCATGATATAATAATAGCACCAAAATATACCAGAATTATATTGCTCCAGTTTTTACAAATGCAAATTCCAATAGTCTATCACGACCACAGCCTGCAACACCACAAAGTGGATTGCATGACTAGTTTTGCTCCCCAATAATTGCTTACTAACAATACCTTCAAATTTAAACCAGCAGAATGGTGGAATCCCTTCATCTGAACGAATTTTGTTTAACATCTCTAGTCTGACACGGGAAGCATGGAATAGCTCTCCAGGTGAGTTTTTTTGAAAACTTCATTGACACCAACACAATAACAACATTCACTTTGCATCATAAGTCACACGACGAAAATGATATGTAGCTCGGCCTTATTTATATTGGTGATCAGCATTCAGCAAGACCACAACAATGTCAAGAATATGAAGAACTGGCAATTTAAAGTCCATTGCCAAAAGTACAACAGAGCAGCAACATTTCATTTTTTTTATATACTGATAAATCAATGATTAATGCAGAGCATTTGTGATTCTCATGAAGCGATACATTAATTAGAAGAATGCATACCAAATTGTTAAATGTATATTCATTGTTTTACATACTAAGAGGAGAAGGATTTGACACCACAAGTCACTAAACTGGCTTGCCTATTGCATCCACGAAGCATACTGAAACCGAAACCTAGACAGCTTGAAGTTAAAGATAGAATCACGCCGTTATAAGGTCATAGTCATCCCACAAAGGCTTATGTATATAGGTACATATACACTCAAAGGCTGGCATTGTTAGAGTTAGTTGTAACCATAGGTATGTAAGCTCTTTTTTTCATTGTATGTAGAGACATGTTCTTGATAGAAAATATCAGAAACCTAGCTCCCATTTTCTCATCTTTTCTGCATCTTCTTCTTCTCTTTTATTTTCTTTGATTCTTTGGTATAATGTTTGCATCAAGTAATCTTACATGCATCATGCCCACACACAGGATGTTGGTAATTAGGCACATTGAGAGGATTATAATTGTTTTGCTGAGGATCACAAATTTTTTTCGCTACTGATGGAATCACGTATTTGCTGGCATCAGTAATTGGCAGAAGTGAAATAACCAACATATTGATGGTAAAGTAACACAACTGGATGTTAAGAGAAAAATGAAACTAATGTAAGTGCTTCCCTCAAAATCAAGTTTTGCTTGCAAGGATAAATTATAAGTTTGGCTGTTAACTTCCTCTGGTAATTGTGGCAAAGGCCTGAGTTGGTTATTGATATGACTTGAACAAATCTGAGCACCCTGCCCACCTAGGAGAACCAAAACTATGCTAAATGGAAATTTATGGACAACATTGAGACAGTGAAATAAAATAGTTCAAAACATATAAACCCTAAACCCCCAAAATGTAGAAAAGCAAAATTTATCTGATGACACAAAATTGGTCAGAGCTGTCATCAACCATGAAGGAAATTCCTTATGATAGTATTGAAACAAGTGTATTGATCAATAATGCACTTAAACAACATGCTCAAATACTATAGCACTTCTGCCAAAGAATAACATAACTGCAACATTGAGTAATAATCTTATGGAGTGCATTAATAGCAAATCATAAGGTCTATTCTAAGGAAAAAATTATAAGCTCACACAAGTACAGCTAATGGCAAATGCGATAAGTCTGTTATGTTCACAAAGAGCACCGGTCATAACAGTAATTCAACAGCTACAATTTGTTCGTTACTTATAGCTTGGTGAAGAGCATTATACTGCCTGAATAATACAACTCATACTGAACAATTTTTTTTTATTTAAGAATAGACTCATATTGAACAAAGTACAAGCCTCATCATGCATCAGTTGTTCCAGTTTGTAAAATTATACTGGACAAGAATATCAACCACATTATCATCAAAGAATCAGATCACCCAGAAAGATGTCGAAAACTATAAAATGAATACAGTGAATAGAACCTTTGCCACCTTAGAAAATCCATCTATTTATATTGAGATGGCCAAGTCTCAGAACTCCCAACTCTGGGCATTCCAGGTTCCTTCCTAGACTCCTCATCAATTTTGAAAGTAGACCCACAAACCTGACCTGAACTATCAATCCATGGTGTTGGCTTCAATTCTTTGTGGGCAAACTCAAAGCTTCTCAAGCCACCAGAAGATGAAAAAAAGCAACCTAAGAACAAAGGGAAGACATAAAGGCAGAGTCAAAACCTCGCCCACCCTCTTAGACAGAGACGCAAAATGCATTATTCTCAATGGTATGATGCAGGAAAATTACCAAAACAAAGAAGCATAAATTGAGTAGAACAATTTATTATATTTAGAAAGCACAAATTATCAATTATGTTTTGTGAGAACATAAGGACCACAAGTAAAGACATCACAAGTTCTGCAAACTAAAGGTTATCTGACACTAAGCCAATAGCATGCAACTGAAATGCCTAACTACTATAAATCAAATCATGTGATTATAAATTGACATAATTACAAAGAATTAAACAAAATTCAAAGTTTCTTTGATGGGATAACAAATTACAAGTTTTATCAGGACTGTACCATTAGGAAATTGTGCATAAGATTTCCCACAGGCCTTCTTGAAAATCGCTTCATCATCAGAAAGAACAAGATCATTGTTGGAATCAGCTCCCCAAAAGAAAGGTACACTTCCATCAGCATCCTAAACCATTATGAAGGTAAATTAATCGAGCGCATATGAGAGAGCAAGTTTTGAAAATTCAAAGTGAGCCATATCTTTGACAATCACACTTGTAATAGAGAATTATTGTGTAGGGGAAGAACTCACTCCAGCGGAAAATGCAGACTTCAAGGTGCTGTTGTACAGTATGAACGCAAACTTCCCCTTGAAATCTCGCACAACATGGTCAGCAGGATAAGGACCTCTGTCCCGTAGAGTACGGTATGCCTCTATTACAATGCTAACTTCATTAGCTGTCTTTGTCAATCCATATTGCTGCTTCAAGGGAGCAATGTTCTCAATATGCCCTTGGAACAGGCAGAAAATATCATCCACAGCAGTAAATAATCTGGCACGATAAGCATACATAAATCTCTAAACCATATTTCAGGATACTTATTTTGGATAACATCTGAAAGAGTCCTATTATTCACACTGCCATAGTTTTGCAGAAAATTGAGCATGCAACTCGAAATGGAAAAGAATTTCAATTTTCAATTTCTAAATCAAAAAGACTTAAGTCCTTTCAGAAAAAAGCATTGCTAGTATTTTGGAACAAACAATTTGAAATCCAAGGTGCCTATGCATATATAGATAGTGTGAGTAACTGAGATCACAAAAATTCACTTGCAATCTATGAACCACATACTAAGAGCAACATATTTAAGCACTATATTCAAACCGGAAAAAATAAAAAAATAAAAAGAAAAAAAAAGAAAACGGAAAAAAGGAAGAAAGAAAGAAAGAAAGAAAGAAAGATACTGTGGATTGGACTGAAAAAGAGGGAAAAAATGAAGCAGGTATTAAAAGATGATGCAAGAACGAAAGAATAATGTTACACTTGACGAATTATTGGCTAAGGAGATATCAGGAAAACAAAAGAAGCATTCAAAATTTACCGCAAAAGAGGAGCAGAAAAGAAAATTGATGACAAACTAGGGTGAAAACTATCAACACTATCCCCAAGCACAATTTTCTCTCCTCAACAATGTTCTTGATAGAAAAAGGAATCAAAACACATTTTTCAGTAAAGAAGCCATGATTGTAAGAACTAGTATCTCATAGTTTCTACATGTCCATTCAAGAATCTTACACTAAATTCATTTTCATATCCACGGAATAACATAGCGATATTTTAGGTGAATGATTTTTTTATTTCCAAAACATTCAAAATAAATTTTCATTTTCTCAGAATCCTTGTAACATTTTTATATATCTTTCAATGATTACTTGATTCAAATATACATACTTATATAATCCCAATCATAACACCATAACACAAAAAAAAAAAATATATATATATATACATTTTTATATTTTCTAATTATTATCAAAATATAAACATATTTTTTTCAATCATTACATTAATATAATCATAAAAAACTATAAATCACATCATTATTATTTCCCAACAGTTCAAACATATTCCCATTCCCCAATCACACTCCCAAAATACATTTTCCTAAAACATTTCTTTACATGCATGCCAGATATAGATTCAAGAAAGTACAGACTATATCTTACCTAGGAATAAGCGGGTTCTGCTTGCGAGAGGAGTAAGCAATGAAACCAGAGGGCCCAAGATTCACTGACACAGAATACGGGTTCAGAGAATTGAAGTACTTTGTCAAAGACCCATCTTTTACGGATGATGATCTAGCTGAATCCGTTTCTGGGTTCTTTAAAGCTTCAGGAGCCTTTGCTACTGCACGATCAAACACTGCTAGCATTTTCTTTCTCAGAAAATTTTCAACAAGAAGAGTGATTTTCAATCTTGACCCTTTACAAAGAATTTCAATGGGCAGAAACTGATTTTCGTGTGTAAAAACACTGCAAATGGGAGAGTGGAGGATGGGGCAAATGGGGAATGAGAGTGGTGCTAGTAGTTTCAGAGAAAGAATGGGAAAAATATCTGCGAAAAGGTTTGTGGTGTGGGTGAAGGAATAGTTTGCAAGGCCGTTAAGATTCCCGAGTGACCGGTAATAAGGGCTTATGTGTGAAGTCGTTATTACTTACTAGTCAACTCAACCACCTCCTTTATTTACTGTTTTACCCCCAGTTCTAAATACTGCAACTCTCTCTTCGGGTTGCTCTACTTCTAATTAGGTAAAAACCATCATAATCTTGAAATAGCGTGTAATTTTCCTTCCTAAATAAGAAAAGCATGTAGACATATCATATATATATATATATATATTAAAGGTCTTGCAGTCTTGATCGTGCAATAATCATAAATCACTAAGATAATGACAAATACAACAATCAAGTTAATTGCACGATAAGTCCATAGATTTAACAGTAGATAACAAATTGCTCCTTTTTCTTTTGCTTTCTCCTTTGTACTTAAATCTTGTAAAGAAAAAGAAACAATGGTACTCCTATTGGCGCATGATAGTTGTTAATAATATCGGGAATTTACTAACACCTATTTTTCTTGCACACAGATTTGCCCATCACACTAAGGTCGCAAATTCATTAGCCAATAAGCTCTTTAGGAGTTGCTGAAAATGGGATCATCTCCAAGAGCACCATGTGTTGTCTTCGGGAGGGGCTTTCAACTCAAAATCTACCGTATGGATAGCAAGTTTGTGAATACCATGGCAATAGCTCCTTAAGGGCCTGAGTTAGGAAGGGACAGAAAAGATGTGGGAGCACGGTGGAAATAGTTTCTCATGGGCTCATTTTCTCACCAAAGCACAATGACGATATCTGAAGTTCAGTTTCCCCTTCGCATATCATGGGATATCAAGAGCAAGAATGAAGGTCATTAATAGGTGGGTCTTGCCAATTAGTCACCAAAGAATATTGTGTGTAGCAATGCCCTTTAAAAAGTTCAAAAATCACCAGAAATCTCCACAAGAACAAACACCATCTCTAAAATGATGAAATCTGTTGGCATCTCTTACAACTATTTCTCGTTCAAAAAACTTTGAAATGAGCTTTGTAAAAGTGTGGCAATCACCGCATACTCGTAGGTTCTTTGTGACCCGGATTGGTATTCTCTGGGGAGTAGTAAGTAGACCATAGGCTAAAGCAAGCCTTTCACTGTGGCCATGAAGCATCTTCACTTTCTCTTTCTCATCCACATTATGCAACACATAACTAGTTTGGGCTTTATAACCTCCATCCCTCTCTAATTTCTCAGTGATCTGAGAGAGTTTGTCATAAATTTCATCAGACAGCGGATGAGACCTGTCCCTTGTAATGAAAGTATGAACCTTGTTTCCAACCTCAATCCAACTACAACCAGGGTCCTTTTTTAGTCCCTTAACTTTCATCCTCATCCTCACTTCTTCCACATCTTCCCATCTCTGTGCTGCAGCATATATGTTAGATATAAGCACGTAATTTCCTGGATTCTCTGGATCCATTTCAAGAAGCTTCCTTGCAGCTATTTCTCCTATTTCCATGTTAGAATGGGTTCTGCAAGCACCAAGGAGAGCACACCAAACAGCAGGTGTAGGCTCCATCTTCATGCTTTTGACAAGTTCAAATGCTTCTTCTAAACAATTTGCACGACCAAGCAGATCAACCAAACAAGCGTAGTGTTCAGGCCATGGTTCCAAGTCATATTGACATTGCATAGTATTAAAAAAACTTTTGCCTTCATCAACCAATGCAGAATGACTGCATGCACAGAGAATTGCCAAAAAAGCAATATGATCAGGAAGAAGATTCTCAGCCTCCATCTTTCTAAATAATTGAATAGCTGTCACACCCTGGCCATGCATTCCAAATGCATTAATCATGCTCGTCCATAAAACTAAATCTTTATCCTTGACACAATTGAATACCTTATATGAGTTATCTACAGAACCACAGCTCGCATACATATCTACAAGTGAGCTTGCAATGGATTCCCCTAAATGCAGGCACCTCCTAATCAAAAAGCCATGAATCTCTTCACCTTTCCTCAGTGCGGATAAAACAGCAGCAGCTGAGAGAATACTCAAAAGTGCAATGGTATCGAGCTCAACACCTGCTTTAACCATGTGAAAAGAAAGTTCAAGAGCCTCATTTGCGAGTCCATTATGGACATAACAAGCTATCATGCTTGTCCAGGATACAACATTTTTATTTTCAATTAGTTTAAAAACATTTCTTGCATAATCCACTTCTCCACACTCTCCATATACATCCACAATAGTGTTCCGCAGGACGATATCAGATAATTCTCTTCTCACTGTGTAACCGTGGATCTCTTTCGCTATTAAAATGCATTTCAACCCACGACAAGCTAGGAGAACACTTTCAATCATCATTATGTCAATATCAATCCCTTCCACCAGCACTTCCCTTAATGATTGCAAGGCCTTCGGGTAGCAATAGTTCTGAACATAGCCACTTATGATTGTTGTCCATGAAATATGATCTTTTTGGGGAATTCTTCGAAAAGCAGAGTCCATAAAACTTGTCTTAGAACACTTTGCATACATGTCTATGATTGTGTTTCCCACTTGAAGATCCAATTCCATCCCATTTTTCAAAGCAAAGGCATGAACTTCCATTCCATTCAACAGGTTTCCTGATCTGCCACAGGCTGAAAGAACACTAATAACTGAAACTTGGTCAAGCTGCTGACCAGCCCTTGTTATCTCACGAAAAAATTCAAGTGATTCATCATAAAGACCATTTTGAACATAAGCAGCTAACATTGAATTCCAAGAAACATTATCCCTATCACCAATATTGACAAAAACTTTTGCAGCTTCATCTATTCTACTACATTTTGAGTACATAACAACTAAAGCATTCGCAACATATCTATCAAAACAAAGATTAGATTTCAACACAACAGCATGAATTTGCATCCCAGACAATAGCTCCTCGCAGGCCTGAAGAGCACCAACAAAAGTATATGTGCTGGGGGTGACAGCAGCCTTCTGCATTTCTCTAAAAACCCTCAATGCTTCTTTGTTCATCCCATTGGTAGCATATGCAGAAATCATTAAATTCCAAAACACAACATCTCCTCTTCCACTCCTCCTATCAAACAATAACTCCACCGCATTTATATTATTGCACCTGGCATAAACACTCACAAGTGAATTCACAACAATATCATTACAAACAAGCCCAGACTTTGTCATGTATCCATGAATCTCTCTTCCACAACATACATCTTTAACTCCAGAACACGCCTTTAACACGCAACTACAAGTATGTGCATCTGCAGGAATATCCAAGAACCGCATATCAGCATACAGTTCAATTGCTTTCCTAGGCTCCCCATTTGAAATATAAGCACCAAGCATAGCATTATAAGTAAAAATACTTCTATCAAGCATTTCATCAAACAGCTCTTCAGCATCCGACAAAGACCCGCATTTCCCATACACGAGCACAAGCTTAGTGCTCAAGAACACTAAGTCGTTGGCATTGTTGCGCTTTATTATATGTGTATGAATTTGTTTGCCAAGTGATAGGGAGTTTTGGCTAGCACAATGGTCAAGGACTAACGCGTAAGCTTCATCTAAAGACTTGTTTGGGGTGCTAAAGACTAATTTATTAGTCAACGATAAAAAGGCTTCTTGTAAGCTGGTGGGTTTTTGTGAGATTTTGAGAAGTGGGGTTTTGTGGGCTTTCTTCAGACTGCGAGGTGGTGTGGAGATTGGAGCAGAGCTGAAGTTTATGTGTTGGATTAACGTAGCCATATGTGTTGGATTAACGTTGCCATAGCCCTGCTTTCTGCATGGGAAGACATATATAGGGGCATGACTTTCGGCAATATTTTAAATTTATTGAGGTATTAACAAATCCGTTGTCGTCCAGCGGTTAGGATATCTGGCTTTCACCCAGGAGACCCGGGTTCGATTCCCGGCAACGGAAATGTTTTAATTTTCGTTTTTACTACCTCTCGGAAAATACAAATATCAATGTTACGTTTCTACTGCCTCTCGGAAACGTAAACATTTTTAATTCTTTCACTTTCTTACAAAAATTGCAAAATATATTCATGTTATGTTTCTACTTCCTCGTGGGGTGGAGAGGCTTGCAGAACATTATCCATTAACGAGAAAAAAAAGGTCAAAATAATAATTAAGTGACTTTTAGAGGGTCTAAAATTCAACTAGTAAACTAAACCCTTTTACTCATGGACTAAATTAAGATAATTCAAGTTGGCAAAGTCTGTTTGGTTTATGACCGTCTTTTTTTTTTTTTTTTTTAATGACCATCTTTTACTTATAGACAAAGCTTACTAAAAGAAAGCATAGGTTGAAAAAAACATAATAGTATACCATATGGGTCTCACGCTCATCTTCATTTATGTTCATTCATGACGAAGAATAAGCATATAGAAAATAATTAACTTCAACTTTGAAGCTGTAGAGGAGTTGAGCAGGAAGCTGAGGAAAAAAGGGGATGAAATCTTTTAGCCCCTTGAGTTTTGGAATATATACGAACCCCAAAAGTTCTTGTACATTTCACAACAAAAAATGGAGCAGCTAATGCCCAAAGGCGCACTTGGTCTCTCATTCATTCATGAAAGTTAGCAGGGATAAGTGTTCAGCTAACTTCCCATTTCTGCAAACACTTATCTTCTATACAACCTCATTGTACAATGTAATGTACCCTAACTACATACAGCACACCTCCTCCACGCAGAAAGCGAAAACTCTCTTCTTGAAATCACCAAAATTACAACATATGCACCCAACTTTTCCGAGCCCTAGTCGTGAAGCTGAGGAGCTTGGAATGGGGAAGATCTTTTGTTTCACAATTCTACTACATGAATCTCTGCACTCCCAGGTTAAGCTCCTCTGTACTTGCTGCACACTAGCATATTAAGGCCAGCATTGTCATCTCGAATAGTTTCTTTGCCTCAAAGGACTGCTTGTGAAGTCATTCCAGACTTCTGCCAAGAAACAATAGCCAGCCAAAGGAGGTAACTAAAAAATCAAGCCACCACAGTTATTTCACCGAGTCACCCCTGGTTAATGGAGGATCTCAAGCTCTCATCTGGTAATGTCCATGAAAGCAGGTGGCCACATGAATCCCCACTCAACAACTGTTTTAGGTCACTTGACAGGTGGAGGGCCGTAACAGGAAATTTGTGGGACTTCAACACCTTATGTAGGATCAACCTGTACTCAGGAACTTTACTTCCAAGTCCTAGCCCACCTGTTGGACTCCCAGTTTGTTTGATTTGGGCAGACTCCTCACTGGAGTGAACCATTTTCCAGACTTTGACTGCACCACTTTGGTGACCTGAGACATACCAGTTCGTTTCCAGCCAATCCGAGAAGGTACAACCTGTAAGTGAGAGAATGAAATCAGATGGAAGTTGTGATGTGTTCACCACTGCAAGGCAGTCACCATTAATGCTCCAAACAGCAAGCATAACACCAGCTGCAGTCACAATTTCTCCAGTCAAGTCATTCACGTAGATTGCAGAAACCGGTGACGGGAACTCAGGAAGCTGCCTAACGAAAACCAAAGAGCTAAGATCCCATAATATTACTGTACAATCATCAGATCCACTCACAATCATCATGTAGGGCTGGCTAACATGAAGACATGTAATTTTACCAGTATGACCACAAAGAGCCTTCTCCAACTGCAAGTGTTGAAGAGCACGAGGTCCATCTTTTCCAATTCTCCAAACGCAAACCAAGCCGTCATCTGCCCCAGTAACCAAAACTTGGCCATCATGGCTCGCACTGACACATTGGATTTGGTTGCCCCCATGAAGATTTTCATGAGTAGAAAGAAGCCTATCTTGATCGTAATTCACAAATCGCAAGCTGCGGTCAGGAAAACCCCATGCAACATATTTGGTAAACGTTCTTGGTTTTAGCAAGTTATTTGCGCCAGCAATGAGAATCTTGTCACTGAAAGTCACAATTTGAGATATAGAAGATGAGCTCTTGCGAATCTCATGAGGAACAAGCAGCATAGAGTGCCTGAGTGGATGAGGAAGAAGCTTTCTATCTGTTCGTCTTTTAACATGCGGCTTCAAGAACAGCTGTTTTGGTGTTTGCCCAAAGTGATTAATTTGTGCTAGTATTGAAGCTTTCATAGCAGGATCTGCAACTGAGTCAATGTCAACACTGCCTTCATATGTGTAGTGGTAGAAGACATTAACAGCTTCCTCAGCTGCCTGTTAACACAAAATTCATTTGCACCAAATATTAGAAGAACGTGAAGAAACCATGAATGAATTGAGAACTAAAGTTTAAGCAAAAAAAGTTTCAAACAACTAACTAAAACAAAATAAAATTCCACTTTGTGTAAATCATGGATGATTCCACTTTGATGTAATTATTTTTTATTAATAGAATTGACCTTAGCCAAAAAATAATGATAATAATAAGAATAGCAGTCCTGGATTCAAATATATATCCAGTCGATAGTCTAATAAGGCAAAAGTTCCAATGTTAAGAATTTAAAAGTCCACCAAGCATAGAAAAAGAAACAGGTTGACTCGAATTTGAGATTCACTAACTTATACTCCTCTCTTATATCCCAAATGCAAACAAATAGGGAATATGCGGATAACTGGCTAAAAGAAACGTATCTCAGAACGTCACTAAGAAGATACAATTTGGAAGAAAGGAATAGAAGCAAGAACATTGGAATAAACATAGTTAAACCTTGTAGGAAATATCCGAGGTCAACATTGGAGAAGGTTTTTTCATTCTTATTCAAGGATATTAATGGGGAGACCAAATAATATGCTGTTAATAAAAAACATGACATGAATAAAGGCCATTAATGATGATTAAACCATGTCCAGAAAAATATGTTTTACCTAGTCCTAGAAACACAATAGTTGGACACTCACCTTCCCTCTCTGTTTATATCCAAAAATGAGGTCTATCCAATGATGCAGATGCTCTGAAACATAATCAGACTCCAATGCTTCCCTATGCTTCCTAATAAACTCCCTAGCACTGCCCTTGGCCCATGGAGGCAAGACTACATCACCAACCTGGCAGAAGATCATGAGCTGTCAGCAAACCCAGATCCAAAACAAAAATTAAGTATAGAGGGAAAGGGGCCATTTTGGGAAAACCAGATCCAGCACAAAATATTCAAAGAACTTTCACAAACCTTCTCTCCTGATTGTTTCTCGCCCAAGTCAAGATCGAACCTGTTTTCCAGGAATTCTGGCATATAGAAGAACTCTGGAATTAGTTCCTTGACATCCGATGTGTTGCCTTTCCCAGCAGCACTCAACCAGGTATCCCGCACACCGTTGAAAAGACGATCAGCATGGTCAAATTGTCCACCCTGCAGCTTTTGATTCTCGAGACTAAAGGGAGGCAGGCGCAGAAGGTAGAAGAGAACAATCCCAGCACTAGAATAATGAGAACCATAATGGAATTTGGGAACTTCTGGATCATCCCAGCTCTCATATCTGTATGTGTGTGAGTGAGTGAAAGAGAGAGAGAGAGAGCGAGCAGATCAGAACAAATGTACTTACAATTAAGAACAGAGGGAGAAGGGAGAAGGGTGAAAGAAGATTTAACTCGACACAAACAGGTAGTAATAAATTGATAAAGTGCAGATGAGGTGCCAACCTCTTCCGGAACTCCTCTTCTCCTTCCAATGTTTGACAACCCATTGGTTTCTCAAGCTTCCGGAATGTTTTTGGATCTGACAAATCAAGATTCTCGCTCTCATAATCTGCCAGGACCCAAGGAAACACTGGATACTGTGTAAGATCACTGTATCCACGACCTGCCAGAGTGTTGAGATGCATAATATACTGAAAATTGCTAATTTCTCCATTTTGCCACCTCTTGGAAAAGGACTTTGCCATAACCTTAAAAAGACGGCTGCCTTCATTAGTTTCCTGTTTTGTTGACCCGGATATCGTTGCATCCAAACTGTAAAAAGTGTACAAGATAAACATGAGCACAAATTTTGGTTTTAAGAGAACACCACAAACAAAAACCAAAGGCTACATCATAGTTGCTCAAGACGAAGCATGCCAAAGTAAAACAAACAAAAGGAAGTTCAGGAAACTGATAAGGACAAGAATGTCCACAAACTAGGAAAGCAAGCATGTTTTTGCCAATTGTTAATACCTTGATGTCATAAGAACTCTCATTCTTTCTATTTAATGTAGTGGTATTAACAAATAAGAAGAACCATGTACAAGAAACATTACCGTTCATCCAGAGTTGATTGTTTCACTTTGAAGGGATGTGGAGTTAGGGTGAAATTTATAAGGACCAAATCTTATGCATCTTTACCCTTTCTTTAAAAAAAATGGCTATCATTCCTTCCCAACCAAATCATTATTTTAAGCAAGCACCGTGTATGTAGAAAACATTTTAGAACATAGAACATTGTTTGTAAACATCCCGAAGTGAACATGGGAGCCTTTATTCATGGACAAAGAGCGTGTCTAGCAACAATTTCTGAAGTTAATCAAGATCCAGGATAGTGTTAATAGTCCTTAAAGCCACCAAATTATCCTTGGTGACAAAATCACCTATTCAGGAAGCATACAATAAATAGACCCATAGCCTGTCAAATTATCTTTGGTGGCAACATCAACAGACTGTACACGGAACCAGTATGAATAGCCAGACAAAAATGAACAATATAGAGCCAGGAGGAACTTAATAACTTACATGCTGTTTCTGGGTAGATTCATGGCCACCAAATTTTTGAAAACTTCTTCTCTCTCTTTTTTGTGGAAAACCAGTAGGTCATTGCAACCATCCATGCTGAAAATCTCAATAGCAACTGGGCGAAGCTGATAATCACGCTTCAGAAGCTCATGGACACTGTCGAGCTTCCACATACGCCAAAGATGAGGCACATTACCACTACTGCCCACTTTTTCCTTACCCCAGGCACCACCATTGTATGCCCATGCCCTACCCCCGGCATATGACTTCACTGTAGCACCCCATGATGAAGTTGACTTGGAATGGGAATCCATGCTACAAGAAAAATCTTTCTTTACACCCAAAGCCTGATCAATGACGGAGAGTTCATCTTCACTCTCTTTTTCACATATACACCCAGAATCATCAATGTAAAAATTCTCAATGACATAAAGCGACAGTTCTCCAATCAGAAATATACCATCATGTTTGTCAAGGCCCACAACTCTTTCACAATTGTACTTATACTTGATCCTTTCAAGAGGTTCCAAATAAGGTCTGATCAAGTATTCACCATTATCATTTAGTTCTTTATCTGATTTGTCCTCTGCCACTCTCACATCATCAATTCTTAAGGAAGAAGATTGCCTTGGGGATCCTAAATCAGACTTCCCTCGAATACTTTCTGCTCTTTGAGTGGATGCAGCACTGGACTTGACACCAAATTCAGTAGCTGAATGCAGACTTGCTTCATTTATGCTACTCTCTCGATCATCATTCCATCCAACCCCAGAAAAAGCTATATCCCGAGCATCATCTGATTCTCTGAAAGTAGATTCATCATACAATTCAGCATTAAAAGATTCATCCTTTGGCTTTCCAGTTAAAAGATTGAAGAAGGAATCTGATTCAGTATCAGAGGCATGGCCTTCATTATCAGTTTTCTCCTTGGACAGTTCTCCTTCCCCTAACAGAAATTGTCCATTCAGAACATTTTGGATGGTATCAATCTTTAGTTTACACCGTTCAAGCTTTTTGCGCATCCTGTATGGACCTTCAATGGGGCAAAGATGCCACTCAAGCTCCTCTTCAGAAGATTTACTAACTGGAAATATTCCTCGCTCATGTATAAGTTGTTGGAGATGAGTTTGCCACTCACTTTCAGCATGAAGCACCCATCCATACTTATCCTGACGGATCACACGTAATTCGGTAGCCATGGCATCACGAACCAATTCAAGTGCAATTCTCCGTTCATTCACCTGCTCCCAATGTCTTTGCTCCAGTTTTGAGAAGTCCCTTGATTTTCTCCCCATCTCTCTCTTACGACGACTATCCATGCCCTTTATCCTCACTCCAGGAAACTTTGCTGACCCTGCAATATACTGCACCCACATAATGGCAGCACACTGTTCCAACACTTTATTGACGACCGACTCAGAACTATGAAGCCATTCGAAAAATCCAGTTAAATTTCCAGTCAAAAGCTTATCAAAACCACCGTGTAGAACATCCAATGAAGGCCCTTGGTTTGGTTTAGAGACAAAAAACTCTTCAAGTGCAGCCCTACGATGGACCAGAAGATACTTGAGAATATCAACAGCTGCATTCTGAACATTTTGTCTATGGTCATGGAGAAGAGATATTAAATTTATACAAAGACAGCAATTTAGATCTGTTTCAAGATTACTGGGGCAAAATATTATTCGCCTGTGAGCAACCAGTAACTGTAAAACTGTGAAAATATCAACACCTTCTTCCTCTGGTGAAGAGTAAAGAAACAATCTTTTCTTAGGTTCATTCAGCAAGCCCAAATGTGAAAGAAGGTTATCTTCCCCTATGGTAAACAAGAATGATGGAAGGAAACAGAATAATATCATACGATTCATATTCTTAAAAAGAGCATGTATATAAGTATCAAGTTGTCTGCTTCCTCTCCCAATAGAAAGGAGTCCTTTGCCAGTCGGAATTGTTTCTTCAATCCGACCATCTTTATTTGCCAACTGCAACATGGATAACAAGAACTCCAGAGTCTTTAATACACCAGCAGGCTGAGGAAAAGCTCCCATATACACACGATCAACTATAATCCAGGACAGTGCATCTAAGTTTAAGGACCACCGGTTCTTATCTAACTTCTTCTCATTTTCCTCATCGTCGCGTAAGAGACGCCTCTCAAGAAAGTTCATCAATCTAGTAAGGCATAATCCCTGAAAAACTAAAACAGATTCAGCATCAGCATATAGAGGTACACTTTCCAACACGGTCTCAACAATTGACGCAGCTTTCATCTGTTCAGTGGCAAAATCAGATAGAACTTCTGCCACAAAATCTAGAACTGCAACAGCACCAGCAGAACATGGACCGCCACCATAGCCACAATCATCCACTTCAAGAAGAAGCTTTGGACTGATTGCAAACAATGTGTTTGAAGCAGATTGAGGCTGAGAAGGAGACTTCAAGTCTGAAGAGGAATCTATATCATTCACAGACATAAAAGACTCCATGGATGGAGTTGAAGCTGATTGAGCTTTTGAATCATTGCGAGTGGCACCCCCCAGCCAAGATGTCAATGCTAAAACTGGAGATGAAGACGGAGCCTGTGAGATCCTGGAATTAGATGTCTCAGACAAAATAGGAGATTCGAGCATTGTGAAAGACAAAGAACTATGTGAATCATTTTGATGGATATGATCTGGTGTGCTTTTCGTATCACGAAAATTGAATTCATTACTGCCAGACGTGGAATGGGACGCCTGGTCAACTGCTTCACCATCAACACTCCCCACAGCCGGCGCATCTTCCTTCACTGATTTGTCCAATTCTGGCTGGGTTGCCGCAATACCAATCTCTGGTTTCTCACTTGCCATGTCATTTGGGAAAATAGGCATATCTTCAGAACTAGCACTAACATTCCCCTGGGCGAAGCTCCCTATACTGATAGAGGTCTTTGCTGACAGCTCATGTTCTTGAGGCAAGCTAGAGAAAGTATTCTGGGAGCTACTGCTATCATCACCATCATTCAAATTCTTGTCTTCAGTTTTTACAGTGAGTTCTTTTGCCATCCTCACAGCATGCGCAGCCCTGAATTAACAAAGAGACATGCTTAGTTAACCAATGTAAACCAGCCACAGCCGACATAAATTGATTAACTTATATGCAGCATGTATCAAACATAATAAATAGCTGAGAAACGTCGATAATATTAAAGGCTAGATATCAAAAACGTATGATACCTGACACAGGAAAAATAGAGGTCAATACAGCTTTCAAGAAACTCAGCACGTCTGCAGACAGCAGAGAAGGGAGGACACATTTTTGCAAGATCAACCATAAATCTTAGAACCGAAGTGGCAGTAGCAGGTGCTGATGCCTCTCCACCCATCAAGCGAGCAGCATAAGTTTTGTGCATCAGAGCTTCACCTTGGAGCTCTCCAGCCATGTCTACATGCCCATCTACAAGCTCAGCCACAAGGCTAGCACCAACCTGAGAAAGATTGCCAGTTTGATGTGCAAGCATTGACTGCATGCATAACCTATCAAATGTTGATTTTGCCATAGCAATAACAGATTCCAGAAGTTCTACAAATTTCAACTCTCCATAGCTACTATCGCTTGGCATGAGCGCATGAAAGTCAAGCATGCGGACTTCAGGTAATCTTGGATATACAGGCTTCCCAAACATCAGACAAAACAAAATGTAATATATATCAGGAGAATCGTAGAAACTTGGAAGCACCCTTGCCAAACCTTGATAACCTCCACTTGAGCGAAATTTAAGTGCAAATGTAGGAGAAGATGCAAGGCACACACCTAGAAGAGTCATGATCCATCTCATGCTGGTAGGATGAACAGCCTCGTCAAGAAAATAAGTTATTAATTTTGATGAAACAATTTTATGCCACTGCTCAAGTAACTCCTCTGATTGAATGGTCACCTGGAGATCAATTAGCATCTCAAGTAACATATTTCTTACAATAACATGCTTCCCCATTATTTCTCGTGTAATATGATTACGTGATGTCAGTTCAGGTGGATCAAATGTCATAATCACAAACCTCACAACAAGTTCCAATTCGGAAGGAAGAAATCCGTCCTCCAAAATGACACCTAGTAACACAACTAATTTTTCCAACACTGGCACTTCAACATCACCCCTCTGCAGGGTCACAAGTAAATGTTGAACAAGATTAATTCTGCGGAGAATTGTAAGGTTGTGATTTCTATACCAATGCATGGAGACTAGATGCTCAAGAAATCCAAGTAAAGAAATTTGAATTGGGACCGGAGCTGTCACCCAAAGGGTCCAATCCAACAAGACATGCTCAACCATATCAGCATTAGACAGAACAATGCAATTAGATGTCTCAGTGGTCACATCTGTATTTTCCAGCTCTGAAATATGACTAAATGAATCTTTTGGTGCAGAAAAATCATCCATATCCCCTTGAGACCCAACTGATGAAAATTCATCACGGAACTTCGATAGATTAAGATCTTCAAAGCTCGTTTCATTAATGGTGGCAGCAGGTGACAGAGTGTTTTGCACTGTTCCAATTTTTCTTGGTTCAGAGAAAGAAGCCTCACATGCGGCAATTTGGAAAAAGATCTCAAGTGATTGCATGTCAAACAATGACATTCTGCGGTGAAGAAAAAGAGCTAGCAAGTGGTATCCTCGGTACTTCTGCATGTCTCTCACATTCTGAGGATTCTGATGAAGCGCACATGCAAGTAACGTCAATGACATGTGAAGCATGTCCCTAGTTTCAGCGGCTTCAACAAGTGCAAGGACAACAGCCATGCCACCAATGGGGCGGATTGTATCACCAATGACACATTGCTTACAGACATAAATATCTCCAAGAAGTCGACCAAAACGTGGTATCCCTAGAGGAAATCCATAAGAAAATTTTAAACAATTAGCTAAAAAAATTATAGTTGATAAATCTAATCTCGCAGTCTACAGATGATTGAAACTATACAGATTACTGTAGAACGAAGACTATCAATTTACTCACCCCCAATAGGAGAAGCAGCAGCTGACAGAGGGTCAACTAGATTGAGCATGGATAAGGTTCCAGATGCTCGGAACATTTCTGTACTAGTTCCATCAAATGCAAATATCAGTTTCTTACCCCACAAATGCAGTGATAGATTTCCTAATTTATCAGAATCCCAAACAATTCCACTATGATCCACCTTAGAGATCCCTTGCTTGCCAGCACTCTCAGGCTTTTGCATGTTAGTGGTCAAAGGCAAGTCTGTGTCTAAAGAATCTAAAATAGCCATACTGCCCCCGCCACATGCCTGATTTGGAACAAATTGCAACAGATTGGTGTCCTGGAAAAGCCCCCTATATCCTCTTCCAAGAATGTACATGAAACATATGGAACCTGGTGAGAGTACCTCTTCGAAAAGGTAGCAGGATCTGAGTTTCCATGACAAATCACTAACCCTTGCACAAGCAACTGGAGTCCCAATAGTCACCTGTAGAGACTTCCCTGAAGGAGAGGGAGAGTATCCAAGCTTCCCAGTGTGTCTTAGCTTTCCATTAAGATATACATAAGCAACGCTAGCTTGAAATAGTCCAGCCAAAGCATTGGGTTTGCTATGCACAACTGCAAGGTGATGCCACCTACCTTCCTCCATTTCTAGCCCAGCAAAAGTCAAGGAGGAAGAATTGCTTGTTGCAAGGGTTAGAAGCCCATCATCCTGCAGATGAAGTTCTGCATAAAAAGCGCTTCCATTATCCACAGCCCCAACAGAGAATATTCGAAGAACCTGGGCTCCAAGTTGTTGTCCGCTTGTCATGCTATGCCTTTTAGAAAATCCAGCTTTAGGAGCTTCAGTCTCCCTTGCCGGTGATTTTAAAAGATTTCGGAACTGAAACCAACAAACGAAAGAATAACCAGCAGCAGGAGGCCATGACCTTTCCCCTAATGGCACTTGAATGGAAGCATGTCCTATCTTGCTCATATCCAACTCCACAAAGGGTGCAAGAGAAACATCTTCTGAGCCCATATCCTCCAAAAGAACCAATCTTTCCATCATCTCAACAAGACAACGGCCAGAACTTGCAAGTCTCATTTGGAAAATATACCTAATAAGAATTCTGAGCTCTGATACTGATAGCCTGTCAATCAAGAATTGTGTATCCACAGGTCAATACAGTTTGTTAAACAATGCAGCCCAAAAGAAATCTAGACATGCAAGGGATGCACATGCTAATAATTGTCATTACCTGTAGGCACCAAGAACTTCCACAATCTTCAAAGCATGAGAAACCAAAGGCGAAGAGCTCAACATGAAGGGGTATATAGTCTCCAAAAGAAGTTGCACACAACCTAGAAGCATTGGAACAAAATTATTACATATGATTATTAAAATCAGCAAAATAAATAGAAACTTGATTCAGCAAATTCGCACCTATAGAAGTGAGGTTTTCCTTATTGAAGGAGCTAGCACAAGCAAGCTTTTCAACAAGGTTTAGCAATTCTAGTTGCACCTTTGGAGTGAACAGCAGCAGTGCACGTATGAGCACTCTGACAGCAGCAGCATTGTACACCCGTTCCTTGTCAGGGACAAAAGAACCCGATGGTGTAATCAAAAGAAAACTAGCTGATTCATTTCCCAAATTATTAGATACTGTTGCAGCTTCTGATGTTAGAAATGGTGGAAGAACTACCTCTAGAGCAAGTTCCAGAAACAATTGTATGACTTGGCGTTCACATTCAACACAAATTAACCCAGACTCAGAGAGAAGATCAGAAAAGGTATGTGAATATAGTATCGAGTGCAGCTTTGTCCGGTTAACAGCATTATCAGAAACCCCCGCTGTCATTACACGCATCATATATGTGAACACCTTAGCGCATACAGATATAGATGGTTGGTTTTTCTGTTCTCCATCACTCTGAAAAGAATGAAGTGTGGTTAATAAAAGAGAAAACCCAGTTGCTTCACCAAAAACCCTCTGAGCCGAGCCATTAACTCCTAATATGCGCCATATGGCGCCAAAAGCATCGCATTTTGCATCATCCTGAAGTGTGTATTGGGATCCCAAAGCGCTTGTAACCATCCCACTTTTCAAAATTTCAACCAAAGTGCCCAATTCTTCCGGATGAGCCTGATAAAAAATAGAAATTATGGCAACTTAAACACCAGTAGATTCAACTAAAACAGTGCATCAGTTCCTTGAAACAACACAAGTCATAAACAAGATATGACTCAGTTGAAACCAAATTAAATGACAAAGGGTAACTGCAAGCACAAATTAGAAGTGCCATGTTCCAACACGAACAGGACATTATCACAACTGAAGGCCTTAACACCAACGAACTTTCAGAAGTGCAACAGGCAGCCATAAATTTTCAACAAATGGTGTGGATGAATCAATCGATACCTAACTCCTTGACCAAATTTCAAGGCAAAGCAAGAAGTATTAATTTCGAAAATGTATAAAAAAACTGATAAAATTAGTTATCCATTCAGTGGAGAACACTTCTACAAGATACATAAATTCATAATATATGTGCCTGACATGGATATATATCAATTTTCCTTGAGAAGAAGAAAAGATTTATAGCAATTGCATACAAATGTAGAACACACACTAAAAGATCATAACTAAGCTAATAAACCAGTACAAAAACTGGGATACCAAACATGCATCCATTTAACCATGTCACAAAAGGCCAACAACACAACAAATCTGTAAGGCACCATTCCGAGTCTTGCTGATTAACCCTGAGGACATTTCAAGTTAATTTCACACCACAAGTTACACATGATAACTTCAAAACTTAACAAGCGGAAGAAGCACAAACACTCTCTAACTTCCACCCTGGAGGAGACAACTTAATCTAAAGTACAAAAGTAAAACCCAAAAGCAATAAGTTAATAATATATAAACAGAAAAAAAAGATGAACGACAGAACGAAATTTTGTACCTGTTTGACGTCCTCAATAATCAAACATGACAACACCCTAAGGACACCTGGGCGGTGTATATCAGAGGCCAAAAAAGGAAGTGCAATAGCCACACCATTAACAGAACGAAATGATGTTTGATTGGCTTCTGCTTTCTTTAATAATGAGACCAAACAATCCCAAGCAACTGAGATTGTCCCCTCTACTTCAAAAAGAGGGAATTTCCCAGAACCAGATTCTAAGAGTTTTGGAGAAGAAAGAATTGCATCCTTGCTGTCCAAGTGTTTCTTGAAGCTGCTAGAGCTAGTTTTTCTCTCCAATTGACCATGGTCGTGAGTAAGCTGCTCGGGCCCCAGCAGAAATTTGTGCTGCTTCAGATCATCTAACAGAACCTCCAGCACACCAACTTCTCTTAGGATTTTCTTGTACTGTTGGTCAAATGATAAGAGTTTTACGAAAAAGGACAGAATCGTATGCTTCAATTCAGAGGTTATTGGTTGCTGCAGTAAGCAGCAAAGTGAAAGCAATTCTTGTTCAGGGATGATATTCACAACAGTCACTGCATATTCAAGAATTTTCAAGATTATCTCTTGCAGAGACAAAGGGAAACCAGCCATATTGAGTATCAAGAGAGGAACAGTTCTCAATTGCTGACATAGCTTGTAGTTTTCAAGATGACTAGAGAACATCTTAAACATTCTATTCAGTACTTCTGCCTGCAGTTCTGTACTGTCTGCTTTAATTAAAATGTCCTGCAACATTTGTACAGCTTCTAAATCTCTGACTTTGTCATTATCCTTCTCCCAAATATCATCAGCTATCCGGTCAGATGATGATGTACGGCTTCTGCCATGCCCACTAGGCTTTGAATGAGAACTTTTTGAAGCTTTTAGTCCACCTGAAGCATCTGAGGGACCTGTTTGGGCAAAATTAATAATGACATCAAGAAGTCTACAAAGTGTTGGGGAGAGACTCTGTGGTGAGTCGTTTCCTCCTTTTTGTCTTAAGTTCTTTCTCTCCACCCCCTCAGCTGCATGGAAACTGTCTGAAGCAGAATCATCAGAAGGTATGGAATAAAAAGTCTGATCACCTCTGTTCTTTGACAGAGTCAAAGCAAACTGGACCAGGAAGTGATAGCCATGAGCATTATGAATATCCTCCCTGAGTCTGATACCACCAGCCTCTACACGCAAAAATTGCAGAAAATCATACACCGCACTTAATCTAGCTCAAGGGATTATTATAATCAATTTTGACAGATAAAATGAAGCAAGTCGCAAAATACAAGTTCTGTATAACAAGAAAAATATAGCCTTTCTGTTAAGTAGAACAAACATGAATCTAACTACAAGTTCCTGTTCAGTTCAATAGGAGATATTATGCTGTCTTACCAGGTCTATATGACAATTCAACACATTCAAGAAGCAAGTCGACAATGCCCATAGTGTAGGCGGGATCCCCACAATCAGGATTGAAATCCTTGACAGCCATTAGAAGCACTTTTATCTGCCACAATGAAAAATAAGAAGTGTCAAAGTCAAAAGCTAGATTTTCTAGTCATAAGGAAATTAAAAAAGAACTAACCAAATGGAGGCAAAAGAGGAAGAACAATATTTGAAGAACTAATCACATTCTTGTCTTTTCATTTCACAGGAGTACCTACTCTACCCCACTCTTACAGGAATTTTGATGGGCAAACTGAAATGAAACAAGTGGATATCTGGAATTGATCTTAACTGGTAACAGCATTGTCAGGAACATGTTTCATTGACAAATCAGGCATGATATGGACGAAAAAGGTTGGAATTCTTGTTCACAGATGTCTACCTTTACATGTGCAAAGGGAGTCAAGTCTCATTAGACTTTAAATAGTTGTTTTTCTATGAAGATATCAATCCTTAGAAACTTCAAGTGAAATAGCATAATTATGCAAGAAATAAAGAAAAATGTCTTAAAAGCTATACCACCATGAGTATTCATTTTAAACCAGATAGATTAGAGGTAAACAGGTTTTGTCATATGCTGATGTAAAAAACACATCTAAGCTTCAACTCACACGTCATAGTTCATGTCAAACTGGCTCCAGAACAAAGCAAGATTAAATTGTTGATTCTTGACAATAATCAGTTACAACAAGGAAAATCATATCTAGATGATTGAAGTGCTTAACAAAAAAACAGAGGATTTAAACATAGTTTGTTTGGTTAAAAAGAAGAAAAAAATTTAAAGAAGGGAGAAACAAGATATTACACCCTAGAATGCCCATTCTTATTGGTAACTGATTCAGAATATATCATCTGATTAACAGCAAAGATATGCATAGGTGTGTGCACATGAATATATGCATGTACGTATTTATATACCAGATGATGCTTGCGTATATACTTGGCAGTGCAACCATTGTCATTAACCAAAAGAAGACCTAGAATCTGGAACAACAATAGAAAAAAGGACCATCAGTTCACCAATTCAAGGAAAAATGAAGTCATGCTTCGAAATCTTATCTGTACAAACAACTCATTGCTATTTTAATAGCAGATGAAATGTTCTGTTACCTGCTTGGCATGTCTGTGAAGCTGAATGGCATGCAAAGGAACAAGACCCTCCTTGTATTGAGAGAACACCACTAAAGAACCATTGGCAACCATCTGAAACAGTAACTGAAGTGAATTATCCTCTATCAGACTTTGAGCAGCTGAAGGATGGCTGGCCAACGCTTTCATAATATGCACAACACTGCCCTCAACCTGATAAAATTTGACAGTGCTGAGAAATTTTTGAATCATAGATCAAGCACGTTTGTTAAATACGCAACCAATAATTTCATAACCAGTAAAATACTCCCTCTATTAGCAGAGACTGCTTTCAAGTATAATAAGATACAAAGAATTATGGACTAAGTTATAGGACATCTTTACTTTTTGATACCAGGCATCAGAATATATACAAAAGCAAACAACACAACACATAGCAAGGGCCATCCCTTCATAATACATATCAATAATGTCGATAATATTTAACAATATAGAGCATCAACAAATAAATTTAAAGATAACAAGGAGGATACAATTTGTTCTACAAATTCAACATATCGAAAGCAAACTCAAGGTCTTAAACATATATCAATCAAGACAACACAAAACTGAATTAGATAAAATTCTAGTCTCTTAAGCAGCATAACTAGTCTTAAATGTAACAAGACCGAATACAATAAAAACAATCACATTTGGTGATGTAGACCATCATGGAGGTAGAGCAGCAGTGTCGGTCATGGTGGAGCAGATTTTCCTCCTTTTTTAACATTAGAAAAAGAAAAAGAGATATGAGGAGTATTTTGACTGCTGCAGCCTTGTTTGAGAATTATTTAGGTATTTAGTTTGACAGAAACATCTTAAAAATCCGCTTGTCGTACGCCTTGCACCTGGGGTAAAAAAAACCGCAAGGCATGCTAACTTGTGGACCTGGTTAAACCTAGATCCCACAGCACCACAAGGATCAAGGCCTGCTCTCACCTGTGCCTCACACCATGCCTTTTACAACTATGTTAAGCAGTTTCATAAGAGTGACATGTATACTGTATTGAGAACAAAACATGCTTTTATGCAAATTCAGACATAATTACATTTCAGGAATTTTTCTTCAGGTCGATTTGAGTATAACCAAAAAACAATCATCTAGTTTCTGTTTAACAAATCATGTGTGGTTTCATTTAAAAAGAAACTGGGCTATAAGGTGTTGCAAGGCAATATTAGCCGCGACCACAGCTTAGCTTATGCTGCACAGCTGCATAAAACTTGGCAAAGATGAAGTAGATGCTATTTGAACATACAAGAAATAGTTTAGAGTTTCAATGCAATCAATCTGCCAGATGATCTAAAATTTACACTAACAATGAGCATTTGAAGGAGATAAACCTTTAATTGAAGACAAAAGATCTTGGAAATGCATTACAAAACAATGAGCAAATAAACACAGAGAATTATCATAGCAAAGTGCCTGCTAGCACTTCAGATAGGAAACACTATCTACATTAAATAAAAATCACCTCAAGCTGGCGAACAGGTTTGGTTTCAGCATCATTATTTTCATCTACTGCTAGCAAATTCTCATTGTTATTTGGCTTTTTTGAATGGCTGCCCCCATCAGGAGCAAGAAGAGCATTTAGGACATGAATGAGACAGCAAAAGATCCCAGAATCAAGAAATGATTGTTTATCAATTGGCTGCAGACACATAACCATCTAGCATAAGTAACAAAAAGTAATAAATTGATAAAGTAACTAAAAGAAGAACAAAGAACAAGATGCACTCACACACACGGACACAATTCACATCTATTCGTCGTCATAACTTAGATATCAGTAGATCGCATCAATCCATAATTAATCACAACAAATCATCATTATGATAAAATCCAATCTGTGCTTCAAACTCTAGAGCAATTTCATTCAAATTTAGAGCATCCAAATGCTGTGATACATTATACTTGGCACAATGAGCAACATCTGGAAACATTATACTCCATTATCAAATTGAATGACCTGATTTCCCAAAATGGGAATCCTACAACATCCCCTTTGCTTTTTCAGAACAATATGGACAGACATAGAATGTAGAAAAATATAATAGATTTTTTTCAAATTCTTCATTCAAAAGAATGATATCAATGAGATTGAAAGGTTGCACACGGGTGGTGCCAAATAAAATGGGAAAAATTGAATAATAACAAATTTTTGGCAAGTCAAATTAGGAAATAGAAAATAAGCAAATTTGAGTTCTCGTAATCATTTATAATGGAGCATAAATAATGCAGAAAGCCAAATGTCCTATTATATTGAAGTCTTTAGATAGGAGATGCACAAACCCCAGACACAAGGACTTCGACTGCATGTAATAGATTTGCACCGGGTCTAATACCATCCTGCAAAGAACTATGAGCGTAAGTCATCATGAAAATACACAATTTCATGGATTTATAGTAAAGGAGTAATAGTTTCTCATGCATAGACATCTGAGAACACCTTTGTAGTTTCTGAGAAAAATATCAAAACTTTCTCAGCTTCCAAAGCTCTTGTTTTACTGCTAAGCTTCAGCTTTTCTATATCTGTTACAAATGCCCTTCCCACAACAAAAGAAAAAATGTGTGTCTCTACCAACCTGCATTAGGTGCAGTTCAGACATCAGATGATAATATTATTCTCACCTCAAAAGTTAAAAATTCAAAGCAAGAGAAAGACAATTATAAATATGTACTTCTTACTGATTAAAGAGTTTATATTAGTTTTAGTCTCATAATTCATCTCTAGAAGTGAAACTGGAAACATACGGAAAAAGTAAAATATGATCTAGTTATAAAATGGAAAAATATGCTGATAATCAAACCAACACAAGAATTTACAAGTACTTTCTATAGACATTGGCTGTATTACACTGTTATGGAATTTTCAGAAAGGTGAAGAGTTTCATCTGCTAAAAGCTATAAACTGAGCCTTTTTCGGATTCGGTTCTTTAGAAACCTAATAAATTGGCAACAAAGCAATATGTAGCATATCATAAACGACTGAAAATGTGCATCCACTTAAATGCATTTTCAGATATATATAAAGTGAAAATGAAGTGAAGAAAAGAAATTTTCCTCTTACATGGAAATTAATTGGGCAACATTTGTGTGTTGCTTCTCTAATCTACAAAAAATTTCTACAGTCCAATTCAAGGCCTTCTCCTTCTCCTGTAGACACAGAAAACATAATGATGAAAAATCAATAGCAGTAAAGGTATATATTATTGCAGTAGTAATTTTTGTCGTAGCTATAGGAGAAGGCGAGGCAGAAGCAGAAGCATTAGTAGAAACAACAATAAGTAAAACTCTACAACTTTGAAAGCCATCTCACCATACCTTTTCCGAACTGGATGAACGGAATTCTTCCCAATATCTCTTAAAATCCAATTCCAGTTCATGTTTGTCTCTGCTTTGCAGGATTTCAAAAGGACAAATGTAAAAAAAAAAAAAAAATTATCACACTCTTGTATTTAAACAGCCAAATACAATCAAGCAGCAAAGGCAAAATTTAAAAGAATTTAAGGTATCGATGCAAAGACTTTAATTAATTACAAAAACTATGACGCATCCACAATATAATAGGTGTAAATCCCAGTATAATAGAAACATAATATTAAAAAAAAAAAAAACGGCCTCCCAGAGGTGATCAAAATTGTTATGTCGATGCAAAGGCTTTAAAAGTTATTACAAAAACTATGACGCATCCACAGTATTATAGGTATAAATCCCAGTATAACAGAAACACAATATGAAAAAAAAGCCTCGCAGAGGTGATTAATATTGTCACAGACTGCAGTCAATACTCTTCTCAGAATCTGTATCTTATTTCTAGTTTCTCCTCTCAATTATACATCATCTTAAATTTCCAGACTTCCATTCACCATTGATCTTTCATTTTGAACCTCCCAAAAATTATTTAAAGCGCGTACAGATGAGAAGAAACCCAGAATTATAATTATAAAATTTCTCAAATTTCCGGAAATTCATATGAGAAAATCTTTCGAATTTAAACTAATTTTCTCCAAACAGAAATAAAAAGTGTCTTATAAGTTTTATTAAATAATCGCTGAGGCTCCATTCCACGACTTCCTGTCTTATCAATCTCATCTCAGCGTTTTTATTTATTGGAGCTAATGGCACATAAAATTTGGATTTTGGCCACCAATTGTCATTTCACAGAACCCAAAGGTTTAAAACCTACAGATACCAAAGGTTTCAAAAAAATATTGCTAATTTGGACGTCCAACAGTCCCAAATAACAATTATGTCCTACCAAATGACATTGTTTAAGGAGTGCAAACTAAGAGTATGACCCTGATATGTAACCCTTTTATGGTCAAATATGAATTTAGATACAGGAGAAGCGCCTGCAATGAGGTACATGAAGAAAACTAGATTTAAGCACAAAATACGGTTACTGAAACTTAAAGGCCGGACACAGCAAATGAATTATAATAACCTCCTGACTATAGCGTACACAGATCATATAACAAGTGGATTGAAATGGCTGAAGTAGCTCAGGGGTTCATCCAAGCTCCTTGAATATTGGATCAGGTGTCATGACAAGCAGAGACTTACATTTTTAAAATAGTAACCTGTTTCAGCTTGGCAAGAGAATGGCTTGGTCCACTATAACATACCAATAGGAGTATAAACACGTGAGCTTGACACATATCATCCCCAAGAAAATTAGGTTAAGCTCATCTCAAACACTAACAAATCAAGCTGAAATTTTTCTAAAGGATGTTAGCACCATCAAACCGAGACTGAATACCTAAGAGCTACCTAGAGAGGGGTAATTAGAGGAATAACCTCGCTCCATTCAGCTACATGTTCCTTAAGAATTTATTACCTTGCCATTGTTGAAAAGTTAGATGCTTATTGAATATCCAATCCTAAACCCTGAAAAGGTAAAATAAATATCGTAGTATGAACATTTTTTGAACTGTAGCACGTGCTTTTCTCGGTGCCTTACATTGAGTGCAATCTACAAAGTTTACTGCAGAGGCTTATATGTTCAAAATTGCCAATGCAACTGAAATGAAGTTCTCTATATGGACTTCAATTCTCTAAGGAAAACAAGCACAGACCTCTAGTGCATCAGATTTCCCAAAAAGTAATGTTTATATCAAAGACTTGTCCAATTTAACTCTGCGCTGAAGAATACCTATATATATGCTAAATATTTGAGCAAGCACCCTGTTACCGGGCCAAAGCAGGACATTTCAAATTCCCCATCTCCTTCACTGGACAGGATATGGATAAACAATTCCAAAAATAACTACTAGACAAAACAATCCCAGTAAACAGTGGTCACAATTTTTAACTAAAAAAACATCTGGTTTTACTTTAACAAGAAGTCATATTATAACTTGACCAAACTCTACATTCATTGCGTGCAAACCTTTTCCTCCAATTTGATACGTGTAGAGATAGCATGATAACTGAGCAAATATCATCATTTTTTATCTATTTGTACCTATACTCATCGAGTTGTTGAGTTGTTCTCAGCGATAGCATACATACCTCCAGTACATTACCTAAAGCCTCCACTCCTAATTGCATATAGAAGAAATGTGAGGGAGAAAATTTTCCTAGTATCACCCAGTCATAACCTATTGCTATATAACTACCAAAAATAGCTAGGCAGCTCTTTTAGCTGACAAAAAATCACTATTGGCCACTTCATCAAGCAGTTGATTGGTCAATTTTCCTCCCCGTATGGCAACAAATGAAAACATTAACTAAAAAAGATAGTGCAAAATCAAGTTAAAGTCTCGGTCAAAATAAAAAAAAAATCTGACCTTGAAGGCAATGACCAAAAGTCTTGGCTGGATGGCGACAAATCGTTGGCATTGCTGCTGCTGCTGCTTTCTTTGAAGGGCGATGACGATGGAGTTGATGAGGCCGACGCCGTAGTCTGGGAAAGACCAACTTTTTCCCTGAAGTCTTTAAGCAATGTTACCCATTTCATCGTTTTCTTCCCACTTGATTTCCCAAACATATATGAGCAGAAATCTCAACTAAATAGAATAGATAATAAAAATATATCAAACAAGACAGCTCTCTCATCCGAGAGCCAACACTTCACCGTTTCCAAACACCAGCAATCAGATCCAAAATCCAAACCCTTCTAGATTTTGTCTAGAAGGATCTCCCAGCTCATTTCCCAAAATTATTTACAGAATTATATAAAAATGAAAAGGCAAAGAAAATCAAATGTGATCAATCGGGGTGAAATTAAGGATTAAGAGCGGCAAGATCTGTATATACAGATGTTCCTATATACGTGCATCTATATATTCAATCGAATTCTGCTAATTCCAGAAAATAATCTGATCTGTATATATATTTATATATAGGTATAGATATGATAAATCAATTTTCTGTTGGGCGGAGGGAATCAAAAATGTCAGTCAAACAATACAGTAATTCCCTTATAGATTTCGAGGCTGTCTTCAATCTTGGATTGTGCCCTAGAAAATGGGAGTAGAAAAGAAAAAGCTTAGAGCAAAGAGAAGAAGAAGAAATGCAGCGCTTTCTATCTCTTGTTTTCGGACGGCCTCTCCGCGCCTTGTTTCTCGCTCTATATCTCTTAACATTTTTCTCTCTCTAGAAAAAATATATATACACACAGTGTATAGTCTCTCTGTAATTTTTATTTTTTTTCCTTTTCTTCTTTTTTTTTCTTAAACCCTTGTTCCTAAAACTCTCGATATGCCACGTCGGCATGGGATCCACGTCCATTTATCGTCCACGTGGCTCGTTGATCGATGCCCACAACGTGAAGGCCTGTCACTTTTGCTTTTCTTCCTTTTTTTTCTTTTTCGTTTTTTGTTGATTTTTATATTAATAGTGATTAGTGGTTAATTAGTGATTAAATTGAAATTTTTTGAGCGGTTTAACTAATATTCGTTTTTTCTGTTTGGCATTTGGAAAAAGGGGAACCGGCTAAATGGGCCGTTGATCTTGTCTAGTTTGGTTTATTAATACTTTAATTAGGGGGGTTCTTGATTTGATCAATTCGGATTAAGCTTTGTTTTTTTTTTTTTTTTTTTCTACTAGTGATGGAGAGGTTTGAATTTGACCTTTTTAATTTGAATTGTCAATATGCCTTGAGTGAATTTCTTTAACTCTATCGAATGATGTAATTAATTATTTTTTAAAAAAATAAAATTTTAAAATAATTTTTTAATGCAAAAAAATTATACTTTACTTGACTTTTAGTACTCTCTTTCCTCATATTGATAAAGGAAAAGTATTGTTTTACTATGTTAAAAATCAAAAGAATTTTGCACATATTAAATCACATGTTCAAAGGAGGCACCCTTTTTTCATTCCAAATAGGTAAGCTATCTAGAAGGATAGCCCTAAAGAAACAAATTTTCAATTAGTGTGAAGCATTACCTTTATTTTATTATAAAAGTAGAACCAACATTTTCAATAAATTTCAAATTTATAGTAATAATTGGCAATATTTTATCTTTATATACTTTAGAATTAAAACTTTTTTGATAATTGAGTCCAATCAATATCATAATTAAACCTTTATAATAATATATTTAAACATCATGTATTTTTACTGCACATATAGATTTTCGTTCCATCTTCTCAAACCCTCCTCGCGAAAAACATCTAAATGTATGATGTAATAACTTCAACTCCAAACTTTCTAATTCTTGTTTCTATCTTCAAAGAAGAAAAGTAAAATATGTGAAAATCTAAGTAGCTTGAAAAGTCAATCAAGATCCATACCCACAAACATAACCAAAAGATTGCTAACCTAAGAAGCTGAGTCTGACCCAAGATCTAATCCCAAGTTCACTATGCAAGAAGCTTCCCTTTTTTATGATGCTGGCAAGAAACAACCTCAATTTGGGTTGAAGTGGATCAGGTCAATTCAAAACACCCATATTTTTGCTTTTCTTTATTATCAAGTGATGTGGAGATTAGGTGAGAATTAGTCTTATTCTAAGCAAATAAAAATGACAAGATTGTCAACTATGATTGTGTGGGTTTCACACTCTTTGCCAAGGTTGTGTATTTTGGCAGCCAACAGAATGAGGCCATTTTGGCTGAAAAGTAAGTGATATATTTCAAGTCTTTTTCAAATAGGTGTGTCACTTCAGGGCAATCTGAAAACCTAAGAATGGAAGTGAAGTGGAGGGCCCATTATCTGCCAGAATGGTTACATGGTGGTATTTTTTGAAGTTCATTGCGTTTTGAACAAATTTCACCTTTTTTTTTAATTTAATTGTGTGATTGGGGAAATTAGTGTTATAGTAATTGGCAATAGAATGCTGAAAATGCTTTCTTTCTTCCGTTTTGGGACTGATCAAAACATTAGGTGCACATAGTATAAGCTCTTCCCATAAAAAAAATATTACATTATTATAACTCGTAAAAAATAATAAAGTACGAAACACAAACATGCAATTATTATTATTAAATTAGCTCAACTCAATAATGTCTTAAATTATATATACCATAATAAAATAAAATAAAACATACAAATAATTAAATAAATAAGACAATATAGTATATTGGTAATTACCTTATGCTTACAATCTAATTGGTCATGAATTCGAGTCATCTGTATTCTTATAAGGAAGTTGGGAACAACCAGTATCATGGTTTAAAAAATAAAATAAAATAAAAACAATTCAAATAAAAATATATACTGAATATGTATTATTTTTTCTATATTTAAATAAAAGCATGGTCCATTACTCGATCTAAGAAATTCCCAAACTTATCGTATTAGCACCAATCAAGATCATACACATTTATCTTAATTCTTATTGGTATAACATTTATATTTCAATAAAAGTAGTTCTCAAACCTAACAACTGGTTCAGACCTAGTTAGATATATAACTAAGCAATGATATTTGTGCAATTTTATATTGCTCTATTATGCCTTTTGTTTTTTATGAAAACGCATGCCATAATTGTTGACTCAAACAACGTGCGACATGGTTCAATAATGACCTCCTTGAATATGTACACTAATATGCAATTTCCATACTTCATCGGCGAAAAAATAAAGAATTTTTTTTGTAATTTTCTTACTTCTTGTTGGAATTAGTCTCATGATCTTAAATAGTCTTACTCTTTCAACATTTGCCACCTGAGTACAATGTCTTAGCATATTGTATTCGTTAATTATTATAAAATTCACAAAGAATTGTAGATAAAGCATAGGCACAAGATTGCTTGGAGTAAAAGAAGGGTTTCCAACATTGTAATGTCACAATATATATATTTTTTAAATAGATGAATTTTGTAAAAACCAATTTATGTAGGAAGAACACAGCGAAAGAGGCACCGAGTAGTTAATTTTTTGGCCAATATTTTTTATTTGACAATTTTGTATTCTAAACCCTTTTTTTTTTCTTAGTTTCTTTGAGGTTATGTTTGGAACTTTGGATTTAGAATTTCAATAAAAAATAAAATAAAATAAAATATATTTATCCATTTATTTGTTTCATTCAAGAACTTTTTAAAATTAATTTTTATTTTTATTCAAAAATAAAATAAGGTGTAATTTAAAAAAATTGTACTTTTTTTTGTTATATATATATATCACTAAATTCTAGAGCCAAACATTGCCCAGACTCGGGGGCTTAAATCCTTAAACAAATGCTAGTGGTAGTAATATTTTTTGTTCGCATAAGCTCCTTGCTGGATATTGATTTCTCCAAACCGAAAGCAGGACAGCGGCCCCACACGCTTTTGGATTGTTGGATTAATTAAAACTTCAAACACGGGATGGCGCGAAGGTTACGCAGGGAATGAAGTGATGATGATTAATTGTTTGACCAATGGGCCCTCGACAAGACAAAGTATTTTGCTAATTATTTCCTTCCATTCATAATTTTGGGAAATCTGAATTTTGCAAGATTTTTAATTTTGTGGATGTTGCGTTCATGGTTTCTTACTTAGTCTAATAGACTAATAATTAAAGTTGGAACAAGTACCTCATCAATTTTATATAATGACAATTGTTGTTCATGATTTTATAAAATTATATGCAACACTAAATACAATTAGAGATGATAATGATGTGTTTTAAAATCGAATCCATCTTAATTTATCCATTTTTATTTATGTAATAATTTTTTCAAAATATATATTTAAAAAAAAATTTAGTGGTGTTATTTATAAAATTATATATTTTAATATTTTTTAAAATATAAAGTGAGTTTAACCTGAACTGACGGGTGTAAGGCGGATCCAAGATCAAATTCTTAAAAATTTTAGTAGGATGGGTCTCGAATTTTGATAAATTCGCCTTATTGTCATCCTTAAATCTAATTACTATAGTGTATTATATGTTTATTTGAGTTGCATCACATGTTATATATTTTAATAGACGAAAAAATCGTTACTTATATTTGAAATTTAAATTTTGGCGAGAAAAAAGAAAAGATCAAATGTTAAGATACAAATTACTATCATTTGAAGTGAAAAAATATATATACATATATATTTTAATATTTTCCTCAATAAAATCTTAGAAGCAGACACAGTGTTCAATAAAATTTCCCTCACAATCAGCTGAGATTAGAAAACTAATGATATGATGCAACGTTAATGACCCAATTATAAATTTTCATGAAAATGCTAAAAGTTGCATTTGTAAATAATAATGATACGACATGTTTCCAATCTTAAAAAAAAATATTTATTTATTATTGTTTGTTGATTTTTTAAGTGCAAGTGCATAGTGTTAATGATCAATTAATCATAAAGCATTGAGCACAATACAACACAAATAAATTGAATTACCTCAAATATGATAAATTAATAATCAAAACATAGTTTCAAATATAAAGTTACATTGTTCCCTAGCTAATAAAATTAGCTCATAATCGAAATTGAGAAGCTCATAAAAATATTCGTGTTCATGTGAAGAAGAATAAACCGAGAAATAAATAACTCTTGAGAATCAAAACAAGAATTGCTTTTTCATGTACAGAAATTGATGCCTTCAAACGTGTTGTTTGAGTCTTTTCTCACTTCTTTGCTTTGCTAAAAGGCCTTGCAATGAAGTCCATATTTCTTTTATACATCATTAGAAAAAAAAAAAAAAAACTTGACAAATAAACTTTCTAATTATAAACGGGTCTTGGATGTTATATTTGACGTACATACATTTAATATAAATTTATCATTCAAATATTTTTTTTTTAATAAAATGAGACAACTGACATTTATCAATATACTAATTATACCATACATATGGTGTAGCGTGAATATTATCTCATCATATTATAAATATTACAATAGATGTATAATATACTTAATATATGAAAAAAGATCAAATGCCACATTTTTTTGTAAAAAATAAGACATTTGAATGATCGGTTTGTATCAAGTGTATATACACTAGATACAACATTTATAAAATCAAATAATGTTATACAAAATGTGGTACAATTTATGAATGAATATAAATCAAATATCTAATTTTATAAAAATTATAATATTTGCATGATAAATTTATACTAAATATATATACAGAAGCCATAATATTTATATTTTATAAATAACACACATAATATATAAATTCATCTTTAAAATATCTTATCCACAATTACAAACACATTGGTGTCCCGTCATTTATAGCACCCTTGTTTTGTGTCTTGGCTCATTGCAATTCTCTCAAGTGGGGCATGCTAAATAAGGTGCCATTAACTCTATAATTCCGACATATCAACTTTAATTTTAAAGATATAAAATCAACTCAACAATTGTGAATATTGTGAAGATTTCGCAAGCAAATGTGAAAAATGTTAAGCTGCGACAGGAAGCAATTAAAAAAAATCCCTTTATTAATCTATAAAATTCCCTCACTCTTAAAGAAACGACTACATCACGTTAAATGGAAAAGTGCTACTACTTAATTGCGTTTTCAGTTTGAGGGGGGTGTGCTTTAAAACACCTTGTGCAAATGCTACAAACCACTGTTCTCTTTTAAAAGCGGCAGAACTGAGAAATGGAAGAGTCTCTGCAAATTCGCCGATTCCATGAAATTCCATCGGCTGAAGAGTTCGCTTCTCAGATTGAACCAAAAAATGTTCCCGCTGTAATTACTTCATCCCATTCATGTTGAGTCCACGTTCTCGCCCGCACGCCCGCTCGCGCGCACACACACACTGTAAATACATATACTCGTAGTTAAGTAATTCAGTAATTTTTTTCCATTTGAAAGGTGTTTAGTGGATGCGTAAAGGACTGGAAAGCGTTTTCTAAATGGAATGTGTCGAATGGCGGCCTCGACTACTTGCAGGTAAGTTGCTAATGCTGTACTTGTTTCAAAGAATTTGAGACGAAATATGAGATGAAGTACATAAAGAAACGGATTGAATTCCTGTCCTGATTGGCAGCCAAAACAGAAATAAAAAAAAATCTCTTGAATTATCTGGAGAACTCTTGTTGTTGAGGGAATAGCCCGTTCCTGAAATGTTTCATTTGAGCAAAATATATAAAGAAACGGATTGAATTCCAGTCTTCAGAACTCAAATAGTAGTAAAACCATATATATTTTTAGTAAGTTTTTCGCTGAATGGGTATTTATATTATGAAATAGTGTTGAATCTTGATATCAAGAATGACAGTTTTGTATCTGCAAAAACTTGAAAGAATGGAAGGTTAATGAATCTTGATATCATGAATGACAAGAATGATACCTTTGTGTTTGAAAAAAATATGAAAATAGTGGAAGGTTAGAATCTTGATATCAAGAATGACACTCTTCTGTGGTGCAAGTTAAGCGTCTCACGTGGGATAGTGTTATTAGAAAGGTATAGGAATGACTCATGAAGACAGACAACCACAAGAGCGTCTTATCTTCTTTCTAAAAATTGGTATCGGCATTTATTAGTTGATATGCTAACTTGTTAAAAGGTTCACCCGTTTCATTAGAAATTTGCCCTTTCCCTTTTAGCCCAAGTGATGTTGTTTAAGATGTAACTGGGTTGACAAAGTCGTTCGAGATCTCCAACTTTGCTGATAACTTTGGAATCAACTTCATTGTCAAAGGCGTTGCTGATGGTGCTTTTGGCATTACAAAGACCATGTCTGCCCACACACCATGATTCTATGTCTTAGAAGTTTAGATCTTTCATGAGTAGGGTAGAGTTTGGCTTTAATATCATAAAAATGAATGTTTAGCCTTGGAAAAGGTGTGGACTATACTATGTAAACATGTCTAATTGTTTCAGATTTGAATTCGACAAGTCAACATCTATATGTAAGATTGGGATAATGATTAGTTGAATTAAGTTATTGTTGACTTGTATGTACCCTAGACATGATTAATGCTTATGTTATCCGAGATATCAACTACATTCTTTTACCATGGCAAATAGGAATTGGTGGGCTCGTCAGTTGTGGGGGCTATGCTATCCAGATCTGCACCTGTATTTTATGGAGATATAAGATGTCATGAAAGGGTGAATATTTTGTTCTTTATTTATAAGAAAATAATATGAAACTAGAAATCACTGATATTCATTGATGAAAGTTGTTCTGCTTTTCATAGGTTCCACTGCCATTTTCTACCTTTATTGGATACTGCAAGGATCTTTTACAATATGGAGATGATGGCCAAGACTCCATTTCTCAATTAAGGAAGCATAAGCCGGTGGGAGTTATCACTCAACATGGTGATTGCGTCATAGGAGAAGAATCTCCACAGCAAATCTATCTAGCGCAGGTTGTAAGTCATTGGCCAATAAGTTGGGATGTCATTGAGCTGAGCTGGCTTGAAACTTGACTGCTTAACCCAAATATAGAGTTAGTCGACAGTGCCGGAAGTGAGGGGTTGTGGCATGGGCCATCCCCTCACCCCCCAAACCCAACCCTCAAAAATTGCAAAGTATACATACATGTACCTACACACAAACTCCCACAAAACGCACAGTTGGGAATTAGAAAGTTGTGCCACTTGAGAATCTAGAATTAATTAAGTGAATGAAATGAAAATTGGACTTTTTGTGGTTGGTTCGTTGAAGAAGATAAATGGGGCAGCTGAGCTCTGGGTTGTATATTTGAATTCAAAGTGTGTGAATTTGTCAAGAGAAAAAAGACATGCATGGTGTGTGTGGATGTGTATGATGATGAGAAAGAGAGTCTTCAAGTGTGTGCTTCTCTGGGAAGTAATAAGCGTGAAGAGAACTGGGCCAGGCTACAAATGGTCCATGTCTGGGATTCTTCCAAGGATGTGCTGCAGAATTAGCTACTTAATAGAACAATATATAATTTCATTAATATTGATAACAATCTGTGTATGTATATAAAGCAATATTTAGTTTCAATTTATGAGCTTGCTTATTACGTTAAGTTATTTTCATAAGTGGTAGCTATTATCTTAATAGCTTTATTCACTTGTTATCGTAATTTATGCATTTATTTTCTTGTTTTTCTATTTGGCATGTATGCCAAAATAGTGTATTGCTGTTTCTCCTTGTAATTGAAATTTGTTCATTTTTTAAGAAATTTAACTTAACTAATATTAATTTTTTTTCTTAAAATTTTATATGCATATGACTTTACATAATATGAAAATATTTGGAAATTTGATTTTTAACCCCAATGATACAATCCTTGTTCTGCCACTCATGGTCAGTGTAGAGTTTCAACCATGACATGAAAGACCAAATGAATTGGGAACTAAGACCGGAGCCTAAAATGGCTCACTTTATTACATTAGTTTAGTACACAACATAAATATGAAGCAAAAACATCAATAAGACCTTTAGCACACAAATCTTATGATGACATATAGTGGACCCAACTTGAGTTTACTGTCACTCTAACTGAAGATTGTCATTTCTTGCCTTAAACTGGTAGTTTTCATTATTATAATGCTATGTTTGTAATGAACTTGTGAGACACTATTGATGGATCTATGTATTTCTTGTTAAAAATCAAATTTGTAAAAGACATTTATGCTTTTCGCACAGAAAACACACTTGATGTCAGTTAGTTGCTTATTCATGTCAATTTCACATTTTAATTTCTTCTATTCTATGCCGTCATTCACTTAGACACAGGAAAATAACTAGTATACCTTACAAATCTTTGTAAAACAACAAAATGTTATGCATGCTTGTAGATCTTGCTTGAACTTGCCTGAAGCATGGAGAAGTTACTGAGTTGAGTTTGAATTGGTGAAATTAATAGCAAGCTAAGCTTGTGTCTTAGAAATCAAGCTCAATTCATGTGAGTTTGAGTCTCCTAAAGCCTGGCTCATAAAGTCTGATTGACAGCCCTAGCAGATTTTTTAATTGATATTCTTTCATTCATCTTCTATAGCTTTCATAAGTATGTTGCTTTGTTTCAGCCGTTCTCACTATTTCTCACATTTTGTAATCTGCCTTCTTGTTTTTTTGGGGTTCATAGTGTTTCATTCCCTGACCAAATATCTGTTGCATGATTCAGGTGCCCATTGTGAATGCTGAGAATGAGGAAAAGGCTCAGTTGGAGTGCCTAAGAGAAGACATTGAAACAGTACGTATGTCATGTTTCTGCATTTCCCTGCCCACTTCTTCTACAACCAGTGCTAACCAGTATACATCTCATGTTCAACCTTTTAAATTGGATCTTAAATATATTTGCTTACGTTGAACAGCCCGCATTTCTGGAGGGCAAAATACTGGCTTCTGTCAATTTGTGGATGAACAATGCTAGGAGTAGATCTAGTACTCACTATGATCCGCACCACAATCTTTTATGCATAATTTCAGGATGTAAACAAGGTATGGAAATATAGGCGCGAATATAGCATTTATGTCATTATAAATGTCTTACTATATTATGATAAATTCCCACTATTAACATGTGTTTTGGAGAGAGTGGACGGTGGTTGTATGAATATATTTGTTGAGCTATCATAGAGTGAAAGTGTTCAGCATTTTAGCATTGTTGAGCTTCTGTTGGTAATAGTATTGCCACTGTGTCTGTGAGCATTGGGTTGGGTTGGTTTGAAGATTCTTCTTGATAGCCATCTCTGTATCCCTTAAGATACATGGTCAGTTTTCTCTTCTTTGCTGGCAAATAGGGTTGAAACTTCTTTCTTACCAGGAAGATGGATCTAAAATGTGGAAAGTTAGTATTGATTAATCCACTTTGAGTATGTTGGGTATGTATTATTTTCATTTAGTGTTTTGGAATGGTATCCCAAGTAACTGATTGCAAACATGAAATGACATCTTTTATAGGTCCATGTTGTCGAATTGTTTCTGATAAATTTTTTATTCTATTGCTTAAAGAAAAGATCAACTGAGAAAATATGTAATAGAATAGTAGATAGCGAGTTCACCTTAGGTACGAGGAGAAGGGATTCTTTCTATGCCTTCCATTTTGCAAAAGGAAAATCTTTGTCCCTTCTTTCTTTATCTTGTCTAGTGTGTGTGTGTGTGTGTGTGGGGGGGGGGGGGGGGGGATGGTGTTTAAATTTTTTGCTTGGGGTTGGGTGGAGTCTGAAACCCCTCCTCTATCAATCAAACTTGGCTGACGGAGTGATTGGTCACTTGGTGAAGGTTTTATGCTCAGGGCCAATCCTTATAAATGTAATGTTTATAAAAATATCTTTTGTATATCATCAAAAAACTACTTTAATAATCCCACTGTGGCCTGATAAAAGGAGTAACAACTATAAAGTGTCTTCCTTGATTTACAGGAAGGTTATTATATGTGTTTCTACAGCTTTCATTAGTATGATGTTTACCAAATGATTATATATCTTCTAACCCTCTTACATGTGTGCATGTGACACGTTTGGACAAAAACCATTTGGTTCAGTTGTTTTATGGCCGCCTTCTGCATGCCCCTGCTTATACCCATTGCCCTTATATGGAGAAGCCTCGAACCACAGGTATTCACTATTTATTTAAGAAACCTCCATCCCTCTTTCAGGGTGGAGTAACGTGCTCCCGCTCCCGCATTACAACTTTTGTCTATTCATCAATTGGAGTTGTATTTTGATGGATTTTCTCTTTGCCAGTGCCATTCCTTTAGAAAACACCAATTTTAGTCTCTATCCAAGGGCAAAGTCTATAGATGAGTACTCCCAGAAGGTTATTCTTCATGCAGGCGATGCTGTTTTCATTCCTGAAGGATGGTAACCTTATTTCTGTTTTTTAAATGTCATTGAAATTTTAGATATTTTATTGATTTTCATCTTTCATTTTTTCCCTGAAAAAAATTCTTCTTCTTGAAACTTGAGCTCATTGGCAAAGAGCCACAATCCATTTAACATGGACATCAAGGTCTCAGTAAGAATGATAACTGTGGGGTTTGCATGGAGATTGATGCTTGGTGATATATTCTCAATTTGGATTGAATTCTTAAAAAGGTCTATAATTGTATATTGAAATTACAAAATAACTTATAAAAGTAAAATGAGAATGAATATGTTTCTATGTAGGTTTGTTTTGCATAAGTTTGGAGGAAAAGAGAAATTCGTAAGTGGACCTTAGTCCTGGATTTACTGAAACTCTGATGTTTGATTCCCAAAATATGATCCCTCATCTCTGTGTACTTACATATTACTGCATAAAGGACCTTTTTAGATCTATGCTTCGGCTGTATCCTGTTACGGCTAAAGATTAAATTACCAAAAAATATCTAAGGAGGATGAGCTCACTAAAAGTTGCTACAAGTTTTCTGGTAGTTCATAGCATTCACTTATTTTTCAGTGCTTTGGTTCTAATTTAAAATACTGTGTTGAGCCTTTTTTGGCTATGATGTACTTTAGTCGCCATAAATTTGGACAAGAGTAAGTGGAGCGCCAATGGTTACAGGCAACCAGCATTTTGGCTGGCACCTATGCAATCGCATCATTTCTGTCCTGCAACCAGCATTTTGGCTAGCACCTGTGCAATCACATCATTTCTGTCCTCATATATACCATTCTGTTTATATTTATTCACTTTTCGTTTCTATAATCTTGTGGAATTAGTCTTTGCTAGAAAACTCAATACGTTAAAGGGAACAGATGATATTGGAGGTTGAATGTAGTGGAAAAATATTAATTTGTTAGCAGCGACATAAACTATTCTAATTAAGTGCTTGAAGCGGAGTTTCTCTAGATCATATACCATGCGATACACATGTTGAGTTCATTAGTTATCTGATAAACAGTGTTGACGATCATGTGTTGACATTTGGATGAATAATTGTTAGTACCGTATGTTCAAAGATGTCCTCTTAACTCCTATTCCAGGTTCCACCAAGTGGACAGTGGAGATTTAACTATAGCTGTCAATTTCTGGTGGCGGTCTGACATGATGTCTAGCATGTTAGAACACATGGATGCATACTATCTACGTAGAATATTGAAAAGGTATGTTCTAGTCCATAGGCCTTTTTGTTGTGCTTTAGTTAATACAGGAACACACTAACTTTTTCTCCCTCTTTCTTCTTTGTTTGCCATTCAATCTAAATTCCAAGGTTGACTGACAAAGAAATGGTAAGCAAACTTCTATACTATCTGTTGCTTGTAAAGTCAATATTGCGAAGTCCTTATTTTCTGCAGTGCTGATTTTTCAATTGAAGGCTGTCTTGTATGAATGTTGTCTTTGTTATAAGCTTGTGACTTTCTTTGGTTACTTATCTTTTACTTCTGTAGAAAATATTTGTTAATTCTTGTTTGATGGTGACAGAAAAATAATTCAAGATATTATCGAACTCTGAACACGTTTTTATCAATGGGCGAATGCATCTGTTGTAAGGCACATTATGTGATAGGAAAAACTTGTTAAGAGGGTTATATAAGCCAGGCGGACATGCTTCGTGCTTCAAGTACCACGCAGCAGAAAAACTTCAACGACATGTGTATTTGGTTAGCATAAGATGCATATCTGTCATATGGGAACATCTGGTGTAAATTTTTTGAGGTGTTAGAAGTTTTATTGTAAGGATGAATTGTGATATCATCATAAAGGGTTTTAGAATACCCTGATTTAGGGCCATTTATACCGCTTGTCAAGAATAGATTAATATTGCCATTGAACTAGCTTGTACTTTGTCATATGTAGTAAATGTTGTTGTAGCTTGGATAAAATAGCATAATCAGGCATTAAAGATAACGGGATTGCTTGTAAATTGATGGGGCGCTATCCTATACAGAGAAGATGCAGAGAACTGATAGTCTGATATTTTAAGTTGTTGAGATTATGCTTTGTTGAATTTAATGAATGTTGAGGATATTTATATGATAGAAGATACAAAATACCAAATCTCATGGAATTAAGTGCTTGATTAGAGTTTCTACTAAATTAGTGTCTGAACATGATAATCAAGACTTTAGATATCAAATTTGAGTTCACACCCTTGATTACTGCCGTCCAATTAGGACCAAAATGTTATGTTGAATGTATTTTTTTAACTGTTCACTGCAACTTTATTTTGCCTAATTTTTTCGTTCTTTGTACCTTTCTGGTGCAATCAGAAGGTTTTCCATAAAGTACCTTAACTTGTCATGTGATCAGGACAGGGTCGAATGCTTTGTATGCCTTCAACTACTGTGGATAAAAAAGTCATCAATGCTAGTGGCCAGTCTAGTAATGGGAATGCAGGTCACAATTGTAATTCTTTTCATTCCTTTCAATTTGATAGACCTATTTTGTTTCACTTAATGAGAAAGTTTTGTTGCCTTTATTCATAATGGTAATTTGTTTGGGAACACAATGTGAACATATCAGGTTACTGTGACCAAGATTTGGATCTGAACCATCAGACAGTGAGTGTGAAAGGAAAGCTGGAGCAAGTGTTTTCATTGCGTGAACTGGAACCACACGCACTTAGATCTCTTCATGAACTTGTTTCATTAGTCCATCACTGTATCAACCAGAACCAACCAATAGGCAACATCTCAGCAGATCAATCTGTCAGTGGAGAGGAAGATGAAGTCAAGAAAATTGTTAAAACAAATTCATTTAACTTGGAAGAAGATCCGATTGCTAATATTGTTTGGACCCTCGAACCACGTGCCTTTCAAAGCGTCTTTCTCACCATGGCAGTGAGTTCGTGCTCCCTTTCAATTTTTTTTTTCCCTCTTCTTTTCCATATATACTAAACAATAGAAAACGAAAAGAAAAATACACTTTGCTAGATGTGCTTTACTTTACTATATATGCTCTGCTTCCCTTTTCTTTCCTACATTCCTCTACACACATAGTAATGTTAACAGCTTGTTTCATTCCAAATGGAGATGCATTTGTTGTTTAGGCGTGAATATAAAATAGTTAACTAGTAGAAATTTAAATAGAAAACATTGGAGCTGAATTGCGAGTTTTGCATTAAAACAAATTACTGTTTAAAGATAAAACATTTAGAGTTATAAGTGAATATCTTTCATCTGGAGAAGGACATTGGTGCCCTTAAATACGTCCTTTAAGCTGGTGATATTCTAAATCTGATATTGGATGACTCCTGTGTATTGATGATGATGTAGGAATTAATAACTTTAGAAACAACGAAACAAGATCATTTTTCCGTTGGCTGGACATTCGTTATTTGTAATATGTAGAGATGAGACCAATCTATTTTTCATCTGGGTCAATTAAATGCCTCAGCTTCTGGAATGTTGGATGGAACTTTGGACAAAATTGGAGGAGTTTGCTCTTTTGTTTTATTCTGTTCTGTATTTACTGTCCTCACTTTTTGGCCCAGAACCATTTTGTTTGCTTGTTCAACTCTTGCTGTATTTATGAGACGATTTTATGAAAGCTGCTATGTCTGAGGTGCTCCTCCTGTCTTTTTTTTTTTCAGAAATGGTTGCATATCCTACCCAGCTTTGATCATTCTTTTTTTAGATTAATACGTATTATTCTCTTCTTCTTATGTATCCCTGTCTTTCCCTTTCTCAACTACTGACTCTGTTTTTTTCAGCACAATTTCCCGAGGACATTGGAGGCTTTAATATTGCATGCTCTCTCCCCTGTGGGTGCAGAAGTCCTTACCAGGAAATTTGAGCAGATGGATCAAATGATTGCGGCAGATGATCGGTGCATATTGATTTTCTTTTATGGTGGTTCTTGTTCTCCATGAAGACTGGGATGTCTAATCATGTCTTAATTTATTAATTTTTTTGATGTTTTCAGGAGTCAATTTTACCAGAAATTTTATAGCGTATTTGATGGCCAGTTCTCTGCCATGGATGCTCTTCTGAATGGCAAAGAGTCATTTGCTTGCCAGGTATCTTATTGTACTTTTCCTTTTTGTTCGATCATTACTCCCACACACCTCTGCTATCGTCTTAAAGTTGATGAAAAAGTTTCTGAAGTTTGTATTTCATCTTATAAATTCCGTCAATCTCTCACCCTTCTCATGTGTCTCAGATCAGGTAGGGATTGGGTTAGCAATATGCCTCATATATTCAGAACCATTACAATCTTTGGTGTTCCGTAAATTTTCCAATTATAACAACTCAGAGAACAATTATTTCTGGCTATTAAAGGAAGCTGTTCTAGATTCTTTATGGTTCCATGATATCTTGTTACTGCATACTCTATAACAACTTAGGGTGCTTTCACAGACAATAAAGGGTAACATTTTGAATATACTGCCGTCAAGGATATGATCATAATTTTTGCCTAAATGCTGTAAACATTTTCTGAATCCTTGATTTAAAGAAGAAACAGTGGATTGCTTGCCATCAAACTTTTTATGCTAAAAGCAATGAAGGTGATTTTGTTAGTGGTCCCTCTCCCAATTTATTATGATGGAAGCTGAAAATGCCTCCATGGAGGAAATGAAGGTTGTGATTTAATTTGTTTAATTCATGGTTCTTTTGACAGATTACCTTAAAGATCTATCCTTGTATACTTGTAGCCTGATATGCATATTTTACTCAGATCAAATGTCTTATTCAGACACTTCATCTTGTATGCTTATTTTCCCCCCTTTCGCCTTTTCCTTTTGTGCTTATGCTGATGCATGCCATTCAAGCATCAGATGCATCTTTGTATATAATCTCAATTTTAAACTTGAAGATCTCTGGATTGAGTATTTAGCAGCAAATAAAACTTGTTTATATTTTAAAGGTTTAGATGGACTAAAGTGTTTATGTCAATGGCATCAGAGAGAAAATTTCTTATAGGGTTCTTACTGGCTACAGGTATTCAACAATGTGCTGGTTCAGCATTTGGGAATTAATCTTGATGGGCCAAAACCATCGGTGGAATAGGAATCACAGACTAATAATATACTGACAATATTGCTTATTACTAGTCTTGGCTTGCGAATCACATGAAATTGAAATGGAGGATTTTCGTTCTTGGTTTCAGGTTATACATGTGAGTTATTTGTGCAACTTGTACTATGACTAATGTATATTCTTTTAAGTGTGTCACTGATTTGTGCTACTTGAACTTCAGCATGCTGAAATGTATGTAATGAAAGCTAATATAATTTACATTTACTTCACACGGATAAGCTTCCAGGTTTCAGCATTGAACTTTCTTTTGCTCATCAAGTGACCTTTGAAACATTTGTTGCCTGATTAATGAGATGTCTATCGAGAGATAAAAGTTAAGTGGACTCCATAAAAGCTATTATGTTGAAATCTAAGATTTATTTTAAAGCTAAATATATGACGTGGATGTAAAAAGATAAAGAGAGTTTAAAGTTTGTCAATAATTAGGTCAATAATGTCTTCACTCAAGTGATAATAGACAGCTGCACTTTATTTCTGAAAGTTGTGATGCTTGTGCCTGTGTTTGCATTTCAAAACAAAAAGTTGCGACATTAATGAAAACAGTTGTCACCTCTTTAAACTTTGCGCATTGCTTCAGATTAATTAACGTTTTAAGGAGAATGGATCTTACATGTTATTGACATATCCTTCTAGTATTGATGTGCCTAGTATTTTGTGAACTTATATTATATGACAATGTTCAACACTACACACTTTCCGTTATGTTCTCAGCTCATGATGTATTCCCTAATTAATGTCATGTTTCATGTTGAGCGGGTTGAGCTGCTGCATTGCACCTAATGATCTATGTTAATTTTGTTTTGTTGGGGGTCTTCTTGCTAGGTGATTGTTTCATTGTTTCTATTTATCATTTTCAGCTTATTAGTTCAGGAATTATTTGCTTTGTTCTTTATCGCACTTTTGGGAATCTTGAAAGTTATGAGAATATACATATCTCTTGAAGCAGTCCTTTTCTTGTTGGGATGGAGCCAAAATTGATTATAACATCATGTTGAAGTTGTCCTGGGATAATTTACCTTGCTCTTTATTCATTGCCGTGGTGACACTCAACGGTTTTGTGGACTAGAGGGAGTACTGTCTTGCATGGGGATTTGCAGTAGAAGCGGAAAAGAGATAAAAGCATAGGAAAGAAGGTTTGGTAATGATTTGCTTTAGAAGAAAGAAGAAAAGGAATAAAAGGTAGGTCTGTGGAGATGAGATTCCCTGATGAAATACGACATATGCAAGTATTTTTGAGAGAGAGAGGAAGGGTAGCGAATAGGACAGAAGCTTTTGGTTTGTCTGGTTGTGCTCGAGAGCAAGATAGAAAGAAGGTGTCTTTTTTCTACGAGGCAAATGGTATGTATTGGTACCTTAACCTGCAAATTACTACGCACACTGCTTTCTAAAAGCTTGGATATACCAAAGTAGGTTAGCAGTATTTCTTTCATATATTCTTTGGTCCATGCTTAATGCTCATCTTTTCTTAATCATGGGATGCTGAATATACCTCTTAAAGCTAGTGGGCTTATTCTTGCTCAGAATTTTTCTTAAATCGTCACCTTTTCTTAATTGTGGATGTTGAATATACCTCTTAAAGTTAGTCTCCTTATTCTTGGCCAGAATATGATTCCTTCTAGTTTCTTTGGAAAGTTGATTGTAATATGAGCTTGTATACTCATTAATAAACTATTCATATGCATGTGTGTATATATTTATATATTTCAAATGAAGATAGTGGCTGGTCCCATCTCCTAAAGTGATTATATGTGCAAGATATTTATCAATAAGTTAACTTGACTGGATATATATCTATATATATATATATTTGGATATGTATTAGATTAATTCTTGTGTTGATTAAGGGGCCTAACACTAAGAATGGGGACATGCATGTATGCACAGAAATTGAGAGAGTGTCAAGGAAAAGAAGACTGTGAATGGTAATCCCCAACTTTTATTTGTTGAATCATTCATCTTTTTGATAACCGTTGACATTTTTTCCATTATCTTTTTCCTCTTTATTATCTCCCTTCTTTCCTCTTTTTGGCTTCTTTCATTGTTTGTACCACTAATTGGAGGACCACCACTAAGCCGTGCACAAAAACACATAGAGCATCAACTTAGTCACCTTTTCTACTCACGCTTACGGCAAGCAGGTTTTACAGCCCTAACCCGCTTTAGAAAAGGCTATACTGCTTTCAATTTTGCCCTACTCCTTTGTGTTCTCTTGCGATTTTTTTTTTTAAGTTTTCTCATAATTCCATTCTGTTTGATTAGATTTTCTTTTTTATGATACTTATAATTGCTACTTTTTGTAAATTAAAGAGTAAAAATTCATGTTTATAGCATTTAAACCCTTGAAAATAATTATTAATATGATTATATATTGTTTGGCTCTTTTAATCTTAATTAAATTATTTACCTCCTAGGGAAATCCTAGGGCCGTTTGTTGTTGTTGTTGTTGTTTTTCCTTGGTAAGGATGAGTAATAAGTTAACTTTATTTGAATTTTTCTCACAATTCTAGTAAAGACCATTCTCTTTCTGATTAGATTTTCTTTTTGATGATACTTATAATGCTACCTTTGTAAATTAAAGAGTTATTAAAATTCATCTTTATTGCAACTAAATTTTTGAATATAGTTGCTAATATGATTAGATTGGAAATATATTATTAAAGTGCTATTTGGCTTCTTTTTTTTTCATATTATTTGAATCATTTACCACCTAGGGAAATCTTGGGCTTTTTTCTTTTCCCCGTAAGGATGAGTAATAAAACTCATATATATACCTTTACATGAGTTAAACTTTAGCTTTTTTGATTTACTTGACAACATCAATGGTTTGATTTATTAATCGTGATTACCTTATCTGCAGAGAAAAGTAACAATAAAAAAGGTATTGGCTATGGACAACCAACAGTAACCTGATTTTCGGTTATTAGTTGCCTCAATCTAGACCAAATATTGTTCTCAAGATCTAAAGCAAGAATATAATTTATTGTTAATTTTGCTAAATTATCAATTTGTTTTTGGAGAAACCTTTGTATAGACCCTTGGGTGCATAACATATTTTCGTTTTCATTTTATTCCCCATTTAATTCCTTTTTTATCCTCCAATATTTTGAATTCAATGAATTTCATTATGGTTTATCTGCAAAAGGAATCTTGTCATAGGGCTGGACTGAGGGGTATATTCGGCACTTAACAGTGGCCCTCCACCGACGTGCTACCAGGACCTAGCTCTGCTAAATGGATCATTCTATGTTACCACTGTCATTGAATAGCAACAACACAGGTGACGTGGACGCGTAAAAAAAAAAAACATATTACTATGGCGTTTCATCTTAATTTTTTATTTTATTTTAATTTTTTAATTTGTTCTTCACTTAACATATATACATCAAATGTATATGATATATACTATATATATTTTTTAAAAAAATATTTTAAACATTGAATACAAAATAAAATATTAAATTTTATTAGTAAGTGAAATGCAAAATATGAGAAGATTTCACGCTGATATATTTAAAATAATCAAGTAAATTATAAGATTATTATATGCTCGGTCAATCATAAAGTTTAATTTCTTTTCGTCCTAAAGTTTCAACCACTATTTATCTTCGCGGAAAAACCTGTATATCAAAATTCAGCCATCAGACCATGATAAAAATTCTGATTTGCTCGTTCGCTATATATCACTGCAATGGTAATACTTTGCCATAAATTGCCAATTTCAAAAGTAGCTACTCAGGGATATAATTACTTGGAATAAACAACCAAGAAATTCATCAGTCTCATTAATTTAAAAAGCCAGTAACAACAAGTATTCCAGACAAAAAAGCATATTAAAATGGTCTTATAAAGCTCCCAAACAGAAATCATGGCGGGCTCCTGTTTCTTTACCCTTTTTTTTTTCCTATCTTCTTTTGTTTTTGTTGTAGTAATTAAGTTGGGACTGTAACTTCAGCAATTGCCCCAACCCGAGCAGGTCTCGGTAAATCCAAACCCATGATGCTTCAGCAGAGAATTATGATCACGATCATATGCTGGGAATTTCAGGGCCCCCGTGAACGATAGCAGCTCGCTTACATTCCCGTTGCCACTCCCACCGCCGCTACTGCCAACACCACCACCGCCACCACTGCCGCATTGGTCTCCCGTCAGCCCAAGAAAGTCTCTGGTGAACCTATCACTCTTCTGCCATGCAGAAGCCACGTGCATGTCGAGGTGGGCCATGGTGGAGCTCACGTGACCCACAGCGCCCACTGACGCCGCCTTTTGGAGAAGCGCGGTGGCTGAAAGTGGCGGCAGGCTAGTGCTGACTTGGAGGTTCCCCAAGGGCGAGGTCATCAGGCTCCTCCTGTCTTGGTAGAGTGGTGAAGAGACGGGAATGTGGAGGGCTTCATGTTTGATGTGGACTTGGGAATTGGGATTATGGCTTTGGGGTGGTGGGTCCCAAGGGTGACGGAAGTCGCGGTGGTGGGAGGAGAAGGGGAGGAGAGATGGTGGTGGCGGAAGGTTTTGGGGGTTGAAATGGAAGGGTTGGGTGGTGGTGATATTATTAGGGTTTGGTGCCAAGATTGAGTTTGTGGCTGCAGAGAGTCTGGCACTTTCTTCAGCTAATGCATCACAAAATGCCCTGTGGGTGATGAAGCTATCCTTCCTGTAGTAATCCACACGCAATAGATTTTGATTCCACTTGAAGAAAAAAATTATATATATATATATATAATAAAAAATTGTACCAACTACCACATCATTTCTTTGGGGAAGGAAACAAACAAGATGGAATATTTGTTAAAGTCATGATGATCTATCATGCATGCCAATATGTGCATTTGAACTTGATATAGGGAAGATTATTGTTATTGTAGTAAATATTTTCCCCTTAGATGCTAGGACAAATGTGTCATTTAATCAGGGAGGGAGATAATTAATTTGGTTAAACATTCTTGAATGACTTCTGAAATTAAAGAGTATGATCTATACATATATGTTAACTTCCTTTTTGGAAGCCACAAATGACAAATAGGCAAAACTTATGCCACCCTGGCAAGAATTATAAATCTACATTATTTGAAGTAAAAAAGATATATTCATAAAATTGAGCTTGATTAAATAAAAGAAGAAAAAAGGAGCCGTCAAAATGTTGAGGAAGTGAAAAAAGTTGCCCTCACCAACAAGTTGGGTGTAAAAAACATTTGAGTCCCCCAAGGGGAGTTTGGATTGTGGGGGAGAGCGTATGTAAAAAGCCATAAAGCTCTCTACTAATTACAAGGGGATCATTAATTCTGTGGGTCATGATAAAACTTTCAAAACAAAGTGTTGAAAATGTTATTGAATTTTCCTTGTGAGAGCCCCAATGTGTGTTAGAGAGGTAGAGAGGAGGCTGGGGGCTGGGGGCTGGGGGCGGGGGGGGGGGGGGGGGGGCGGGTTGTGATTGTTATGTATTTGCATGCAAAAATGAGCAGAGACATACTAAAAGTTTCCAGGAATTGTTTTACCGAAAGCTTTTGGAGAATAGAGCTTCCTCATGCACGAACCCACACACACACACACACATTGGTGTCTGTGGGTGCATGTGCAACTCATAAAATTTTACCAGTACTGTATACTTTATGGTGATACGAAGAGGCAAGGAAAACAACGCAACAATGGCAATGACTTTTGCAGTTTTATCAGTTTTTTGATGATTATAACTTCAGAATTACAGTCTGTCAGTAAATAGTGACCCCTCCATGAAATTTTTTGCAGGGATTCGCAACCATGATCACCCAAAAGTATTCAAGCTTCCATAACTTTCTTTTAGACAAGAGTTGAAATATTCATCATTGTTTTTGGGACTCCTTTTCTTCCAACACCAAGTACTTGCAATTGGCAAAAGTTCAAATAGAAGAAACATACCCTTGCATGCAAATGCAGGTTGCCACTGCCCCACAGTTCAAAGTTTAAAACTTTAGTTAATTAATATAATTAAGCTAGATATTGCAACGTGCAACACCCCCCCCCCCCCCCCCCCCCAACCAACACACACACACAAGTTTCTTTTTTTAAAAAAAAAAAGGGGTCCAACTGATAGATTGACTGAAACAGTAGGATATATCTGGTTTATTTTCAAGATTCTTGGCTTGAGTTTTCTTATTCTTCGAAAAAACTGATGGTTGCAAATAATCATATTTGAACAGTCACTTGTATTAATGGTGGTGTTCAGTTCATTAATGCTACCCGCCAATAAATTGAGCCAACATAGATATTACCCCCACAACTTAATTGATAAATAGCATGGTGTAAGAACAAGAAGAAAAACAAAAAACCCACCAAAACTGTAAACAAACAGGCCCTTTTCAAAAACATGAGAATTACCCCTCCAAAGACAAAACAAGTATTCAGTCTAGTAAGAGTCATAGTAGAGTTCCGGCTGATGAATATATATAGCAATCATGCATTAAATCAGAAATCAATATAAACAAGAGGAAAATTGGGAACTCCAAGACAAATAAGCACAGATACACATATTCAGAGAATAAAAAGAGGCAATTAAAAAGAAAGACAAAAAAGGTTACCTGGAGAAAAGGGTTCCACAGTCACATCTATACTCTCTCGTTCCACAGGTTTTAGAGTGGGCTTTCCAATCTGATTGAACTGCGTAGATCTTTGAACATTTCTCACATTTCCATTTCTTCTCTCCATGTTTCCTGCAGTAGTGTTTCTTGATCCCCGTTAGATCGCCTAAAGCCCTTGAGGGATGGTGGTGAAGACATGTGGGCTCAGGGCAAACATAGGCTCTCTTTTTGATTTCTTTGCTGTTTCTCTGCTTCAGTTTCCATGGAAGATTGTGTCCTCTTCTGTGAAGTTGAAGATTTTGATCTCTCTGAAATCCCTTGTTGCAGATCTCACAAACAAACCTGTTTGTAGCCAAAAGGGTCCTAGGAGATAACGCAATCACTTCAGCATCAGGGTCTGCATAAACAAGAAAAATCTAGGTCAGGAATTTTACAGGGAACTGAAGTTAAAGATGATTAATTTATAGAATCTGATAACCAAGATTTTACCTGGATTTCCTGGGAGGTTTCTCTTCTTCTTGGCTTTCTGTGGCTGCTGAGTTGGAACCGGATTCTGCAGCATTGAATTTAGGCTACCAAAATCTTGAACCCTAGTGCCAGTAGAAATGCTGGCCTCCTCAGAGACAGAGGTTGAATTGGAAATCACCGCAGGAAACATGACTTTTAAGAAGCAGAAGAGCAACCCAATACAGAAAATACAACAAAACAAACCACCCACTACTTTAACTATGTTTGAATCCGAAGCTGGCTTTTTAAAACCCTCTTTGTAACAAACCCTCTTTAAGGCCCTTAAACTGAAACCAACAGGTGGAAGAAAAACAGCCCAAAATAAGCTAAATCCTACCTGTGGATACAACTGAGCAGTGACGCGATTCTACAACAAGTGGCAGTAAAATTCACAGAAAAAGCGTCATTCAGACGGGCGGCAAAAGATTTTTATTTTCCTCTTCTGTTTTTTGATTTTATTTCTCAATTTATGATAATCAAAAAGGGCAGAAGAAAATATCTCTCAAGAAATGAAAACGCTAATGGGTGATTTTCAAAGTCACTGTCTTAATCTAACCATGGATTGCTTCTCTGAGCATTTCTGCATCACAATTCAGATATATCTCTTTCAAAATCACTCTCAAAACCACCATGCAATCAGAAGCATGGAAAGAAGAACAGACAGCAGTATGTTATTTTTTTTCTCTTCTTCTTTTGTAGCTATATATCAGTGTATATCTCTATAAGTGAATAAAGGGAACCAGTAGCATATGGGAAAACTATCAGTAGGTAGAAATAGTGTACAAAACGTGATGATTACAGTTTCAGACTTAGGAGAAGAGGGGTGGCCAGCCCAAGTAGAAAAAAATTAGAAAGATTAAAAAACAAAATCCCAGATAATAAAAGGCACGAAAAACCAGAAAAGGCAAGAATTCTGCAAAGTAAAGTGTGTGTGTGTGTGTGTGTGTGTGTGTGTCTTTGGGGATAGGGGGTGGGGTGGTGGAGGATGAAGCCGACTTACTCAAAGATCAGGAAAGAATCGTCTCAACTCAACTATTCTAATGATTCATCATATATTCATTTAATTGCTGCTTAATTATTTGTTTTCTTTTTTAACATTGAAACTGACATAAGCACTTTCTGTCTTTTCTTTTGCTCCTGTTATAAAACACCCAAATCCTAAAAAGGGTCTTGAATTCAATGGAATGATGTATTAAAAGGAGGAATTGTTAACAAGAAAATTGAGAAGCTTAAAAAGCTATACAAATATGGTGGTAAAGCCAAAAGCCTAAAGGCTAAAGGCAAAGTGGAAGAGTTGATCAGGCTCTCATATGCCCACTTTTCTGTAGCCCCACGGCTATTATTGATGAATTATCGGATTGACTGTCAGCTTACACAGTTATGGTATATACATGTCAATGGGAGACAAAAAGCTCAAGTAATTAAAATTAGATTTGTAATCATTCTTACTCTGAAAGTTGTAATTATTCTGTTATCTATTCCTCAGTCTTGTCGGAGATAAAAAGCTAAAATGGTTTAGCCAAGGGATGGTGAAGTTTTGACTTTAAAAGACATTTTGCCTTCACACATGTTCATATTTCATAGTAAAAAACCTTTTATGTTGAACTAATTGTAATTTATACGTGCTTTTTAAGTTAATTTTTTTAAAAAAATTTAAAAAAAAAAAACAGTTTTTTTTTCTGTCATGTTTAATTTCCCAAAATATACAGAAAAGTATGCAAGAAACACAATCATGGGAGGAATTTTTCAGTAGATTTTAATGTTGTTTTATGAAATATACTTTCTTGTTATGTTTTCCTCCTTATCTCATCCTGTGTTGCACTGTTTAATTTCTCAAAGCCAAAACCCCACCACAGGGAATTTAGAAGGTCTCTTCTTTTTCCCCGATCCTTTTGCAACTTTTTCATATTCCAAACCTATATCCAAAGCCATATATGGTGATCAACTGGTAACACTTTATCTATTAAATCATAAAATTCTTGATAATAATCATTTCATATATTTCAAACATATTATCATTATGGCATTGTGTGACTCATAAGTTCTGGGGTATGGAGACAGAAAGCATGTGATACAGAGAAAGGGCATTCGTCCTAATTAGTGAAAATCATCGCATAATTTTATTTTCATCTTTATATATTGCTTGATCTCTCTATCAATGTTCTTCGTCGATCCACATAATTATTATGCACAATTAATTAATTTATTGGATGTAAATCCTATACGTACTATAACACATGATGACAAGAGGGTGGCAGCCATGCCAGTGTTTTAGCTTTGCAATGCAAAAGAATAGGACCCATATGCATGCTTTCTTGATTGACATAAACATGCATACTTACCTGTAGATTCACTTGAATTAAACACTGGGAATCCTATGTTTCTTGGATCGTGTGAATATGTCATTCGTGTTAGCTTTAATTTGAGATTCATGTTCTTTTCTTTCCTTTTCATGAGATAAGATTAGGTTTTACACCTTTTGAAATCCTAAAGAAAACCCCTTCTTGACACTAAACAAATCAAAGCACAACAACATTATAAGCCTGTCTTTAATTAGCCCTACTCACTGATGGAACTCTACCTGATGGGAAACTTGTGTTTGGAAGGGATTGATCAGGACTTTAGTCAATTCTTGTTTGATTATTTTTGTTTATATTCACATATTCAAAAATCCAATTATTTTTCCATTGAGCCCATATACAGGAATCCAAGCTACTATGTTTGCCAAAATACCACATAATTAACAACAACTCTAAAGTTTTAGTAGTGCCAACGAGCCAAATAAACTGTCAGTATTTATACTCATATATTAGACAATCTTATTCAAAATTTATATTATTTAAATCTTCAATCTAGAAATCAGGTGGAAGCCCAATGCTGAGGGGGTAACATGAAGGGATGAAAATGGGAGTTGAAATATCAACTTCTTTTCTTTAATCTTAATGTTTTAGTACTATAAGTACTAGCTGAGTAAAGTTATAATGATTGCAAAAGTCTATGAAATTGCACTTTTTTTTAAAGAAAAAATAATTATTGCAAGAATTTTGAACGCCATTGAATAGAGAGAAGAGAATAATATTTGATGAGTGGGAAGGAATAACCAAAAGCGGGGCCATGCTTTTGTTCACGGGTCTTCTATTGCCAGATTCTCTCATGCAGTTGAGGGCTACACACACACACACACACACACACACACACACACATATATATATATATATATATAGACGCCATGCTTTATTGCTTTACACCATGCACCCTCAGTTTCCACATATTTTGTGTTGGTTTTTTTTTTTTGGCTATTATTTAAATATTTATACAGTAATTTACTTAGTTAAACTGAAAAAGTAGGTAGGAGTTCAAAAAATAACTTGGGAGTTTCTTTATTTAGATTGCTTAATTACCTTTCAACTTTTAACCTCTTTTTTCTTTTTCAAAATCATGTGACTCGTGTCTTAAATTTCTTTTAAGTAGCACTTATAAGCTGTTGGACATTTTATGCAATATTTTAATTGAAAAATAATCTTGTTTAATCAAATAGGCTTTTAGAATTGATAATTAAAATTATAAAATATAAAATAAAAACCAGTAGTGTTTTTTTTTTTTTTCTTGACATTCCCATATTGTTAACGTGCAACAAAACTCAATTTAAAATGTAACTCAGTTTGTCACAGATAACTTGGATGAACTAATATGCGCCAAGTTATAAAAAGTTGGAGGATAATTTTTATTTTTATTTTTATTTTTCCCTTGATGATATTGTTTTTTTTTTTTTTGTTAATATACACCCTATTATGCATGTACTGTGGGACTGAATAATGAGTTTAAAAATTGACAGAGATCCCCATTCAAGCATTTGAAATTCATCATTCCCAATCAAATAGAACAAAGCACAAATAAAATATTTTGAAGTCCACAGCATTCTGTCAAAATTATTGTGGTTTGGTGATGTTCTTATAGATTTACTATTTTAGTCCAAATAAATAAAAAATAAAGAAAAAAATTCGAATTTTCTTTTTTTTTTTAGAGTTTTGTTTCTTGTTCTTGTTCTTCTTTTTTCCCATTTTTTTTTTTTTTTTGGTGTTGGGGAGATGGGTAGGGGGAGGAGCAAATTAAGAGAAATAATTGGCTAGATAATAAAATAGGCTTCAAAGTAACAGTATGTTTGGGCCTAACCTTGTTTGCAGTCCAACAATGGCTGGAGTCAGCCCATGAGATGGCCGATTATGTCACCAGTTTTGGTCGTTTCTATTTGACACTACAGAATGGCTTATCGGTAGAATAGCAAGCCCTAAATTACGGGCCAATTTAAAGCCCTTTAATCTCTTAAGTGGCGTAACTGGGCCAGTTCAAAAAGCCCTCGAGGCTGGATGTAATCTCTACTTGGGCCACGTTCAATCTTAACTATGATTAGTCTGTAAGGTCAAGGTGGGCTGAACTTATCCTACTTGTAAATTTAAATGGATTTAATTTGTTCCAACTCTTTGACCAAGTTTGAGTAAAAAAAGTGGCCAACCAACTTTGGTGGGTTTAAGCTACCTAAAGAATTTTTTTAGGATATGGATACATTTTAAATTTTAATTTTTAATTTAATATTGTATTTCGTATTGTAATTTATAAATAAACATCAAGTATATATTTAAATAATATTTTATATATTAAATTGAAATGTAATATAAAAATACAATATCAAATTAAAACCGAACAGTTGTTGCGTGAATGGACTTTATCTCCTTGATTATCTAGACTAAGATGGTCACAATACGCCACCTGCGTGCAGATAAGATTTTCCCATGTCTGATTATCTTGTATTTGACTAATTCTAAGTGTCGGTGCCAGCAAAGGGGGGATGAAATATCTTACATTAATACACGTGGCCAAATGTCAAACACCAAGAATAGAAAAGGGAATATTCACCAATTTGCTGCATATGAAAATCCTTATCAAAATCCCTAACCCAGTACTCCACAGTTGGTGAGAATTATAGCACAGGACCAGATTTTGACAACTCACAGGTGGTGAAAAAAATCACAAGTAATTATCACCGAACATATCTCAATCCAGACAACCAAACTGAAGGGGAAAACGAAAAAATCTAGCCTGTCATGGTATTCCTACTTCCTAGGTTTATCCACCACCTGATCTTTGAAAAAAGTTGGAAAAAATGAAAATCTAAAGTAATGACAAGGATTGGAAGACAAAAACTTTGAAATATTCGGCTTGTGCATTGATTTTTTCATCTTACTTCTTGATGTGAAGTCTTCAGTCTCATATGGGATTTTCAGTTCTTCAACCAATATGGTCAAATTTCAAATTAATTAAAGGGTTAACGATAAAAGTGACTTCTGATGCAAAATATGATGAACCTGTTTTCCTCAAGAAAATACATAACAAGTTGGGATTTTTGGTGAAAATTGGTAAACAAGTGATTATGTATTTCAAGTTTGATAAATTTGCTAGAAATTGGTATTGAAAATTGAGTTTTGACCTTTGACCAGTAAATTAAGTGAATTATATTTTATAAATACAGATATAAATTGATTAAATATAATTTACGTCGTGAGTAGATAAGTTTAATATATTTTATTTTTTAAAATTAATTTTGAGTAAATAAAAAATTAATTAATAAAATAAATTATTTAAATAAATAGTTGAATATAAAAAATTAGAAATGTGAAAAATCACAATCCATGTTGAAAAAATGGAGCAATTTTGTTTTACATGTATAGAATCTCGCTTTATTAAGAATTAATCAAGTGGAGCTCTTATATGGTGCACTATAGTGGTCTTTTAATTAATTTTAACTAGTTCAAGAAGCTACGAATTGAGCCCGCACGGACGTCGCAAATGAAGTGCTTTAAATTTTTCAAAAATTGAACCAAAATGATTCGTTGTGACTCAGTAACGTGGCTAGTATTCAATTTTGGTTAGTTGTGACTCTGAAGTGGCTAGTATTCGTTGATGTGATGGATTCATCTGATTGGCGTACGAGCGTAGTATAACAATTTGTAGTTAAAAGGTGAATGAATGTGATCGGACATACAGTTGCTAACAAGGCACGTTCAAAAGTTATAAATAAACCGAATTGCTGACATGTATGGTCGATTAACAATGATTCACCGTAAAAGTGTGGACCTTCTCAAAATTGAACGGGTGAAATTGATGTTTAGCAAGAGGTTTATTGTAACAATCATACGCTCAAATTAATTCGAACCGAAAATTACACCCACTCACGAATTGATATCATAATTTTTTAAAATTTATAAATAAACCTACAAATTTCATCATTTTCACCTTATTTATTCTTTTCTTATTTTTCTGTCAAGTTCAAAAAAAAAAAATTTTAAATATTTTTATAATTCAACATTCTTATAATTTGTAATACTATTATCATAAAAAATAAAATAATTATATTTTGAAAAACAATTATCATATTCCACACGTACCAAATATAATACAACTTTATCTTTAAAAAAAATCTAACTATTATCTCAATTTTAAACTGTTATTTTGCCAATATATTTTCAGTAATTTCGATATTGCATCGCCAAAATTTACAACAACAAAATTTTATCCAACCAACAATATTCTCCAACCAACAATAATAAGTACAGATCAAGTTACAGGCCAATGGTTACAATGAAGCAGAAAAATCTAAGCTGGATTGAGACTGTCAATTTGTGCAGAAAACAGTGAGGTTTCTATCTCACTGTTCAATCGAACACAGTTGCATTTATTTTCGAATAAGAGAATCTAGTAAGCAATTTAGCAACCATGAATAAATCAAGAATCCACGAGATGTATGATCAGTAAGTGGAGAATTACTGTGGAGAAATATTCTCCCAAAGAGCTTTGGTTGAACTGAAGTTATCTTGAGTAATGCAACTGATGATTGATGGTCACAAGCAAGATTTAGGAATTTTCTACTTAGGACTTGAACCCAAGAAGCCCAACCTATCAGCCAACAAGTTGACATCTTCCTCTTCACCTTCTTCTTGGTCTTTAGGTATGCCTACTACTACCTCATCAAATCCCTCATTCAGCAACTCTTCCCAAAATCCCTCATCAAGTTCTTTATCATAACTCCCCAATCGTTCGAGTTCTTCTGGCTCTTCCTCCTGCTCCCATTTCGCCCTGCCAAACCCTTGCATTTCTAATGCAAGTGCCTCAAGTTCAGACACTTGGAATCCATAAGGATCACCAAATTCCAGTGGCTCAACTTTGATGGGATTCATCCCAGCTTCAATCGGCCTTCGCCTCTTCTTAGTCACTGCCTCTGCGAGTTCTTTTCTCTTCTCCTTCTGCTGGACTAATTGATGGATGAACTCAGGATTCTGCATTGCCCTAGCCAAGAAACTCATCATTTGCTGCTGTTTTCTCTCTGTGCCTTGTAACCTTAACTCCATTTGCTGAAGGTAAGCTCTAGAGTTCTGTTGCTGCTGCCTAAGCTTAACAAGTTCCATCATTAGTACCTGCTTATCGCGCCTCAAACTATCAACTTCCCCGTCTAGTCCGAATCTTCCCACTTCGACACATGGGCCAATGGCTTGTTGTGAAGGCAGAGGCTGGGCAGTTGCCTTTCTTCTCCTAATGTTCCTTAGAAGATGCTTTTGGCCTCTAAGAAATGCCTCATTTGCAAACTCCCATTTGTCTGGATCAATCTTTCTAAAACCCTGCAGCAATCAAATTCCAGTTGTTTTGAGTACTATTTGGAGGGATAATATATACCTCCAGAAAGTGATGCTGATGGGGTTTTACACTGAATTCATACTGAAAGGGCTTCATCATCTTGTAGAATTGTCAGTATATCTTCATGAAGAATCTTTCCACATTCACAGAACCTTTACGAACAGGAACAAAGTATGTGTAAAGGACTAACAGTACAAATTCAATTAGTATGTAACATTCCTGAAGAGAGTTGGATATTAAAAGCTCGGATACATCCCAAAGGACAGTTTTATTACTATTTGGAAAAGGTTACAATCTTCAAGGATATCCAGGAAACAGAAAATTTTAAAGAAAATGGGAAAAAATATAGAATTAATAAAAGATGTAGCAGCGCTGGGATTTGTGACATGGCAAATGAACAATAAACTTACTCACAGAACTGTGTTTTTTGGTAGTAAGATTTGAAAAATGATTATCAGAACTGAAAATCCTTCAAATAAATCTATATATTATCACGAATTCTAACTTCATAAGTATGATTTTCAAAACCTCGAAAGCCACAAAATAATGTCAGAGATTTATCATTTATGTTCTGAACAAACTAATTATTTCTATTTGGAAAAAAAAGAAAAACTAAAATCTTTTCAAAAGATTCATTTTTGTAAGCTGTGAAGAGAATATACCTCAAACCAACCCCTCAGCCCCACCCCTACGCCCATCCCCACTACCCAGGGAAAAAGTTTATTCCTTTCTTTTTGCAGAGGTTGCCACCAAATCAAATGCAAAATTAAGAAAAGTAAATAGAAAACTACTCAATAACTCAATAGCAGTAAGACTGAAACAGAAGGCAACAATTAAGACCAAGAAAATATATAGATTAACATAAGAAAGGATTTGTACTTACATAAGTATTCAACTGCCTGACAAAGCTTGAGAAATTGTTATGCTTAAAGTATCTGGGCAGAACACTGGTGGAGAAGGCATGGGGATCCCATACAACAAAACTGTGCCCTCCTCTGCTCCAAGAAACAATATGATCTGTACTCAAATCATCCACCATGTCAAAGGTCTTAGTCAAAAATGGTGGAGGCCCCATGTAATGGAGCCCTTCCATCGGCCGCGCCACCCCATACTCCACCGCCGGAGGCGCAGCCACCCCGTGTAGCTGCTGATCATTTGACTGCTGCCATGAACTTGATGATGAAGATCCTCCAGGATACTCTTCTTTAACTGGAAACATTGGCTCCGTTACTATCAAGATTGCTTAAAAAGGCGCTAGATTTGCTTCTGCGGTATACTATGATAGAAAACAGCAGGTTGCAGAGAATAGGTAAAAGTTCAAGAAAAGCAGAGAAGTGAAGAATTCTTGCAGTGTGCATGAATTTGTACTTGAAAGAAATTTGAAGAATTTAAGGTAAGGGACAAAGGGGATACTTTTGAAGGGCTTTTTGTAGAAATTTTTTGCTAAGCTTTTCTCCTTTGGGAAAGTAGTTTATGCCGTTAAGAAGTTAGTTGGTTCAGAAACACAAGTGTGAACAGACAGAAAAAAAGGCTCTAAATGAAGCTATATAGAGGTAATTTATTTTCATATAGTGTGAGAGATTTTTATCATGGAATGTTCTAGACTTCTGAAAACTTTGGGTGGCACCTTCTATTAATATTTTATTTATTCTTGGTGTGGTTTGTCCTGTCTTGTTTTGGCTATGGACATGGAGTGGGTGGGCATGGAAAGTTCTAGAGGAAAGAAGGGGTTGGGGGGTAGGGATCTTGGGGTAATGACTATGACCCACAAATGTTGTAAATAGTTTATTAGATTTAAGAGTTGTGATTGGTGGATTGGTGTGGCCCAGTCATTATTGGGTGACATTGATAACCACCACTAGATTCTGCTGAAATCTCTTGCATAAACAGTGACTTTTTGCCTGTTGGTGGGGAGTAATTCTGTAAGTCATAAGATAAAAATAAAAATAAATCCAGAAATTGACCCCCCTAAAAAGAAAAATCTTGAGCGTAAAATTGACACTTTGGAACTGTGCAAAAAAAGATTACTTAAAAGTATTATCTTCTGCAAAAAAATGAAGTATATATATATATATATTACTTTATATATATGTGCAAAAAAAGATTACTTAAAAGTATTATCTTCTGCAAAAAAATGAAGTATATATATATATATTACTTTATATATATAGTTGATGCACCACATGTTCAATTACAAAGAACACTAATCAAGTCCTATTACATATGTTTAAAATTGTCATTACTTTTCAAATTCCTCATTCTCTTCAAAATTAAAAAAGAAAAAAAACCACACATATACAGAGAGACACATTTTTCATAAAAATACATACAAAATAGTAGCGGCACCAAGCGAATTCAATAAAAAAATAACAAAAAATAGAAGACACTATTTTGTTCCACTAGTCTAAACAACCAAAACAATTGCACAATCATCCCAACTATAATATTTTTTTTTGGTGCCAAAGATTTTGTTTAACAACTACAAATGTATATAGACATTAAATTCTATCACAAAAATTAAATGTACCCTTTAAATGTTGTTATTTTCACATAATTTGATGCTTGCGTTTGCAAAATTGACAAAATAACTAAATCCTCAAATCCTTAAAAACCAAAAAATAATAGCTATCTATTTTGTTTTTTGAACCATAAGACCTTTTTTTTTGTAGTTATATGATTAGAGGTGCATGATTTTGATTTTTTTTTTATAGTCAAGTTTCTTAATTTGCGCTAAACTAAATCCTGAAATTCTAAGTCCCTTTCTTCTAAAATTTTGAAATGAGTCAATAGCAAGATATGTTTAAATTGAATATCAAGTTTTCCTCATAATTTTGATTATTAATATGTACATATATATATATATATATATGTATGTGTGTGCGGGCGCGCGGGCGCGGGCGTTCTCTTCTAAACCTTGACTGGCTGAGGAATGGCTAAATAAACATATCTGTACTATAAATATAATTCAAGTATTAAGGACAAATCCCATGATACATCATAGATAAAGACATGTGCTAGCTCTTACTCTTCAACATGCAAAAACGGTTTTAGGTAGAACCAAAATCATGTAGGACCATAACACAAGATGCAAAATATTTTGATGCGGACCTTTCTACTTAGGTCCAGTCTTCAAGATTTTTTTCTCATGATTTTTCAAAAATTTGGAAAAAAAAAAAAAGAAAATATCTATAATAATTATTTGACATAATGCATAAAATCCTTTCTTGCAAAATAAAGGAAATTCTCTTATCTTAAAATCCCTCCGTTTTATTTAAAAAGATCGCACACATCCCACCGTCCTTAAAAAGTATCCAACACCTTTAATTTTTATATTAAAATATCTATTATATTCTTTCTTTCGAAATCATTGACAACATATTAAATATTTAATTCATAATTAAAATTAAAATTGTCATTGATTAAATATCATTACAAAAAATAATTAATTTTTTTGTGCCGACAAATGGCGAAAAATACGAGAATACAAGTGGCGTTATTAGATTATATAAGTACAAATTATGTAAAGCTGGCTCATTCACTTTTTTATTTTGTAGAATATAATAATAACTCAACAATAAATAATTGTGCATAGATACACGGAGTCCTTACGACCATTATACCATACTCACACTGACCTAAATTTAATATTAAAATAATCTCCAAATGTAATCCGTTACTTTGTTCTGGAACTTTCTAGTATGTTTACGTGTATAATCTACCTCTATGCTATTTTAGCATATTTTAATGGGGCTATGTATATTCTTGACACCCTTCTTTTGAATTTGACCAAAGCTTTGGGTCTAGAATTTGAGTAAGTTTTTTTTTTATTAAAATGAAAATTCAGGATTTTTTAATAAAATATATAAAATTTGAAAATTCTTAGATTTTTATTTGATGTGTAATTTATTTTTTATATATTCTGTATATAAAAAGAGAATAATTTTAGAGTTACTGTAAGCATAATCCAATATAGTATTGAATGAAGTTACATTTGATTTATTTAAGAATTTTATATAATTTTATTAAAATAATATACTTGATTTGATCTTGTACAAAATTTACATTAATTACTCATACACAAAAAATAAATTCTCATGGGTAGATTCCTTGATAAACTTTTTTCATTTGATGGAGCAAAAACAAATAGGAGAATGCTTTACAGAGAGGGAAAAAAGCAGTTAAAGTGGGTTACTTGTATTTGGCCCAATTGCGAACTATACCACATTCATATTTCAAACGGGCCAAGATTTGGGTGAAGTCACTTCATCATTGGGCCTCGGATCTTTACACTGTCCGGATAGACCCATATTATATCCGACACCTCGCCAGAAATTCAAGAAAGCCATATATATCCAACTCTTAGACATTCACCCCGCCAGTCTGAATTTGGCAATTTGCTTTTCCTTTTCCTATGGACATTCTATTTTCTTCTTTCTGATTTTACGTTCAGAGAATGAAGTTCGCCGAGTTTGATTTATTAGTCATACTAATAGGGTTTGCGCTCTGCGCGAACACTCCCGTCGCCGGAGAATCGCTGACGTGCTTGACGGTGTACAAAGAAGGTGGCGCGCCGGCGGTGTTCCAATCCCCAAAATGCCCTCGCTGGACGCTCTCGAATTTGAAATCCCAACCCAACCGGCATTCTGGATCGCCGTCCGGCACGTGTCAGTCGGCGATGCTCCAAGGCCGACGGAAGTCACAAGAAGATCGCACTCTATGTGTTTTCGACCTTCGCATCCCCTTCCCGGGTAAAATTATAATGAAATAAAATCGGATGATGGGTTAAGTTTCTATCCCTGCAAAATTCTGGTGATTAAATCTTTTGTTCTTTTGTTTTTTTCAAGGTCCGAGGGGAGCTAAAGAAGTGAAGGTTGGATTAATGGCGGTTTTTGACGGGCATAATGGTTCGGAAGCTAGTGAAATGGCTTCGAAATTGCTGCTGGAGTATTTTGTTTTGCATACTTACTTTCTTCTTGATACCACTTACTCGATTTTGTCGAGGAAATTGATAAGACGGCTGCCAAATAAAGGGGAAGATGGTCCTGGTTTTCAGAAGATTGAGTCTAATGAGGACGTTGATCGTCAAACTTTGGATCTTGGAAGGTCATTCTCTTTTGGGGGCATTTAAAAAAAAATATCTATGTTGCTTATTTACAAGAATCATTTTACAGCATAGGCGCAGAATTCACTCTGAATTTGGAGGTTTGGTGAATTATAAACAGACTATACCTTAATATGAAAATCATGAAAATGTTTGTATTAAGAATCATTTTACAGCATAGGCACAGAATTCACTCCACGCTGAATTTGGAGGTTTGGTGAATTATAAACAGACTATACCTTAATATGAAAATCATGAAAATGTTTGTATTAAGATTATCAGTGAACTTATGTCCAGGAAGTGTATCCATTTTTTTCTATGCGTTCAAGAATTTGTGTGAATGGTTCAAATTCTGGATATATTCAAGTTTCATTTTACCATTTCTTGATCTTGATTTGGTGATTTTTCTCAAATGTGTAGCCATTGGCGCATTATTTTTGGTTTAGTTGAACATTTTCCTGTCTAAGATTCATATATGTCCAATTTGATCGGTTGGAGTCATGCTATGTTGTCTTCATATATGTCAGGTTTTGGTTTAAAGTGATATTTCTTTTGGGTCCATTGGCATGCAATTTGTGAAATGAAGTAAAACTTTTATGTAGGTTCAAGGTGACATTGTCAGCTATTTTAGATGGATCGTTCCCCTTTGAATTATTGAGGGAAGCATTGTTAAGGGCAATCCATGATATTGATGCAGCATTTTCTAAGGTGAGTTTTATTTATGTACCTGAAGATTTAATTATACTAATTTCTCATATTGGCTTATGTGGGTATTTGATTTATGAAGGAAGCATATAGATACAATCTCAATTCTGGCACTACAGCAACAGTTGTACTTCTAGCAGATAGTCAAATTCTAGTTGCTAATATAGGTGACTCAAAGGCATTTTTGTGCTCTGAAATATATCAGTCTCCATCTGAGGCTAAAGGTCAGACCTTTTCTTGCCTTATCCTCAATTTAAGAGAATCAGTCTACTAGTTTATGCTGATATAAAATAGCATCAGAATACTAATTCTCTTGAGGTCTTAACATACTAGCCCTACTGTAAAGCAAGATTTTCTTTGTCAGACAATAGGTTGTACATCTTTGATTAAGATATCATGCATTGAGGCAAACACGAGATTTTTCACTTGGTATCAATGGAGGCGTATATGGTTTATTGATACTTGGTCTTGCAAATTGCAGCAACTGTATTTAGGGTAGTCAGGCAGAGAAGAACTAACGGTGTTTCTTCATCCTTAAAAGAGTACCATCACTTAAAATCAATGGCATCTAATGGATGGACATATTTAATTGCTAAGGAACTGACAAATGATCACCATCCTGATAGAGATGATGAAAAATCCCGGGTTGAATCTGCTGGAGGCAATATTTCTAAGTGGGCTGGTGTGGCTCGAGTTAATGGCCAGTTGGCTGTATCCAGAGCAATTGGAGACGTACATTTTAAAAGGTGAGACTGATTAAGTCAGGAAGATATTTATTTTTATATTTTCCCAACTGATAACTGACAATAAAGAATATTGTGATGGCTATTTTGGCCAAAACACTTGATTTTTCAGAATTTGCACTTCATGATTTCATTTATAAATGGAAAAAGAATTTGAAATGGGACATCTTATTGTCTTTACAATGCTGACAGTTTTGGCGTAATATCGGTACCTGAGGTGACAGATTGGCAACCGTTGACCGCCAATGACAGCTATGTGATTGCTGCATCTGATGGTGTTTTTGAAAAGCTTAGCCCCCAAGACATTTGTGATGTATTGTGGGAACCGTTTTCTCGTTTCTCTACATCACCAAAACTCAATTCTTCATGTTTGTACTCATTAGCTGATTGCATAGTTAATGCTGCATTTGAACGAGGAAGTATGGATAACTTGGCAGCTATAACTATTCCAGTGAGAGCGCCAGGTTCTTCTGAAACTTTGGAGGACAGGACTTATACATCGAGGAAACTTGATTACTTGGCAGTAGGAGATCAAAGGCAGATCAATGAGAATTCAGGTGACTCTCTTTTCTTGAGCTCTTGAAGCAGTTTGTATTATTCCATGATAAGAATATGTGACAATCTAAATATATTCAATTATATTGACAAAAGAAAAAAGTTATCAGAGAGGTTTTAGACATGGTGAAGATAAAAATAATGTGACGTCTTACATCTTCTTATTTGCAGTCTATACTAATATATAATTTTCCTTCTTGTGCAAGTTACTATATTTGATGTTTCTAGTAAAATATTCAAAATCCAAATCCTCATTATCCTGTTATTTCAGTCACTCTGAATTTGTGAAAGATACACTTGTAAAACTTTACCAGCCAATGCTAGGTGCCTTGTTAAAGACATAGTTTGGAAGTGTAAGAACGCTTTGCGAATTATTAACTTGTATTTTTTTTAAGCTCAATGGAATTCTTTGTTTCATTCTCATCCTCCCAGGAGAATATAAAAAAGTCTGACTTGCTTTTGAACATAACAAAATGGGTTGCCAATATGAAGATTCTGTTTTGAGTCTTTGGTATTTGGCATATAAAACTTAGCTAGAATGAAAGTGGTCTAGAACGAAATGGGGATGGATAAATAATTGACTTTTTCCTTTCGTGCATCTCTTTATACTGTTAGTAACACATAATTAGCACCTCATTAATCCCTAAATAAAAAAATAAATCTTGACCAATTTGTTAATTTTTTTAACGAAATTAAGATTATGTGAAAATTGGAATTTCTTATTCCCGTTTAGGTAGTTCTAGAGCAACTAAAGCATCTCATAACATAGCTGTTCCCGGTTCCTGATATTACCAAGCATATGCTTCACAAGTTGATATAGGTTCAATTTGACCTCTTAGCTTAATCTGATTAGGCATTACTTGATATTATTTGCTCCTGCTTGTAGTTCATCTTATTTGCCCTAGTTAGAATCATAAATTAGTTCAGAACCTGGTGACACTTTTTGAAAAATGTTATTTTCCACTAGAGAAGGAAAGTCAATCTCTTGAAGATAGTTAAATTACATTGTTGTGATTAAAGGGAAAAGGATTCTGTTACCCGCTGCTTACAGTTGAGGCATGTGTTGACATGTGAACGGATCTCCTTGTTATCTAGTTTTTGCATTCTAGAGGTTTTTCTCCTTCATTTGTTTGTAGTTCTTTTAATTCTTTTAGACAAAAAGGAATTAAAGAATGCATGTACCTAGGTAGGGGGTTTGGCTTATAACCCTCCCTATTTATAGAAAAGACAATACAATACTTATCCCCAAGTGATCAGCTGTGCAGTTACCTTCTCGATAGACTGTCCTAGTAACTGTAGTGGACTTAGTGGTCTTGCTGGAATTATTTCAAGGCCAATCATGTTTGTCTGGTTTTAATCTGCACTTTTTCATGTTTGAATCTATAGTTCTTTCTTTAGTCTGTTGCTGAAATTCTAATTTGTGTCGTACTCATTTTGTTAGCTGATGACAACACTTCAGTACTCATGGAACTGCAGCCTCTTCCAGATGTTGCCAAGTTTGATAGATTGCTGGTAAGACTGAGAACGAGCAACTTAATTTTTTCAATCGGTCATATTTTCTGCTTTCTGTTTCTGGCTGGCTTACTGTTTTTATTCCAATACATGCATTTAAAAGCGCCTCGTCAACTCTTGTAATAAGCTTGATATTAATGTTTCCATAAAAAGAGGTTCAAGTTTGTGAATTAAATCTTGTATAATTTGGATGAAATATGGGCAATAGAAATGGTTTTGGCAACCTCTTCCCTGTTATGAACTTAGACTACAATGTGAACCCTATCCTTGTGTGTTATAGGATGTACCGGATCCTGCTTGGTCTCTTAGCTCCGATTCTGCTACCACCAATGATAAGATGTTTTTTTCAGATGAAATTAGCTAGTTGGTAACAATCTTTAATTTAGTTAATGAACTTCTATTTACATTAATGTAAGAGTAGGTAGCTTTTGGGATCAGAATGAATTATGTGCGCATTCCTAAACAAGTCAAAATGATTTGGGGTATGTTTGGTGATGTAGTAGAAAAAAGTATGAAATAAGTTTGTATGATGAAACACATGAAGTGGCAGAAGTTTGACAGCCTAGAAAATATGTCATAAAGGGCGCGTTTTGTGGATACAATGAATCATTAGAGGGTTCTAAACAGGCTCAACCTAGTTAGCCCGCTCTGAAATTGTTTGGTTCATGATTTTACCTTATAATGTCTGGATTCTTTTATATATGCCCATTTGATTTTGAGAATAGGACTGAGAGAAGTTCTGGCATGCGTGATCACATGAAGTTATGCATGTATATACTCCTGTCTTTTAATTGAAGCTTTATGGGAAACCTACCTTTTATCAAAGATTTATCCTCTTGAATTGTATGCTTATATGCTCCCTTTTTATTCCAAATTGCTAACATGTGATAGTTAATGATTTCTTTCAATTCGAGTTGTCCTTTTGTATTAGCATATATAAAAAGTTTGTTTTATTGAAACAATAGCAATTATTTCATTGTTGTCATCATTTTGTATGATTCAATTGCTAATAAAAATCGTGCTATGTAGTTGAAGATTAAAGAAAAGAATCAGATCATTGGTCATGGTAAAAAACAAAGGTCATTTTAATTTTGTTTATTTGTAGATCGAACTTACTGGTAGTATATCTATTTTATATGATTTTCATCACTCTATTCAAAAACGATATTTAGACTAAGAAGCTTGGTAAAGAATAATCAACGGTATAATACATATGAAGTTCGCACACTACTATGCTTATTATCCTTGACATTGGTTGATTTCTGTTTGACTTTCATAGTCAACCGATCAACTTATCAATATCCTTCTTGTACAATTATTTTGCTGGTGGGATTGTTTTGAGATTCGCTATGTACCTTATTAGGTGTTTCATCTGTGATTATAAAACAATGATGTTAAAGAATGGATATTTATGGTGCTTAACGAGACTTTTAATAGCCCTTATTCCTTTTGTGCATATGCAAATTTACACATTACTATCCTTTTCAAAATGATCAACGGTTGGTTGGATTATGTTACTGGACTTTTTTCTTGCGGCAGGTTGAAGGAAAGCACAACTTCTTTGGATGCTTTTATTTGTCTGAGAACCTTGATGTGAATGATGATTACACATTTTGGGTCCATAAAGATGACCGGGAATCTATGTCTGACCTGTCACCTGCTTTAACTGGCGCTGATCAGTTTTCTTGGAGTAAGTTGAATTGTTATCTTCGTGAAACTCAATTAGCTCCGATGCTCTCAAAAAATGACATATTCGGCTTTTCACAGGCACTGTCACTTGATAAAATTATGCAAAAACAACTTGGTTACGTGTTGTGTATTTGCATTTATTTTTATTAATTAAACTCCTATTATTTTTTGATGCAGGTGGACCACTAGATTTGTACAGTGATCAACATATATGTGTGCACTTTGGAATGTATATTGATGAGGATAAAGATCAGTGCATGAATTCTGATGGCTTTGCAAGATTCCTTGGTTTGCTGGAGTCAATTCCTTTTCATAATACTGGTCAAAATGAGCATGTGACATCAGATACAAGGTAGATTGGTTTCTTAGTGGATTTTTTATTTGCTTTAAATGTTTATCTCAATGGTGGAAGGTTGTGTGGAATTGTGTAATTAGTTGCTAATGCTGATGTTAAATGAGTAATTTGCTTTGATATCTGGCAGGTCTTTATTCATATGATAATCTAGTTATTCAAGAAGTTGGGGCTTCTCTTATCCTTGGAGCTGAAGGCACAGGGATTTGTAGTTTAAAATGATTAGATATCAAAATATTCTTTTACAAAAGTTATTTTGTACATCAGTAAGGCTTATCACTATGAAATGGTAACATATGCTTTAACCTAGTATCTTTCTACTATAAATATATGATTTTAGCTTGGACATATTTATATTCTTGTTCTTTTTGGAGGGTGTCTGCTTAGAATTTTGCTGGCGCTTAGGTCCTCTTTTTTCTCTTTAACTTAGATAAGTGATATATCCGAGATAATTATTTGCGGTCAGATAAGTTGTTTTTAGGTAGGAGGCTTGCCAGTACAAATAATGTACTAGTAGGTTTCTTGTGTAGAATCTGGAGAGTAACAATGCCTATTGACACAATTTAGAATTGTCATTGTTCAAGAAAGCCATGTTGAAGATTTCTCCATGAAATGGTGCTTTGACCTAATCCTCTGTTCCTGATTTAGGCTTTGTTTTATCCATTAGTGGTCACATTAATCTCAGTTGTAATCTTTTTACATAAAATGCCTTGATCGTAGGTACATTTTAAAGAAGAAGTTTGACCGTGGAGCATATGGAGAAGTTTGGCTTGCTTTCAATTGGAATTGTTCTCAAGTTAGGAAAGATCTCAAAAGGAGGCATGTAGAAGAAAATGTTTTGTACAAAAATGAGCGTTTGAGGGCATATGATGAAAATATAGCTACAAATGTATTTGGTGAAGATTGCAATGTTAGCTATTCTGATGACAATATGTTCATTTTGAAGCGGATAATGGTAAATAATCAAATTCACATGCTTTTCTTTGATTGCTTTCTTACATATTAGATTGTAATGTTTCCATGGATGTATAGGCACTCTACTATACGAACATTTTTAAGTAAAATGCTACATCCCGCACTTCAGTAAGGCCACAGCCATGTGTACAATATAACCTTTTGAATCTCAGATATGGCAAACAACCTGATAACAAAAAGTTTTAGCACAATTTGCTGCTATGTGTTGAAATAGTAGAATTGCAATATGCTGCTGTGGCACTACAATACTAACAGAATCATACCTCCACAAATGGGTTTCTGGTGTAACATCTTGTAAGTTTTAAATCCAATGAATCTCTACTAGCTGCTAGCTAACTACATAATAACATAACAGCAACTAAAGGTGATTATGGCAAAGAAAATGGTGATGAACTTATAGTGCAAACTAGTCTATCTGCAATGGAACTAAAATCTAAGTCACTAGGTACACCATGAGATTCGCATTCTGCTGATGATGTAATGTCTGAATTGTGCCACCATATAGGAACAGAACTCATGCTGTATATCTCCAATTCATTTTGAATTTGGTACATGGCATCTTAAAGCTTCACCTAAGTCCTTATTTGATCCTCATACTTAATTATTTTTCATTTCTTTTGAGTGATAGAAGAGAGGTTCCACATTTTATGAGAAAACACCTGCTGGAAGACCTCAGCCGTTTTTGTTGGCTTGCATATAAAAGTGAGAGATTAAATCTTTGTGTTGGGAGTCAAAAAACAATAAAATGCACTTCTGCGGAGATGTTGACGTTGCAATTATTGTAATTGAATCATTTAACATTGTTATTACAAAGTTAGCAAGTCATAATTTTTTTCTTATTGCAAGGGATTGTAATCTGAAAAATCATTGCATGATCTTGTCTCATTTGTTATTGTAGTATGTTTTTTTATTTTTCTCTTCTTTTTTGGCTGGAGAATGTTATAACTCGTACAGATTTTGATACATCAGAAGGTGCAGTTGTTGATCTCCCTTGTGTTCTATTATTGATTTATCATGGTTATCTATCAATTGTTATATTATAATGGCATTTTGGTTTTGTGAAATGGGAATTTTTCTGAGTTATTATAATCATCAAATGCTTGATTTATCAAATTCACTGGTTTCTGTGAACAGGTGGAAAGGGGAATTGCTGCTTACTTGAGTGGGCTACGGGAGAAATATTTTGGCGAAGTTTTTTTAAATGCCTCCAATTCTCTACAAGGTTCATCATCTTCTGGAGAACCAGATTTTGTCTGGAAAATATCACAATGCAATGCGCATGGCTTAACAATTGTAAATGAATCAGTTAAACAAGAAACTGAGGAACCCCCGAGTCCTGAGGATGTAATTTTTAGGGAAAAAAGACTGCATGGAGCTGCCTATGAAGAAGGATTGAATCATATTGCGAGATATGTTGAGTCTTTTGAGTCACGATCTAATGAGATATGGCTTGTATTTCGTCATGAAGGTATTTCCTTGTCAAAACTTCTGTATACTGCTGAAGAAGTGGTGACTGATGCTGACAAAGAAAGAAGTGAGCCTGGGAAGCGAGTTCAGATATTGCGACCATCAAGATGGTGGCACTGGTTGAAGACTACAGAAGCAGGGCAAGAGGAATTTCGTAATATAATATGGCAGTTGGTATGCTAATATATTCTGCTTAATTAGCACAGCAATTAACAGAGCATTCTTAGATACTGCATTTGTTGCTTATTGCGCATACATAAAGCTGTCTCAAAACAAATTGGTTATGAGTACTGCCGGGAAGGGAGTGGGCGGCGGGCCGGGGGGGGGGGGGGGTTGTAGAAATTTGGAATTGGGGATTAAGTATAAAAGGGATTGGTGATTAAGTGTGGAACAGAATAAGTACTTCTCACCAAACAACCTCGTGACATAATTTCTTATGTTTTTCTTAGTTGATGGCGCTTAAGTCCTGCCATGACCGCAACATCACTCACAGGGATATCAAACCTGGTAAGAAGACGTCTGAGGTTATGCAGTGGGTTTTTATACTTTACACAATCAAAAGCTAATTGAGGAAGTTATATGTTTCTTGCAAGAAAACATGGTAATATGCTTTGAAGATCAGGAGTCAGGAAGCTGCTTGACAGGAATTCCAAATAGTGACAAGAATTACACTACTAAAATGTACTGCTTATTTTATGTTATCATTGTTGTGTTTTGCTTTCCTGGTTCGTTATAAGTGTTTGCTGAATCTTCTATTGTAGTGCTGCAAATTACAGAATTTTTAACTTTTGTAGCTTATGGTATAGCACATCCGCTTAATTTGGAACCTTGTCTGATGTTTTTTTATACTGATATTTCTAGTATACCTTTCAATGCACTATCATTAAATTGGGGGGCATGTTTGGTCCAGGAATGGTTCGGCTTTGGTAATCTGTGTCGAAAACATGATATCAGATGCATTGATGTTGCAACACCTGTTTGATGATGTGTAATGGAATGTTGCAAGACCTTTTTATGCTCTCAGACTAGTTTTTTGATGCCTTTTCCCTATCAATTGCAGGCGCATTATTGACTTCGGTAGTGCTGTGAATGATTTCACAGTGAAGCATTTATATGGGTCTGTTGGACCTTCTAGGTATTACATTTTTTCCTGTTGGCATATTGCTTTACATCTTTCCAGTGTATTCCCCAGGTCTTATGCAGAGGAATGGCAAGCAAGTACAAACTAGAAAGTGGCTCAAAGATCCTAGCTGTATATAATGCACTTTTTAGGCCAATGCATGTCCAGCACCTCAAATTCTATGAACCCTCCTCTGCTAAAGCAGAGCCTGCAAACTTTTTAAATTAACATAAATTGGGGCCCAGGGCAGCTGTTGCACTTGACTAATTATTTACCTTTACGTGATAATTGTTTATATTATGCTGAAAATTTACATTGGTGGAGTGTTTGAGGTCTATTTTCATCTTCCTGATCTTTTTTCAGAGAAATGTTGTCATGGGTTAGAATCACCAACTTTCTCCCATTTTCATGTCAACCTTATGTGCAGATGTACTCTCTCGGTTCTTGTTGCAGTATTTAACTAATACTTACTTTTCTATCTCATAGTGCTGAACAAACTTCTGACTATGCTCCGCCGGAAGCTTTTCTAAATGTGAGTTGGTATCGGGGGCCATCAAGTGTCACTGCAAAGTATGTTGAATTTCTTTTTTCATTAACTTTTGCTTTTTCATATTTAGTTTTCAGCAAGATGATGACATATGATTAATTGAATACTTCTAAACTGATTTCATTTTTCTTTCTCTAGATCAATATACCCTCCTCTGTTACAGGCTATTATTTCTTTTCACTGGCTGAAAAAATCTTGCCATATAACTGCGTATTGAATTCTGTAAGCTTTAGTACGTGAATGGAATTATTATTTTGTGTTTGTGATGAAATAAAATAGAAAAATAACGTTAGAGTCCCATTCTTCCATAAATCTCTACAGTCTAGTGAGTTTAATTTTTAGTTTTTATCTTAATGTTGTAGCTTGTTGGAAGGTATCTTTATTTTAATTTAATTGGGCTGTGATGGATTCCCACTGACACAAAAGGAGATGTGATTTTTCTATTGAGATTGAATTATGGAAGAAATTATAAACACTGCACCAAATTGTCGAGTGGAGATTGTTGAAGAGAACTATATATAATTCTCTCTCTATGTTGGGTCTCAGTATTTATAGTTTTTCTCTTACTTGAGGGTGTTGCCTCTAGTTTTATAACATTGGTTGGCTGGTGTGTATGGTGTGTATAATAGTTCATTTTTGGCTTAAAGCCATTCTGAACTTACTTTGTAACAAAATGGAACAATATGAAAGGAGATCAAAAGTCGATGAAACTTCGGATATGAATGGTTAATTTGGACACAGTTGAACTTATGCTTTATATCTCTCAGAATTACTAATACTTAAGTAAGATTGGTGCCGCTCACTTGGTGTTAGCGATTACCAAAGAGCTTATTAGCAAGTTGAGGATAATGAAATAATTGTGATACTAAGAATTATATAATGCATCTTATACCCATTTATATCCAATAAGATTGATTTTCTAAGTGCTGCTTTCTTGGATAGGTATGATATGTGGAGTGTTGGTGTGGTAATCTTGGAGTTGATTTTAGGATCGCCAAATGTGTTTCAAATAAATTCTATAACTCAAGCTCTTCTAGATCAGCACCTCAAGGGTTGGAATGATAGCTTGAAAGAGCTTGCTTACAAGTAAGTTCAAAGTATTATTTTTGTCAGCATCATTGTAAGTCCGTCAAAACACATTGTTGGGTTCTATTGATGACTGTTCATTTTACAAGTGCTGTTTGTGATCCATTATGACTGAAATTTGATTCAATTCTAACTTCTGTAACAGCTTTTCTATTTATACCCGAGGATACATATTTCTGACTGCACAGATTCACATGTAATGCTATTAAATTCTCAATGCTTAACTTCAGTGATTGAAAATGGAATAGATTATAAATATCTCTCACAGAGTGCACTTTTCCACTTTTTTCATTTCTCACTTAATGACGAGTGAGTTTCTAGTGGCTAGGCATTTGTAATGGTCGGTGATTATGACAGTCAGTTTATAATAGCTGGCGTGTTGGTTTGATCACATAATTTTACTGGTGATGTTTTTTTTTTTTTTTTTTTGTGGATGGCTTTTTACATTGGCAGCTTCAAATTATGGAAATTCCAGAGGGTCGCTTAGCCTTTTTGGACGAACTAAAAGAGTTGCTACAACTCAAAATGCCAAACTAAATGCTTTATGCTGTAACCCCATGAAAAGAGAATTTCAAAATGAAAGCAACTAACAGCCCTAACACCCCATCATTTGTTTGAAGTTTTGAAGTCTAAATAGTTTCTGATGAGCTGGTGTTAGCACTAACTAACGAGAGACCTAAGAGGATTATTAGGCTGCCAATTAGATATACAGATTAAATATATTTCATTTTTTCAGTATACCTACTTATTTTATTTTATTTTTCTTGTTATTTATTTTGGCTTGTTGCAGATTTTGCCCTTCTCTTTTGGGGAGGATAATTCTCTAGTTTTATTAGGAAGTTGAGGGGACTTTTGTGAATCATCTTGGCGTTGTAGAATAGAATTTTCTGCAGAAAACTCTGTTTTTCTTTGCTGCAATTGTGCACAAGGACAGAGTAACATTTTGTTGAGCTTGTGACATTTGACTCTCTATCTTGCTGTCTATTTCCTTATAGCTTTCCTTTGGTACTTTGCTTTCCTTTGCAATCGGATACCATCAGTTTTAAAATAAGGAAAAGTACATTTTACTTATCACTATTATGGCACTATGCATAGCAAGTTTTTCATTTATCCATATCTGATGAATTTTATGGCATGGGGGGGGGGGGGGGGGGGATCTAGTAGTTAGGGTATGCAGCTTTTAGATTAGTGAAAATGAATCTTATCACTGCCCTTTGTTGTAGTTGGTCATTGGGACCTCTAGTGACGATCATTGATATGTCCTTGTTGCCAGACTTAGAGCTTTGATGGAAATGTGCATCTTAATTCCTGGAATTTCCTCAAAGCTTCGTCAAAATTGGGGTACAATTGGCCAGGTGAGTTCTTTTCCTCATGAATTCTTTTCATTAGCCTACATGTTTTATGCAAATTTGGGGATTAATTGGTGTGGCCCTTTTGTCTTAGTAAACATCCAATTTATGCTTTCTGTTGTGATCGTCGCTAGAATGTCTTTTCAACACTCAATAAATCAGAAGAACAGTGTTTGTCTTGCCATTAGTTCATGTAGAATGCTTAGTATTGGCTTATAGGATGTGACACGTGTGAATTTCGAAAACTTCATAACTGAGTAGCTTAAATGATATTCGAACATTATCTATCCGAGGATGATCCATTTAATACGCTTTTTATATTGTCCTTAGATTTCTTTGTGCCATACATGAAGCAGTGTATTTTTCAACTTGATATTTGTTGATACTGGAGAAATTATAGCAGCATGGATTGGATCTTCAATCTGGTATTGTTGATGCTAAGATAATCTTATGGCCATATATGACCCATGAATAACATGAAACTCCTAATTTGGTGGAAAGAGGGGTAAAAATTGTTTGATACAGCTAATAGATTGTTTGCATTGTTATGGTATGAGATGGTGAGTACGAGAAATTGGTAATATGGTGCATCTTTTATGATTTTATTAAGATATGATGTATAGAAAATACATCACCATCTTTCATTTGCATTTGTGTTGTAGAAATAAGTTTGAGGACAAATATTTCACCTACCTGTTGTTTATTGTTTTCATATGTTGTAGTTTGTCTTCTCTTCACTCCAACACCCCCCCTCATCTAGTCTTAATATCTATGCTAAAATCCGTATTTCGTCAAAATCTGATGTAGGAGAATGATGTACATTAAATTTTCTGAGTGCTTTGTAAATCTTGTCACAAAGTCAACCAAAGGTGATTAATCCGATAGATAAACCAAGCAGCCTAATTACAGCAGACATCAGCCCTCTATATGAGTGCATACTCCTATTTTAGGTTCCAAAACTTTGGGATTTCATTATGGGAATTTATATTATGAGTCACTGAAAGTTGTATATGTGCACTTAAAGAATGGATGTTTGCTGTGCTTGGATACAGACTTCCAGTTCACCAGTTCCCTGGAAATGCTCTGAAGACTATTTCTCTTCTCAAATACGGAGTAGAGATCCTCTTAAATTAGGGTCAGACTTTAGCTTCTCTTTCCCTCATTGGTGCATGTTTATTAATGAGTGAGCCACTGCTGTTTCACTTCTCTTTTCATGCAATTTTCTCAGGTTTCCAAATGTATGGGCTTTGCGTTTAGTACGCGACTTATTACGGTGGGATCCAGTAAGTTTGCTCTTAAGAGGTTTAGTTTTCAATTTACTTTTGAAAAAGCATCCCCCTGGATGTTTCAATGAGCACTTAGATACTAATCCATATGATGCATATGGTATCTGTAAGCTGTTTCCTTTTTCCAATCTGGAGTGACTTGACATGACTCTATACTTTGAACTTGTCTGTGCATGTATGAACTTTTTACCGATGGATGTGGATCAGGAGGACCGACTTGGTGTTGATGATGCACTGAGACATCCTTATTTTTCACCACCTTCTTGGAAATCGGCTCATGCAGAAGTCTAGGTTTGTTTGGCTTCACCATCAGTTGTGCTGAGTTCTATGTTTGGGGTGGGGGGGCGGTGTCCCTTGCCATCCTTTTGTTCAGAAGGAAGAAGAGAAATGGATACAATAAGTTCCATGTAGTTTCTAAACTTACATTAAATACGTAAAGCTGTGCTCATTTTTGGTCTTCCTTCTGTCTAAATCGCAGGTTCATCACCTCCGCAAAGTCAATTTTTTTACACTTTTTACCTCTGGAGGATCAAATGTGAAAAGAATTAGCAGCATAGCAATTCGTCTCATTGATGGGTTGGCAAATTGTGGAATCTCAATTTTAGTCAGTAATCCTTTGCCTATGAGAGCAATGGTTGGCTATCTATCTAGCTTATAGCTTCCAACTTGCTTTGGTGGTTATTTCCCTCCCATGCTCTATCCCCTGCTACGACCAGCCATGGAGCCCAATAGAAAGACAGCAATTCGGAGGGCCTTGCTTTCAAGCTAGCTCAAAATCTGGCAATCAATATCCTCCAATGTTGCTTTATTCGACATGAGCTGCTGGATCAGATTATAGTAGTTGATTTAACTACAGTATAGTTGCTTCAGCACATATATCTTTCTTTTTGCTGTGTGACCAGGCAGAAGTGAATAGAAAAGTAAGCAGGGCGTGGCAAACTAGTCTTCTGAAAGCTACAGAGAAATGGGGAGGAGACAATAGAGGCCGATGTTGAATCCAAGCTCACTCTCATGATCTTCATGGTTTCCTTCAAATACTCGGCCATGTCTTCGAGGTTTGCAGATATACATTTTCAATTAATTTGCATATATTATTCTTCATTGTAAAGTCTGCATCATATCAACTCTTTGTGGTTTTGAAATTGTTGTGACCTCTGTACCATTATTTGCTCTTAGATGTGGTTTTTTTGGACTTCTAAGCAAGCAGGTGGCACATTCATTATTTGTCTATAGTCATTCTTGGGGGGAAAGATAGCAACTTCTGGAATGAGTGATCCAAATTTCTTATCTTACAAGAATATATTGATGAAAGGTTGACTAGAACAACACTGCAATGATCAACATTCTGACATCCCCATTTAAGTTTCCACTATACACAGGAGACACTCAAGGTTAATAAATTTGGCCAATTGTTTTAGTTTTTTATTCATTTTGTTCGTCATGAAACAAAGATATTAATGTATTTGATTAGAATTAATTAAAATGATCTCTCCTAAATAAATTAAATTACTAAATGTAACCTTCCCTTTTTTTTTTAATAGGAACATCAATTTTCTTTTATTATAGGAACATCAGATTGGTGAACATGGAAAGGCATATAGGATCATCATTTAAGTATATAAAAATTAAATACCCATTCCTATAATAAATTAAGTTCTAAAATGAGATGAACATGGAAATTCTTATGGTAACAGGAGAAGAGGTCTTGTAAATGTACAATATTCACCTTTTAAATATTTTATTTTTTTAACAGAATGAAATATTTGACAATTATTCAAGTAATTATAAAATTATTCATCACTTTGTTCTTATAGGGCCCATACATGACTTAAAATATTAAATGATATTATAGTGTTTTTTTAGGAATGACAATAAGATGGATTTAGCCAAAATTAAAGTTTGTTCTTCTTAAAATTTTTAGGATTTGAATTTCTTAAAATATAAAGAAAATTAAATGAAACAAGTTGAAAAATTTAAAAATAAAACGGGTTTGGATTTCAGCCTATTTCATTACTATCCCTAAATTTCTTATTGCTGGTTAACACTATGCTTTGATGCAAATATGTACTTTTTGCAACGCTAATAGTAGTAGAAAAAGACTCTGTATTAACTTTGTTTTTTTAAAAAAAAAAAAAACTGAAATAATCAATTATATTTGACATACAATATGACCATAAAGCAAGCTGATTCAATTTGACACAAATTTTGGAGATGCTTTTCTAATTGACACCACAAGATTCCAATGGTATGGGACCCTCCATAACTTTGCTTTTTGTCTTTTTTTTTTTTTGAATGAATTACACTTCTTTCTGTTCAAATACTTTACTTTTCACCAAACTCTTCACAGTTTTGAATCTATCTTTTACTTAAAACATACATTTTGTAGATCTAATTTGATAAGACAACCTTCGAGTTCTGTAGAGGTTCAAAAAGTCAAATTATTTGAGAAAGTAATTGGTACAAACAAGACTAGTATTACAAATTAAGAGCGATCCTATATATTACCAATTAGGCTTCATAATATTCATCTTCATTAATTTTGATAGAAAAATAATATGCCCTTTAATAATTTTAATAGATTACTACATTTCAAATCATAAAAAACAGTGAATAATTAATTGACTATATTATACATAACATTCCATTAAAATAAGAAATAATAGGATTTTTTTTTTTAAAAAAAGTCATGGAATTAATCACTATCTAACTCTTCATCTCATCACTTTATATAGTAAGAATCCTTCTTGATATGGTAACTATTGATCATTAAAATCCAACCAAGTGATTTCATCGCCTTTATTTATCAAAATTAAAAGAGATGATAAAAAGTTAATGAATTAAAATGTGATATTGATATATAGTACCATGACTTGAATTAAAGCTCTTTTACTTCTTTAATCATTTTATGGTGCCAAACTTTTGAATTTTTTGTGTCTTTTTTCAAAATAAAGAGTCCCATGATTTCATTAGAGTCAAGTGATGCTAAGATTCTCCAGCACAATTTGACGCTAAGGTTACCTTTGAATCAAAGAAATTGAACTTGATTTAGGAAAATGCCTTTATGTTTAGTAAATTTCAAATTTATCACCGATTATTTAAAAAATAGTTTAAAATAAAAACTTAATTATTTAAAATTTATTATAATATAAAATTATTCAAATAAATTTATTATTGTAATTTTAAAATACTTAACTTTAAATTCATGAATTCAAAAACAACTTTCATATTGGAGGACCGCATGCTTACCTTTGCCAGCATATAAACAACTTGACATGAATATTATTAGCTGTATGCACATCCTAAAACGTCGTCGTATGCGCCTCCGTGTTTAAAACGACGCCATTTTACCTGTCACTCGAGATCACATTATTTTTCAATATTTCCTATATTATTCCAAGTTTTTATTTTTTCAAAATGTTTCATTTGTTTTCTTTTTCCGACTCCCACATGCAGTAAGGTTGCAGCCTTTCTGTCCAAACGGATATAAAATAAGTGGAAAATTTAAAACCAAAAAATTAAAAAGAGAGAATGAAAGAAGAGAGAGAGACAGGAAAAGTGAAAACTTTTCTTTTACCAAAACGAAAGAAAGAAAAAGTGAAAGACTGTTGTGAAGTTTTTCTTTTGGATTCCACTCCATCGCTTTGATCCACACGCTGCTGCTCAGTTCCCGATTCTTGGTTTCTGATTTTTTGGTTTTTGAAATCGAGACCGGAAAGACTAGTGGCTTCGGTGTGGATTTTGGTTTAGTTACTCGCTATTTGGTGGGTTTGTTTATTTTTTGTTGTTATTAGGAGATTTGTTGGCTAAATGTGGTTTTGGTTACATTTCTGGTAGAGATCTTACGTAATTTTAGTGGGTTTTTGGAATTTTCAGTTGCTTTCCGGTCTTCTATTTATGCTGCCCAGGTTCTTCCCGAAGTTAAAGTTAAAGGGTTCAAGTTTTCTTTTATTTAATCTTATGATTATATGAGTCGAAAAGAACCCTCTTTTATTGTTGGAAAATCTCTGATGATTTATTGAGAATTGTTGGGAGGCCCCAACTTTAAGTACTGTTCGTTTGAACTTATTTGAACTCTGTTGAAAAGTTTGTATTTTGGGTGCTCGGGAGAGCGTTTCAGCTTAGGAGATAGTGGTTGTTAAGTGAAGGAATTGCATTCTTTTTACATTTTTGTAATTTCTTTTTGCTCTTCAAAATTTTAAGGGAAAAATCTATCTTGCTATTGTGGAGATCTGGGACCTGTTTCATCTTTTTTGTCCCATGAGGACTCTTTTTCCTTCGGATTCTTGTAAGGAACCACTGCTGAACGCTATCAATCCTCAGTCATGGCTCCAAGTTGAAAGAGGCAAGCTTACAAAACTTGCACAGCAGTCTCCGTCTTCAATGTATGTAGTCTGTCTATGTTTCTTTTTTTGTGTGTGTGACTAAGCTTATTAATTGAGTGTTAAGCTCCATTCATTTAATGTGTTTAAATATTGAACAAAATTTTGCCATTTTTTGTAGAGAATCTCTTATCAAGGTTCCTGAACCTCCAATTCTTCCACTCTATAAGCCTGTTGATTATGTTAAAGTTTTAGCTAAAATTCACGAAGAACTTGAGTCATGTCCCCCGACAGAGAGGTCGAATCTTTACTTGTTGCAGTATCAGGTCTTTAAAGGCCTTGGAGAAGCAAAATTGATGCGCAGGAGCCTTCGCTCAGCTTGGCTGAAGGCGAGCACTGTTTATGAGAAACTTGTCTTTGGGGCATGGTTGAAGTATGAGAAGCAAGGTGAAGAGATCATATCTGACTTGCTATCCTCTTGTGGCAAATGTGCTAAGGAGTTCGGACCTATAGACATTGCCTCTGAATTTCCTGTAGATGAAACTCCAAGCTTTGCTGATATGCTGAATGACACGCTTTCTTCGTGTGTTGTTTCTTTTCAAATTGGAGACGAGAAAATAACTTGTGACAGACGTAAGATTGCTGGACTTTCAGCTCCATTTCATGCCATGCTCAATGGGTGTTTCACTGAATCATTTAGTGACAACATTGATCTTTCTGAAAACAACATTTCTCCTTCAGGAATGAGAGCAATCAGTGAATTCAGCAAAACAGGAAGTTTAAGTGAAGTGCCCCACAGTCTTTTGTTAGAAATATTGGTATTTGCAAACAGATTTTGCTGTGAAAACCTGAAGGATGCTTGTGATAAGAAACTTGCTTCTTTGGTGTCCTCCAGACAAGATGCAGTGGAACTCATGGAATTTGCTCTTGAGCAGAATTCTCCTGTACTGGCTGCTTCTTGTTTGCAAGTGTTCCTACATGAACTTCCTGATTCGCTGAATGATAAGCAGGTGGTTGAACTGTTAAGCAGTCTGGATAGGCAACAAAGGTCAATAATGGTTGGGCCTGCCTCCTTTTCTCTCTATTCTTTGTTGACGGAAGTTGCCATGGATTCTGATCCCTCCTCAGACAGAGCTGTTCTTTTCTTAAAGCAGTTAGTAGACTGTGCTGGAAGCAGCCGGCAGAAAATGGTAGCGCTTCATCAGTTGGGATGTGTTAGATTATTCAGAAAAGAATGTGATGAAGCAGAAAAGTTGTTTGAGGCTGCTCTAAGTGAAGGGCATGTTTATTCTGTTGTTGGCTTAACCAGATTAAGTCACATCAAGGGGCATAAAGATTGGTCTTATGAAAAGATCAGCTCTGTCATATCCTCTTATACTCCACTTGGATGGATGTATCAAGAGAGGTCATTATACTGTGATGGCGATAAAAGGTGGGAAGAACTTGAGAGAGTGACTGAACTGGACCCAACCTTGACGTACCCCTACATGTATCGAGCTGCATCCTTGATGAGAAAACAGGATGTTCAATCAGCCCTTGCAGAAATCAACAGGGTTCTTGGATTCAAACTAGCATTAGAGTGCTTGGAGCTACGCTTTTGTTTCTATCTTGCTCTTGAGGATTACCGATCAGCTATATGTGATGTTCAAGCTATTCTTACGCTTTGTCCAGATTATAGGATGTTTGATGGGCGAGTTGCAGCTTCCCAACTTCGTGTCCTTGTTCGCGAGCATGTTGAGAATTGGACAACAGCCGATTGTTGGCTGCAGCTTTATGATAGATGGTCTTTAGTTGATGATATTGGATCACTATCTGTAATATATCAGATGCTCGAGTCTGATGCAGCTAAAGGCGTCCTATACTTTAGACAGTCTTTACTTCTCCTCAGGTAACTTTTGCCATTAATCTTCTTTTGACAATTTGACATCATATATCTTACAAGCAAATAATGCAAAATATCTTGATTAAATATTAGTGCGCTCTAATAGTCTCACAATTTTTTTTTTTCTTTCCAGCATTACTGCATACAACACTAATCAAACCTTTTTCATTGGTAAATAGGAAGCAGTAGTTGTGAGCAAACCATTTAGGCTTTAACACTAATCCTTTTCCCTCCCCCCAAAGGTATGCTACATTCTGACAAGAACTTTGTTTGCACTAATAAAATTGATCCAGACACCAATATACATGTTCAAACAATGAAAAAGTCTAGACATGGTAGTTTTAAGCCTTCATTTTATTTTTTGGGTTTCTAAAGTTGTGATATATTAGGAAGTGACTAGTAATAAATGGAAATTCTTACAAAATTCTTTGTCTTGCTATTTTCTCTCTCCTGTTTGAATGTATGAAACAGATACAAATGGAATGCTAAATTTTCCCATTTCTTAATCATGCATCAATTGGGTGGAAAATTGAAATAGCGTAATTCTAACATTATTTTATTTGTGATCAGACTCAATTGTCCTGAAGCAGCGATGAGGAGTTTGCAGCTAGCTCGGCAGCATGCATCAAGTGAACCTGAAAGATTAGTTTATGAGGGATGGATCTTATATGATACTGGTCATTGTGAAGAAGGGCTACGGAAAGCTGAGGAGTCTATTAATCTCCAAAGATCCTTTGAAGCTTTTTTCTTGAAAGCCTATGCTTTAGCTGACTCTAGTCAGGATCCATCTTGTTCGTCCACTGTTGTATCGCTTCTTGAAGAAGCTTTGAAGTGCCCTTCAGATAGACTTCGCAAAGGTCAGGTATGGTACTTTTTCCCTTTGGTAATTGGAAAAACTCGAAGACAGTGAAGTTTCACTTGTGATGCAAAACTCTAGCCACTGATTGGTTTATTCTTGTGTGGCTGAGTTAGTTTTTCGTCTTGTACACCCAAAATATTGGATTTTACTAGTCAATATGAGAAGTCCAATTTATGTGAGAGCTTTCTGGAGAACAATTATAATTGTGGGTGCAAGTAGGAGGCACCAGAGTTTTGTTATTATAAATGTAGCCTGGAGTACCAATTTGGATAGCCATGAATGTTGCTATAATTTAGTAAATAGTTTTTTATTGGACATCAAAAACAACACAAGCATGTGTAATGTTGGCGATTGTTGATTTTTGCCTGCCCTGACCTTTGAGTGTTTGGATCTGCTGCCATATCTGGAAGAGAATTTCTTTTGCCCTTTTAAGGGATTCCTCTTCTGAAGACTACACCAAAAACCATAATCTTAGCTCAAGTAGTTTTGAATAAAACCTCCCATTGGCTTGTCAAATTAGGTCTTGGATGTCCTTATGTCATTATATTTGTTTGCTTAGTGTTGACTATGATGTTTTCTTGCTAACAAAGATGATGGCTTTTGTGTTCATTTCTTCACTTGATATTTTCTCCTAAGCTCCTAATTGTTGTATAATAAGGTATTAGGCTCTATACCAACTTTTCTAATAGTTTCTGTTTCTCACTCACTAGGCCCTGAACAATCTTGGAAGCGTCTATGTTGATTGTGGTAAGCTAGATGCTGCAGCTGATTGCTATATCAATGCCCTCAAAATCCGGCATACCCGAGCACACCAGGGCCTTGCTCGTGTCCACTTTCTGAGAAATGATAAAAATGCTGCGTATGCTGAGATGACGAAACTGATTGAGAAGGCAAGGAATAATGCATCTGCTTATGAAAAGCGGTCTGAGTACTGCGAGCGTGAACTCACAAAGGCAGATCTTGAGATGGTAACTCGCCTAGATCCTCTTCGGGTTTACCCATATAGATATCGAGCCGCAGGTCAGTTTCCTTCACAATCCTATGAATTGCCTAGTCTCCTTTCCCTTCTGTTCAGCCTGCTAAATTTCATCTTATAGCTAACATTTTGGGTTAGATAAGCACATTGGCTCTTGTGTTTAATGGATTTCGTCGCCTGACAAATGCCATGTTTATGTCTGACCATCACTCTCGAGTGCATGAAATGTGAGACTGTCTCATCTGTGGATTTGTTGAACTTCACCCATGAAAAGGATAGATACATTTTCTTGGTGAACTTACAGTAGTTACTAATGTAGACAAACCTGGAGTTTTCCATGTTAGTATATATTCAAGACATATGTGGCAATGTCTGTTGTGTGCAGTCTTGATGGATAACCACAAGGAGAAAGAAGCCATCGCAGAACTGTCGAGGGCTATTGCATTCAAGGCAGATCTTCACCTTCTTCACCTCCGTGCTGCATTCCACGAGCACATTGGCGATTTCATGGGTGCGTTGCGAGACTGTCGTGCTGCTCTCTCAGTCGACCCTAATCACCAAGAGATGTTAGAACTTCATAGCCGTGTGAACAGCCAAGAGCCTTGAGACCAAGACAAGGAAAGAGCTCGAGGGAAAGAGAATATGCCATATGAGAAAGTAAATTATGAAAAAATTTATTCAAAAAAAATACCATTAGCTTGTAGCTTTCAGTGTACACCTGATAGTGCCTCCTTAACGTGTCAACAATCTTGTATCATCTCCCCTCTTTTTCTCTTTTCCTTTTCCGGATTTTTGTATACTTTTGAAATTTTTTGTCAATATAATTTTATTATCAGATGCAAAGTTGATGATGCCCTTCCTGTCGATATGAACCCCAACCAATACCAACCCCCCCCCCCCCCCACCCCCTTCCAAACCCCTCAAAAAAACAAAAAAAAAAAAAAAATGGAGGCTTTCAGTTTCATGATTATTAAACTAGGGAATGATGAAACCATGGTAAACCTGTATTATAAAAGTTAGCTGATTTAAAGAAGAAATAATTCTGGTGTAAAACCTTAAACTATCAGAAAATAAATTATTTTCGATAATTCTATAAGTTCAACATTAATTACATTTATATTTCCAGCAGCACCTGACCTGCATGCTAAATTTTTGGACAGAGATACACTTCTATTTAAACCATCCAATATCAAATAGTTGATCAAATATGGTTTATCATCCAAAGTTTCAATATTTGGATTTTAAAAGGGATTCTGTACGAATAAAATAATATACCATTGAGCTTTTCTTTTTATATGTATATATATACCATTGAACTTTATTAATAATAATAATATAAAAATATATGAATTTGTATCTTAGATGAATTGAATAAATCAATTCCGTGTTTGCTCCTTCATTGATCATATTTTTCAATCAAATATAAGTTTCTAAATAAATGGGACCGAATTTAAACTAACCAAATTAATGTACCGAGTACGATGCTTTAGTTCTTAGAAAGTATTTGGGTAAATTTATGGCTCTTTGAGTGTTTTAAGATGTCCTAAATTGTTTGATAAAATTTTTAAAAGAGGAACTTATAACCTCCTAAAATAAAATATTTGTATTTTATAATATTTTTTTCTAACTTATTTTTAAAATTATTAAAAAATAATTTTATCTATATAAATTATAAAATTAGCATTATAAACATCTTATAAATTCAATAATTTTATTTTATCCATATATTTCAAGTACTTATCATTAAAATAAGAATAATATCTTAAAACATCTTATATCATATAAAAATTTATAGGGTTTCTTAAACAAGTTTATCCGAGTAATCTTCTTAATTTCATTCTGATTTGTGATTGAGTTACTCTCCTAGTTTCCTATTTGTTATTGACTTAGGTAATTGGAGAATTTTTACTTTTATTTATTTTATGGATGAAGGGAAAATAAAAAAAAAGGGGGTTGGGGAACAACCTGTAGTTTACTCTTGGCTGTGACTTACAAGAATTCCCTCCAAATTGAGCCATAATTAGGTCCAAAACCGAACCACTTCATCCCGTCAAAATGGTAGCCGCTCCACCATAAAGAGAGAGGGCATTCTAATGTTGTACAATCAATGTTGAATGTAGATCCATTCTGTTACAGGTGAAAGAACCAAGAATTTCAACGACCAAAAGTGGAACCACCACGCCAACCAGCACTCTAGGTTTGTTTGTGTAAAACGCCGGAAAAACACCTTGCCTGCTTCCTGTTTTGTGGGTTCTTGACGTGTGAGCAGTGCAAGAACATGGTGGTATCAGAAAACTTAAATATTAATCTATCTTTCACACACACATACACTTGCATGCACTGGGATTATGTCCATTAGAATGATCATTTATTTAAAATATATTTTGAAAGATTTTACGACGGGGTTTTCCATGTAGAATCGCCAATCAATAGTTTTGCTGCAGAAGAATGGACATAAATGGTGATATGTAGAACGAATGCTATGCTGCGCGAATTTCTGTCAAAAAAGTAAACTGTAAAATTTCTGACTGAATTTTTGTATGCTATCTGTTTGTCTAATTGTCTATACCACTATTAGGGAAGGGCTATAGTTGTAATTTTTTTTATAGGTAATGGATAGACTGAGTACCAGTCTACAACTATGTTGGGACACCTCTGTTGTCACTAGTTAAGGCAACAAAATTATGTCCTGTTTTTTCGAACTTGGCTGAAACTTTTTCTCTTTAGTTTTTCAGGAGCTCAGAATATTCATGAACTTCATGATGAAAGGGCTTGCGGTTATAGTATTAGTAGGAGTTTTGTTATGCCACATGCTATATGCTGTTGATGGGGTTTCGGTGTCCTGTATGATGGCATATGAAGAAGGTGGGGCTCCTGCTGTTTTTAGCTCACCAGAGTGTCCTCAGTGGGTATTTTCTGCTGAATCTTCTAAAAACTTAACGAGGAATTGCCACTTTGCCACACTTCAGGGACATAGAGAGTATCAAGAAGACCGTGTTACATGCAATGTTGACATGAAACTACCATTTTCAGGTGACCTTAGCTTCTGTCTTTGCCCTGTCACTTATCGTGATGGTTATGTGGAACTCTTTAAGCTAGGTTGGATTATCAGAAAGATGTAGTGTAATTATTGGGAACTCTACTATTAAGCCTAAATAGGAAAAGAATTAGTAATATATCAGAATTAGATTCCAGCTGTACGCAGCAGAAGTGGAAGATTAATGAGAAAAGTTTGTTTTGATGTAAGTCATAAATGAGTTTGTGGGTTCATTTGTATATCTGTATACTTCACAAGTGTACAAGCACCTTCTTCATGCTCAGCCCTTTTATTCTTGATTGCAATTTTTTTGGAAAAACAAGCATATGTAATCTCATGAAGCTTGCCTAAATGCAGGCGAAGGTGGGCCTGAGGAGATTACTGTTGGTATTGCAGCTATATTTGATGGCCATGGAGGCGAGGAAGCCAGTGAGATGGCTTCAACAAAACTTTCCAATTACTTTTTCATGCATGTTGTGTTCACTGCATACAATCGAGCCCTTCCAAGCAACAAAGAGAATCATGAGTTACATACAATCAAGAGGTTTGGACACTGATATTGGAGAAATTAGGATTAGTTACCATTTTTAGTCGCTCAAAAGCTATTCTATGTTTTGAATATATTTCGATGATGATTGATGTGGACGATTTGGACAAAGATCTAGTTCTAGTTAAAAGTGTGGAGTTCAATGCTGAAATGCCTTGATTTATCTCCAATTTAAGAATCAACCTTCGATTATGCCTTTTTTGATTAAACTTTGAGTATTGTGCTGTTGTGGAAGGTCATCCCATGTGTGCATTAGGTGGTTGAGTCATTTTGTGTGAAATTTTTGTATTTTTAACTTGAAAAATTATCAATTTGGCTCTAGATAAGTACCATTGTAATATACTCAGTTGAGATTTATCAAATCTGATGCTTTCAAGATTTGATCGAGCGATTTTTAATTCTATCTGATCTTTCTCTTGATGTTAATGCAGTTCTCAGACGTCACCACCAGTGATTGATCATCATTCACTTCGTCCTATTTTAGAGGAAGCATTGTTGAGGACAATCCAAGATATTGATTCAGAATTTTCGAAGGTATATATATCCAATTTCCACTCCTTCATTATGTTCTAGAACTAGTAAAGTTGATTGCTTGTTTATTTTCGTCTCCAGGAAGCTTTGGACAAAGGCTATATTTCGGGGTCAACTGCCACCATTGTTCTTTTGATTAATGGTGAATTTCTGGTTGCGAATGTTGGTGATTCAAAGGCACTTCTGTGCTCTCAAAAAGTTCTCTCACACCATGATGCTGAAGGTCCAATTTTTTTCCCCTGTAGAATATCTATGAACCCTGGCTCGTTGATTGTTACCATTGGTGAAAATAATGAATTGATCGGCTATTCTTACGTTCCCATGTCTTAGATCGGATGAACCACGTTATCATCTGCATGTGAATGGAGAATGATAATGCATCATAAAGCATTCTCTTAGTTTTCATTGAAATCCTGTGACTTCTGTGATCTCTCTTTAGGTCTCTTAATTGTATCCTACTTATCCTATAGGCGGTTCATTGAGAGAAGTTTATGCTGAGGAACTGACAAGAGATCATCATCCAGATAGAGAGGATGAGAAGGCCCGAATTGAAGCAGCCGGTGGCTTTGTTAGTAAATCAAGCGTTCCTCGTGTCAATGGTATATTGGCTGTGTCCAGAGCTATCGGTGATGTGTATTTAAAAAGGTAAAGATGCATCTTCTACCCCAAGATTACCTGCAATTTCATGTGCTTCATGTAATTTTCTGCTTCGTTACTCAAGAGACTTGTGCTTTTCCCATCCTTGATTCAACCTGTCCATTTCTTTTAGCAACAGCTTATTTTTTATCAGGTATTGTTGCAACTTACCATAATCTATTGAACCAGAATGGGTTTTCTCTGTTATTTCTAGATATGGTGTTACAGCTGACCCTGAAGTCACTGGTTGGAGACGTTTTACCTCTGAAAACAGCTATTTGGTAGTATCATCAGATGGTATATTTGAGACATTGACTCCCCAGAATGTGTGCGATATTGTACACGATAAGGCATCCAAGTCCTCATCTGAACATGTTACAGCATCCTCATTACCTGACTGGATAATTCGCCATGCGTTTAGGACAGGCAGCACAGATAACCTATCAGCTATTGTGATTTCTGATCTTCATAATTGCACAGAGGGCAGATGCGATTGGGAGAGAACACCGACTCTTTAGCAATATTACACACTAAATACAGAAATGGTCAGAGATCTCAAATTTGCTAGTGATATTATCTGACCCGCGAGCTCCAATATTCAGAGGGCCAGCTACCACTAAAATCATTCCTAGGTTTATCACAATTCACAAGCGTTGCATTTATCCATATTTGTAATTTCATTGAAGGGAAATCATATGTGAAAGCATAGTACTCTGTGTCACTTTGTGATGTCTATTACAAGCCTCGTTCAGAACTACAAGCTCAAGCTTGCTAAAACATAAGTATCAAACTATTGCAGACAAAATCCAGGACGCATTAACCTCTTTCTGGTTGTTGAACTTACAACTCTGTTCGGAACTCTTAACAAGCTTAAGATAATTACTCTGGCTTCCTGCTTCTCAGTGCGTGTATCTGTATCTGTATCTGTGGGTCCTCTAAAATCCCCATTATATGGCTATAATCATCACAGAAAATGTAAAAGTGCAAGTGAACCTTTATAAGGCACTAAAAATTTCGGGGTCCAGTTTCTCGGATTGATGGGGATATAGGATATTCATCTTTAGTTCATTATCGACTCGACATTAAGGAAGAACATTTAAGCATAGGATAATCAACAGGGACTTACCTACTCAGCTGCAGTCTCTGAAATATTACCCATATCTGATCAAATTGTCAAATATTGGTTAAGCGGTCCTCAAGGGCCAATTCTACTATGAAAATGAAACTGGATTGTTATATCTAATAGAAACAAGACGCTAATGGCAAGTCATCTCCAGAAACAAACTTGTATATTGAATACGAATACAAGACATGGCATGGGGAAATTAATTAACAACTCGCGGTTCCTCCTTTGAAGGGAGATGAATAATATTGGACCAGGCGTTACATCCAGCAGCAACATCTGTCATCTCAGCGGACGAACAAAGAATGAATCCGACTCTACAGACTCACATGGTGCAAAAATTTAAGCAACCAACAAAGCTGGATCAGTCCAACCTTTTCAGTTGAGTCCACCTATAAACCTGAAAAGCAGTAGTTCATTAGTCCTTTACCATCTCAGGTTTTTAGTTTTTCTCCCTCCAAACAATTTCAGGGTATCAACCAAAAGAAAGCAATAGAAATATTTGCTAATACACTCGTCTACTAAGAACATTTCAGTGAAAAGGAGAAGCAAATAATGCAAAGATTTATATCCTTTAAAGAGAGCCTGCAGGACAGCATGTGCATGGATGGGTGGGGTTGGGGTATGACTTGGTACAAGTGTCCTTCACATGAAAAAAATGAATAAAGGAACAAATGCTGAAAATTATCCTACTTCTAGCTGCACTATCAGAAGGATCCATACTGGGGGAAGTTCAGTGATAAGCAATGTGTAGCATAAATCTTTCCGGTAAAATTTGAAGCAATTGCATAGTCTAGAAGGATTAAAAATCATATTGTACCAAAATTGTGAGCTCGTACCAAAATCAAGGAGGACAAAAGCAGCACTTGCACTCAGCATACAAATAACAACAGTCAAGGATATGAGGCTATATACATCACTTTCTAAGAGAAATTTGTAAGACATGATCATGATCACAGGGGCGGTTCATTGCAACTTACCAGTATATATGGTTCATCAATTGCTTGTTGCACAGCACCAGGAATTCAACTTAGAATGAAGTTCACAGAGTCCTACAGGGCTCAAAATTGCTAAGGATCAGAAAGATTTTATCCATCCATGAAGACAGGGCAGTTTAGTGGGTAAACTTAGGTTTATATAGGGAGAATCATTGAATTTCAAGTTTTTTCCTGCATACTTGGTCAGGTTTCCCAGAGGTAATGCGCATAAGGTTTCCGCATGAGTATATAGATTATACAGTTTAGCCAATAAAGAAGGTCTGACTTGCACAAGCATCCATGGAACCTTTTTCAGGCCTGGACAGGAATATTATGGAGAATACTCTACGGACTGAGCAGGAATCATTAAGTCTTCCAAATTTCTTAATGGGAAATGTTGCTACTCAAAAAGTCAACCAATGACACGTCATTTTGGACCCCCAGTTGGCAATCTCTTGATTCAGAGTTAATCAGCGCACACAGAGTATAAGTCAAGAAAATTGGACTGAACATTATAAGTGTTTCGTGCTCTCTTTCAAAGCTTCTTTCCTTTTGATCTGATGTGTATTAAGTTCTAAAGCAAATCTTTAGTAAATCAAATCTTGGCCAATCATATATATAAGAAACCCATTATTGAAAAGAACCATTGATGGCAAAAACAGAGGCATGTTTAAGTAAAATTAACCCAAATAACATTGGGTAGTGAAAAGAAACCTCAAGATAAAGATCTCACCTTTGTTACTCAGACCAGTGGAAAGGCAAATATTCTTTACTGAATCATTATCCACTGAACTGCACCGTGCAGGGGTAGAAGGTTGTCTGATTTGGGGTGGGGAGCATGTGTCAATTCTCGGTATTTGATTACCCATTTGATGGTTAAAGTACGTATCCAAGCTTGCACATGAGGTCATTCCTGCCTTTCTCTTGCTCTTAAACCTTCACCTAACAGAGATATGAGGAACCAAACGAGAACCAGAAGCACTTTCCAGGTTTCTTATCTTTTATGAAATACAAAACTATTCAAGATACCTGTCTTTTCTCTTCTCGAGATATCTTTGTACTGATGCTTTTCTGGTTGATGGTCCTTCCACTGCTTTGAAGAGGGAAAGATATATAAGAATGAAATTTTCTAAAGGACACAGTTCAAGGTTCATATATCATCAAGGTCCTTTCAAATTTCACGGCTTTAATTTCCCTAGATAGTTTGCAAACTTCCATTTTGACAATTACATCAAAGTCAAGCACAACATCAGCCCCAAATGCACATCAGCCCTATAACTAAGGCTTTGTCTGATGAGGCCAATCACAAAGATCAATCCCATTGCAAGACACTTGTGGGGTGAAAATATAACATGCCAAGCCTCGAGGCAAATTCAAGTGGGTTACTTAACTGCACTGGGAACTCATTAATTAGGGTCCACTGGTGAAGTTTTTATGTTTATTCAAAAACCAGTGCATGGTTCCTTGTTGGCCTCCCTTTTATTTACTAAACCAGAGCTTTGTGTTTGGTTTACTTAGTCAACCACTTATCTCTCCACATTTGATAGAATAGACAGTCCTGGAGCTTCTTCAAATTCTCCTTTCTCAACATTTCAACTTTAAAAAAAAAAAAAGGGGGAAGAAAAGTAAAAAGATCTTTCAGATGCAAAACACCACTCCAAAATTCCAAAATATTAAGCAGTTTCCAGCATAGAGTAACGTTTTACTTCTGTTACAGTTGTCCTTATGAAGATAAATAATTTCAAAAGACAGTAATTTCACATTTCTGTATAATTAACACAGGCAAATATTATCTCCTTCATCAATGATTTTAAGTACAAAAACATAACTCCCAAAGCGTCTTCACAGTTTTATTTCTATTTTTGGACTTCTATGTATTATCCTCATGGTACAAAATAACTAATATTTTCATTCTCAATTTCAATTTTTTTATTTACATCACATTTTCCAATAAATTTTCCTCCTAATACACACACTCTCCCACATTCTCCCATAACACAAAAAACAAAACCAAAAAACACCATAAAGAATTACAACTGTTCCCCTGCTAGCTTTACAATATGTTAGTCCCTAATGGGCAAAGAGTTCATGCCTCCCACGTTTACAACTATATTTCCTATAAGAAAGTAAAAATACATCCTAGCCCTGTATATTACTTAATAGAAGTAAACTAATTGAGAAATATTTTGCGGAGAAGTCTGTCGCTGATAGCAAAGATGATTCGGCATCAGCATTGTCCTAGAACACAGAGTTGAGATGTGTTTTTTGGATATGGAGAACTGTTGCAACCAATATAAGAAACTTTCATTGTGCACTCAATTTCACAAAATTTCAATATTACCACAGCATTTTTCTATTCCACCAAGCAATATGAATTTTCTCTCCAATTATGAACATGGTAAGTTTCTTTTCTCAAAGTGATTAGGAATTATTATCATTAGATTTGGACTTAAAGTGGAGATCGGCCCAAGGAAATTTAACCAATTACAACACTCTGTTGACTACTTAAAGTAAAATATTAACAGTTAGAACATTGTATACGGCATTATGTTTACCCTTTCTGTCTATTCCACATCAACATTTTTTCTTTTCTTTTTATTTTACACTTTTCACCAGAATTTTACCAGAAGGATTGAAAAATCGATCATCCATCCTTCAAAAGAATTATATGAACGTATACAAACAGTTACAAAAAGCCAAGTCCAAAACATTAGGAAGAGACAGAAGATTCATCACATTGTCAAAAATGTTATTTGGTCAAGAGGAGAGGCATAGCCATAAATCCCATGATGGTAGGCAGTGGAAATGTGCGGTAATTTTGAGCAACAAATGGTGGAAGTAATGCATGGTCAACCACAACTGAATCTTGTGACTATGTGGTCCTTGGCTTTTTAGTATACAACTTCTCAACTACAAAGTCACACGTAAATAAATTATGTTGAGTTATTTGCAATATAGTTTACAATAAAAGTTGAACTTCCTAAACTGGCTATTGTATAGCTAACCCCAAACACAGCGATTTGGAGAGCTTCATAGAAGTGTTAATGGAAAAATGCTTACCAGGGGTCTCTTCACGAAGCAAGTTATTTTCTTCTCCAAGCACTACAGAGTTGTCACTCATGTTCACTGTCAAAGCAATTCAAAAATCCAATTAAGGTTAAATTGTATATATGGAGACAAGTTTTGCAAAAAGAAAAATAAAGCACTAAAGTCTTCCAGGAATTCCCGGACTTCAGCACCAATCACAACAATATGGATGACTTTGTAACATCACATCACTAATTTGCATTTTCAACCAGCATTCTCCAGGTTTGCTCATTCAGAATGTTGAGAGTGAGTGTGTACATGCACATGCATGTGGCACACGAGAGAGAGAGAGAGGGATGGAGAGAGAGACTTATCACATTAAGTTGTTTTTTAAAGGAGTATGAGAAAGTAAGTTTCTTAAAGGTTAAGAAAGACTGTTAAGTCATAATCTGGAGTTACAGGTTTCAATCACCTGTGTGGAGAGTTGGCAAGATAACAACAGCAGAATCTGGTCGTGCTTTGTTAGTGACAGCTTTTGAGGGGCATGGTAAAGGTTGCAGAATGGTACCGCCATCAACCAGCTGTTCTTCGGGAAACTGTAGTGGACTTGCAGCAATATGCATTATTGTTTGTGCCTAAGAAACATGACAGTTATGCTAGAGGCCAAGATAATATATAGGAGATGAATTTCACTGAGCAAAACTTACAAGAAGCAAAGATAAGATTTAAATCAGACAAAAGAGTAACAAATAACCACTAGATATGGCTAATAAAAGCTTCAATACCTTATCTGCTGGCACATCATCATACACATTCACTTTCCCACAATAGAATATTGTCATTTGCCCAACTGGCATATTTGTTGAACCTGTGGTTCTGGAAGAAAGAAAGAACCCTCTTCATCAGAAGTGCAACCTTCATGCAATGCTGTCATATGCATTGAAAAAGCAGCAAATTGATTGAGGTCACCAATTTCGTGGCCTCAATTACATTTTCATGGATGCTACAGTTTCAAAAAGAGTACTTGATTTGTGGGGAAATGTGAAACATAAGCCAGGCAAATGAAAAGGAATGGACATGTTTAGGATAGCAAGGAACCCATAAGCAGAAGATAGGTCAAAGTATATCATATCATCTCTATAATCTCTGAAACTGAATGGATACAATCTAAATTCAAAGACAAAAGACAAATTTTTACTGCAGGCATGCCCAGGTAAACCAATAATGATCATACAATCTGTTGTGAGCAGCTGAAACTTTCCACATTTTAGGGGAAAATAAGTCATATGAGAATAGAAATGATAAATTGGACTCAAATCCTCATGACATTTATCTTTTGGGCCAAACAATGATATGAAAACATTATTTGATAGACCATCAAGTTGATAGCAGAAGTTCCAAGCTTTGTTTCATGGGCATGCAATCTCCAGAACTAAGAGAAGAAAACTTTGATTTTGTCGACTTACAGGTTAAACACAACTATTTCGGCATATAAGCATATCCCCTTACAATAATGTAGAAACAAAATCTACAGCATAACAGCACAAATATAGATCTTCTTTTGTTAGTTGAGAGTGGGTGAGTCTACAGGCCTCATTAAATCCTGTATCTAATCAATCATCTGTAAGTAATCTAATTCTATCTACGAGCAAAATCTAGACTCAGAAGAATGCAACCCAATAGAAATTTATTATGACCAAGACAACTTAAACTTGAGCAAGTTTTTATCCCAAAAAATTACTTTCGTCAATATACACCTTTTTTTTTTTCAGAAAAACCAAGTGCAGCATTTAATATCAATTTTCCTTCCAGGGGATGCCATGGAGATTTCGGCATCTATAGGAATCATCAATTTTCTGCTTTAGTTTTTTAAAGATACAGAAAGTGCATTCAATAAACATCACATCTTTTCATCTGCAGAAAAGATTTGTCAAATTGGTGCAAATATAAATACTCTACAGGGAAGTTTTTCCATTTTTCCAGACATTTTAGAAGTGCACAAGGCATTGTCCGATGGATGAGTTAGACTTGTTACAAAATATATTACTCTAGTAGCCTACATTCTCACCATCCTTCACTGTTAAAAGCACTAGCAAAATGATTTCTGTAATGATCTCTATCACTTAAAGCCAGTGGCTTCAGTCTACCAACAGCAACCCTAGCCTACTCTTTAAAGATCCACCAACCCATTTGTTGAATTGGAGCTCCCTCGCCACTGGCCCCCACACCCCACATCTAAGCATGTTACCTTGCACCATGACATACATTTTGGAAGCAGCTCCATCATCATGTGATCACTTCCAGAACACTGACAACTAGACCATGAAAGCTATATGCAAAATCTTAAGGACTAAACGCATTGGTTAAGAATTTAAAGAAAAACAGGGGGAAAAAAACCCTAATACGAGGAGAAGAAAGAATTGAAATTTCAAGGAGAGCCAGAATTATCAACAGAAACGAGTCAATTAAAGTAGTCGTAAATGGAGAATTGCTTAAGTCTACATCCAGTAAGTCCAATTCTTTAAAAGAAAAAAATATATAAATAATGCTTCTATGTGAATAAAAAGTAAATAACCTATGTTGAGCAGATTCATCGTTGGCGGCAGCAAAACGGCCAGAAAAACCACCCGAGGAATCAGGTTTGTCCAGATCTTTTCTATTATGCGGTGTCGTTTCCTCTGCGGATACAGAATTTTCCGCATCGCCGCTAGTTGCTTTAGGAACCTACATTTATTTAATTAATTAATTAAACTACTTAAACAGTACTAAACACTTATTTGATTTAACAGCATCACTAAATTCAAGTCAGAACATGCACAGAATCTTTTATTTCTTCTGCTCCACTTCTTTCTTCTTTTTCGGTCTTTCCATATCAACAAAAAGAATATAACAATTAAATAACAGACAGACAAATTGCGCACACTCTCCAGAATAGCATTATTGCTGCTATGGCTATTATTAGGGCGCGAAATGCGAAGCCTGTTGCGTGAACCAGCGTCGGAATCCGCTTCGAGGAGCGTCTTCAGCATTATTACTTGCTGAATCGCCTGAGATTTGTTCCACGAAGGTCTCCTCATTCCTGCGCCAAAACGTACCCAAAAAATAATAAGAAAACAACACATAAAATGAGATTGGCACCTGATTTCTTCATTTTGTTTCCATTTTTTTAGTTGAATTCTCTTTCTTCGCCTACCTTTCTCCTTGAGGTAACGGCGGCAGTCTTCGCGTGTGAGCTGAGCAATGTCATCTTCAGTGAGCTGGTGAAGCGGCTTGTCGAGGGGCGACTTAACGGCGGTCTCTTCCGGCGGCATGGCGTAAGATTCCGGCATCTATTTCGCCGAAACTGTACGATTAAACCTCCAGCAAAAGAAAGATATCAGATCGAGGCCTACGGCTGAAAATTCGCTTGAAATTAAGGGTTCTTTTGGTAATTAAGCATTGTGGCTGAGCCAGTGAGTGAGAGTGTGGTGGTTGCGGGAAATATGGCCGCGGCGTCGGAGCTTTGTCGTGTGGGGAAAATTATTTTCCTTTTTTATTTATTCTTTTTTTTCTCTTTGTTTGGGTGGGTTGAGTGGGGGGTATTCGGATGGGGGAATGGGGGAATAGTGGGGGCAGAGAAAGCTGCAACCCCAGAGCGCCACGTCATTATCTTCTAGGATTACATTCTTGCACCTCTAAATTTTCGAATTCACAGTGCTGTCCCTGAATGGCCTTTAGAAATTCTTTTTTGACTTGGGGTCGTGAAGAGTTGACAAGAGTACATTTTTTATAGGATGGCATTGGATAGGCGTGGAGTCAGTTTACCAAAATTTCAAAATTCGTCTTACAATTTTTTTTAAAAATTTAAGATTCGTCTCATTTTAAATTCTTTGGATGAGATTAGATTCAATTTATAAATTTAAAAATATTAAAAAAATAATATTATTAATTTTTTAAATATATATATTTTTAAAATATAATATTATATAAATATATATATATATTAAAATAAAAAATTAAACGAAATGCCCTTGTGATAGAGTGAATTTAAAAATTAAAAATCAAAACTCGTCTCATATTCATTTATAACTTTTTAAATACGTCTTAAATAAAATAGATACGGTCCAATTCGAATCCATTATCATCCTAATTTTTTACTACTCTTTTGATCTTTTTCTAATTTTATGAAAGTTTATGCTTTTATGCTAGCAATAATTTTTGACTTCGTTTTAGCTATGTTGGATGACTATTGAACAACTCTTTCTTCATAATGTGTAATCTATTTTAATGTATGATGCTGTGATTTTTCTTATATGTTGAAACTATTCATAAATCCTTGAAGTCACGATTTTTTAAGATGAATTTCATGTCTTCAACACAAATAATTAGGAGGCTTAAGGCATTGTCCCAAATTTTAATATTTAAGTCGGTAAATATACGAAAAAATAAGTAATAATTCAAAATGTGAATTAAAATGATACATTGTTTATTTTGGAATATGAGTATCATGTGCTTTTAATATAATATAAGTTTTATTAGGCATATATTTTCTCTTATAAAACTTGATCTATTATTTTATTAATTATCTATTAGATTAAAATAAAAATAAATAAAATAAAATGAATACAGTTTTTCATACAGATCAATGTACTTAAAACAAAAATTTCAAACTTTCACTAAAGGGTCATCGCCCATGGAGGAGAGTATCTTCATAGGGTCCGTTCCCTAGATTCATCCCTTCAAGCTATTGGTTGTTAAGTGAGTGATGAGGATCTTGTTCTTCAAACCTTTTAAGGTTTGCCTTCTACATTCACAGCCATATGTCCGTTTCTTCTTAGCGAAGAAGATGGTGTTAACGCACTACTTCCACCATTATCAGATTCAAATGCTTCTAATTCCGCTCTCTACTCAAGCACTCAACCTCCATCTGGTAACTCTCCTTCGGCCATGGTTATGCAGTCGAAGCCGGGAAATAGGAGGCGTGGCTTTCTGACGGCACATCTGAAACTCTCCCGACGGAGGCCGCTAGATTGAGTGGTGTCTTCCCCCGCTGGTTGCCGATTGACGGGGCGTGCGTGCAAAACGAGCAATTGGACGATGGATTCAATAGTTATGGATGGTGTGGATATTATATATGGTGTAAGTATATTTATTTGATATAAATTTATTATTTAAATATTTTATATTTTTATAAAATAAAATATTTATTCTTTATCAATATATCAATTGTACCGTATATCTTCACAGTTATGTGGATTGCCTCGTGACTCTTGTGGATGTTCGATGTATATTTTTTATGACTTCCGACCAGTCGCCCGCATGAGACTTCTCAAGTGTTTTTCCTTGGTTTCCGCTAAAGGATCCATGATATCTACCTACCCCTCTGATCTTTCTTTGTCTGTCTGGTTTCTATATTTATTGTATTTAATTATGAGTCATGACCGAAAAAATCATGTAGTATTTTACTTGGGCCGGTTCCTGATTTTTTCAACTTGGACATTACAAAATATGCAAACAGTATAGTATTTTAGTGAGGCCCATTGGGCTTTTTGGAAATCTTCAGTCTGTGGCTCCAAGTCTGGGTAAATCATGTTCATGAACTAGTATTATACTCGGTATTTGGCCACAATATATTGGTGATTATTTTATCAAGTCCTACATAAACTTTAAAATTAAGAGTCTTCATTTATTTTAGAAGTATTACTATAAAATAATTATTAAGATCATAAATTCGTTATATTTAAACTAAAAGATTAATCATTCTTTATTTTATTTTTTTTAAAAAGATAAAAATAAAATGACTAGTGAGAGTATCTTCTGGTGGAAAATCTTATAATTATTGTTTTGTGTGTGTACTAGATTGCAGCACAGTATAATTTGCAGTGAAGGGCTTGGAATCAGAATAATATTAAGTAGTTGATTTTCTTATCTTTGTTTGTAATTTGGAAGGTTCATGATCAGAATTGATGTTCTCTTAAAGAAAGTTGGTGAAGCAAAGCATCTCATTCATATTCCCACTTAAAATCTCGAGATTTCCAGCTAAAATAAAAAATGTTTTTTAAGATAATAATTATTGTTTGGTGTTCGAAATAAATAAGAAAAAGAAGAAGACAAAAAAGATTGCAGAGAACTTGCTAGAAAGAATATGAAACCTCAGCATATCTCCGGGAATGGGATGAGATAAAATACAAAATTAAACATACAATTAGAATAAAAAATATTAAATGAATTTAAAGATCCTACATTGGATTTATTGAATTTTTTGGATTAAATTATCCTTGAGCTATTGAATAAAGAAATTGATAAAACTGGATTCTTAATAAAAAAAGAAGAATTTCTTAGCTATTTACTTGGTCTAGTTCTTTTAAGACGACTTCAGATTTTTGTGCATTTAATGAATTAAATAAAAAAAATATTTTTATTTTAAAGTTCATTAACTAAAATTGTGTTAACTTTTTGAAACAAAAAAGTATAACCAAAAGAAATTAAAGGAAAACTAAAAATTGGAGTAAATTAACATTTATAAAAATCTTAACAATTTAAAAGTAGACATTATATTCAAACTAGTAAAATCTTTTTAGTTAAACTGGCAGTTACAAACTCAAATTAAAATTCCTGGAAAAACATATTTTATTAAGTTAATTTTTTTCCAAAACTTATATTGAAAAATTAAATATCATTTTAGTTTAGTCAAATTAAAAATCAATTTAATTATTCTAGTAATTTCTTGGTTGTTAATGAGCAATGCTAATATATCACTTAATTGTAATTTTGTTTCATTTTTTTTTTTTTATTGCTGTAGTTCTTTTTTTTACTATGCAGTTATTATAATTATTTTATTTTTCATCAATTCTTTCTAAATATAAAAAGGAGAAAAAGGGTTACCTAGCGCTTTTCTTGTTAATTATGTAGTTTTGAGACCAATCCGGAGAAGTCTGGAATTTAAAGACACGTGTATTATCACACCCACACGCTCGAACGCGACACATCAAGAAGTTTCCTGCCACTTTTCGATTCGATCAGCCTCTCAATATATACACTACCCGCGCCGTTAAGTAATCCAAAACACCCAAAATCCGCAACCCTGTGAGAAAGTCAAAAACGAAACCCAGTTCTTCTCTTGAGTGGTTTTGTTGATTTGGAACGGTTATTGTCGGAAGTTCTTAGACTTGTTTGAAGGATGTGGGGTCAGCCTTACAGGAAAGATGACGTGGAAACCGGCCGCCGGCCGCTGTATCCGATGATGCTGGAAAGCCCAGAACTGCGGTGGTCGTTTATTCGGAAAATATACATGATAGTCAGTATTCAGTTGCTTCTGACAATTGCTGTTGGCGCTGTTGTTGTTACTGTTCATCCCATATCGCATTTCTTTGCCACTACTGGGGCTGGTTTGGCGCTTTACATTGTTCTTATCATCACCCCTTTTATTGGTATGCTTTTCTTTTTTCTATTTTCCTTTTTTTGGTTGGTGTTGGACTTGGATTGATTGTTTTTGGTGTGGTTATAATGGGTTTTCGATTTTGTCTGGTGGGGTGTGAAGTTTTGATGACTTTGTTTGTTTTCCTTGGGTTGCAGTTTTGTGCCCGTTGTACTACTATTACCAGAGGCACCCTGTGAATTATTTCCTTCTTGGGGTGTTCACTCTGTCGCTTGCATTTGCAGTGGGGTTGACTTGTGCGTACACTAGTGGTAAGTTATTCTATTCTTGAATTTTAGGTTTATAATTGTCTGCGTTTCTAAAAATGATGTTCGGGTTTTGTATGAATTTGTGAATTGCTACAGTCTTATAGTATAGTTATTGTTCCCAGAAAGAAATTTGAAAGGTGGAAGCACTGGATTTATGTAAACTGGACTTCTATTGTTGCTTCATGTGCGGTTGGAAAGTTTTCTTTGGAACATTCCCAGGCCTGCAACTATTTACTTAGTTAACACTTTCAATAGTGGTATTCAGACTGACATCTTATAGTAAAGGATCAAACAAGATAAACTATCAATTTTGATAACGAAATTTTTAAATTTTGAAGTACCACAACAAATACTTAACTTTTGATGTGGATGCAGAGTTACCACAGAAGAAGCACTAGAAGTCCTTTTAAATTCTTCAATATTTGTATCATTATGTACAGGACAGATATTGGAAAAATAAAATTTTTATGCGTTCAAGTATTTTAGGAAATACTGAACTTTTAATGTGCAGTTTGAGTTACCGAAAAAAAAAAAAAAATGTTCAAAGAAACACCAGTAACTCCTTTAGGCATGTCTACATGAGAGCATTCAATGTTATTACTGGGTGTTATTGATTTGAAAGCAGCTACCTGTGTTCAATTAAAGAGAGTACTATGATAAGATAATCTTACTGCCTTCCACTTTATGTTACTGTGAAATTGTGTATCGTAATTCTCTTTGGTACTATTTTTTGGACTAAGATGTACCGTGTCCTGTATCTGTTCATTTCTTTGTCTCTCTTTTCAAGTTTGGTTTCTACACTCATGTGGAAACCATATTTATAGGGTGTCTTAAGTTTATTTTTCTTGCCATCCTGGTCCATGTGGATCTGATTGTCAAGAAGAGGATGAGGGAGGTGAATCTAGATATACTTGATATAGAGTTTATATGACCATCTCTCATTCTGAATATATATATTGCAATTTTTGCCCATAAGAATGCAATGTGTGTGCGTGTGATGGTTAGTTACAATTTATATGCAAGCTAATATAATCAAAATAGATAACAACCCCTCCCACCCCCCACCAAAAAAAAAAAAAACATAACATCTACCAGAAACGGAAGAACATGAAGTCAATAATTTTATTTTTTGGGTGGGGGGGTGGGGGGTTTGCTGGGTGGACCCTGGTAGGCCAAAGTGCTATTTAGGGCAGTAGGACAGGAGAAGTTGAGAGACGCTAGCTAAAGATGTATGTGAAGGATCCTACTAAGTTTTCCATCAAAACTTCAGTTTATGCTTTGAGTTTGCTGCTTCTTCAAAAACCACCAAGAATGTAGGTTAAGCTTCAATTTCCCTAGTGCTGAGATAGAAATAGGTTTAACACAAAAGAGGAAGGGTAGGTGTAGCTGCCAATCATAACTTTGTATAAACTTGAAAGGTTCAATCTAAGCTTTCTCATTTTAAATGATTGCCAAATTCATCAAGCTGTGCAAGAGTCAGAATCAGTCAGTAATAACATGGATAGATAGAATTAAAATTGTCAATCTCTGATTTTGTAACTGAGGTATTTTTTAATTATATAGATCTTTTATCGAGTTGTTAAGGATGATCGGATGACTTTTGAAAATATATGTTTTGAATTGGTGGCAGGAAAAGTTATTCTGGAGTCTGTTATCTTAACTGCTGTCGTGGTCATCAGTCTCACTTTGTACACATTCTGGGCTGCAAAGAGAGGCCAAGATTTCAATTTCCTGGGACCTTTCCTGTTTGGTGCTATTGTTGTTCTTATGCTGTTTGCGCTGATTCAGGTGTGCAAACTTAACATTTACATTTGTCAAGTTCCTGATTTCGATACAAGGATGGGTATTACATGGGAAGTGAGTGCTGATTGTTGAAATACTTTATGTTGCAGATTTTTTTCCCCCTGGGTAGGATAAGTGTGATGATCTATGGCTGTCTGGCATCAATAATCTTCTGTGGTTACATCATTTACGACACTGATAATCTGATCAAGCGGTACACCTATGATGAGTACATATGGGCTGCTGTTGCACTGTATTTAGATGTCATCAACCTCTTCCTCTCTTTGTTGACCGTCTTCAGAGCTGCTGATAGTTGAGAGTCCAGTTGAAGTTAAGACAGTTGAGGGAGTGTACCTTCTTCTCATTGATATCAATATACCGCATGTAAATAATGGGGTCTGTCTTTTTTAGAGCTGATTCAGTAACCAGTCGAATTGTACGTTTTGAATGGTATAAATTGTGCGACAGATTCAAAAGCTATTTTTCATCTTAATTGTAAAAAAGCCAATACATTCAAAACTTGTCTTTCGGTGAATTGAGTGCGAAAGTTCTTTTAGAATGCCTAATCTATTTTGTATTTTAGGCGAAAGTGTAAAATTTTCATATGATCTTCAGGATATATATTGGACCTTTTGGGGGATTATTTGGATTGATAAATAAAATTGATTTCAATGTTTTTTTTTTTTTTGAGAATTTATTCAAATTTATTGCGAAAAGGAAAAGAGGATAAAGAAACCGTCTGTTAGTTGTTCTTTAAAGCTAAGTTCTTTCTTACATAAAGAGGGAATAAATCAATCAATTAAATTGTCTTTAGAGGTAGGTTTGCTTCTTCCTTGTCATGTAAACAAGGACTAAATCAATCAATCAAATTTTGGAAGTTTCATAAAGAGTGGGACTACACCTTTATCCATATTTTTATTTCGAGAAACAGGATATCTTGTTTTTCATTCCTATCTTCATTTTCACAGATATAATTCATAATTCGAACATGCAAGCATCTATAGATGAAAATTTTTCATCTTGAAAGATTAGATAGTATCACGTTCACATAAATATGACTTTAGAAGAAAATGTAATAATTATCTATTATGCTCAAAATCTTGAATCATAATTTTGTCACATATTTTCAATATTTAACCATTATCGCATGCAATTACAAGTTTTTGTATTGCTAACCTACTAGTGAATGTAGTAGGTTGACATTAGTGTCTTTATTTCTTCAATTTTATTTGGTGATGAGAGAGCATATAATTTTATTCATATTATGAGTGAAATTCTCAATAGGATTTGGATTTTTATTGTCATTATAAATATGTGATTAGTGACAACTTATTTGTTATTATAAAATTTGTGATTTTATTATTATAACAAAATAATTTTATTAATCAAATTATATATAACTAAAGATAACTTTCAACAAATAATACATTTATAAACACCATATTGATAAACGTTTGTTGGTGCTATCAAATGCAATGCTTCAATCAATATATATATATATATATATATATATTTCAATCCCATCTAGATATTATACATTCTATTTTTGTGATGAAGATGAGAATCCATTCCTCGGGGACATTTCCATGCTTTTCAGATCGTATTTCATTTCTGAGATACAAAATGGAAATGTAGCAGCCAAAAGCGTTCACCATAGCTGAAAGTTTAGTATTTATTCAATGGCAACGGCCAAGCAACTAATCTGCAATGCAACGGCAACTGCCAACCAGGTTGCCATAACTTTCATCCTAGTACAAGATAATCACAACTTTTACATACAAAAAGAGCAGCAGCCGTAAGAGCAAGGGTTGTTACAACCTTAATTTTTCTAGCAAGCCTTGTCAGTAAATCTTTAATTATGCAAATTAAAACTTAATTTTGTATAAATAGTTTTGTCCAAGATTTTAAAACTATATAATTTTCAGTAATTAAGAAAACATATCATGAATCTTGAATAAGATTTCATTGAAAATTGTGCGACCCCTTAAGTGTTTATGGATCTTTGTTTAATTAAATAATATATATTAATTAAATTAAAAAATACTTACATAAAATAGACACGTGCCCATAAAAGTATCTAACAAGTCTTGGTCAATACGGCGGCTCTGTTAAAAACATAGATATTATATTGACAAGTTGGAGAAGCAGACGCTACAGCCGTTGTACTATAATAGCAAGTGCAGATTTTCTTACTGTCTATATTCCCAAGTTCCATGCATTCTATTTCCACCTAATCGCCATTGTTATTGTTTAAGTTTGTGTTAGGTATGTATGAGCAGCCTTTCTTGATCCCTTTGTGCAACTGCTTAGTTATTTCCTTTTCTTTTAGATATATAAGCATCGGTCTTTTCTTTCTTGCTAATCCTGCTAAAACTCCAAGAAAACGATTTTTGCTGGTACCATTATAATTTGGGATACAGAATATTTTTTTTTTTTCCTGAAGAATGTCGAATCAGAAGGATGACATGGAGGCTGGAAGCTCTCTGTTGTATCCATTGATGCAGGAAAACCCGGAACTCAGATGGGCTTTTATTAGGAAAGTGTACTCAATACTCACCCTTCAACTTCTTGCAACTATTGCTATTGCAGCCCTTGTTGTGGCTGTTCATCCCATTGCTAGTTTCTTTAACAGCACTAGGATTGGCTTGGCCACTTATGTTGTTATCCTATTAATTCCTCTTATTGGTAAGGGAAAGAAAACAGAGAAAATTCTGAATTTGGATACGCATTTCGTTTTCGTAGTTGGTGTTTGAGTGGTGGGATTGTTTCTTTGTGTTGCAGTTATGTGCCTGCTCTACTTTTACCATCAGAAGCATCCCTTGAACTTCATTCTGCTCGGGATATTCACCTTGTTTTTTGGTTTTGCTTTCGGGGTGCTTTGTGCATTCATTAGTGGTGAGTGATTTCTTTCTCGATTCACTTTTGTAGCACCATCGGCATTGGAACTCTTGTCACGTTAGATCACTGTAGTGCATCGGACAATCATGCAACGGTAGAAAGTTCGTTCAAAATTTGTTCTTTTTTTCTAAATTTATGACAGGAAAAGCAGTTATAGAGACAGTGATCGCAACAACAGTGGTGGTTATCAGTCTCACAGCATACACATTCTGGGCAGCAAGGAGAGGCCATGATTTTGGTTTCCTAGCACCCTTCTTGTTGAGCATTCTAGTTATAGTCTTGATATTTACCATATTTCAGGTTTGTGGATATATATATATATATATATATATATATATATATGTTTGGATAATTTTTCTAGCTTTTATTGCAAAGCTTATGTCAATGAGTGGCACCTTTGCGTCTCACTAACATCTAACTCTTCTTGCATTGCAGATTTTCTTTCCTATGGGGAAAGTCTCTGAGATAATATACAGTGGACTTTGTGCAATAATATTTTGTGCATACATCATATTCGATACCGATACTCTGATCAAGCGGAATTCCTACGATGAGTACATCTGGGCTTCAGTTTCCTTGTACTTAGATGTCCTCAACCTCTTTCTGCGCCTGCTGGAAATTTTCAGAGTTGCTAATCGTTGAATATCTTACAGTCTCCGTGTTTGTTTCCTATTTGAACTTCGATCATTTTACTGCAGCTTCTGCCTGTAAAATTGGATACAACATCCAAGCTAATACCTTTACACTTTCTTGTTATAACCTGTCCAGTTATTAAGTTACTGCTGAGTTGAAGATGATTATTTTGTGCAGTGAAGTCTACATTATGTTGATATTCGAAGTTGATGGTACACTAAATTGTTTATGACTTCACGGAAGAAGTTGAAATTCACAGAGCAATCCTTGCTCTGTCATTGTATTTTGGGTTCTCGTATTGCTGTTAATATGCGCTTCGCTTTCCCTACACAATTGTTAAAGTTCTGGTTCTGCATTTGATCTCATAGTTGGTTTAAGTTCTAACATGGACAATCTCGCCAACTTAACTTCAAATCCAGCAGCACTTAAAAGAGATGGAAATGACAAGCTAAAGGCATAATTCTGATAAAACTGACACAGACAATTGTGTCATTTGCAGTTGGGATTCCACAAGTTTGTCTTGGCTCAAAGTTCAGTTGTTTTAGCTATTTGTAATGCTTTCTCTTCCTTTCAGCTACAATGGAGAGAAGCCTTGAGACACCCTGTGTCCACATTTCATACTCTCTTGCATTCTTGCACTCGAACTCCACGACTCCACGCCCTTCTGTCTTTAGACCAAAATATCGTCTCTGCTCCCCATCCTCGAACAAATGTCTCCCTGGCCATGCGGGCATGTCTTTACAAACATCTGCAACTACATCTGTAAATGGAAAATGTTAACATGAAGTCCAATATATTAACAGATATCATTATTGTACGTAAATGTGAGAGCAAAAATTTTACTTTTCTTCTTCTTGGTGATGGTACTTGCTACATGTTTGCTCTTCATCTTCAACATCACCTGCAGAACATTGACGAGATTCTTAAGACCAGAAAACAGAAATTGGATTTCTTGTCAATAAAATTGGGCAAAACTTACATTTCCACTTCGATGAATATAAACAGAGACGATCTTCCAGTGAAGATCACCTGCAGTATTAAGTTTTGCATCAAGACAATATATTTCATGTTAAAACTATTGCTATCGTAATCCAATTACTGAGACAGGAAAATACCTTTACGAGTTCTTTTGAGAAGTTCACTACCTCGAGCAAGCATCTCCTGATTACAGGCGGCCAGAAAGTTTTCTTCAGGAACCAGTTCCTCACAATAGCTGCCAGAACTGTTGCTGCTGCTGTTATTTCCTGTGCCTAGACTAAGCCCTCTTTCTATCGGGACAGCGGCTGCAACATTCCACACTTCTTTTAGCGCTCTTGCCTTCAGTGTTGCCACGCCACGCAAAGCTTAAAACACGGAAGAAAGTTTAACTGTTAGCTTACATGATTGGATCAATCAAATTCATCCTTTCTTGCTTGATTAGCTAAAATCTAATTTATTGCTTCTGTTGCAACTAACAAAACTAAAAGTTTTGTTTTGGTTTTAGTTCACCTGTGGCGGCAGCAGCAGTAAGAGTCGATATATCGCCATGCGACCGAACGCTGACGGCGGAGCTAATGGCAGACATGAGGTGGTCACGATCAGCTCCCATTGTCTCTGCTGCCTCCACGCACTGCGCAGCCACCAGAGTGGCTGCTGAAGCCACCGCCATATCCGTCTTTGCCATCTGTTCATCCTTTCCCTTTGAAGATGCAGCCGCTGTTGCGGCTGCTATTGCAGCAATGGCTGCAGCCACTCCAGCAACTGAAACAGCCGCATGTAGCTGCGCATTTTGGGTTCTTGTTTCTTCTTTCTTCTTCTCCCTCCGCTCCTTTAACCACCTTCCCACCGTCTTGCCACCCGGCGTGCTAGCACCGACAGCACCGCCTCCATTATAGCCAGCGCGGGGGGTGCCATTGAATAGGGGTTGTAAAGTGTTGTTTGCCCGTAAGTACTGAAATGTGATCTTATCCAGTTAATGATAATTAAATTGAATAAGCATGGATTAATACTTATACAGACTGCTACCAAGATTGACATAGAAATAATTCATGAATGGCATTATAGTTGTCTCAGTCGTATCATATTAGTCCCTGAAGCTGTATGTATCCATTGGGTTAAAACTTGTCATGCTCATGCAACAATATCTGCATTGGCCATGGTCCACACTGCTAGAGATTACACTTCAAGAACTAGGGTAAAAAAATGTTAGGTGGGTAAAAGTTCAAAAAGTGAATATTCACGAAAGAAGAAAAAGTTGCAAGAGATTGATTTCAATAAGGCCCTGCTGCTGCTTTTACTATTTATGGTGCTTGGGGTAGTAAATGTTGAGTGAGAATATCGAACTAAGATGAAAAGGGTTAACCAGGAGTGAAAGGGTAAGTGGACAAGTCAGTTAACATGACAAATCTATGCCAGTAGCTTCAAAAAACTTAAACAAGAAAAATAGTCTGGCAAATCTGTGCCAATAGCTTCAAACAACTTGAAAGAGATCTCAGAGAAATCAATTTAGACCACTTATGCACTCAACCAGCTGTTTCTTGAGAAATTAAAAGAATTGTGTATTTATATGGTCAAATAAGAACAGAAGACCATCTGAATAAGAGAGTGCTCAAATTGGAAGAAAGTGCAGCATTTCATTTATCTCTCACTGTCATATTGATGCTTCTTGATGTACTTATGAAAGGGACTTATTGCTGTAGGATTTTCTTGATGACTACTAAATGCTGTAGGATTCTTGGATTGGCCACTTGACATAGTGATATTTCCTTCTTTTGTTTGAACTCAGACCGAGGCAAAACCCATAGGTTTCATTCTCAATTAGAACTCAACGCAGACAACAAAAAAAAAAAAAAAACATTATTGTTAAAGATACTACATTCTGATGCAATTATTTGTTTTCCTTTGAAACTATTGAAGTATAGAAAAGTAAAAGGAAGGGCCTCAGAAATTTGAGGATTCTTCTTGTTTGTTGTTGTTCCGAAATGATCCCACCTGCTGTTTTAGGCAAAAATGTGTGCTTGAATAGTCAAATGCTTGGTTGTTTCTTTGGTTAAATGCCATAAATTATATTTTATCTTTATCCTCTTTAATGTTTTTCAATTTCTTTTTACACTAGGTTTGGTGGAATAAAGTCATAAACACTGTTCAAAGTCCTCCGTTTCCATGTGAAATCACAGTAGAATAACTGTGTATATTTGCGAGCGCTTAGGAAAGTCAAAAAAGAAGAGTTTTGGGACGGCTAAAGTATTCTTGTAAAGAAACAAAAGTTAATATCGAGAGTGACAAAAGCATTTTTTGTTCTTCACTTTTCTGCAAAATATGTTGTGAAAGCTGAATAATGGCCGCCTTGTGTTTTAATCCTTCTAACAAGACCCCATCATTGACTAATGATCATAGCTTAGATACTTTTCATGAAGTCACAAAAAAAAAAATAATAATAGTAATAATAAAGAAGAAGAATCATTTGTCCACACTGTAGTACAGTGCAAGAAATTCTTGAAAACAGGGAGGGGGAGGAATTAATAACATAAGAATTTGAAAATGAGAACCCAATCCCATTTCTGCTAATGACAAGCAATCTAAGCTATAAAGAATAACATACCTTAACAACATCTTCATATTCCTCAGAAGGGGAGATTGGAGGACTCTCAGTTTCTTCAGTAAGGCAACCATTCAGAGGTCCACTGCTATGAGAAAGCCTTCCTGATGTTAGTGGTGATATTTCCTACATTTCCATCAAACATTTGATATAAACACAAGTTTAGAAAAAAAAAAAAAAAGTAGAGAAAATCCATTTCTTGAATCCCAAAATAACAAGAAAGAACATGAATGTCTCTGTTTCTTCTTTATCTTATAACAATACAAGAAAAGATTGGAAAAGAAAAACCACCAGTCCCCAAAATAACAAGATCAATGCATGCAAAATCAAGTTCTACATTCCACCAACTCATGCACGTTGCTTCTTTTCATCAAAATAAAATTTCACAAATTGTATTAACTTGTCCAAAACTTACAGATTGAGACATGATACGCTCGAGGATTAGTTGAGAAGTAGCAGAAGAAGCAAAAGAGAACGTATTTCCAGAAAGCTTGGCAGACTCTTCTTCTTCTCCAGCAGTATTTTCAGGTATTGTGGCTGCATTACTAACATTAACCGCACTAGCTTTGGGAAGCATAAATGATAGATTTGGAGGGGTCAATGCTTTGGACACTTGAAGGGCTGAGGCACTCCACGACCTTGACAGAAATTCCATCGGCCCTCTTGGGCTTTCCGGCAGCTGAATTTCGCCGTTCTGGCCCTTCTCGGCCCACAGCAAGTCCATTCTGCTATTATTGTTGTACATGCTGGTGATGTGTGAACAAGAATTGGTGACAATACTAATGGGACAGTTTTGTGTTGCTTTTGAAAAATCTTTGCATGAAAATTTGTGTGTGGGGGTTTTATAGAGTAGGGGGAATTTGAATAGCCTTAGGGGCCTAGTGATTGATCGAGCCCACAGCCCGGCCCACCTGGTCAATAAATTTGAGGGATTTTGGTGCTGCGGTCAATGGGGCCTCAGTCTGTTTAAACTTTAAAGTACTGCTAGCATTTCTTTTCCCAAAAGTGCAGATTCTGTCCGATAGGGTTGCCTACAATTCCTCCGGTTCGAGCTTCATTTGTGTTGTACATTGAGAGGAAGAACATGTTTGTGCTCAGGGTACAAGATAATATATGCAATCGCATGAACTGTACAGTCTGTACTTGCACATCAGGGACCTATGAAAGTAGTAAAACTGTCTCATAGTAAAGAAGGGAAGGGTGGGAACAGAGAAGTACGTTCCTCTTTTTTTCTTAGTGGCTCTTTCTCTTTTTTGGTTTTGTTTTCAAGAAGAAGTGTGTGACAATTATTATTGATGAAAACATCTTTCTTTTAGTCTCTTTCTCCCTATTGGGATCCCAAATTTGATCAGTTCACATCTTTTCTTTCTTTTCATTATCTTTGAGAAATTTGGGACTTGTAAGATCAATAATAATTTTGATTTTATTTTCGTGTTACATGCAACATAAAGTCCATGCTGGATGTGGAATCAAGAAACTGCAAGAAAGTGGCAAATTCATGCACTAATTATACATACAATACTTGAAATCTCCATATAAATGTTATATAGTTAGTTGTTATAATTGAGAAAATATGAGTTTAACAGGAGCATTCATCAATTATATTCATGGTTATTGGGAATGACTTAAATCAAATGATTCTATTTTTTCAAATCTTGGACTTACTCCTATAGAGCCAAGGCAGAAAATATTGGAAAAAAATAAAAGCATTCAGATAAAAGATTAGTGGTTCGAAGAAAGAAAAACATCCCATTATATTGATGCATTAATTAAATAACTCTAGATCACTTAAAACAATTGTCCCCAAACCAAGATTTTCTTGATTGATTTTGAGAGGATCATGATCGATTCATGATATTTAGACCATTATGGGTTATTTCGATCCACTTTGAACTACTATGGTGTGAAGTAACATCAAGAATTTCAACTATTTTGGAGACACAGTATAATGTGTTAGAAAAGAAGACAAAGGATGAGGCTGTGCAAGTTGTAAGGTTGTCCCCTTGAATGTCTTAGGTAATGGCAACATCACAAGCCGACCAACGTTTTGTTTGGACGCCCAAAGATCTTTGAAACTAAACACTGTGAAATCTGCCCCATATATATTCTGTAACCAAGGCGTGCCTGAACGCGTCATCATACGCCCTTTTCTGATATCATCTTCTTCTCTCCAAACCTGAAAACTCTGTTTGTCAATATTTATCTGAGCAATTGCATCTGAAAACATAGCAAAAAAAGACCAGCTTTCTCTGTTTAAAGCATCCGCCACGGGACCATAACTTCTGGCACAGTATAAAGACACCTTTATTCCCTTTGCCTCACACCCTCAAATCATCACGTTGTCCTCCCTCTTTTACAGTTTTTGCATTCTAATAATTTGGCTCTCTTTTTTTTTTCCTTTTTCATTACGATTTCGAACAAGATAAGTCCATTTTTCTGGCTCATATTTTCACTTTTTACTTTTTACTTTTTACTTTTTACAGTATGAACGTGCACCATAATACAAAAGTTAAAAACTGATCTACAGAGATGGAAACTTATGTACTACAGCAATATCCCTCGTGTTTCTCAACTATCCGCATGCAAAATTATCAGTAACTTTTGAACAGATCGTCGTCTCAGACAAGAATGATTTTTTGAATCAAAACTTGAACAACTAAGGATTCCTTTGAATTCATTCTGAAATATGAAAACAAGATTCTCTCGATTTTTGTGATAAAATAGAAATGTATTTAAATTAATAATTGCAAAGTTTAACCAATTAAATTAACAGGAACATTTGACAATAGGAAAATAGTATATCACTTGTTTGGTTTACTTGTTTTCAAATTTGTTAGAGTGATTTAAAAAAATAATAATAATAATTCTAAAGTTGGAATGTATGTTTCCACCATAAGGTGTAGCTTTTATTGAATACGGTGTTGCATTTTCAGCACTTGCTCTACCCAAATGAAACGAAGAATACTACTGTAATTGGAACATCTTACTTTTGCCTAAAAATAAAAGAGATCCTCTATATTTCGTAACAGGGATTTTTGCAACCAACAAGGTACATGACTTCTGTCTCTTGGTAGCTTGAAAACCAGACTAACCTCGACTCGTCACCAGGGACTCCTCCAGTTAAAGTTGCAAGCACGATAAACAACAGGTAATGTTATATTGATACTAAAGTAACATAAAAATAAGTACTAGATAAATGTGTGGAAACCACTCAAATGTTTGCAAGCTAAAGTGATTTTATAGTAGTATGACGCCTCAATTTTCATCTGTCTCTTTCAAATATAGTTTACACTGAAGAATCTATGGAAGATGACAGGGAAAAATGAAAACAAGTTCTTCCATACTGAAGAAATGGTTCAAAACCTCGACCTGAGGGGCTCAAAATCAACCCTTCCCTTTGTTATCGGATGAGAGGCCAGAGAAGAAAAATAATCTTAAAACAGAAGAATCTCAGTCCAGATAAGTGGTAGCTGCCTTGTTCTTACCTTCACAAGAAACCTCATTCAGCAAACCAGGCAAACCAACTTTTACATGATATTGATGCATGTCGCTAAAAAAACATAAAAAAAGGAGCAGTACCCAGTCAGTAAAATCATAGATCAATAAATGATGTCAAACGAAATAATTCTACATAAAGAAAAGAAAGGTTTATTATTTTCGCTTTTCAGACATTTTCCAGTCGAATTATAGTCCATTAGCATCTTGCTCTGTCCATCTTACATTTCATATTTTCTCAGGCAGCTTTCTTTAATTTTGTTCTCTCCTTTTTTTTTTTTCACTTGTTATTCTGCTATCAATGACTCACAAAATAGGATCAAAGTCCAACAGGAATGCATTAGCACCAAGCTGGAAAATTGTGCTTTTGATGTAGCTGCTGCTTATGAGAACTTGTGCCAGTCAAAATAAATAAAGTGGTCACAAGTTAATGTTACGCTTGCAGAAAGTAAAAAATGAACTGGAACATTGTCCTTTTTCTCATAGTACAAAATTTCTCAGCTAGTGTGACTGAAAACAATAAACTAAACTACATTATGGAAGAAAAAGAACATTACCTTATCCTATCTGTTTGACTGCAAACCGCTACCACCATAATATTGCTTTGTAGTTTCTCTTGAAAATTCAGCAAAAGTCATCCCATTCCGCAACCGTGAAGATAGAGGAGGAACAATCTCATGAATTTTTTGAGTTAATCCACTTGATTCCTGCTCAGCACCATGCATTTCCTCATTACACAACTCTGAATCCTGATTGCGTAAACTTAAATGTTCAATGGGGTAGTCTGAAAGTGAAAAAGTCTTGCTCCATGCGGGCTGTAAAAATACAACAAAAGTCTCTCTGCTCAAGTTATCCATCTTCGCCGGTCGGCAAACACTATGAAGGGTCGCTCGAAGCCTCCCCTTTGACAATACATCTGCTGATTCCCCCACCTGAACAATAAAACTCCCTTTAGATGCTCTCACCATGAGTACACGGTTCATCTCTGGATGAAATACTTGCAAATACGTGTGGCCACTTGGAGACTCACATTCTTGCTCATCACCTACATTCGACAACATTAACATAGGCACTGTCAAAATCGTAAATATCCCATAATCATAATGCCACTGCTGCCACAATTTTAAGTTACCATCATCACCTAATCTAACATCCTCCCTCAAATTAACTTTACCACCTCTGGCATGGCGTTTTCCGTTTGCTGCTGCTTTAGTGGCAACAGTATCAGCAACCGAATGATAATGTATTAACCGGCCTTTTGCCGTGCCACATTGCAATAAACTCTGTTCCAGCTCACAACCACCAATTAATTTATCACAAACTCGCGCAAGACAAAGCCCTAATTCCATCATACAAAACCCTAATTCTTGAAATGCAAACCCTAGATTCTTGAATTCTCCACCATCAACCTCTCTAGCCATTTCATCACCCTCAACTTTAGAATTAAATTCTTGGTCATACTTCATTTGCATTGCGAAAGACGACACAATTCTATCCAGATTCTTTAACGGCACATCACTCCCCAAATTATGATCCTAATAACTTATCCACAAAAAAAAAAGTTAATACAAAATATACTTCTGAATCAATTATATTCAATTGTAAGATTTGATTTTTTACCTTGAGAGTCCTTTTCCGATCATCATTATTCAGAAGAGCGAGTTTTCGAGCCAAAGGAAGGAGAGTCTGGGGAACAGTTCGGGCTTTGGGGACGCCGCCGATGGACAGCAGGCCTGGCCCATCGCGCCCGAGTTTTTGCATTATTGTTTTGGAAATTAATTCAAGCCGTTGGATTTCTTCGTTTGATGCCGGCTTTTGGTCGGACAACAACGTCATAAGATCGGAATATTGAAGTTCGTAGAGTTCGAGGATTTCTTCCATCTATGAATAGCAAATTTTCAGGCGGGGGTTGAGGTTTTGGGTGAGAGGTTTAAACTTTAAAGTCAGTATTTGTGTCTTGTTGTACTTATGTACAATACAACTAATTGGAGGCAATTAATTTAGATTATTTTCTAATTATACTTATTTAAACAGTAATTAATAGTTTAAACACAATTAAACTTCCAAACATTATCTGGTTATCAAATTTAATTAAGTACATAATCAGTTATGCAGTAACACCTAACAAGTACATACTGTCATTTTTTCTAAAAAAACATAAAAGTTCAGAGGCATCAGTAGACAACAAAAAATTAATAGTAATATTTCTTGAATTAGAATCAAATTTCCTAGTCTTAGATTTCATTAAGTCTTCACTCATTCAACCCAGAAAAAAAAAATTAAAAAATAAAACAAGATTCTACCAGCAGCAAAATCTCCTCTGCAATAACTCTTAGCATATGATGAATGAAAATAGAGACAGAAGTTAAGAAATTGTTACTAGATAGTATGGTATTCTATTTCTACTTTCCATGAACAAGTCATTCATGCACATTCCCCATGTATGGGAAGAGATGAGGTCTCAAATGGTACCAGCAGCCCTCAGCTGCAGAGCCTCTGCGATATTTCATCTACTACATACATAAGTGTACGCATTTGGCATAACCATCCATCCAAGAAGGTACACTTGGAATGGCGAAGAATCGCATTCCTAGCCGCCGTTAGCTGTTAATCTGGGGTAATTGGTACATCATGGTCATAATGGTTGCTACAGACTTCTTATCACGCTACGTTCTCCTTGAAACTCTTGGTCAGCCAAATGGCAGTTTCTCTGGGCGAAACCTTTTCGGGTCCGAATGGTTTCAGTAGCACTTGAAGCTCGTCAAAGCGTTCTTGTTGTAATAGTTGGGCGCTGAACTCAAGTAACCCCTCCAGGGCTTCGGCACGCTGCTGGTATGATGAGGTATCAAACCTGCGCTGTCGAGAATCTGAAGATGAACGGCTTGAACCTCCGCCGCTTGTTGGATTATGCTCTGAGCACTCACTTCCGATATATTGAACACCATGAGCAGAGTGTGGCCTAGCAAAAGTTCTATCATGTATCTGAACTGTGCACTTGTCTTTCGTGATTGAACGATCACCACTGTATGGTGGGGTATAAGAGCAGTGAGCAGAGGTCGATGAAGTCCTGCGATTTGGTGGCAGAGGATCATCTGAAGAAGCCAAAGGAAACTCAACCATCTTGTCGATTCGCGGAGCATTGACAGAGACATCAGGGGACTCCACACTACCAAGTAGACCAACGCTGGGTTTGTAAGGGGACCCTGTGGTCACAGCTCTCGTAGACAGTGGAAGAGATGCTCTGCGTGTTGATTGGGGAGGTTTTCTAGCTGGGGTATGCGACACCGGAAGCTGCATATGCATGTAAAACCACCAAGTCCATTAAAAGATATAACAATCAATTCACTAAATTAGGGTAACTGTATAGCACCATTTGTTTTTGTCAAGAAATACCAATCAACAACGTAATATTATGGGAAATAAAATAGTTTATTCACTGAATTTGAAACAAACGAACCAATTCGCGAGTTGAACCGGGATTTGATATTTTAGATGGAGTCGACAGTCTTCTAAGATTTGCAGAAGCCTTTGCTGAAGTCATTCTAGGGGTTTTTATAGCACTTGAAAACTTTGTGGTCACCAACTTTTTCACACCTATATCTTCAACTACACTATCAATAGATAACACAGAGAATTTATCATTCAAATGGTTCAAAGATTTTTGTGCTCTGCGAGAAGAACATGGAGTGTCCAGTTCATTTCCAGATATACTAGGATTCAAAGCCCTGTTGTTGCCAAACGATAGTCTTTTCTCTGTTTTAACAGCTTCTGGTTCAAGGAATCTCGTTTTCTTGACAAAATTGGTTTCAGATGATAGAGCAGGAAAGGTATGCCGTCTGGGGTTGTTAGACTTAAGAAGAACATTCAGGATATAGGGACGAAGATGTGGATGCCTGAGCAAATCTGCAGCCTGGACATGAAAAAGAGAGAGCATCATTGAGGTGGGAGCATATACTTTCAGAATTCAAAATTCTTGCGTGTTCACATGGGGGAAAAAAAGGAAAGGAAAATTGAACATACACTTGGTCTAATCTCTGGATTTTTTCGGAGCATACTCTTGATGAGCCCACGGCTGGAAGAAAAGGATAAGATAAAAGACACAAGTTAGTGAAAGCAAAGAGAGTTGTCCGGAAGGAATTACGGTCACAGAAACTGCAGGCTTGAATATAAATGACTCAGGTAACAGACTTACAATGGACCACAATACATGGTTGGAAGTGGAGACACTATGGATTTATTTATTTTGTTGATCAGACCTTGTATATCCTGTTCATGAAGCAAGTTATTAGTAGAAAATATGACAAAAAAATAAAACAGATCTGAGCACAAGATGAATAATTTAACTCGATTTCCACAGCTCCATTTTCATCAAAATGTCTAGTGATCACGAAATAACATCTTTACAATGGTCATTATTAAGAATGCTAGGAGACGAGCCTTTCTAATGAAAGTAAAGACAATCGTGGGGACAGTCCTGTTAGTTGCAGAGCTCTTGAACAATTTATAAAGAGGACCCTTATAAATGACAAATGTATTTGCATTCACTACCATTCAGATCCTCAAAAGTTTAATGTAAATGCATCAATTCTAATTGATAAAATCCAATCATAATATGTTTAACAGCTAACAGAAGCTTACAAAGGCTTTAAATGCAGGTTTGTGAGCAGCCATTTCATAAATACAGCATCCTGAATAAGACATGTTAAAGTTTGTACATGGTCAGGAAAAGAATGGAAACAAATGTAGCAAGATTAGAGACTCCAAATCTTAAGAAGGTTACCCAAGGACCAGATGTCCGACTTGGAACCATAAGGTATATCAGCAAGAAGCTCGGGGCACATGTAACTCGGTGTACCCACTACCTGCAATAATATCAGATATAGACAATTTAACTTAATTATGAAGAAAAGGAAATCCTGAAGAAGTCTGCATTGTAGCCATTATACTCACAGAGGAAGCTAGATCATCAGAAGTCAATACTTTAGCAAGACCAAAATCCCCTGAAAATGTTAATGGGATAGAAGCAAATTTAGAAATAGAGCAACGGATGCCCAAAATGAGTTACTTGTGATTCAATAAAAATTCATTAAGGCATCCAAGATTAGCAGGCATAACAAATAATTAGTTACCTAAACGTATGTCCTGATCTTTTGTCAGAAATATATTCGAACACTGAAAAGAAATGAACAGAGCCTTTAATATGTGCTATTTGCTGCTTTACATCTTAATAGGTTAAAATGCTGATATAATATACCTTGACATCACGATGAAGTATGTGGTTGGTGTGCAAGTAATCAAGCGCCATCAACAGTTGAACTAACCACTTGCAAAGCTTCTGTTCATAATTCAGTACTCAGATGCAATAATTAAAAGATTTGATAATAAGTTTGGTGAAGAAACAGAAAAGTAAGGAAAAAAAGAACATGAAACCAGGTTATAGGACAACCTCCTCAGGGAAATGAACTCCATTTGCCTTTTTAATGGCTTCTGCCCTACATATATTCAGAAAGGCAACATAAGAAAATCAGAAACAAAATTATACAACATATTCAGCCACACGATGATCTACTCCCAGAATGCCAGTCCTGTTTTAAATAAGGTATGCCTAATATTTGCAAGCACAATTTTTCGTGAAACAGGCAACTTACATGTCTCCTCCTTCACAGTACCCAATCACAATGCACACATAACAACCCTGCAGAAATTACATGTTAATGCGATAAAAAACAAACTAAGCAACAACAAAAACTCTTCAAAACTCATTACCATGTCCAGCGTCCAAAAGAAAGGCTCAAAACTTCAGATATTACAAAAATATAATGCCAATGAAACACCCCCACCCCACTCCAAATAATATATAAAAAAAAAGAAACAGAAAAAATTTGCTACTAAGACAAGATCTAATTGCAGTTTTCTGACCACCCTTCATATCCAATTTTAAGCCAGAAAAGATATTAAAGACCTTCTAGCAAACAGTAAATGCCGTAGAATCACATAGATTTAATTAATCAATGAGAAATCAAATCAAATGCATATGCTTTCATATTTCATTAAAAAACCACAAAGCTATAAACTTAAATGAACAACATTTTTGATAGGGCTGAGCTATTTACCTAGTCAAATCCAGCTCAACCCAATATATCTGTCACTAAGGTCAGCACTCATGGTAATACATGTTTTGGTATCAAATTCTAGTCCACATTCTAACCAGATAACATCAAATGTCTATGTAAAGTTAATAAAAGTTTCCAAAAGTATACATTTCTCATCATTGCCCTTCTAAGTGGACAGCATAAAGGGAAAAGTCATCTGTTTCCATTTTTTAGTGTGATACCAAGGGTTTCTCACGTATTGTGCACATACCCTTTCCACCCAGGAGTCTTTGTACTCCACAATATATGGATTCTGAACTTTAGAAATAAGCTCCATCTGTAAAGAGGAAAATTATAACATCAAATTCAGAAATATATATCATAGTGCAAATTATTACCAAACCCATGGCAGTTCTTATTTTACATAAGAGAAACTCTGAATGAGCGACCATTTGGTAGCCTTTAGAAGTGTTTCACCACATTCCATACAACCAGGAAGTTTCATATAAGCAGATATTCAACAAAACGACATCTTATTCACAAGAATCAATAATACATAATTCCTGCAAAAGTGAACCTCACAACTTACCAATACAGATCTCAAGTGCATCATCACCAAGTAAACCAAAATTTAAGTTTCTCCAATCAAATGATCAGGGAGTATCTCAACATATTCTGAACGTATTGATTATCCTGATTAATTTCAATTCATTGCAGAAATTTCAAATTAAGTAGTCACCTCCTGGTGGGCAGATCTGCGGGTTCTATCAGTCTGTCGAGCAAGGCGAATTTTCTTCAGAACATACCTATGAGTGGAGAAGAAAACAAAAATCAACAATCAGAGAAATGAGCACAAAAATTAAAATCATAAAATTGTGCTATGATTTGTACTGCCGTGATGGGCATAATCATATTATGTAAAGCAAGGACAAAGTTCCCTTACTTCTTCTTCTCTTGTTTATGCCTAACAAGCACTGCAGAACCGAAAGAACCTTTACCAATCTGCTCCAGTACATCATAGTTCTCCATTTTACACAGTTTCAGCTACCACCTCAGTCTAAGATATCTCCAAAGATATTGAATCCCAAAATGCGCCACCTCGGAGTATAAAAAATCAAATTATCAGCAAATACATTGTCAAAGAAGCCAAAAAGGAGACCCAATGCAGAAACTTGAAACTGCAAGTGTTTCACACTCTGATTTGTTATTTAGTTGCAGGAAAATATATAGAAATTAAGAAATTTCACATAGGCATTACAGATCTATTCATTAGCATGCCTAATAGGATTCTGCCTCAGGAAAATGGCTGCAGAACCTTACAGAGAAGATACTAATCTTGGATGGCCAGGCAAAACCATAAAACACAACCCACCATGTCATTTACTTGAGGAAGTATATGTTTAGCACAAGTGGAGAAGATTAAAACAAACACTCTCTTCCAATAACGGAAAACTGAAACTTTTTTTAAAGTGAATAAAAGAAACACAGCAAACGAAGCGAGAAACTTCTTTTGGGATGTAGCAAACAAAAAAGAAAAGAAGCCAACATTCTCACAAAATCAGTATATCAAGAACTTTCAAGAGAGAAAAAACCCAAAAAGAAAAACTAATTGCAAATAATTGAACTGTGCAGAACAAGTTCTATCAATTAACTAAAAGATCAAACTTTCCCTTTGATTCAAGAAAAATTAAATTTCCAGTTTGCATCTCTCAAAAAGATAATCAGAGACCACAAGTGATTCTTGATATTTTAGGTGAAACATTATTATTCTAAACATAGTCCAAAAATCACACACGCATAATCCCACATTACCTAATTTCTTTACTTCTAAAAAACTTAAACCACCACAGTTAAAGGCACAACAATCAGCTTATCCGTACTGCATTCCGAAGATGAACTTAAAATCAATAAACCCAAGGGTTTTGCAAAAACAAATACAACCTAGAAAGTGAAAAATTAACAAAATAAAGAAGGTTACCAAAAAATCTTGCAAATTTTCTTGAAACAGTCCCAAAGAAAATGAGAAGAAACTCTTCCAATTAAAGAATTGTACCTTAAATTGAACGTACCCAGATAAAATGCAGATCTTTTAACTCCAGTCTCCAGTGAGGAGGAGTAAAATTAGGAGCATGTGAAGATAGACATAATAGGACGGAAAAATAATCAAGTATTTGAATACTTTTGATTTGTGTCTAATCTGCTGGAAGAAAAGTGGGACAAAATCGGACAGGAGCGGCAAAAGAAGACAAAAGTTACTGTAAAATAAACCCAAAACTTAAAAAAAAAGGTGAATTTTCAAACTTCAAAATGTGATTCTCAAACCACAACAAAAAAGAAAAGAAAAGGAAATGCTACCCACTTCTTTATGCAGAGAGAGAGAAAGAGCGAGAGTGTGTACTGTGTGTGTAGGTGTGGGTGGGGGGCTGGTGTGGGGTTGTCTTGAGATAATAAAATAAGAATGGGGAGTCAAACAGAGAAAGTGGCAAAATTGTTTGTGGGTTGGTTCTTGAGATTCTGGAAAAAGACAGGAGACCTAGGCTATATTAAGAGAGAGCAGTGGTGGTGGGTATATCATTATCAGCAGAGTTTGAAGGTAGGTGATGAGGATTATCGCTTGTATTATTCATGTATTATTACAACTTAAACTAGATTTGGCATGATTAATACTATGATTTGCTGTAATGATCAAGACTCAAAGAGTCGGGTAAAGGTGTACGGTACTACACTTGGCTCTTTCTAAAAGATGTCGAAATAAAACGTAACTTAACTAATTAGGGACATAAATGCTAGCCACTTTGGTTGAAAATTTACAACTAGTGTATGCATTCATAATTACCTATTTTTGCCCCTAAAAATAATTTTATTTGCAAAACTGGATAAGAATTTGTGCACTTTTTATACGGACCCTTATGTAGTTAGTTCGTAGCCTAGAATGCTACTATAGGAAAAAGACAATTTTTTTTATATTTCTTCTTTATTAATTTGTATTTGAGTTTTTTTTTTTCGAACTAATTTAAATATAAAATAATTTTAATTCGAGTCGTCCCAATAAAACTAACATGTAGTTTGAATATCAAATTGTTGGACTTTAAAAATATAATCTCGAATTGAACAACATAATAAACTTTTATTAATCATGATAATGACTACCTTATTATCATAAAACCCTTAGAATATGATATGAATCAAGATTGTTCTTAGGAAGTGTCGGAATTGAATTTTAAAACGATCATAATTTCATATATGATTCCTTACATAGTAGTAGTCATATACAGTGAATAATTACACGAATATAATAGTAGTAGGGAACTATGTAAAATATACACTACATAACAGCAATGATCATTAAAAGAATTTTTTAAGGCCGACAGACATACACGGTCAAGTTTGGACGATTTTATTATAATAATTCAATCCAACAATATATTGGTTGACAATATATTAAAATACATCTGTAGTTCGATTTTTGAGTTGGCCGAATCCGATTTATTTAACAATCGGATTGACAAGTTAATAATATTAATTATATCCTATCATATAATTGCAACTCAAATATATGATAACAAGTAAAAATAATAATCTTTACTAGATGAAATACTTGATCCTGTGAGGGCATTTAGTTCTAAAATCCAACTTTTGGGAGGTCAGTCGGCACCACCCATATCAAAATAAAGATACGCTGATTTACATGAGAACTAATTAATGGGCCAACCATACCCAACAACCTACCATCAAACTGATCTACCCAAGACAATGCTACTCCGTGCACCCCGTACATTAATCATGACCCTCATTATCTAATCCCAAAAATCAGAGTTATAACCCCCTTTGAATGATGCCACACCCTATTTGACTATTGACATTTTTTTGTGAGGATCTCATTGTAGAGGATACCCTTTTTACTGAACTTACAAAACCACCAGACCATCAAATTAGATCCCTATTGGAAAAAGAGTTTTAAGAAATAGAACATTGTACATTTTAGTAAGTAGGATATTTTATTATAAATTTTGTATTATATTTTGTATTTTATTTAATACATATATGTAATATGTATATGATTAGTTTTAAATATATATTTATATAAATATTTTATAAATGCGATGTACATGTAATATGTGCAATACAAAATGTGATAAAATTACAATAAAAGCTCAAAAATGATATTTTAGAGATTGATACCTACTTTATATATTGTCCGCTATTATTGCTCGTCTCAATGTCAATTGATGTGCTCTAGATAAAATACATCAAGCAATATAATATAAACTCACAAACCTTAATCATACAATATGCAATATGTTGATTTGCACCAACCCACGTACAATATTGGTATGACCTGCAAGGCGTTATGGGAGATTCGCCGTAAATACTTTGAAACTAAAATCAGTTATCAACTATCAAAATTTTCCCTCAATAACTCATAAAATATATGAATGAAAAGTGTATTCAGAAGAAAAAGTGAATTATTTTCTTGAAATTTAATGCTAATATTTATAATATGATCAAAGTGAACCATTTTCTTGGAATTTAATGCTCATATTTATAATATGATCCTTACCTAGAGCAAAAAGAAAATTTTGCTCATATATTATTATAACTACATAGTGGATATGTCACTAGTATAGAGATTTATCCTAAATAATATTCATTATCATTACTCATACATAATTGTCTATTTTTGTTTCTTTTGTGTTAATTATTATATCAGCTTAAATTTATAATGTTTCCTCCTTTTTACAATAGTATGTCTGAGCTCAGGAATTCAGTTTGGACTCGTACCCTGTTATCTTTTGTTGAATCTCATGAGGTGACCAGATATGTTCGACCTCAGACGAGAGATCATAGAAGGATAAAATTTTTTCTGTCTAAATTTGATTATTATCGAATAAATTTTTGGTCACTATTTTATTTAAATTTAGTTATATGAGCCCAAGATAGGTATTCTGCACGCTACTTATACAAACCTAGACTATAGAAATACTAAGTTCAATAATTCGAAACCTATATACCTATTATGAACCACCCCAACCCATGCCATGTCACATAGTATGCAACATATGCTGGATATCCATAAATGATTTGTGCAAATTTTGATTTGGTATGGGTTTATCTATTTTTTTTCTTTTACTTTTCGAAAAAAAAAAAACGTCTATTTCATTTGGTCTTAAAATATATTTTTTATGACTGTTTATATCAATAATTGTGCTGATTTTAGCATTTTCCACATCAAAAAGTTCATGGGGCCTGTGTACTTTAATGCCTAAAACTCGATAAAATAGCAAGACTTTACTTTTGTCCAATCAGCCACACGTTTGGACAATAAATTTTCTCTTCAAACGTTGAAATTATTGTCACGCTCTACCTCATCCAACTTTGAAGTGGTAAATACCATGACCATAACACTGCTTTTGCTTTATTTAAGCCTTTCAAATACATATATATATATACACATATATACATATATATATATATATACGTATATATATACGAATATTGAGATATAACTTTCCAATATATGGACCACAGAGAGATAGGAGCCCACTGGGCCCTCCCCTTCAGGTGATCGGCCCGTTTCGGCAAGCTTAGATTGAAGAGTTTATTAATTAGTCCAGAATGCCCCCAAAGTATGTGTGTGTCACTCATACAAGGCATATAACGAAATGTTATCATTAAATAGACAAATTTCATTACAAGAGTGGATTAGCTGTGATACGAGTAATTTTTAATGTTATTAAAAATAAAATGACAAAGAAAAAAAATATACTTTTCGTCTCATTGATCATCACCCATTTTCCATAACAAGTATGCTAGTCAAGTACTCATATTTTAGTATACGAATAATCAACCAACATAATACACAAACTCCAATTATAAAAAATAAACAATTAATCTTATAAAAAAAAAATTGCCTTTAATTTTAGGCAAACATGAGAATAACTATCAATAGTTATTTCAAATTATCATCAATATATGCAGAGCCATCTATTCTTTTTATTTGTATCTTAATAATTAGTTAAGTCGTAGTAGCAAAGTTCAGGTACTTCAAAGGCTTTTCCAAACTGGGCCCAGTTAAAACAGTTAGATCTTGGGCTGTTAACGAAAAGTCTACTGATTAAATAACATGTAAAGCCTGTTTGGAGGCCCATATATAGAGAAGTCAAGACTCAAGTTTGTGGATCTTTGTTGTAATCTCCTCCACCTATCATTAGGGCATAAAATCTAATCAAGATTCTCAATACTCGGATTGAGATTGATTGTTAAAAGTTCGTTTCAGCTTGTTCGTTAATTTAATTAATCAAACTTAAATATAATTTTTTGTTGAATGACATTTGAAATACGGCTCGCTCAACTCGATTAATATATATATATATATATATCAAATTATTTGAGCTTGACTTGATTAAAGTTCGATTTAATCAAATCAAGTTCAAACATAATATTTGAAACACGATAAAAATATATTCACTTCAACTTAATTTATTTACACCTCTATTTATCACGTTCTTAATTTACTAGGCCTAATTTTATACTGAATTAGTACAGTCTTTATTGTTTATGTTATTAATTTAAGAATTTATAAACTTGGTACAGTGATTATAACATGGATTACCATTGAATTTAATTGGGTTAACCTATTATCATAATTATGCAATTTTATTCACTGATTATTGTTTGGACATTTTTTTTGGATTCGATTTGTGGATCATCAATGTGCAATAAATGTTGTAGAATGGGATGGTCCAAATGTATGGATATGAACGAGTCAAAGTCCTCCTCGACAACGATTCAACCATCCTTTTGGAAATTACTAGATTTGAGAAAGCAAAAAGTTGCGAGACAATGTGTAAATTCAACTTTCCTGTCACTTTGTTAAGTTTTATATTCATCAGTTAAAAAATATTTAAGTACTTGGAATTATTCTAAGTAAAGTATGCTTTCAGTCAATAATTGATTTGGTAAGTGGGCCTGGGTATCTGTTGTAAGCAGCAACTATTGAGCTTGCTTTTTTTTTATTTTTTTTTTCTCATATCTTTCCTTTTTCTTTCCTAAAAAAAATAAATTTTTGTTATATACACATCAAATATATAAAATTCATTCAAAAAAAATATATTTAAAAAAATATAATAATTTTATAAAATATGAATGAAACACTAAATAGAAATAGAGTATAAAAAATAACCCAAATCCCAAAAAGGAATGGAAAATATTTAGCCTAGTCAATTTCCACCATGATTGAGTAAGATAAAAAGACTGAATTTAGTGGATAGATGGAGACTGATGTTGAACAAATAATCCAGGTAAAGTTAAGAAAAAAATTTCAAGTAATAAAGAGAAAGAAAAAAGAGAATGGATAAAGGGAAATATATATACAAAAATATAAAATAAAATTGACTTGTGGTATGGATTCTACCACAAGAGCTTTGACAAGACGATTAATTTGATATGAAGGGATAATTAGGAAAGGGAATTTAGGGTTGAAAGGGCCCAATCACTACCCAAAAGCTACATGCATTTCTTGGCATCGTCTACATGGATTGTTAGTTGACATGGAATCTGATAGACAAGAAGAACTACTATATAAGTATCTGTACACTTTATTTTGTTTGAAATTCTAGAGAAAAGCCACGACTTCGCACCTAGAAGCTACTAAAAAGCATGGAAAACTTACAATTTGTTTGTCCTGAAAAATGCTTATTTTTTTTAAGTTTCTTATAAATCAAGTTTGGCTTGTTTCGACTTTTGACCTTGTCTTGTTATAAGATGAGCTTTAGATGACAAAGGGATAAATTTGTCAAAATTTGAGATCTATTTCATTTAAATTTTTAAGGATCGAATCTCGTATTCATTTTAAATCCACAATGTTTGGGTTTAGTAAACTCATTTTATAATTTTAAAAATATTAAAAAATATATTTCTTAAAAATAATACTATTAAAATATTTGAAAAAATATATTTCTTAAAAATAATACTATTAAAAATATATATAATAAAAAAAATAAACGAGACAGATTCGAGATAGGAAAAACTTGAAAATAAAAAATCAAAACTCCTTTATATTTATTTATTATTTTAAAAATCAGATTTATGCCATGTCAAGGTCTGAATTTGATCGACCAATCTAATTGAAGTTCCTAAATGAGCCTAATCCATCCCAACTCTATAAATTTACTGCCTATTTGTAACACAAAATAAAAACTCCAGAAGAACACAATTTCAACAAGCAGTCTGAAACAAGAAAAATGCTACCAATTCTCTTGCAATTTGCATGTTCATTTTCAAATTATTCTTCTGAGAAATAGAGACACTATTCACAAGTCACACAAGTCAAAGAAAGCCTGCAAGAATTGAACCGTGGCAAATCACTAATCATTGCTTGAACAATTTTATCTAAAGGTAACCGACCAATTCCTTTTTTTCTTCACAATGATACCTATTTTGGTGGGACTGGGGACATTACATAGTAGGGTCGTCCTTGGATTTGTCTAGGGGGATTTGTCAACGTCCTTAAATTGGCATGGGTTTGTGCCATTCTTGATGCCATTTTTTTTTTTTCAAGAAGATAATCAATTATTTAGTTGAATTCTACCTATGTCTACTCAAAATTAAAAAGGAAAAAAGAAGATCCATTTGATATCTTCTGGTTCGGAGTCGGACCACCCTATTTGTTATCCACAATTTTGAGTTCAGTGGTTTTGCCCACAATTCATCTCTTGTGATAGTAAAGACATGCACCCATTTGATGGTGGGTCAATTAGAATCCAATGGCCTAGTGGCCTAGATTTCATTGAACATGCTGAGAAGTGGGAGATGGGGAAAAAAGAAAAGTTTATGTAAAAGAAAGGTTTGGAAGATTGAGCACGGAATCTTAGAAGCCATAAAAGAAGAATTGTTGGGTTATGTGCAAAAATGAATTTTTGGCCCAAAGTTGTAAACTTCTTTCCAATCTTTGAATTGCAAGTTATTGTACTTTTCCAAAGTTGATTTAAGTGATCAATGTTTCTTCTTGAACTAGAGAAATTTTTGATGTAATTTTTTGTTATCTAAGATGATAATTTTATATTACATTTTGATTTGTACGCATTGATTTTTATCTATATTCAAGTCATAAGGTTGAGTCCTCTATAGAGTGCAAGAAAGCATGCATGTATCGTTTTCCTCCATCGCATGAGTACCACTTAGATTCTCAAGCAATGCGGCTCTATTGTCATGTCTAAAATACGTGGTTTACTCACTCCTTAGCCTCTTTTTTGTTTTTATTTTTATTATAAATGAGTGTGAATAGGGGTTGACTTCATACTTGACAAAAAAATATTTTCTTTGATGTATGTTGTAGACAAATAAAATTTGTATCAATTAAATGGTGATACATATAAAATATTAAATTTTTATTTTTTTAAGAATTAATCAAATTTAATTTTTAAAGTAAATAGTTAATTAATTTGATATTATAATATATATTTTATTGGTTAATTATATGTGGTCAAATGTCAAATCTCAATTTTTGAAAATCAAAACTTATTTTGTAGATTATGAAAGTAAATACCAACACTAATTGATAAATTTTGTGATATCAATCGAATCATGAAGGGTTAATTAAATCAAGTCACTTTATCAAATGACTTATCTAAAGGGTCAATTAAATCAAGTTACTTTATCAAATGACTTATTTAAAAGCCCATGTCTTACAAGTATAAATAGGGGTTATCTCTAAATAATTAAAAACAATAACATAAGTTATGAAAAAAAAATCGAAACAAAAAAGATGTTGGAAGAAATTATCTCAATCCAAGGTGTTATTACATAACGAAATCAAGTTCGGTGAAGATCAAATCAGCAATTCCAGGTCCAAATTTCGAAAATTCTTATTTTTGAAAAGGAAAATAAGAGGAATTATAATTATTTTATTTTTTAAATTTAATAAAATTCAATTTGTACTATTTGTCTTTTTTGTTAATTTTTACAAATAACAAAATTTATGATACACACATATTTCCATCATTTTATAGATAATCAATCTTAGAATACAATCGCGTAATAAAGCATTGGCAACTCAAACTTACAAGTTCTTGTTGAAATTTGTGGTCACTTATTAGATGAGCAGGCCATAGGAACTTTAGTGTCCTGTATTTCCCGCACCAAACCAGAGGTCCTTTCTTAGCCTCTCTCTTAAACCTGCCATCCATGCAACATATCACTTCCCATGAAATTAAAAAGAAAAGGTCAAGAATATTATGTATTTAAAACCCTATTGATAAAATTATCACTGTTTTGTGGCCTTATGGTAAGGTATGAATATGTGTATGGCATCCTTGAGCATTCATTACAAAAAATGGCTAAGTTTAATGATTACCAAATACTGTTTGGATTATCGAAAACACAATCATAACGTGTGTTTATTCTAAATGTCGCATTTAGTGCACTCACATCTTGTATCAAATTTTTTTTTTTTTTTTTTTTTTACAAAAAATAATACTTAACACAACATTCAATACACTCTTATATATATATATATATATATATATATCCTGGGCCATTGATAATTACAGAAGAATCCATGATCATCAACAGCTGATGCAATCAAACAGTACTATTCCTCCACCTGATTGGGGGGCCAGATCACATGTCTTGTTAACTCAATTATTAGCACAAAATGGATCACAAAAGCAGTGCAACAACACAAAGAACAATAGTTTTTCAGCTTAGAATATTGTTGTATTATTGGAGGGTAGAGGCACGCCATTGGCTAGTGCAGATACATCCTCTGTAGCCACCAACACCGGCCATGGAATGAGGTGATCCCCCTGGACCTCACTTTCTTCCTTTTTGCACAAATGGGGAACTTACTTATGGTGCCCTCCAAATACTCAAAAGGCCTTTCATTAGGTCAAAACAATAATGCAGGTGTGAAGGGAATCAAGAAGTCAACTGATATGAATCAGTTTGTACACAGACAAGAATTTTAGTGATTGTACTATTTCACCTAGACAGGTGTTTGCATCCGATGTTTCATATTAAGTTATCAAGAGAGTATCATATACACACACGCATTGGGAAGTTCGATGTTTATTTTCATCACTATTTGATGTGAGAACACTTAATATGTATATGTTACTTGATAAAGTAAAAATTTTAACACAGAAACAATTTTTTTCCAACAAAATACACTGATGCAGTCATTGTCAACAGGAGTTATTCTCAACAGAATTATCATGGAAATGGAGTCATTCTCAACAGGATGTACTGATGAAAACTGGCCGACGCCTTAGCTTATGAGTTAGACTTAGAAGTGCAATAATTTTGGTTCTTTATGTGTTGCAATTTGCATGAGATCAATTAGGATGACATTAGGGTTATCCAGTTCCTATTTTGCATAATGAAAGATGGCAAAAGTTATCTATCTTAATAATCATTTAATTAAGAAAAATTGCAGGGGAAAAGTATAGTATAGAGAATTAAGCCCTCAAACTATTTCTTCAACCGAATAGGCCTTTGAGCACTAAATACAAAAATGTGATTTGTGTGGGGTTGGCGATGTGTTAGGCGTCGAGTTTATCAGAATTTGAGATCCGTTCTGCTGTGATTGTTGAAGACTCAGATCCAAACCCGCGCTTGATGTGATCTGACGGGTATATCTGTTAAATCCATTTTATAATGTTAAAATACTAAAAAATCATATTTTTAAAAATAACACTACTAAAACTTAAAAAATATATTTATTTTTTTAAAAAACAACATCACATGATCGTATATATAATAAATTTAATTAGTATTAAAAAAAAATTAAGTTTGGATCGGATCGAATTTAAAAATAAAATTTCAAAACCTAATTCAAACTCAATTATACTATTAAAACTTGTTTGGATCTAGGATAAGTCTAAATTTAAACCCGATCCATTATATATTTGCACGTAAAACATTTGAAAGGCTAATTTAAAGAAAAAAAAATATATCAACATTTAATTCCAGTGCTGTACCATGTCATTAAAGTATCATTCTCAAGTGTTTAGCACAAAGCAGACACATCAAATGTCAATCAACAACCAAAAGAAAGATTTTGCAATGCACTCAGCATATATATTAAATGGCTATCTCTATCCTAATATATGTGTGATGTTTCCAACACTTGAAAAGTCACTCTCTTTGTGGGATTAACTATCTTTCACAAATATACTTTGTTATCTAGTTAATAAATAATTTGATAGTGTAGATAATAATTTTAGATGATCAAATATTTGTTCTAAGAAAAATTAAAAGTCTACTGAAATTGGGATTAATTTGTATAAATAATTTTTTATATAATTGACCACTAAGTCCATTTATCTAACTAGAGAAGAACACTCGTCTTTTTTAACCTATATAATGAAAACTTAGTAAAATATTATCCCGATCATTAAATAATATTCACTCTACATATATATATTGAGTACAATATCCACTCTTAAGTGTTCTACTTTACAAATGAGATATTTTGTTGGAATTCATACACCTTAGCTGGAATCGATATATTTTGAATAAAATCATTACAATCAATATATCATACATCAGATATAGTATGGATATTACTTAGCATACACGTCACATCCCAATTGATATAAAATTTAATTAAATCTTATTCTCATCACATAACAATACTGCACCCAATATACATACATGCACTAAGTGGAACAAAAAATTGGACAATTAATTGGAATTCATACATATATACTAGAATCGATACACTTTGACTGAAATTAATATACCCAATGTACTATGCATTGGTGGTGAATATTAACCAAAACACATGTCACATTGCAATTGATATAAAGTAATTATCATTTTCATGGCGGCTTAGTTATGAAATCCAAGGTGTAATTCTTACATTCTTGAATACAAAAACCTTAATTGGTTGTTAATGCCGCATGCTTGAGGAAAAAGGGAGCATATTTTGTTTAATTAATTACCACCAAGTGGATTTCCATTCATAGGCATGAAAAACGATTTGATACTAAAAAGTCTGACTAATGTTCCTTGCACCTTCACTTATTTATTGATGAAATTATTGATTGAATATTTAAGTGGTAGACTTAAGGATGGGAAACAATTACCACGTTTAAAAAAAGATAAACATGTGATTCAGCAATATATAATTATTGATTTTTTTAGTGAAATGATCAATTTAATTTATTATTAAATTGTGATTATATACACGTATATGTACATATATGTAATATTTACTCATTTAACACAATAAATTAATATTCTGACATATAATGGAATATTAAAGTTTACTATAAAAAATGAAGAAAAATAATATAACATTGGACGAATAGCCACATGCCGTGTCAAATTCGAGTTTAAGACCTTATAATCATTTGTTTGTTCAAAAGTTCAAAAAGTTACATACATATTGGAGACTTTCGTGGGCAATAATACATCTCCAAAAGTCCTATATAATTGACACATAATTGTGCTTACGAGGTTAATGATGTTCTATAATTGTCATTATCTTTTATGAGTGAGGTTTTATCTGGGAACTTTTCAACCTGGGCAGGTATTTTCCCGACAGAAAAGTTGAAGCTGAAAAAGATCCTATGCTTTTAGGCTGCACTTAGTAAGTTTGAGACATGTTGGTGGAAATTATTAGCAGCAGAATTATAAAGTTTAATTAGTATGCAAAAGATGGACAATGGTGATTGTAAGAGATATTTTATTATTTTAATGTACTGTAATATTATTTTTTTTTATTGGCACCAACATCCATGTTATGAACCCTAAGTAACAAGAAGACATAGTTACAAATATATTCCAAAAATTAAATTTTATTAATATGATAAAAATCTACCTTCAGATAATATTAATATATAATCCCTTGTAAGGTAAGAAAATGAAGTTACTAAATTCCCCACTTTTAATTAATTTACTAGATTCCCTTTTAAAGTCAAATTTTACTCATTCATGATCATTAAGTTTCTTCTATTCCACCCATGATGATTTTTTTTTTCTATTTTTCCCAGCTTTTGTTGACATGAGAATTAGAAAAAGAATCTCTGAGGTCAAACAAAAAAGTTAATGTATGTTCACCTAATTTATTACAAAACGAAGAAGAGGTTGATTTGCTGTCTAATTTAATAGTATACATAATTGATTTAAATTATAATATAACATAAATGATTATAAAATACAATAGTTGAATTTTAAACTTATTTTATTATTTAGAGCAATAATATTTATTTAATAAATTAATTTCATTCTAACTATCATAAATAATCCTTAAATAAATAATACTTCTAGGAAAAAGGCTGAACGTGTTTTAAACAATATGTTCCAAATCTTCAGGTTAGGTGTATAGATAATCTAGATAGATGTGAGACAATTTTCACTAAGCAATTTGACAAATAGCTTGTAACTCCAAAGAGATGTGCCACGTCTCAAAGGGGGTCGCATTCATTAGTCAATATGATTGTTTATCAAATGACACACACAAGATTATAATAGGTTCGGGGTTTGACCCGGACCAGCCCAAATTAGTGATTTAAACGTGGTATGGGTTCTTTTATTTTGAATTTGTTGGATTTGAGTCCACTTACGAGTTGAATATAACCTCTGCCCTTTTGATTAATACATATTTAAAAAATTAATATAAAATTATAGATACATAGGTAAAATAATTACACATGAGGATGTTTATATTATATTTGGTGTTGTTTTTGAATATGTTCATTATTCCAAATAAAAAACGTGTTTGGTAACGATGGTTTTGGGAAATAAAGTGTTTATTCTCAAAACACTTATAAATTATTATTTTAATTATTTATATGAACACATTTTTAATTTCCAAACATTCCCCAATACCCCAATATACCCTTCTCCAAAAAATTTCTTCCATTTCCAAGTTCCCTTGAAACTGCCTCAGTAGAAAAGTCAGTGTGTGCGCGTCTGCTGTAATTCATTCACACGGCCGAGGGCCACTCTTCGGCTCTTCCATGAGCCCAGGCAGGATGTGGACTCTCCCAAAAACAGAAAAAGTCTGACTCGTCTCAGCTATGGACTGCTCGGGTGACAAGAGTTGTCTGTGACAGACTCGGCAGCACAAGCCAACTCTGGCAACGACAAGATGGTTTATTCCTTTAACAATTTGAACTTGAGACATTTTTAGTTGATAGTCAGAAACATATTTAGGGTCAGATTTAGAAAAAGGCCAATAACTCCAGTAGAAAATTCTGACTTTCTTTTCTATGGAACATAAATTTCAATTTGATTAAAGAAGCTATAAATTTTCAAACGAATCCGGCGGGTCTCAGGATTGGATCTGTCGGGTTTGGGGTTGGGGCACAATGGGGCGGGTCTTGACAGAAGGCGGGGCATGTATGAGGTCTATTCAAGAGTACAGGGGATGGGTGTCTGGGAAATCTACCGAGACTTGCCCCGTTGCTATTTCTGAGAATTGGTCTTCTCAAAATTATAAGACCGTGTATAGGGTTGAAGCTTTTTTAGTGTCTAAAGATTAAGGAAATTAATGATTTATCATATATTCTCATTTTAATGATTTAACGTTATGATTATTAATTATTTAACGTTATTATGATAATTTAGAAAAAAATAAATTTATTACATATAAATTACTTTTTATATAATAAATTAAGTATAAAATTCTTTAATATGATTTTTTTGTTGGTCTAGTTCAAATTTGTTATTTTTTTTATCCATCAAGTTCAAATGATAATTTTGAAGTCCCAATATTTTAATTTTGATATTTGTTCAAATATTTCGAAAAAAGAGATAAAATTGAAAAACAAATTATATGATGTTAGTTGAAAGGGGCAAAGTGTATATTTCCACAATTTAAAGGGGACATATTGATACCACGGACCACTAAATTGAAAGTTGCTACCCATTGAATCTATGCAAAATCGCTGAATCCGACCTGTAAATTTTTTTCCCCTTATTTTGTCTTCTATTATAATTTCTTTCTTTCCTCTGTAGCTTTTTAGATTAGTGGTTCAGAAAGTAATTCATTTTTCTCTCCATCTTTGAAATTGCTGGCAAAGAAGATCAAAAAGGCTCTCAACAAACATGTGCAAGACGAATTGGTTACGTTGATCTTTTTATTTTATTTTAACACTAGTAATTTATTATGTCAATAAATATGTTTTTTCAGTCGGACCACAACTAAAATATAGTGTTTGGATATAATACGATATAAAGATTTGAATTGAATTATACGTTCGATGCGAGACATTGAGTCCAAAAATATTTAAATAGTAAAAATTGAAAAAGTTACACATTTTTATTTTATTTTTTTTAAAAAGTATGGTAACAAAGCATTCTGCTACATAACTTTGGGCTATCTATCTAGACCTTTGACTATCAAGAAACTGGAATTTGGGAAAAAGAATATCTGGACTAATTTAATTAATCCAATTTGTAAAAATCAATTTTGAAAAGACACATTGATTATATTGTGAACTGGTTTATCTTCTAATTCGACAAATTAACCAGCTGCCTATTTGGAATTTTCCAAGTAATTCAACACTCTTGCTGGAAAGTGAACCCTTTAAAGATAATTCACTTAACCACTTGATGGTTCCTTGGTTAGGTAGTCTTAGCTGTGCATTGAACTTATGTGCAATATGTCATTAACTTTAAATATCTTTTCTCACTAATGATAATTTTTTTAAATAAATAGTTATTTATTATAGTATTAGAAATAGATTTCAGATTCGAATCTAATCACGGGATATAAAAAAAATATTATTTAAATATTGGTACAAGTAGAGAAGCGTGACGACTTAAAAATATTGTCAAATTTTCAATCCCTTGGGCTTTCACTTATCCATTCAATTATTGATGCAATGAGAAGCTAGCAGATGATTAAAGTTAAACAATCACTTAGTATTAATTTATAATAATACTACAACTAACAACCAAATTGCAAGAAACTTAATCCCGTGATATTGTTCTATACACCACACTTCTTTCTTTGATTTGTTTGACTTAATTCTTCCTCACTCCTAAAGTCTCACCATCCCAATCATATCTATTAATTAATTTCAAAAATGTTGAAATTAAATAAAAGAGCAATTCAAATCTATAAACTTGTTTTTATAGGATCATTAATGTTGGTTTATTGTAATGCATGATCAGGATAAATGGGTTCCTTCTCATTTTAACGATTGAAGGAATTTAAAATCTATTTTTTTTTTAATGGTATGGAAGCATCTCAAAAGAATTTTGTGACAAATCTACTCATTTAAAATAATTTTAAACAGTCCCACCCTTGCCAATCATTCTAAATCAAGGGTGACAAATTTGGAGTTTTGTCATCATACGGTTAGTTTTATGTGTGTTGCCAACTTACTAATTAAAAGGTCCCATGCATTCAATTCAAGTACATTGTTTACGTGGTGATTTTTGGATTGTCGAAGATCAATTTTTATGCAAATAATTGATTTAGCGATGAATTTTTAAAATTATTTGAACGATAACCATTCAATAATTAAGTGAGAAATAAAATAGATAATATCAAAATTAAAAAAAATTATAAATACAAAATAAATTTCATGCATCTCAAAATGAAAAGATATGGAGTATTTACAGTCATTCAAAATCTTTAAATTGTTAAATTTGGGTCCATTGGACTCAAGTTATTATAAAGTCCATAATCATCAACAAATTGAACTTTTTCATTATTTTCAATTTTTTCTTTTGAAAATGAGTTCTTGTTAACAAAAATGAGGAGTCGGGTCGGGTGGGACCCGGGTGAGGGATCCTGACCCACGAGGACGGATGAACAGACAGCAATTACTTGTTATAACTACCAGAAAATCTTAATGTGGAGACGTGGAATAATTTGAGTGGGCTTGTACAGGAGAATAAAGACCTGGAAGCAGGTGATCCACTGTAAGTGCCGTCACTTTAATTCGTAAGCGTGGAACAGTAGATCCGTCAAATCTGGCGGGTTCATGAAGCCACAATTTTATGCTGACACACTTAAGCCTTTTCAATTTGACCTTAATTGACCATCGCCCCACCCCGCCCCCAACCCAACCCCACCTCTCCCCTATTGTGATAATACCACTTGGACTTTGTGAAAGTTTCGGGAGTCCCAACAGTTTATTCAACCACCTCTTTGTAGTTGTGATTTGCAATTTTGTTAGAAAAGAGAATTTACATTTGACTCAAACTTTGTATTTGGACATCTAAGTTGGTAATTGAATTAATATTGTTTTCTAACGAAGTACTTAAAATGATGTTCAAAATTAAATTTTCAACTAAACCATTAAAAGAAACTTCAAAATTTCTTTTCAATAACATGACCCCAAGATTGTGAATACACCATTCAAGGATAATAGAACTAAAAGGTTTTAAAATTTGCTTAATTATACTTGGGTTTTCTATTTTGTGAAGAAGAAAATTCCAGTTGATGATAACAATTGCATGTCTAAGTCGACAAACGAAATTGTAAAAAGGAAGCTTGCATAGGATTTTTTTTTTATTGCAAATCCTAATGGAATCAAAATAATACACATGTAAAATTTTATTAGTAAAATATAAATATGTAAAATTATATTCGCAAAATGTACACGTGGTGACAATTCAGTTCCCTTATTGGGGTAACATATGAGTGATAGATTCTCTCAATTAAAAACCCTTCTTGCGGAGAAGTAATGAAGAATTCCACCAATGGTAGTATACCTAGCAAGAATGGCATTGGGGTGGACTTCATCACCCACCAATGTGGTCTTAATATTGCGTTTCACTATGAATTGTGTAAATCGAGAATATAAACCATTCATTTTAGATTGTCATTCCCCCTTAAATTCATCAATATGAAACAAAAAAAAAATCAACAGAAACTCATATCCGAAAGAAACCTATTAGTCTTCTACTTATTTTCTTCTCAATTTTTCTTCCTCCGTCCGTGTGCCCATAAAATTCTATCTTTTCATTGAATACCAGCAATCCAGATGGAACAAGCTAAGTATGGAAACGTTTGATTTGATCATCTTAAGGGTCAACTTTTAACTTTTATTGGGTTTCCTCTTATGAAATATCAGCCTGGGTTGGCAATGTTAGGTGTGGAACAATATATCACTAATCTCCTCATTAGGATCTTTGATTCTTTCTCAATTCCCACCAACTAATCTAACTAACACGATTGAATAGTGCCCAATAACCAAAAGTAGTTTGCTAATCCAGCACACCCAAAGGATAATCCAATCAAGGACGAAGGGGGGCAGTGTCCAATAAAAACCCAGCACGTCAGTAGGCAGCCCACTATAGAAGAAACGCAGCCGACCTTGAAGTTAAAATTATACGTGAGCCACCAGCACTTTGCTTCTTGCTACTTGGAAGAAACCTGAAAAAGTTGAATACGAGGGGGATGTTTGTTCGTAATGCTGTTTTGGATGATCTCTTTAGAGGGATTCCTTTTCTGAAGGGTTAAGTGGAGCCTGGAATTTTAGGAAATTTTGTCGAAGATTAGTTCAAATTTGCGGGAAAGAATCGTTAATGGGGAATCAAGGTGTTGAATTTTCCTTATGGTGGTGAAGAAAGGCATTGTGTGCACGATATCTATATATATATATATGTATTATTTATATATACATATGGAGAAAATGTGTAATTATTATTTTTCACCTTTTTAATAAATTAAATATATTCTAATCATTTGTAATTCATAACCAATTTATAAATTCATTTTCTGCAATTGGCTCATATGTTGAAGTGACCCACCAGTCCAAACTTATTCCCGTTTCATGCATTGAAAATGTGGGCTTCTGGGAGGGAGCTTGGCAAGAAATTTCCCCTTCTATGGTAACAAAAAAGGATTTGACAAATATTTCCTTTGGATAAAGTATAATTATTTAATGTGTGTGTGTGTGTGTGTTTTTCAACCCCACAGCGCACTAAAATTAATGCACTCCCTCCATTATAAAACCCCCTTCACGCTACTCCCACACCACCCTCACTCTAATCCTCCCTGCAAAACAATCACAAAGCCAAATAAGGAAAATTAAGTTCTATATTACAACAACAATATTTCTCCTAGGCTATTTTTGTTACACAGACTGAAAATGGGCAACGCCGATCACGTGAATCCACCGGCCAATACTAACAATTTCGACGCCGTCGCAAACCACCGCGTGGCTATTCCACCGCCACAACCCTTCGGGAAGTCGCTTAAGAACACGCTGAAGGAAACATTCTTCCCCGACGACCCCCTCCGGCAGTTCAAGAACCAGCCGCCGAGGAAAAAATTCGTACTCGGGTTGCAGTACATTTTCCCGATCCTCGAGTGGGGCCCGCATTACACTTTGCAGTTCTTTAAAGCTGACCTCATTGCCGGGATCACCATAGCCAGCCTCGCCATTCCTCAGGGGATTAGTTACGCAAGGCTTGCAAACTTGCCGCCAATTCTTGGCCTTTGTAAGTACAAAATTTCGTTACTGACAGCTTAGAAATATTAAATATTAAATGTCGCTCGTCTCTGATGAGTCGAGCTTGTAATTTTCTTGATGTAATAGATTCGAGCTTCGTTCCGCCGTTGGTTTATGCTGTAATGGGGAGTTCAAGAGATTTAGCAGTGGGGACCGTCGCCGTTGGATCCCTGCTGACAGCTTCCATGTTGGGGAAAGTGGTCGATGTAACGGAGGATCCGAAACTCTATCTTCATCTTGCTTTCACAGCCACTTTCTTTGCCGGGCTTTTTGAAGCTGCGTTGGGCATTTTCAGGTCGGTTATTCATCGTCGGTAGATACTGTATCCGCTGCATGTAAATTGAGTGTAATATTTTTTAAAATTTAAAATCACTACAACATACTGTAGCATGAATTTTACAGCTACTCACAACGTCAAAAGTTAATACATACTGAAATTTTACTCAATTCTCAATGTTTGGTGTGGAAAGGCAATTCTTTAATGTGACCCGTGTTCTTGAATACTGTCAGAAACTGATGATTAGAAGTTTGCTGTAAATGTTTGGTTTATTACATACTTTATTATCAAGTGTTTTACAGCATGTGATTTGATGTTAGTACTATATATTTTCTTGAATGTTGACATTATAATTGTTACAGGCTAGGGTTTATTGTGGATTTTCTGTCGCATGCAACCATAGTAGGGTTCATGGGAGGAGCGGCGACGGTTGTGTGCCTCCAACAGCTGAAAGGCATACTAGGGCTTGACCATTTTACCCATGCCACTGATGTCATCTCAGTCATGCGCTCTGTCTTTACTCAAACTCATAAGGTATATTATTCTCTCTCCTCCTTGATTAAAATGTATTGTGTGTGAATAGAATCGTCACAAAGAAGTATAAGTCTTCATATCCACATTTTGATACTAAAAAGTTTTGGCTTTTCTCGTCTTTTCCTTTCTTTTTTGGGTGGGGGTGGAACTTTGGGACCTCGGCAAAAGGGGTGGAAATTGAATAATTTAACTTACATGCTGCTCAATATACTGTCAATATGGGTTTTGTCTCTCCCTTACAAGAAAAAAATAGTGAGTAATAATATAAAAATTACCATTAATTATATATTCAAAAGTGAAGAGAAATTTATTTTGTCAAAAATATAATTTTTACAAGTTCCATTACTACCAAGTTGTTAGTGGCAATTAATAATACTGCTTTTTTATCACAATTAAACCATTATCTGACAAAGTAAAAATTAATATTGTATATATTAATGATAAAATAAAAGTTATTATCGCGAAATTATCACTATTTTTGTACCCCTCAAAACTTGTTTACCACATGCCACAAAAACAAGCACTATATTACATTTTTGTGTAAGATCATATCTATGCATGCATTGACAAGTATTCTTTTTGTCTCTTCATTTCTTCATAAACTCGGTATCAAAGACAGACTCATAAGCCAACTCTTGATTCCAGCTAATCTTTGATTCTTGTCATATGTAGAGAATTAAGGCCTAGTTAATTGTTTTGCGAATCAATTTGGACCATATCTTTCCTTAGCTCAACTTTTTCGACCATAAACCCTGTCTACTTCTATTCAACTAAAAACACAGAATATGGAATTAACCCTGCTATTCATGTACTGAATACCCAATTTGCACGCCACCTCCCCAGAAAATGACTTGTAAAATTTGACAAATCAAAATCATTGATGCTTGTGGTCCAAAATTAATAAACTTAGACAATGCCCATGTCATTTATTTTATGCATTTGAAGTTGCATTATTTTCTTCCCATACTTGCATAAAAATTATAAAATTGAAGCTAAAGATCAATAAAAGTTAAATGAAAATCCAGGGTAAAATTTTATAATTACCATGTAAATTGTTGGTTTCTGAGGTTGACTATGGTAATTTGCAGTGGAGATGGGAAAGTGCTGTGCTGGGATGTGTCTTCCTTTTCTACCTGCTGCTCTCCAGATACTTTGTAAGTTAATCTGACCCTACAATTTTCCTCCATTCTTGCATTATTATAATATGTACATCTTTTGGAAGGAAAATCAATTTTTCTTAAATTACTCCAGAAAGTAACATGGCAACAACAAAGTCAAGGAATTCTTTTTAAGAAAACCATCGTGTCCTAAAAGAGTCCACACACATATTAACATTATTTGTTGTTCAATAATTTCATAATTAAAAGTACATTAGTTTAACATCAAACTGATCATTTTCAAACCCAACCTACTCCAAAATTCATAAAGCTAATGAAGTAGTAATGTACGATTAGTGGGCTTTTTACATTGAGTAAAAGATGAAGATTAGGTTTAATTGTTTCCACATAATTAAGAAATTTTTTAGCTGGTATGTCATGTCAGAACTTTTCTTTTCTTTTTACTTGCAAGAAACCTAGTAAAGCATGCAATAATCACACTTACTTGTAATTATTGAAAGTAATTAGCCTGGTAATTAATAATTTAATTATTTTTTGAGTATTTATTTACTGGATGACTTATTGAGATATGCAGAGCAAAAAGAAGCCAAAGCTGTTTTGGATATCAGCAATGGCTCCATTAACATCTGTGGTATTGGGAAGTCTTCTAGTGTACCTTACCCATGCTGAAAAACATGGAGTCGAAGTGGTGAGCCCCCTCATCATAGCCCCAATGTTGTCTCTTTTTTGGTTGTTTTTGTGTGTTTGGCAGTGCACCACGAATAATATCTTGTTTTCCTGTTTTCTTGTCTTTTCATATGGATTAATAATTTAAGACCTCAAGTCAATCAATTTACTAAAAGAATATAATCTATTTTTACTATTTTCATGAGTGACTTAAGTATTAGGGTTAATTTATACAAACTATCTCTTCAAATATGTAACTTCCAAATATCTTTTTAAAATTTATCTCTTTTTGCAAATTACAACGGTTGAGATGAGTATTTCTGATATAAAGATAAATCCTAAAAAAATATTTAAAATATGTCGAGGGAATATTTATGATACTTTTGGTAATTAACTCTTCGTATTACTGAAGGGGCAAATAAATAACAAATATTTGCTTGGTCTAAGACAACAATTAATTATGATTATTGTCTAACAATGGCTGGCTTATTGATGCTAGAAAACCTAACTATAGGTTAATCAAATAATTATATTGGAGTAATGATTTACTTACTTGACGTATTTTTGTCTTGCATCTACATATAATTAATAGTTCTCAAATTCACATGATGGGAAACTCTAAAAACCAAGAGGAAAAAGGAATTTAAGTAGAATAGGTTAAGTGTTGAATTTGTCAATGTGCGAGGACATGTTTAGACAATCTTGGTTGTTCTTACATGGAATAGTTAATGATGCACAAACTTTTTGCAGATAGGACATTTGAAGAAAGGGATAAATCCACTTTCAATAATGCATCTCAACTTCGATTCAAGATATCTGACAACAGCTATCAAAACTGGCATTATCACGGGTGTCATTGCTCTCGCTGTAAGTAAATGCACACACACACACACACACACACACACACACACACACACATATATATATATATCTTTTTCACCACCCTCTCCACCACCCTCTCCGACATAGAGTGGTTTTGTGTGTGAGTTTAATTGGTGAATTATAGTAAATTAAATTTAAATATTTTTTCTTTGATTTGTTAAAATTAAAAATTAATTTAAATTAAATTCGATAAAAGATTTGAACTAAAAATTTAAAAAATATATTGCTGGAGTCGATTCAATTCGATTTATTTATACTCTTATTTGGAATTTTTTTAACCTCTTCTATCTTTTGGTTTTCGGTTTGGGACGGGAAATATTTCTTTTTTCCATTTAGTGCCAAAATAATAGCAATTTTGTATCTGGACCAGTTGTGTCTATCTTGGCTTCTTTTATAGTCGTGAAATGGGTCCATTCGTTCAAGTAAGCATAGTGCTTGAAGATAGCAACTCAACTATTCTGAGCATTATATGGACTAAATTGACATGGGAAGGGAATTTTTGTGAAGATCAAATTAATGTAAAAAGAAATAATAGTAATAATAATAAAAAATAAAAATTAGCTGGACACTCCCAAACTGGGGTTTATCGTTTAGGCCAGTCTAATCAAAAGTCTTTATTGGGTCAAGTCTGCAGTCATTCAACATTAATCATCTAAAGACAGTCTGGAATAATCAGATAATCAATTAGCTTGATGGCTAGGTTTTTTGCCTAATTACATGTACTATGAATACTCATGATTAATGGGTTGTGATTGGATTTACCTTTTTCTTTTTATTTGATGAAATGAAATACTGACAAATGTATGGTGGGTGATGTGTATGGGGACAGGAAGGAATTGCAGTGGGCAGAAGCTTTGCCATGTTCAAGAATTACCACATTGATGGCAACAAAGAAATGATTGCTTTTGGAATGATGAACATTGCTGGTTCTTGCACTTCTTGTTACCTAACCGCAGGTATTGGGCCTCAAATAATGGGCTCCCTCTTCTAATGTCAAAATTTTATTGGGCTTGTCAGAGTAAACAGTTCCCAAGGTCCTTTTAGTATTATAGTGTTTCCTCTCCTATTACAAGATTAAGTATAACTTAAGATTGAATTTGAAACAGGGCCATTTTCGCGGTCGGCAGTGAACTTCAACGCAGGATGCAAAACCGCAGTTTCTAACATGGTGATGGCAGTTGCGGTGATGATAACGTTGTTATTTCTAACTCCATTGTTCCATTACACGCCGCTAGTGGTTCTATCCTCTATTATCATTGCTGCCATGCTCGGCCTCATAGACTACGAAGCCGCAATCCATCTCTGGCACGTTGACAAGTTCGACTTCGTCGTGTGCATGAGTGCATACATAGGTGTGGTCTTTGCCAACATTGAAATTGGCTTAATCATGGCAGTAAGTATGCTCATCACCATGTGTTCTTGCATAGAAAAGTTGATGAGATCTAAACATAATTGACTCTTTGGCAAATTATATGTGCAGATTGGACTATCTGTTATGAGGGTCCTATTATTTGTTGCAAGACCAAAGACTCAAGTTCTTGGCAACATTCCTGATTCCAAGGTTTACAGAAGTGTTGATCAGTATCAGAACGCACACAATGTTCCAGGAATTCTAATTCTTGAAATTGATGCTCCCATTTACTTCGCCAATGCAAACTACTTGAGAGAAAGGTAATATTACAAAAATCAACCAAACCAAACTATGTTAATAACCACAAAAACCAAGGAAATAAATGTGGTGTTGTGCTTCCTTTTGTTTTCAGAATTTCAAGATGGATTGATGATGAAGAAGACAGACTAAAATCATCCGGAGAAACCGGATTACAGTATGTTATACTTGACATGCGAGGTGAGTAAAATGAAAGATGTTCTATGCCATTTAATCACTTCAAACTAAGTCCCACTTCTCATATGCATTAAATCTTTGGTTTGTCAGCCGTTGGAAACATCGATACAAGTGGGATTAGCATGCTTGATGAGGTTAAAAAGATCATTGAACGAAGAGGGCTCACGGTAATTCATTTATTTTTCCTTCTATTGATGATCGAGACTTTCTAGTTTCAGACATGAGCAAGTGCATGTACATTATTATGGCATTTACAAGTATATTTATTGGATTTTTCGTGTGGTACGAGCAGCTAGCAATGGCCAATCCAGGTGCTGAGGTGATGAAGAAGCTGAACAAGTCGAAATTCCTGGAAACAATGGGCCAGGAATGGATGTTCTTGACAGTGGGAGAGGCTGTTGGAGCATGCAACTACATGCTTCACACTTGCAAGACTAAAATAACTTGTGATGTATCAGAAAAATATAGCAACAATGTGTGAGGCTGAGCTACCCATTAGATTAGAGTATATAAAATTATGGCATCAAGTGCACGTGCCTATTCGATAATAGTCCATGATGGTGAGATTAAAAGTGCGAAGGCAATTTTTTTCCCTCCTAAATAATGTAACAACGTGCAATATGTCTCGAATACTTGTATAATTAGCTTGCTTCAAAAATTAAGTAAAGAAAAATGGGTTGCTCCGTGCCTCCATCGTTTCATAATTCATAAATGGTGATCGAAGAGATGCCCCATGTCTCAATTCTTTATAGTAACTGGAAAATAAGGAAATGGATAAAAATGTCATGGTGAAACTACATGCCTCATGGTACTATGAAGACTGCAGCACCTGGGATAATTTTTATTTTTATAGATTTTTAGAATAATTAATTAAAATCAATGAATTTTGGTGGTGAAGAATACAATTGAGCATGTTAGCTTTAGTATTAGTGTAAGCTAAAAATATAATTATATTTTTTATCCTTTAAATTTGAATAAGTATAATTATTCATTGCTAACGAATCGAAGATCTATTCAAACAAAATAGTTAGAACTTAAACGTAAACTTAGGGTAAAATAGCTTTACTTTCTTGTATTTTTTTCATTGAATTATTTTGGCCGACAAATAATTTTGACACAAAATAATATAATGGTCACTTCTACTAGTAACTTCATTCGTGGAATTCTAAGTTTTCGTTTAGATATTCCAATTACAAAATTTATTTATTTTATAGTAGTATTTTTTTTCTATTTTAATTATCTTAAACATTTATTTTGAGAAAAAAATAATTTTAACATTTATTTTGATAAGTTTTATTGTAAAAGTAGTGTCCTTGGGCCTTGGCTAATAAGACCAAGTATTGCATTCCTAATAAATTGCACGATTTTAATTAGAATGAATTCCTAATAAAAGGCAACACGATTTCAACATAATTGCATTTACATATTCTTGAACTCTTATAATATTTATCAACCCGACTTTAAATTAGAGGTAAGACGATTTTCATCAGTGCTGCATTCCAATAAAAGGCAACACGATTTTAGTTTATTAACAATTACATTTAACTTTTTACTACTAGTATCTATTTTCTTTGAATGGAGAAAATGATCCGTTGCCCCTTCAGAAAAGCCATCAACATATCAAATTGATGTGAAATTTCTCCCACTCCACTCTCAGAGGAACAAGCGGATTGCCGTATGGCTCCTCCCAAGAAACCCAGCAAAATCAAGAAAGATTCGAAGAAATTTCAGAAAGGCAAGAAGAAGAAGAAAAACAAGAACAAGAATAGTAAGACAGTTCCAGTAGATAATAAAGCTATTGATTCTGAATGGTGGGATGTATTCTGGAAGAAGAACTCTCCTGACCCAGGTTCGCCTTCTGTCAGTTTTTCCTCTTTTTTTATTTATTATATCATTGTTTCATCAAAATTTAGCTGTAATGGTGCAAGTAAGCTTCAGGGCTGGTACTGTTTTTCAAATCTTAAGAAACCCTTTCTTTAATCTTAAAGATTTCATTTTTGGTTTTCTTCTCTTTCTTCAGTTTTCTATGTAAGTAGCAGTATTCAATAAAATTTAGCTGTAATATTGCAAGTTAGTCTAATGGATACTCGTATATTTAATTCTTAAAAACCCCTTTCTTCAATCTTAAAGATTGCATTTTTGGTTTCATGGTTGGCAAGCGCGGGTGATTGGATTTTCTGCCAGGTACTTGCTTTTTCATTTTTATTTTGTTTGGTGTTTCATAAATTAAATACGATTAAGTAAATTATGCAAGCTTTTTTTTATTTTTATTTTTTTGTAGTGATGTTGTGAAGAATTAGTGATCAAAATGTTGAAACAAAGATCCTGCTCTTCTCACTTTTTTGGGTTTACTCTTGGGTTTGATTGTATGGGATGCATTGGATGTTTCAATATTAAGCTTCAAAGTGAACAATATTGTTGAGCTTTATCCTTAGAACTAGCGGGGCTACACTTACTGCTCATCCTTCTCTTGTCTTATGGTTGTATTTGTTGATTTCTTAATGAAGATATCCCTCAGCATTGAGGCCTTTGGTTAATTCGCATTTGCATTGTTTTGCAGTTTCAAATGTTCCCATTGATGAGGAGGAAGGTTTTAAGCATTTCTTTCGGGTTTCTAAAAGAACTTTCGAGTATATCTGTTCGCTTGTAAGAGAAGATCTTATCTCCAGACCTCCTTCAGGACTCATCAACATTGAGGGAAGGCTCCTGAGTGTTGAGAAGCAAGTTGCTATTGCTTTAAGAAGATTGGCTTCTGGTGAATCCCAAGTTTCAGTTGGAGCTTCCTTTGGAGTCGGGCAGTCAACAGTTTCCCAGGTTACTTGGAGATTTATCGAGGCAATGGAAGAACGTGCAAGGCACCATCTCAAGTGGCCTGACTTCAGTCAAATGGAGCGAATCAAATCTGGTTTTCAAGCATCATCTGGATTGCCTAATTGTTGTGGGGCAATAGATGCTACCCACATAGTTATGACCCTTCCCGCTGTTCAAACTTCGGATGATTGGTGCGACCAAGAGAACAATTACAGTATGTTTGTGCAGGGTGTTGTTGACTTTGATATGCGATTTCTAGACATTGTGACGGGTTGGCCTGGGGGTATGCCTATTTCCAGACTATTGAAGTGTTCTGGATTTTACAAACTTTGTGAAAGTGGTGGACGCTTGAATGGAAATGTCAGGATGTCATCTGATGGTGAGGAGATTAGAGAATATATAGTTGGTGGTGCTAGTTACCCTCTTCTTCCATGGCTTATAACTCCATGTGAAGGTGATGAACTCTCAGTTTCCATGTCAGAGTTCAATCCAATTCTTGAAACTGCAAGATCTGCTGCTGTTAAGGCATTTTCACAACTGAAGGGTGGTTGGAGAATCCTTAACAAGGTCATGTGGAGACCTGATAAAAGGAAACTACCTAGTATTATCTTGGTCTGTTGTTTACTTCACAATATCATTATCGATTGTGGAGATAGCTTGCATCCAGATGTTGCCTTGTCTACTCATCATGACTCTGACTATAAAGGACATATTTGTAAGCAAATTGATCCAGTAGGCAGCAATATTAGGGAGAACTTGGCTAAGCATTTGTTGCGCGGAAAGGAAAAGGCTTTATGTGCCTGATCCATCTCTTGGCTTTGCTGTACGAGCTGATTCTTCTTATATACTAGATGATAGTTTAATTTAGTTCGCTCGTTGTACACTTCCTTTTCAATTAACTGTCATGGTTTAGACCCATCTTTAGAATGGTATTTACATCATTTCAGCTTCATTTGTTTACTTGCATATGTAGACTCGACTTCGTCACTGGACTACCAATAATATGATTGGGCAGTAGCAATTCTCCCCGTGGTCACTTGATCTTGAAGAAGTCTTATTTCCCTCGTGTTTAATTATTATAGTCGTCAAAATTTTTTTTCTCAAACCAGCAGTAAATTATGATTCAGACATGTTTTTCCCAAGAATGTTAAAGACAAGTTGTTCAAAATTGACCCTTCTGTAGTGGACTTGGCATCCTACAGAAGCAACTGGACGTCAAATGAAACTGTAAAACGTGTATGGAAATCTAAAAAGGATAAGTTCTTCCAAAACATGATGCTATAGAATTTCATCAATGGCAGAGTCGGTCAAGCTCAATCTTCCTCCATAGGAGTTGAAGGCTAATTAACCTCAATCTTTCTTCATAGGAATTGAAGGATAATGTTGATTCATGCGCTTTGTAAGAAATGCATAGTTGGTAGAGCTTAGGAGATTTAATCAAGGCAAGGCTTTCTTTGTTAGAGCAAATGGAGTTAAAAGGAATGTTCACCCAACATTGACACGTTCAATGAGCTGATCGCAGCTTTCTGTGATTCAGCTCTTGATATGTTTCACAAAAGAAAAGGGTCGCCGCTATTGATACATTGCTTTATGTCCTACATTTGTTTGTCTTCTGAGAGCAAAAACTGATATGGAGCAAAGAAAAGTTGCATGCTTATGGATGCGCTCTTGATTGTTCATTATCTTTCTGTCCTGATATAATCATCCACTTATCAAACCTTTTACTCATTTATTATGTTATGTTATGTTATTCTCTTGCAATAAACACACACGCACACAATTTTTTGCATTGCTGAGAAGAAAGATCACGATATAAAGAGCATAGAAACCAAGTTAACGCTATTGGTTTAAGCACTTGGGGTTTTTATTTTTTGCTGCTTCTTTTAGGTACATGGTAGGATCATGTAACAATTAGCAGGCATTGCAAACGCAGAAAGGACCCTGTAGACCTATATTTTCAATACATTGTACAGTGGTGGAAGGTCCAAATTTCTTCTTGCAGAAAGCCGAACATTTATCAGTGTTCCCATGATCGCAGAGGATTTCAGGATGTATTTCATAGCATTCTTTTTTCTCAACCTTAGCAACAGCCATCTCCACTGCATAAAAAATGAAATGCAAATGAACTTTTTTTTTTTTTTTTGGCAAAAAATTAACATTAAAAAGATCTTGGGAGAAATTTTGGAGGCAGCATAGGCCAAAGTTTCACCTGAAAGAAGAGCTGCAATTACCAATACGCAAAAGATTTGGAGTTTAGCCATTCTTAAACAAGAATTGCTGCAAAGTGTTCTCAGTTTGCTGAGGAATTCAAAAGTGAGAGACTCTACAATCCTTCCAGTCCTTTTAAAGGTGAAATGAGTGACTAAACTATGCAAAATCTTCCAAAAAATATTTCAAATCTTGTTGGATTCTGAGAAATCTTCCATCTTGGACAGTATTTCTGAGACTTGTGAAATTACATTAATTTGTTTTGGATTATGAGGATCTCTGTAATACAGTAGTTTGATATGGGATTTTTGTAGAGTTTCATTTTTTTTTGGCTTTCAGTTTATTTTTATTATAAATTAGTTGACTTGATTATACTTGCTTTATTAATCAATTATAGGACCTTATTACAAATTTACAATGTAATTAAAAACTAATTAATATTTCAAGGATTAGATAGCATAATCTAAAACAAGTGCTTAACAAATTTCTAACTTAACTTACTCGTCTGTAAAAATCTTGGTAAGTGACATGCATATTTTTACTTTTCAGACTGCTCTAAATAGTTGGTGAATTGGCAATGAAAACACACCAAGTTAGCAAACAGCGTAGTTAAAATCCAGGGGCAGTTGTAGCTTATTCCCTTTGGGTTATAAAAAAACTCCTTTCATTATACAAGTATTAGTTGGTTTTAGTGTGAAATTTACTCTTTCGACCCCCACCACAAATTAGGGGGAGAAATATTTTTTTTTCTTTTAGAAAATGAAATCTTATTTTGGATCATTTAAAAAGAAAGGTATGAATTACAAATTTGGACATAAGGTAAGCTTTATGCAAACAATTTTTACCAAAGGACATACAACTAGATTATGTTTGGATCTTAGATTTTAATGAAAAACAGATTTAAAAAAAATTAACGAAGAAATAGAGCACAGTGTTATTTCAATTGAAACTAATAAATTTTTTCCGTAAATGTTTTACTCCTTAATATCCAAAAATACAAACATAGCATTATTGTACAATCATCACTAATCCACTGGCCAATTTTTCTTGTTGCGCCTGTTGAAATTATTCATGTCCAGTTTCCTAAAAAGTTATGGGGGTACGTATTCTTTTTGTGGCCAATGCATACATAATTTGAGGCATAAGAACTTCTAAACATATAGTACACAGCTATTCTCAGTTACCAAATGTACAAGTGCTTAAGAAACAGGGGGACTGCGTATCTAAAAAGAAGAATTTGTAGGCAAAGAAAAAAGAAAAACTGCTACATTAAACATAAGTTTCAGGAAATACAAATATGCATCAAAAGCTCAATCTTCAATTGTCGAAGGCTGGACGCATGCGCAAAACTGGCCTTTTTTACGCCTCTGGCCTGTTCTTCCACCTCCGTAGAGGTAGTCTCTCAGGAGAATACTTCTTTTCGTCTCCGACATTTTAGTTTTTCCTTCCTTTTCATCATCCAGTTTCAGCAATACAAACTGTAACTTCTGTACCTCCAACTGCAGCCTTCCAATTTTTTCAGACATTCTTCGTGCTTGCTCTAATACTCTCCTCCTCCTGGCACTTCCATCTCCTTCTAAGTCGAACGAAGACTTCATGTCAGAGAAAGACCTGTCATCAATGCTTTTCATCAATCTGCCATTGAAATCAAACAACTTCATGATGGCTATGTCAGCTTCTTCAAGCTGTCCCTTCAGTGCCTCACATTCAATAACAGCTTTGCCCCGTTTGCCCTTCTCGGTAACCTCGAGTTTCCTCTTCAAGTCTTGAACCGTGATTTGAAGATTTGCCAATTTCTGAACATCTGAGTCGAGCCTTTCCAAGACCTTCCTCTTGTTCCCTTCTGGAAAGGAGTCGGTTGATCTTTTGGAGATCTCTAACTTGTCCACACTCAACTCCTTCTCATTCTCAATTAGTGCATCTGAGGTCGGAAACCTACCTTTCTGTTTCCTCATTGATTTAAGACGACGAAAATCAGTGTTGTCGATGGTGGATGGAGAAACTATTTTCTTTGACTGGCCAACAGTAAGACCGACGGTGCCATCTGGATCAGCAGTTTCCCATAACTCCACGATTTGATCATCCACATCAACAGGTTCTCTCTTGCTGAAGCCATAAGATGAACCATCAGATATCTGATCAAGAACGATATCTTTCGTCAAAAGTACATTATCTGCCTCGGTGATTTCAGATGTAGGCCTCCTATTTCTCCTGTAGTGCCCACTCTCGGATTGTAGCAACTCAACTTGCCTCATTGAAGCATCCAGCTTGGAATGCAGATCAATGTTTTCCTGAACCATTAGCTCCTTTATCTCGACTGCTGCCTTTACAATCACTTGAAGCCTAACCCGCAGATCACGCAAGTCAGAAACCGTTCTTGGCATCAAGGATTTCTTGTCTTCATTTAGAATGCTTTCACATCGATCATTTGTAACTCGAGCATCCTAAAAAAAATCATATAAGAGAAGAACATATAATTAGTTAAAACCAGTACTTGTGGATAATGCAGCTAATAACTTAAATACAAAGCATTCTTGCACTGTAAGCCAAAGAAATTCTCTGGCCTATGAATATTAGATGGAAAGGAAATAAATACATCACCCTACTTTAATATAACAAAATGGAATATCTAAAAAATTGAAATCCAGATCAGACCACCTGCAGAGCATAGGAGTCACACCCCCAATCACAATCATGCTTAAGACTTCCACTCACCAATACTCATGAGATGAGTACATATTTGAAACAAAAAGTTCAAATCATTCATGATTATGAGTTACATGGAAAACTTTGTATTATATTATTCTGAACTCAAGTTTACTTGTTAGGGCTGTTACAATAGTAGACTACTATCCTAATGTAGTAATGCTTTCATTGTTCTCAGGAAAATTCATGTACGGATACACTCATTCCTAAAAAGACAGGCAGAGATTTCTTTCTACGCAATGTAATATTCCGTATAATTCATTTGCAGTGAAAGAATATCTATCTTACAAAATCAAGAATGCATAATACAAAGCTACCAAGGCTCCCCCTTACTAGTGGTGAATGTGATTACATTAAATCCAAAGCATCTAACACCAGGCAAAGAACTTACTCGAGAAAAAGAAACGACATAGGGTAAAAACCAGTTGTCGTTGGAGTATAGGAATTATGCCAAGAAAGGTAATTAACAAATTTGAGTTTTTGTAAGCTATGTTGCATTGACACTTTAAAAGAGATTGTCATGTCCATATCTTGTCACGAAAACACATTTCTAGTCAGGAAAAAATGAGAAGGGTGATTACTCTTTCTCACCTTTGTTTGATTACTTTTAAGGAGGACTTCTCATCTAAGCAGAAGTGGTATAAGTAGGTAATTCATAACCTTTAAAAATGAAATTATAAACATCCGTGTCTCAGCTGTGCATGTCCTATAAAAAAAATAGCAGAGTGTTGTGTCTATGTCAATGCAGCATAGTTGTCAAGTATTATAGGTTTATCACCAAGACATATTAGTAATTGGTAATATATGGTTGTCTTTGTTACAAGATAGATGTCATCAATGGCATATGCCACTTAATACAGCTCACTAATTGAACTGAAAGGCATTATCAAGCTTGGAAGAGTTACTCAAAGTCAGATCAGCCAGTTGCCATATATTTATAGTGTGAAGAAATACCTGCAATTCCTCATTTTCAGGATTTTGAAACTTGATATGTATATCAGTGTGGTTCTCCAGGGATGAAATGCATTCCTTCAACGCTACAATCTCAGGACCAAATGCAGCCAGTTGAGTTTTGAGACCTTCATTTTGATCTATATAGCCAAGACACGCATCATGGAGCTCTTGAAACTTCTGCTCATAAAGAAGCTGACTGACCATGGAATACTGTAATTGACCAAAAACTGATCCAGCTCGAGTCTCCAACTCATTAATCTCATTTATTTTCTTTTGCAGCTCAAAATGCAAATTCTCTTCTTGGATTTTTTTCTTATTATGCTCGCATTGCAATTCGCGCAGATCAACTTTCTGTTTCTGACTTGCTTCATGCAAGAACTTATTCTCCCTGCTCAAATGGTCATTATCTGCGGACAGTTTGAGAATCTGATTCTCTTGGTGACCTCGAACCATCTTGACCTCATTGTATTCCATTCTCAGATCGTCCACACGTTCATTTAACTCTAGTTTTTGTTTTTCTACCAGACCTATCTTCTGTTCTGCTTCCTGAAGTTCTAGTGCCATCTGATGCAACACTTTCTTTCCATTTTCAATCTCAAAACTCAACTGATCTCTGACTGTTGCAACAACCTTGAACTCATCCTCTGTTTTCTGCAGCCTCTCCTTGAGGTGAAGATTTTCAATTTTTGATTCTTCCAACCTCCCTTCAGTCAAGCTTAACTTTCCCATAAGAGCAGCATTCATCTCATGAAGTTTATTTCGATCATCCCCAAGTTCTCTTAATACCACAAACTTCTCATCCACAAAGCTTTTGAAAATAAAGGAGAGGTTCTCTAGAGCTAACACTTTACCACACAAAACATAATTTTCCTCTTCCAGGACATTATTCTTTTCCTCCAAGTGTAGAATATTATCCATTAAGGATCTTTTCTCCTCGGAAATTTCTAATTTCTCTCTTTGCAAGACCTCGCAAGTACCTTGCATATCAATTAGCTTCCAGTTCAAATCCTCAATATGAGTTACCAGTGCTTCCTTATTGCAATCACCCTCCCTCAATTTCGACCTTAATTCTTCATTCATCTGAAGGAGTGCGGAGGCCTCACTCTGCAACAGTAAGAACTGCTCAGTCCTGACCTTGAACTCATGCTCTTTTTTGTTTTTTACCACTTCGAGATTTTGTAAATCTAGTTTTAGTTGCCTAATCCATGTGACAAGAACTGACAATTCAACAGACCACTCCAGATTTTCTTCCTCAGCTTTGCAGAGGGTTTTTTTCATATTTTGAAGTTTGCTTAAGAGCTGGTTGACATAAACCTGGTCTTGATTAGCTTTATCCTCACATGCACAATCCTCAGCAATGTCCAAAACCTTCAATAACTGACAAGTCCCTGCCCTCAGACTAGTAGCTTGATCTGACAAACATCTGATTTCAAATTGTTGCCCAAAATTTTTTTGCTCTAACTGCGAGATCTTCTTTTCTGACAAACTGGATTCCTCTAAGAGTTTCTGATTCTTTATAAGCAAGGAACAATTATTTTCTTTCAGCACTTGGGCAGTTATGCGTAAGACAAAAATCTCAATTTCATTATCTATGGCACTATCTAGCACTTGATCAAGTTCTCTCTTTTTCCCTTGGCATTCTTCTTGCAGAAGATGCATCTCAGCTTCAACGCCACTGAACCGAGTTTCACTCATCTGAATATAGCTGGCATGTTCTTGCCTCTCTACCTCCAAAGACATCTGCAACTCTTCAACTTTACGAAGAGTTGATTCTTTCTCTTTCTCCAGATTTATGCATCTTCCTTCCAGTTGTCCATAAAGTTTCCCAAGGTCTTTTAGTCTTATCTGTGTGTTCTCCAGCTGAGAAGTTAAACCGTCATTTTCACTTATCAGATCAGCCTTCTCATTTACAAGCAACTGGCATGAATCTTCTAAGATTTTTGATTTAGCCTTTAAAGCTCCAAGTTGATGGTGTGCGTTAGAAAGGGAATTTTCTAGAACTGTGTTATTCTCTGAGAGTTTTTCCAGATTCTTGTTTGTTTCCTGTAACTGTGTCATGAGAGTGGATTTCTCTTTCAAAAGAGATTGGCATGATTGTTCTAATGCTTCTATCTTCCCTCTAACAGCCTCAAGTTCAGCATTCAAATCAGATAGGGAGGTCTCCAAGAGGGAATTTTTTTCAAGAAGCTGCTCTAGAATTTCCAGTTTCTCCAGGAGAGCAGTTTTATCACTACTTTCCCTGTGGCAAGTTTCCTTCAGACGGGAATTCTCATCCTGCAATTCCTTCACTGATGATCCAAAGGATTCTGGGTTCAAGCCTACTGCATGCACCTGGTCCAAAATTGAAAGGTGCTTCTTGTTCAGATCATTCAGTTCTTCATTCAGGCAATATATTTCTTGCTGCAGGGCATTTCTTTGGTCAAGTCGAAGCTCAACTTCCTCCTCAAGTTTTCCTTTTGATTCCATTAAGCTAGAGATCTCATTTTGCATGTCCTTTATTGACGAGGCAGAAGATGCATTGAGCTCATCAAGGTGCTTGTTCTCCTGCTTAAACTTTAGAACGTCATCTTGCAAACTCTGATTTTGGGTCTCTGCAACCTTCAACAGTTGAGCCCTATTCTGCAGCTCAGAAGCCATAGCTCGCAGCTCTTCCTGAGTTTGGGCATGCAAATGCTGCAAAGTTTGAAAAGCAGTTTCGGCCTCCACAAAGCGCAATCTTTCTTCTTGTATGCAAGCCCAAAGTCTTCCCAGTTCCTTCTGCTTCTCAGTTAGCTCTTGAGTTTGAGTTCCCAACTTCAACATCAAAGATTCCAACTCAGAGTGAAGAGACTGGTTTGATTTTTCTAACAGGAGACATTGTTCTTCAGCACCTTTTAACTTGGACACTCCATTATCTACCTCCACATTTAGGCGCTTGGCCTCCTCACTGACACATGTGAGTTTGTGCTCTAGACTAGAAATCATCTCCAAGCACTGCTGGTATTGCAGAGCTGCAGCCTCCTTTTCCTCAGTCAATTTGGAAATGGTTTGTTTGAGAATTTCAACTTCACTTTCCGCTTTTTCGGCTCTCTCTTTCAACCTTGTGGCATCTTCTTTAGTAAGTTGTAATTTATTCTCCAGGTTAGATATGATCTCCAGCGATTGCATGTACTGATCGAGAGCTGCATCCTTTTCAACAGCCAACTTATCGAGTTCGCCTTTTAAGGATTGTGCTTCAATTTCAGCAGTATTAGCTCTTTCATTAAGTTTCTGAGCATCTTCTTGGGCAGTAGATACAATAGTCTGCAGATTAGATATCCTGTCCATGCATTGTTGGTAGTCTTGAAGCTTAGACTCCTTTTCAGCTTCTAATGTGGTCAGTGCTTCCTTCAGGACAGCAACTTCATTTTCAGCTTTATTTGCATGATCACTAAGCACTCTGAAATTCTCCCGGGTTTTAGAGATCTCAGTCTCAAGCTGGGAAAGTTTATCCAAACTTTGTTGGTACTGAACAAGGCCAGCTTCTTTCTCAGCTTCCAGTTTGGCAAGGGCTTCCTTCAACACTAGAATCTCCTCAGAATCACTTTCCTGGTCAGATTTTGACAACTTTATATCCTTGACATGGTTATTCTCATTGCTATGGATGCTTTGTTCTTTCTCCTCCGCCTCATCAAAATTAAGACCCCTTCTCACCCGCTCAACTGGCCCAAACGTATCATTGAACTGTTTCAAAGTCTTTCTTCTAGTGACAGAATCAGACTCATCTGTGAATTCTGCTATCTGTTTGACAACATGAGAAATTAGACAAAAAGAATCCTAGAGAAACTTTTCTCATGTAATCATTTTCACATATTACACATACCGGGGTTGACATGTCAGGAGTTCTAGGATCCGTTCCAGAAACAGAACTTGCAGGTGAATCATCAGCAAACATCAACGGGACTTGATTTGGAAAAGCTTCTGACATGGTATGGTGGGCATGCCGAATCACACCAGTTGCATGATCATATCTTTCTGCCAATGCACGATATGCTCTATAAAACTCCTCAACGAATTTCATAAGCTCTGGTCTTTTCTTGTAGTACATCTCTGCCCTCCTTGCAAAGGAATCCGCATCTTCTTCAATGAGCTTTATCATTGCTTTGACTTTTACATCCATATCTGCAAGAGCACAAAAGAATTTTTCAGTATACGCACATGTATCGTATTCTTCCATTTAGATGCACAAGTCACAGATAACATGGAAACCAGTTTCATGGTCATGATCTCAAAAATTATCAGCTGATGACTTATATCGGAAGACATAATCATAGACACTGTTGAGAAGTGACATTAAATATCACATGAACAACAAATGAAAAAAAATTCAATTTTCTTATGCACCAAACAAGAACTGATTAAAGCAAGTATTAGATTGAAAGATGAGACATCCACAACCTAATTTTGAATTGTATCCATCTTGCACATGTTTATAAAGACGAGAAAGCCAACACAAAGCAACAAAATGTGACCATTATATACATTCACCCAGTTGATATTTAACCTTTACAAGTAAACCTGCAATTGCTAATAAACCATATGAAAACTCAAATTTCTCTTTCTTCAGCAAATGTCTGGTATTTGTTTTCCTGATATTATTTGTGTTGGACTTGAAACTCAGAAAACATGTGCAAACAGCACCTGGGATCTGCTTTCAAAAGGATGGGCATCATATGAACTTCAATCCACCATATATATCATTTTAGTTGTAACTTAGCATACACACATCACGGTATGCACATGAATCCACATTCTGTTTGACCAGAAAACAGAAGACCTTTAATTTACATTTTCTCAAAATCAACTGAAGAGGATATCGGAACAATATGGCCGCCCTAATGAAGCTCCGATAAGTTCAAAACCATAACAGAAACTGTATTTTTCTACAAGAGAACACAACAAATTGACATGAAAAGGCAAATGCCTTAGATGCTGTGAAATGTAATAGAGAAAAGTTTCCTCACCATCACAATTTTGATAGTAGGTAGCACACTATGAATAAAAACAATTTAAATTAATCTCAAACCATCGACATATACTTCCAGAATTTGGCATGACTCTGAAGTAAATAGATACATATGCAATTATTGATCAATCAAAAAAGGACAAAATTAATTACATAAGCTCTTAAAAAGATGCTTCTAAAAAGTCGAAAAACGAACAGCTGCACAAATTTCACCACATTTGGCCTCACATACAGTAAAAATAAGATGAGATAAGTATGCACTCTTGCGAGGACATAATGTCAACCAGACCAGAAACATCTGTACCTGTGAGATTTTCCTGGAGCCATTTTGAATTTTTGGGGCTAATATGGCTATCCCACCACCAGGAATACATTCGTCTAGAATCCGTATGCGAAAATTTTGCCATCCTTTTTTATGTGATGCTGATGACTCGGCAGACTTTTAATTGCAGCAGCAAAAAATTTGTCGTACTAACAGCATGGACGAGGTAATCAATCCAGTACAAAACAAAAACTTCCAAGCTCTCAATTCAATACTAATAGTCAGAATTGAGTTCAGTATCCCTGAGACTTTGCACCTAGCCAAGATAGTGTAAAGGAATCAAGAAATGAGTTCCAGGAATTTATGATTCTTATATAGTTAGAAAAAGGTTAAGAGATCACAAAGCTTAAGATCACACTCGGGCCTTTTGAATACCTTAACGAAATTCAAGTCTCAAATAATTCAACAAACATTCATCAAAAGCACTACCTAGTAAAAATCACATCATAAATTAGACAACAACAATAACAACAAAAATAGTAAAAAAATAACCATAACAAAGTTTTCTGATAAAAATAAATAAAAGATTCCTATAGTCTGGAAAAGAAACATAACTTTAACATGTTATCAACCAACAACTTCACCACCAACCAAACAAAAAAGTATTCAAGCAAAAAACAAGAGTAAAACTCATAATTCCCTAAAACCAAGATCTGATTTTGATCAAAGAAAAATCTGAAACTCAGATCATCAGAGCAACTCCATGATCATCAAACGAAATTCTTGAAAAATAACTCATGAAAAAGCATTCATGAAACAAGTCAACCAACCAGTCATACTGTATCTATGTGCAGAAAGAAATACATTCAAATATACACAAACTAAAATTTGACTGAATTATACAAGAAAAATACATGAAAAAAGAAAGGAAAAAAAAAAACTTACAGGGAAAGGAAAAATGAAATGGAATAATTGGATGGAGAAGTTTTATTGGAAGCTGTGATGAAATAAAAAAAAGACACTCGAGCTGCTTTTCAGTATTCTCTCTTTCTAACTCACCCCATTTGCTTTTTCAGATCTTTCACTTTGTCTTTCTCTCTCACGCTCCCTTGGAAATAAATTCTGTTCGATGCTGTTACTTGTGTTTGTATATACTGTGCTGTGATTTGCTGACTCTGCGTGAGTCATTTAGGACCTGGCTTGGTTTGAATAATAATGGAAAAACAAGAAAATGACAAATTTAAGGGAACTTCTCAGTATTACTTTGTCGACTGTTTTCCTTCTCACGCTCTCTTTCTATAAATAAAAAAAAAAGTAGTCCTTTTTTCTTTTTTGCTGCTAAATAATAAATACTAGAATTAGTATAATCTTTTTTATTGTTCAACGGGTTGAGATTTATGTTCGTTGAAAATGACGATGATGTCCTTGGGATTCTCGTGGTTGTTTTTTCTTGGGTTTGCATTTATGATTCTGCTTTACGTTGTACTCGTGGGTTCTGGAAGATTGACAGCACACCAACTTTTGCCCAGTTTCAGTGATTATGTCTGAAAAAACATTAACTCAAAATAATTAAAAGAATAGTATTCATTCTGGACTAATTATCTATTCTATTCGATACAGAAAAACTTAAATTATACAATAATTAAACTAATTTGTTGTATTAAATTTTCAATAATTTAATATTAAAAATTTCAAGTTATAGTATTTATTATATATAAAGATATTGTTTTATTATTTAAAAAAAAAACAATCAAATTAACTATTCAACAACACCAAAAAACTAATTATTATTATAAACAAAGATCAGTGTTTTAGATGACCAAATTAATTTTGATGGTGTTATAAATCAACTAATATAATAAAAATTAAATATATATTTTTATTATAATATAAAATAATAATATAGTACACTAATTATTATATATTAATTTTTAAAGATCATATTAAAAAATATATTTAATAAAATTTAAAATTTAAATAACTACGTAGATATAATTAAATATTAAATTTAAATTTTTTTAAAATAAGAAATAATAATTTTTGACCCATTTTATCCAAATTTGGCTGATTTTATCCATTTTGACCGACTTTTTATTATTTATAATCAATTTTGAAAATACTGCAAAAATAACACCACTTTACTTAAAAATATATATGAATCAAAAACCAGATTTCGGGTCCTATTACACCCTGCAGCATCTATCACACAGATGACATGTTTGGTCGAAGGTCACGCTTGGTCAAATTATTGATTATGATTATTAATTCAGTTAGATAGAATTTCCTAGTATTGTAAAGTGGAACAATTACACCTAATTTTAGGGTGATTAGTCTCAATTTAGGCAAAATTAGATTACAAGTTAATTTGTGCAATTTAGATTCTTGTGGTTTTTGTTATTAAACTTTTTAAATTTCAATAATCAATTCTTTGTTTGCATATCAAACTTAAGATACATCTACATCCAATGAGGTGTTGTTCAAAGTTGATTAATTTGTTATTAAATTTAAAATTATGATTGAATTTTATTCAATTATTAAATAAATCAAACTCGAAAAAGTTCTAATTGAGCTAATTATGGGTCATATTTAAATAGTTTGATATTTTTATATATATTTATTTTTATTTAACTAATCGAATTAAATTAGAGTCAATATTCGAATTTTATTGATGAAACAAATTTATGTAATTTAATTTATTGTAATTAATAAATCAAATTTAAATAAATTTTTAATCATCAATATTAAATAATTTAATTTAATTTAAACCATGGCTTGGAGTTAACAACAAAATAATTAGATCTTTTTACATATATAGTTACATTATTAGAGCTGATATCTATACTCTATTTTGTGTATTTTAATTGTTATATAACATTTTACATTTTAAATACCTTACATACATTCCATGCAATGACATCATGGTAATTAACTGACTTATTGAGTACCTAAAACCGCTCCATAATTACAATTAGTGCTTTATTTTACTCTTTTCAGATTGCAAATCACTTCATTACATCGTAATGAGGAAATCTTATGTACTTTATAAAGATATTGCTGTCTGAATCCATCCTTTTTTTGGTATTATTAATTGCAGAAAAAGAAAAAGAAAAAGAAAAAAAAAGGAGATAAAAAAGAAAAGATTCCATTTCCTGCTTTTAAAAAGTTCAAACGATGGCGTATTTGTGAATTCAGACATCGATGCTTTGCTCTTACGAACACGCTGTCATTCCAGGCTTTAGAAAAGTGGGGGCCCTGGGGTGGCTTGGACGGTGCCATTAACGGACGTCCATCGTCACATATCGGACAATTGACGGAAGTTTTGGTCCACGTGAATCATGCATCACATAATTCCTCTTTTCTATATTTCTCAAGTCAAATGATTGTTTACATCTACCTAATATTCGATTTATTTTTACGGGGAAATCAAGGAAATTGTAGCAGTCGGATATTTTCCATAGATCAAAAGCAGTAAATCCAATAATTACATATTAAGTTCGAATTTTAGAGTATTTGTGTTGATTTTTTTAAATTACAAGTAAATAATTAAAATATTTGCAAAACGAAATAATATATATTGTGCGCCTAAATCAAATCAAAATGAACATAGGGAACTCTATATATGTTTGGGTAGTTTTACATTTTTGTACAGGACGTTGGTCAGTTTTTTTTTTTTTTTTTTCCCGTTAAAATGATTTATTGCCCCATGAGCTACTAGATCTAGTTAGGTCAATATTTGAATTCAATTTATAATTTTGATCCAAATTACAAAAAGTAAAAGAACAATAAAAAAATGGGTCAAGTCAAAATTGAGTTGGCCTAAGTATTAATAATGGGTTGAGTTGGGAATAGCAAAGAATAATTGGAGAGAGATCCACAAGTGGCGATGAAATGTTTGGGTGAATACTTGATTTATTAAAGATTAATGAATAAAACGAACACAAATTCCATATATTGTTTATGGAATGTTACTCTTAATAATGCAATGGTTTTCAGTCTTGGAGTTATTGCAAGGTCCTAATGGTGGGCTGGTGGGTGAAAGTGGGGACTGGGTTGTCGCCAACCAGAGGGAGCAATTGGGAGACTTGTGAGGAATAGATGGAGAAGGCGATGTGATACAAGGCTATTCAAGTAATTTAACTCTTCCACCAAATCTTTTTTTTTTTTTTTTACCCCTTTCGAATTTTATAAAATTAATTCTTGAAAGATGATTGTATTTTCCTTAGTTCGACCATCGATTAAATATAATAACACAATCTATTTATATTCAGGTTAAACCTCCATATATGTAAATTACTTTCCTAATAGACTTACCTACAGCGCGATAAACCCCTACTCTCATTTTTCTCCTCATGTCTATTAATGTGCAATGCCCACATGTTAATTTTATTAAATCTACTTGTAACTTATATTTATTATGCATATAAACAAATCCTTACTTCGTACCTGGCAAAAATGGGGTCGGACTCGGATACATCTGGCATAAGATATCAGAATGGGTTGTTTGTAGGTTCATATAGTTTTCGATTAATATTCTCTTATGTATATATAACAAGTCAAAGCATTATTATCATTTTACCATGTTATTTAGAAACATTTACAAAGTGAGAGTTATATAGTTATACGTTTTACTTTACAAGTATCGTTGCATAGAAAGATTTTGAATCATGTCATATCAGAAAATCTATAATGGTGCATTGAATTCCAATTCAAATTGAAGCGGATTAAGTTGTGATCTGTAAAAAAAGACGTATTTCTTGACTTAGTTCGTGATAAGATACACTCTTGATGGCAAAAATGGAAAATTTAGGATGAATATACATTATGCATATTAATCGATTTTTCCCAAATTTATTACTTTCATTTTCTTTTTAAAAGAGATCAAATAATATTTTATTTTCTAAGATTAATTTTTACTGAATTATTGATGTGATATAAATTAATTACTTCTCAACCACCATTTTTGATATAATATTAAAAATATATTCACATTTTTCCTTTTTCACTTTTTATTTAAGATTTTGTCTCGTATAATACGAGATAGTATTGAAAAAAAAGTGAGTAATTAGATAGTCTTAATAATATGCTAAATAATTGTTAGGTCATTGCCGTGGCAAAGGTGTCCTACCATGGCAAAAACGTATGATTGACACACATGTGGCTCAATTATTTTACTTCAATATTTCTGCTGCACATCTTGGAAGTTAGAGGTTGTTCTTAAGGAGTACATATTTTTGGAAAGATTACTTATGCCCCCAATTACTTTATTTTTTCAAAAATAAAAATAAAAATAAATAAAAAGTAGGAATATATTTAACCTACCACTAATTTCCCTCACGTGATCACGTTTCTTTAAAAATTTAATACCATATTATGTGGAGATATTTACAAATTTCACATGAAGTGTGACTTTATTTATGCATTATTTTATGTTGGAGGAAAAAGGTTTTGATACGATATATGGACTAGCAATTTTAAATGTAAATAGTTTGGTGATCTTCAACACACATTTTTTGATAAATTTTATACCCATGGACGGAGTCAGTAAATAAAACTTTAGGGAGGAAGGAGATGAGATTCATTTTTTCTTAAAAATTATAGATAGAGAGGTATTTTTAATTTTTTAAAATAATAAAATTTGATAATTTAATAATTTTACATATAATTTATATTAATTTAAAATTTTTAAGCAGCAGCCGCTAGTTCTCCCCAAGCTCGCCTGGCCGAAAAAAAGTGGTAGAAAAGAAAATGTACAACTATGCTAGCGATACTCAGACAACTAAGATTTGATTCTAGTTGGATTTTAGGAATGTTATACACTGAAATATTTGCCTAGCATAATATATGGAGGAAAGTGAAAATTAAACACAAAAAACAAAATTAATTAATAAACTGATCACACTTTTCTTTTATAACAAAATAAAATGTAACTTTTATAAGATTCAGGTGTGGTCGAATATAACCAAGAAAATAAATTAATCAATTGTAAATTAATGAGCTATTGACTAATTTAAAAATGGTAACCAGATACAGATATTATAACTTATATAATGATCATAAAAAAAAAAAAGGTAAAATTAACCAAGATAATTGGTTTGGCTTATGTGGCAAGGGAGAAGAACTTACTTTGTTAATGCTGAGAAAAGTCTATACAACAGTTGAAATTATTTTTGGACTTTATCTAAAACCAGCCAAGGAAAAGAATTAAGGTGGATAAGATATGAAATTGTTTGGTCCAATCCAACCTAAAAAACAATCAAATCCCTTGATTAATTCGAGTTTGGTCAGAAATAGACATCTTTCCAAATTCCAAAACAAGTCTGCTGGCTATTATTATTATTATTATTATTCCGGTTTTGATAGACTGATTGTCAATTTGTTAAGACAGGATTAAGATAGTGATTAACTATTTTGAAATCGAATTTAAGATGGGGCCAAAACCAAAAGCCGAAAGGGGGGACGGTGGGGGTTGGTTTTGGGGTGACCTTTAAGGTTAGGGTGAAGTCGTTTGTCTGAAAAGGCAGAAAATAAGCATTTCTTCTTTGGAGGGTTTTTCTTGTTTTGGGATTTAAAGCATTAGGGCTACATTGATAAAAATAAGTTTTGATGTTGTGGATCACTAATACATAGATTGTAAATGTTTATAATTTAAGTAAGTAAGTTGCTTTTGCCTGACATGTTATTCGATATGAAAAATACGATATTATTTCAAAATTTTCATCATTTTTAATATTAATATTCATCTCGTATTACTTGGAGTATTCGTGCTTTAATGTTTTCTAAACATCTCATTTTATTTAATTTTATATATTCGTTTTGAAAAAAAAATATTATTTGAATTGATTTTCACTTATTAGATGAATAAAAACTAAGGATTTTTTCTTTTCTTTTCATTTACTTCTCCAACCATAAAACTAAGTAGAGTGTGACATGGTTTACATCACAAGGGGTTTATTATCATGCCTTGGTGCTATTTAATTATTGGATAAAAGGCTATATTAACTATTTTGATTATTACATTATTGCCATATTTTTTATAATTTTGAATTCAAAAAAGTATAATTCAAAAAAGTATATTTGTAAACCCAAAAAATATTAAACACAAATACAATTGATCTATTATGACATATTTTGACTGAAATTCTACATTTTTGGGTAAAATTTTTAGGAAAATTCTGCAAAAACCAGACTGTGTGAACTTTTAAGACAAGGTGTGTCTCCAGCATTCTTGAATGTCCTTTTGTATTTACTGGATTAAAGCCCCGTGCTTAATAATTGAGCACGGGACCAATGTTTTTAATATCAGGACCATTTTAGTGTTTATTCCCAGTGATACTGGGCTTGGGCCTTGACATGCGTTGCTACTTGGGCTGGACTGCTGGACTCAAAGGCTACTTTTCTCTGCATCGTGGTTTTATCATTGTATTTAGACTTTTGTCTCAATCTCTCTTTTCTATTCTATTTGATAGATAAACATTCGAAATGAATTTACATGAAAAAAAAAAGATAGGAAAAGTAGTGATTTGTTTGGTGTTATTTCCAGCCTTTTTGGTTTGGGTAATATAATTTGAGTATTGAATTGGAGAATTTCTGGAAAATGAGAATGGGTTTAAATGTTTTGTTGGGAAATAATTACCATGTAATATATTTTAGAAAATATTTTTAATTAAAATATTATTTTATTATTGTTAGTGAAAAATATATAAAATAATTATTAATAAATATTTTGAGAAATAAAAATATGTTTCCTAAAATCTTAATCTTCAAATATATTTTCTATTGGGAGAAAAACAAACGTTATTAAAAGCAGAACCAAACAAAGCCCTAGGGATTTTGGGCAAGTCTGCCACGCCAGCGCCGCATAAGTTCATCTATCCAACTGTATAGTAGTGAGCTGGTTAGGTAATACTATACTAATAAATATAGAGAAAATAATTTAAAAGTGAAATAATAATTATTTCCTATAAATACAAGGAAGCAACTTCACTTTCTCCAACTAAAAATCGTCACAGTTTCACACACTACACTTACCACTGCGTGTGTGCTTCGAAACATGTCGTCCTTAACTTCTCTAATCCGTCGAAGAACCAAACCTCTAACTCTTCGGCTCAGAGAATTCTCATCCAATGCTCCTAATTTAATTAGCCGACCAAGTGCAAGAATAGAGAAGATATTGATCGCGAATAGAGGCGAAATAGCGTGCAGGATTATTCGAACCGCCAAGAGGTTGGGGATTCGAGCCGTCGCGGTTTACAGCGACGCCGATGAGAGCAGTTTGCATGTCAAGTTGGCTGATGAAGCCGTTCGCATTGGACCCCCGCCGGCGCGGCTCAGCTACTTGAGCGCTCCCACGATTATCGAAGCCGCTTCCAGAACCGGCGCTCAGGTTATACATACTGATTAGCTCTCCTTGCTATTCTTTGAAATAGTATTTAAGTCGTCGTTCTGGGACGCTTAATGAATATATGTTGCTTAATTTTCATTTGAGGTACTTGTTTGGTTTCTTGCTCTTTGTCGTTTGATAATTCGAGAAAATGCCTTAGTTGTTGATGTGGAATGTCGGCCTAAAAAATGAAAAGGTAACTTAGAATGCACCAAGTTGATGCTAAAGAAATGTGGGAGGGATGAGGCTAATTGGTGTTCAAGTTGAATTTCTAAAAATTGAGCAAAATTTAGAAATTGCACAATATTTGTTTATAGGCTAGGGTGGGTGGAACGATATTAAGGATTGTCTACACATCTGTTCATTTGAAAGTCAATGTGAGAGTAAACAAAACCAAGTTTGGATGCATTTTATTCATTTAAACTTATTTAGTTCAACAAGTTGAGCTAATCTGTATGCTGAAACCATGTTAGTCAATCAACATGGTAGAGCTCAATTTGCATTTGGACTGCTCTATATTTTTGGCTCAAACAAATTAAAATCAAGATTGAGGCTTTTCTCAGGCTGATGTGACCTTGAGCTTAGTTCGATCTAGCTGATTCATAAAGCTATGTCCAGTTGTGAATGGAAACTTGAGAAGTTTGTAACTCTCCCAGAAAGGGCCATGTTAAAATAACATTTTTTTGGAGTTTTTAATTACCGAAAGTTTGATGAGTTTATAATTGTCACTAACATGAAACCTGTGACATTAACAAGCCAAACAGGATATTAAGCTGGCATGGAGTGAATACCAATTAATGATATAAAATTAATACAGGTATTTCATTTGAATTACAGTTTGGGCACAGCTTGGTGTATCTTGAAAGGCTATATTTTGGCCAGCTTGTAATTTTGATTGCTTTTACTATTTTTGATTGTTCAAGATATAGATCATTGACTGTTTAGTGTTTCTGGGACACACTTTTAGAGTGGGATATCTTCTTTGTGATAATTAGGCTATCCACCCAGGTTATGGTTTTTTATCAGAAAGCGCGGAGTTTGCTCAACTTTGTGAAGATGCAGGTTTTACATTTATTGGACCTCCTGCATCCGCAATTCGTGACATGGGTGATAAAAGGTAAAACCAAGGGCATTTTATTACCCTCTGTTCATTAAGGTTATCCTGTTGGTTCATTTTTGTTCATGGTTACCTATTTATTAGATGCCAAGGAGCTTTGGGTGCTTGAATACTTAAAACAACTAGCTCTCTTGTCTTGGACACTTGAACACAACACAACACTTTCATGCACTCCATGGATAAATATCATATCCAACACTTCAGAAGGTGTTTAAGATGTCAATCAAAAAGAAAAAAAATTAAATAGAAATAAAGGAAACATGTCTCCATCATGTTCAACTAGTATTCCACACATATCTAACACAAAGCAAAAATGACATTCAAGACATTACACGCGATAAAGAAAATGCGAAGTCTAATATCAATTGTCATATTTTGTGATTTATTGTTAATTTAGCTTGTAGGCCTTGCCCTTCTTTGTAGTGATTTACCTTCATATATGTTCACAATAATTGGACTGTACTGGATGTCTCCTTTATGCTATCATAATAAAGCTATTGGCTGTTTCTTAGATTTGAACTATTAATGTTTTCTAGTTTTAATCGTCTTCTTATATATGCGTTCATCTTTTGTTGACTGACATTTCCTGGCCGCTTCATTTCCTATCTGTTTTTTCATAATTGTTGTGTTGCGAACATTTGTGCAAATTGTCAAGCAGCTAGTCTGAATGATCTGGTGGAAGGTTCAAAGCAGGCATGCCATTCGGCACAAATTGGCATTTGCGTCATTTTTCCCAGTCTCAATGCATGTATATTTTTGCTTTATATTAGTGAAAAAGGTGCTTTGTTACTCTCCTGTTGGCAATCATATTAACTGCATGTTGCACCAATTATTATCAAGTTCTAATGGTTGTTGGACATTATGTGCCAGTGCTTCAAAGAGAATAATGGGTGCAGCAGGAGTACCCCTTGTGCCTGGATATCACGGTGATGAACAAGATATTGATTTAATGAAGTTAGAAGCAGACAAAATTGGATATCCTATATTGATCAAGCCAACTCATGGAGGTGGAGGGAAGGTGCTACTACTTTTGAGTTTTTTCTTAATTATGACGTGCTTATTTCTAAGATTATTGCTGTTGTAAGTGTTTGAGTTAAAATCCTCTACTTTTATTACATGGATATTTTTCTTTGTATTATGTATAAAAAATTTATTTTTATTTTTGTTAATTCTGGAACCAAAAGAGCACGGGAGATTGAGACACGTTATGGTTCCGACATGCCCTATTGTAATAAAATTGGTGTGCAAGTTTGAAGTAGAGTTGGCAAGTAATAAGTGTTCAAATGATAAGAGTTTGGTGTAGAGATATTTCGAGTTGCTCCCATGCTTGAAGTAATTTGCTGTGCATATGTTAAAATCTTGCTATGCCCTCCTAATTCAATCTTCTAATCATGGGATGCGCACATACAACAGTAGGTGTCCTGGTTAGGCCTTTTCTCTTACTTGTCAAACTTTTGGGCAGCTGTTTACCCGTGGATCTCACCAACAACCCCCTATAGTTTTCGCTACCAAGATATCTTTCTTTCTTTTTTTTTTTTTCCATTGTTCCTTGCTAGTCAGTATAACCTGAACAATTTCACCAATGGCTTCAAAGCATAATTTGGTGTCTGGTCTATTTTAGGGCATGAGGATTGTGCAGAGTCCTAATGATTTTGTTGATTCATTTGTTGGAGCACAACGAGAGGCTGCTGCATCTTTTGGAATAAATACAATCCTGTTGGAGAAATATATCACAAAACCAAGGCACATAGAAGTCCAGGTACTCTTATTTGATCTCGATTATCAGTTTGAGTACTCTTGTCTTTGTATTTGTCAATCTGGTTGTCTGTGAATTTGTCATTTATTTCCTTTCCTTTTCTGCCATTCTTGCAATCACTTGTAGGGGGATTTGGGGGATGGAGTGGGCACTTGGCTAACAAAGACAGATAAAAAGAATTTATCTATTAAATGCCATGGTAATGAAAACAAAAATGCACTTATCTAAATTTCTAATTGTAGATCTTTGGGGACAAACATGGTAATGTTATACATCTAAATGAGAGAGATTGCAGTGTCCAGAGGAGGCACCAGAAGATTATTGAAGAAGCTCCTGCTGTAATTCTTCTTTTCAACCTTTGCTCCTTCATTTTCTAATTTGTGGTTTTCCCTGATGATTGCTATCTAATCTGCGCCAAGCATTCTGTACCTGCAGCCAAACATCAGCAATGATTTTCGGTCGCACTTGGGTCAAGCAGCTGTATCTGCAGCCAAGGTGATCTACGCGTGCACTTATCTGATGTATTTGTCCATTACTGCACTTTATATGGCGGCACTTTATTAACTGTCAGTTGCTATGGAGATGACTATCTTTTGATTAAATAAAAAAGATGGATAAAATGGCTTTTTTAATTTTATCTTTTTGATCTATTATCTTCTTCATCAACTTCTTTTGCCATATCAAGCAGTGAGGGGTCCTTTACGTTACTCTGCTTGAAGCAACAAACCAAACTTGTACGACTTTACTCTTACAAGAATGCTTCCTAGAGTAAAATATGTTTGATATTTTCTGTATAAAAAAAGCTGTGTACATGCTAGAAAAGCGATGGTTGCATAAATATCGTGACATTTTGAGGATGCACATATCTCCTCTTTGAGGTGCTTTCCTGGTCCAAACTGATGCTAGATGCTAATAATGATTATTTTTATGCAGTATTTAGCTTAATCCTGATTAGTATGCTCAAGAAAGAATGGTTTTGATTAGTATGCTCAAGTAAGCATGGTTTCGACTTACTCTCTGAACAAGAGAATGAGGAAGGGTTCTGGACAATGAACTACTAATGTATTCTTATGGGATCTTGTATAACTATCTATTCTTTAAATAAATAAAAAAAAACACAAATTGTGTTTGATTAGTACATGGCAGACTGACAATTGATCTCTTAGATGGAAAAGATTATCTTCTTTGATTGAACCATTTGAATCTGTAAAGAAAACACTATGAGATTTTCCTATATATTACTCCCTCCTACACCTCCTTTGTCTTTTTAATATAAAATGAGCTTTTCCACCAGAGACAAGCTCAGCACTTTGTGTATATATGCTGTCCCTAAACTTCCAAATGTTCAAATGTAATGGGAACATTAATTGTTTTTGAATGTCTTTGTACAAGTTTGTAATATCTCTAGCTGTTTTCGTCGTAATTCCTCTTTATAACTTTGCTATGCTTTATATTTTATAGGCAGTCAGTTATCACAATGCTGGCACTGTTGAGTTTATAGTTGATACTCTATCTGGACAATTTTATTTTATGGAGATGAACACCCGTCTTCAGGTGGTTTGATCTCTCCAAGCCATGTCTTCTCTTTATTATATGTTTACATCCTTCTAAATGCAGAAAATACTGGCCTTTCTTGAAGGTAGAACATCCTGTTACTGAGATGATTGTTGGTCAAGATCTTGTGGAGTGGCAAATACTTGTTGCTAATGGTGAACCTCTTCCAATTAGTCAATCACAGGTTCCCTTGTCAGGTAAAATTTCTTCTGTGGGAATCTTTAACTTTACCATGCTGACATGGTGCATGTATGCTGTGTTTCGGAGTTGAGGTTGAACAATTTTTATAGAACTTGGATTGAGACATTACTCAGATTTCAGATTGATTTGGGTCAAGGAAGGACATTCCTAATGTATTTTGTGGTTAATACGTCACAAATATGAGTACCATCTATTATTCTTATTCAGTATTGGAGATCCTGGATGAACATGTGTAATTGTTCACCATTCAACAATCAGAGCATCCATGTGTGTGTCATTGCATGCTTAGAATTAGTTAGAGATTATCTACTAGGACTTTTTGAGTCATGCTAAAAACTGAGGGAAGGAAAGTGATTCCATTGAAGATCTTAAATATTTTGTGCAATCTGACCTACGTACTTCCTCTGAAACTTTGGCTCGGAGCGTGCTATTTTGCACATGAAAAAGTGTTGAATTGTTATATATCACAGAATTCAGATGTGTTTAAGTCAGAAAACTTAGCATTATATGAAAAGAAGAAACTTGTTTATGTTAATTTGTTTCTTAAGCTGATAAGTTTTCCTTGACTTAAACATTTGTTCATCTTTCATGAGTCTCTACATATTCTTTTAACTTTGACCTTCGGATGCAATTGGAAAAATTATATTAACTTTTAGTGTTTCACGTATGTACAATTTATATAGTGAATTTCTAACTCTTATTTTATTCTAGTTCCTTGGGAAAAATTAAACGGTGTGATTCCTCAATTACTTGAGTTCATTTAGTATACCTTTATTGAGTACTTCTTATGACAGGCCATGCTTTTGAAGCCCGAATATATGCTGAGAATGTTCCAAAAGGATTTCTCCCAGCAACTGGAATTCTTCATCATTATCGTCCTGTTCAAGTTTCGTCAGAAGGTACTTAAATAAGAGTGACTGAATCAAATGAAACGGAAGCAAGACGTCGGTACAACTTCTAAACTATTCCTTCAAATTAATCATGCAAATATGCATATAGAAGCTATTGATGCTGATGAAATGGATCTTGATGACTACCTGGATAGTCTATTTGCTTATTTTTCCCATTGGATGTCATACCTCTTTCAACTTGGGATTTGCCATTTTTCTTGTTATATTAATTTTGCTTATGTCAAGTTAATGCCAATGACCAGTTAGGGTTGAGACTGGAGTTGAGCAGGGAGACACAGTTAGCATGCATTATGATCCCATGATAGCTAAACTTGTAGTATGGGGAGAAGATCGAACAGGCGCATTAATCAAAATGAAGGATTGCCTGTCTAAGTTTCAGGTATTCTGAATTGGAGATAAAGTTATAGCTTCAATTTTGTTGCATGCGAATTTCAGTTGCTTGTTAATTACTGCTCAATTTTTGCGAACTTTCTACAGATGCATATCTCATGGGCCATTTGTGATGGTTGAATATTACCACAGTTACTGATTTATTTTTGGGCTTAAAAGATCCTTTTGCTGTAACATTCTGCTCATGGGAGCACAAATATTTGCTAATTTGTGCATTTTATAAAACTAGTTGAGGATGATAGTGATCTCGTTGGGGTTTGTGGTTGAGGAATGCATTTGAGTAATTCACAGAATATGATAAGCAAACAGATTCCTAAGCTTATTTCGACCTTCAGAGAATTTTACACTACAAGGACAATGATGGAATTACACTATAATTTTTTTTATAATTTTAGTAATTCCACAGAATATGACAAGCAAACAGTTTTCATAAGCTTATTTGGACCTTCAGAGAATTTTACATTACAGGGACAATGATGGAATACCATCCTTTCTGATTCATCAGTTGGTCAGCATTTCTCATCTTTCTTCCATGCATAATCTTTTTAGCCACAGCAATTCTTTTTACCTAATTTCAATAAAGGACCAATTTTTTCTTGCTTTTTCAATGTATGTCCCTGTATCCCCACCACATATTGTCTGTGAATCTCCAGTGCCAAGTCCTTCAATTGATCTTCACAACATGTACTAACTTCATCATTCTTCTAGTACCTGCTCCCGAGTCTCAGTTGTTATATCAATTGAGTAGAATCTGATCGTTAGTTTTCACAGATTGCAGGTTTGCCAACCAATATTGATTTTCTCTTCAAACTTGCTAACCATGGAGCTTTTGAAAATGGAGAAGTTGAAACCCATTTCATTGAGTTGCATAAAGATGATCTATTCATTGATCCAGATGATCAGTTATCAACTCAGCAAGTGTATAATGCTGCTGTACGTGGCGCCGCCATAGCAGCTGCTTGTGTTTGTGAAAAAGAGCACACAGCAATGAGGGAAAGTGTCCCCGGTAATTTAATGACCCAACTTTTTTAGCATATACGCACTTCTTTTATTCTCGTAATCACTAATCCTGTAATCATGCACAGGTAGCCATTCTGTATGGTATGCTAATCCTCCTTTCCGAGCGAATCATTTTGCTAAGCGTACAATGGAGCTTGAATGGGAAGATGAATCTAGCAAGGGTGGCTCAAACCTTGTACCAGTACATGTCACTTATCTGCCTAAAGGGAAATATCTAATTGAGGTTTTTTTGTGGTCTCCTCATTTGAAGCTGAATGGTTTTTTCTTTTGAATTTCTTTGGTTATTATATTGATTATTTCAGAAACTCCACATCTATAACTAGTTAATATGCATTTAACAGACGGGAGGAAGCAGTTTTCCGGATCTCGAGCTGAATGTAGTGCACTTAGGGGACCATGATTTTAGAGTTGAACATGGTGGTATAAGCATGATTGCCAGCATATCTGTTTACCAGAAGGTGAACTTTTTATCCAATTAAACAATGAAAAGGAAATTTGCTTATTCGAAAATTTTCTCTCATTTACAGTCTTTTTCCTTTCTGCTTGTTTTAGCATTCATGTGTTTCCTTTAAATCAGTTGTTCTTGTATTTTCCTGTTAATGCATATACTTTCCAAATTGTGGAAGCCGAACTATATGAATTGATGTCTAGTTTCTTCAGCCCATCACTTTTACTATTAGAATTAAGTTGAAGTATTATATAATAGGTTAATAGTATTATATATACTTAGGAGTCAGCACCCCCAGGTTCTCGTTCTCTCTTCACGCAGACATCCACAACCACCAATTACACAGTAAGCACCTGCTTGTCCACTTTTGCACACACGTACAAAAAATATACTACATATACATGACAGTCGTGGCTGCAAGAGAGGAAAAAAATGTTGTATCTTCCTATAGCAGCAAGTTGCTTGAATGAGTTGTTTGATATGCTTTTGAGGTGACCAAATAGAATCACTCGTCTCTTACTACATTGTTTTGATGAGAGAAATGACTTTCAATAAGCTAGCCCCTCATGCACACACTTTCCACAAACATGAAAACACACACAACCACACAAAAAAGAAAGAAGAAAGGACATGAACTTAAAATTTCCCTGTCATTGCTGAATATCATAGTTGATGTTGTATGATTCATGAGTAATGAGTGGCTCATGAAAATAGTGTGACAAGTTATGCCCACAGTTCTATGATGGCGCTGTTCTCTTATTTGTCACAAAGCATACTGGGCCTTTTTTTTATTTAGGTCATTAATTTTCTTTGTACAGGGTGAATTATGCCAAAGGGCTTCTTTGTTAACAATGTCTGTTACATTTTTGCACTAATTCATTGTACGAATGCTGTCTGCATTGCAGGATCAGATGGAGCACATTCACATCTGGCATGGATCATGCCATCATCATTTTAAACGGAGCAAGGGACTTGACCTTGCTGATATTGATGAATCCCAACACAAACCTGCTGCTGAGGCGTCCTCACATCCACATGGGACTGTGGTGGCTCCTATGGCTGGTTTAGTAGTTAAGGTTTTGGTGAAGGATGGGGCTAAAGTTGTGGAAGGGCAACCTATATTGGTGTTAGAAGCTATGAAAATGGAGGTTTGTGTTCATTTTTCTGGAAGCTTTACTCCACCTATGTTATTAATGTTCTATTCCCTACGTCGTGGTTTTCTTAATAACTTTCTTCTGCAGCATGTGGTGAAGGCAACATCTGCTGGTCACATCAGTGGGCTTCGAGTCACTGCTGGCCAACAAGTTTCTGATGGTACAGTTCTATTCTGTGTAAAGGTGAGCCATGCCTAGAATGACTTGGTGATCTCATGTACCCATGTACACATATAAATTCCTGTCTGAAAATACTGTACCTGAGTTCATGAGTTATTTATGTTGCTGAAGGCATATTAATTATAGTTTCTGAAGTCGTATTTGTTTTTAAAAAAAAAATTATCAGCATATATGGTTTCTGTTCTATTGTGATATAAACTGCATTATTCTTGAACAGGATGAGTGAAACTTGTGGAAGAGGTCTTGGAATTATTTGTGGGCACGACTCATAAACATCCCTCTGTGCATCATGTATGGCAGGGATGGCCCATGGGATTAGAATCTTAATTAGACACCTTGTTGGATGTACCTGTTTGTAAATATCACTTTCAGGTTCATAGCACGGCCAATCATGTTCGAAATGTAATAGAACAGAAAACTTTGATAGACTTGAAAAAAATACTACAATGTTTCCCATTTTCATTCTCTCATCCTTTCAAACATTTAGTGGTGATCTTCATGACCATGTTTTTAATGCTTCTTTGTGTTCTACTGAATTCATTGAACTTCCTGATTTGTATCATCCCCTTTCAAGCAATACACTGAACTCCTTATTGCAAGAACCACTGTTTCTTCTCCGCAACTTTCCAAGTTGCTGATGTGAAGTGTGCCTGGACTTTGTCTTCTGTATGCCAAGTGATGATGACTACAATTTGCAACTTTTGTAGTTTGTGGACCATGTAAATAGCCAGTTATTTTCAAATGAAATAGCCTATAGTTCTAATCCCCTTATTGAAACATTTCAGTAAGGCTTTAGGTAATCCCTTCTTATCTGGAATCAGCATAATAAAAATAAAAATAAAAAATGCAAGTTTTATGCCTCTTTGGCCAGTTGGCGTAGAGCCTATGTATGGCATACGGATAAATGCTACACCACTTTGTTTTTTGTGATTTGAGAAAATATACGAAGAACAGCTGTGTATAGTTTACCAGCCGTGAGAATATGTTGTAGGAATGTCCGAAAATTGATACTGTTGCCATCTTGAATGCTTGGTGGCGTAATTTCATATGCCCTTGGACTTCGGTTAACAGAACTTTGTGCAGAAAACACTAGACTGAAAGTAATGGACAAAACAACAGGAATTCTTGTTCATGGCATTCCCTGCCTTTTTCTGTGTAGACAAGAGCGCATGGATGTATTTGGATTTATGCTGGAATATGATTACCACTCTTTTTAACAAGACCAAAAAGGCCTATCATAGCACAACAATAGAAAGAACATAATGTAGTTTTTTTTTTATTCCGTTGGATGAAGTCTCAGACAGTGATCCTTTTGATTTCATCCTGTATTTTATATTAAAAATAAATAAAGAAACTGTAAGTTTGTCGAGGCGTTTAATCAGATTGCCAATTACTATGGCTGTGTTTGGGAGTGGTCGTGAGACCTACGTGTGGGAGGCTTTGAACTCCCACATCGATTATCTTCTCAATTCTTTTCACTCCATTTCAACTTAAATTCACAACTCTTTTACTCCATTTCAACTTGAATTCATCTAAACCTAAATTCACATAATTAATTAATTGACATCATCAATTATTAAATTCTAGCGTAACAAGATGCATATACTACAAATTCTTTCTCAAAATTGAAAACCAAACATAATCTATTTCTACAATTGTGAGTCATTACTACCAAATACAATTCTATTGGATTCATCAATTTAAAATTAATACGTCCAAATACAACTTTATTTCTATACATTATCCGACAACATCCTTCGATCACCAAATTCAAAACCATCCCATTAGAACTGATCTGAAAAGCAGTCCCAAACAAAGCCTATAAACAGGTGCAGAAAGTTACCTACCTAATTCACCCCGGGGCGTCACTTGGTGCTCGTGCCCTTCAAGAACTCAATCTTGTGTCGCTTTCACATCTCTTTCGAATGAGATGTCATTCCATGTTTCCACTTCACTAGCTTCCATGACATTTGATTGTTCTCTTTCAAGAATTTAACCCTTTTCTCCATGTCTTTCTGGCTCCTATTTATTTTTATGGCTCCACCATTTACTACTACTACTATTTTACTTTTTCATCTCTAAAGGGCAGTTTCATGCTTCTCCTCTCTTTCTTGCTTTCTTGGAACACTTGAATATGTCAAATGGTTGATAGCATTTGCTGGTATATTCTTGTTCTCGTGTTTTTCTTTCTGATTTGATTATTTAACCTTCAATAGTTCTGTTTGTTTAATGGATTTCAAGAATGTGAATGAGGAAGAAAGTGTTGTTGGGACAGCCCAGAAATTTGATGAAGGGGCCCTGGAATTGAGAGTAAAAGATGTGGGTAGTTTAGGTGATAATAGAGAGAGAGCACTGTATTCTTGAGGGCTGATAAGATTGATTTCAAGACTTGAGATGTCCAGTTGGAGAAGCATTTGAGTCGGGCTTGGTCTAGAGATACTGAAGCCCATAACAAGCCCGATGAATGGGAAATTGACTTGGCTAAGCTTGATATCAAAAATGTTATAGCTAATGGGACGTATGGTACTGTTTATAAAGGTGTTTATGATGGCCAAGAAGTTGCAGGTAAGATCAGAACTATTTTTGTCCTCTAATCCTGTTTAGTTTATGAAGAAATTTTCATTTGTATCTTGTTTATGCTGAAGATTAACAATCGGTTTAGTGCTTTTTTTTTTTTTGGTTACAATTACTGCTTTATGGTGGTTCTTGATTGTATATGAGCTTAAACTTTTATGCACCTTTAATTGCTCGCATTGGGCTTACTGTTGTAACTGGGTTGAGCTCTCTTTTTTATTTTATTTTTGCAGCCCTTAAATCCCCACTCGCAGCTTTTATTCATTTTTAAGTTAAACATCCTGTGTTAATTTGGTTCATTTTCTGCAAGAATAGTCGTATTATTGCATGTCATAATTAGTAATTATTTGCCATCATGGATATTTCTTTGTCTAAGTAGTATGTGACTGTATTAGTTCAGAGGTAAGGCATTTGCCGGGTGTTGCTCAAAATAATTTTCTAGATAATAGTCGGAAAGTGGATGTATAATTGTCTATTAATTGTATAAACAATGAGCCTGTGTAAATGTTGATAACCTAGCAGCAAAATCTTCCAAAATTTCTTTGTTTCAGCTATGCAGCAATCGTGATTCAACTTTTTGTGTAGTCCTAATTAAGCCCCTAAAGCTTGTGGAAGACCTAATATAAATAGTTTCTCTACGTAATATTAATAGTATTAAGTTATTAAATATTGTGCACTTTCACCTGTATGGAATGATTTTATGTAAATTTCATTGTCTTGATTATGTTCTTGTGTAGGTTGTAAAGTTGTTAGAAGCAGTGGATACTAGCAAGGGTGGTGGAATGATACCAGATGATCAGGCTTGTGGATGCTTTTGTTTCAGCACTACTCGTGGTCCTTAAACTCACTCTTTGTCCTTGTTACAACGCGTTTTCATTCTTGTCCAGGTTAAGTTTTTAATTAAAATGTCACATGGCAAGTAATGTAGAGCTTTAGCTGGTCATTTCCACCGTCGTTCTTTTGTTAAAGTAGCTCATCGAACGATCAATTATGAATGGAATCAATGAATCTACTCTTCTGGAAGTCCATTAGTTGAGAAGTTCCTTGTTCTCTTGTGAATTAGGTGCCTCAGAGTACATAGTGGTGAGATTTGTTGTAATTGTGATTATCTGCAGAAAATAAGAAAAATGTAATTTAATATACCATCTGGCAGAACAGATGCTTTATTTGAATGAAATAAGTTCTGCAGGGGGTATTTCTATTCCTTCTTTTCTTGATCTTCCTGTTCAATTTTGGTTTCAAGTGCAAATGCCAATAGGAATATGCTTATATGCATAACCAGTCATACTAACACATAAAGATGTGTCTGGAAGATGTCTATATTCGATTTTGATACCTCGAAGCTGCCCAAATGCTCGTCTTGTTTCAGGATTCCCTTCAAGAATTCCTTCTTCTGCCTCCTTTATGCTACCCTTGGATTCTGACTGTGACTGAATTAAGTAAATATTGGCATTTGGTTATAGGAAATATTCTCTCTTTTCTGGGTATTGTTGTATTTTTGAACTGGATGCTGGCACAAGACAAAATGAATATATACTCCTCTAATCACTCCCAGGTGAAGGGATAAAGCTTAGTAAGCTGAGTGGTTTACTCATCTTTTGTTTCCTATACAGATTTGCAGGCAGAGGCATCCTTGTAAGAATAATAATAGAGTCCCATTCAAATTTTTTATTTCGATTTCAATACATATCGACTTGGATTTCATTTTATTGAATTCAACCGCGAACACCTCTACAATTTAGATATCAAAGATACGACGATTTTTTGTAGTGCTTATCAATTGAAAAGCTTGTTTCAACTGCATTTTTGCACTAATTGATTATACGAATGCTGTCTGCATTGCAGGATCAGATGGAGCACATTCACATCTGGCATGGATCATGCCATCATCATTTTAAATGGCGAAAGGGACTTGACCTCGCTGATATTGATGAATCCCAACACAAACCTGCTGCTGAGGCGTCCTCACATCCACATGGGACTGTGGTGGCTCCTATGGCTGGTTTAGTAGTTAAGGTTTTGGTAAAGGATGGGGCTAAAGTTGTGGAAGGGCAACCTATATTGGTGTTAGAAGCTATGAAAATGGAGGTTTGTTCATTTTTTGGAAGCTTTACTCAACCTATGTTATGAATGTTCTATACCCTGCATTGTGGTTTTCTTAATAACTTTCTTCTACAGCTTGTGGTGAAGGCAACAACTGCTGGTCACATCAGTGGGCTTCGCGTCACTGCTGGCCAACAGGTTTCTGATGGTACAGTTCTATTCTGTGTAAAGGTGAGCTATGCCTATAATGACTTGGTGATCTCATATACCCATGTACACCTATATAAATTCCTGTCTGAAAATACTGTACCTCAGTTCATGAGTTATTTGACTTATGTTGCTGAAGGCATTATTAATTATAGCTTCTGAAGTTATATTTATTTAAAAATAAAACTATCAGCATATATGGTTTCTGTTTTATTATGATATAAACTGCATTATTCTTGAACAGGATGAGTGAAACTTGTGGAAGAGGTCTTGCAATTATTTGTGGGCACGACTCATAAACATCCCTCTGTCCATCATGTATGGCAGGGATGGACCATGGGATTAGAATCTTAATTAGACACCTTGTTGGATGTACCTGTTTGTAAATATCACTTTCAGGTTCATATCACTGCCAATCATGTTCAAAATGTAATAGAACAGAAAACTGTGATAGACTTGAAAAATATAGTACAATGTTTTCCACTTTCATTTTCTCATCCTCGTAACATTTATTGGTGATCTTCATGACCATGTTTTAATGCTCATTTGTGTTCTACTGAATTCATTGAACTTCCTGATTTGTATGATCCCCTTTCAAGCAATACACTGAACTCCTCAAATTTCCTTGGAAGACATTTATTGCAAGAACCACTGTTCTTTCTCCGCAACTTTCCAAGTTGCTGATGTGAAGTGTGCCTGGACTTTGTCTTCTGTATGCCAAGTGATGATGACTACAATTTGCAACTTTTGTAGTTTGTGGACCATGTAAATAGCCAGTTATTTTCAAATGAAATAGCCTATAGTTCTAATCCCCTTATTGTAACATTTCAGTAAGGCTTTAGGTAATTCCTTCTTATCTGGAATCAGCATAATAAAAAAAATTTGCTAGTTTTATGCCTCTTTGGCCAGTTGGCGTAGAGCCTATGTATGGCATACGGATGAATGCTACACCACTTTCGTTTTTCTGATTTGAGAGAATATGCGAAGAACAGAATGTTTGCAGCCGTGTATAGTTTACCTGCCGTGAGAATATGTTGTAGGAAAGTCCAAAGATTGACACAGTTGCTATCTTGAATGCTTGGCGGCATAATTTCACACGTCTTTGGGCTTCGGTTAACAATAAGTTGTGCAGAAAACACTAGACTGAAACTAATGAAAAAAAACAACAGGAATTCTTGTTCATGGCATTGAATTCCCTGCCTTTTTCTGTGCAGACAGGAGCACATGAACGTATTTGGAAATATGCTGGAATATTATTACCACTCTTTGTTTTATTATAATTGTCTTTTTATTTGCTTAGTCGATGAATTAAGAAAAATTTCATTCAAGCTTAATTGAACTGAATTTAACAAGACCAAAAGGCCGATCAAAGCACAACACCAGAAAGAACACAACATAGTTTGTTTTGATTCCGCGAGATGAAGTTACAGATATTGATCCTTTTGTTTTCATCCTGTCTTCTATATTTCTTTTTTTTTTCAAAAAAGAAGAATTTGTAAATTTGTCAAGCTGTTTAATCAGATTGCAAATTACTACAGCTGTGTTTGGGAATGGTCTTGTGGACCATCGTTAGGCAGGCTTTGAACTCGCAAATTGATTTCTCTTCCCAATTCTAAATCTATATAATTATTTAATTTGACACCATCAATTATTAAATTTCAATATAACAAGCCACGCATACTACAGATTTTTTCATCATCCCACAAATACAATCACCAAATTCAAAACCATCCCATCTAAACTGATCTGAAAATACTCCCAAACAGAGCTTATAGTAACATGGAGTAGTAATAAACAGGTGCAGCAGTTGGCCCAATAGGCATGGGGCAGGTTGGGAGAATTTATTTTGATTATTGGGATTCGAATTTTAGTGGATGCAAAAATTATGATTAGTCTGTATTATTTTTTAAAATTAATATCAGCATATCGTAAAAGAGGGATTATTAGATGGATCTGATCGAATATATAGATGTATCGTTATATTTACCCACAAGATGAATTAGAGAAAAACCACTCTCCAACTGAAGCCCAGCGATAGTACATTCCTTGAAAATTTAGTTAAAAAAATAAAAATAAAAACAGGTGCAGCATTTAACTACCCAGTTCACCCGGGCCTTTCCTAACATCTGTTAAATCCCGTCAACAAGCACACGGGCCTCACTTGGTGTTCGTGGCCTTCAAAAACTCAATCTTGTGTCGCTTTCACATCTCTTTCGAATGAGATGTCATTCCGTGTTTCCACTTCACTAGCTTCCATGACATATGATTGTTCTCTTTCCAAAATTTTACCCTTTGCTCGTCTTTCTGACTCCTATTTATTTTTATGGCTCCACCATTTACTACTAGTACCATTTTACCTTTTCATCTCTGAAGGGCTGTTTCATGCTTTTTCTCCTCTCTTTCTTGCTTTCTTGGAACACTTGAATATTTCAAATGGGTGGTTGATAGCATTTGTTGGTATATTCTTGTTCTCGTGTTTTTCTTTCTGATTTGATTATTTAAGCTTCATTAGTTCTGTTTGTTTTCGTTTGAGCCCATAAGAATGGATTTCAAGAATGTGAACGAGGAAGAAAGTGTGGTTGGGACAGCCCAGAAACTTGATGAAGGGGCACCGGAATTGAGAGTAAAGGATGCGGGTAGTTCAGGTGATAACAGAGAGAGCACTGTATTCTTGAGGGCTGATAAGATCGATTTCAAGACTTGGGATGTACAGTTGGAGAAGCATTTGAGTCGGGCTTGGTCTAGAGATACTGAAGCCCATAACAAGCCCGAAGAATGGGAGATTGACTTGGCTAAGCTTGATATCAAAAATGTTATAGCTCATGGGACGTACGGCACTGTTTATAAAGGTGTTTATGATGGCCAAGATGTTGCAGGTAAGATCAAAACTAGTTTTGTCTTCTAATCCTGTTTAGCTTATGAAGGAATTTTCATTTGTATCTTGTTTATGCTGGAGATTGACAATCGGTTTAGTGCTTTTCTTATGTTTTTCTCTTTCTTTTTTTTGTGGTTACAGTTACTGCTTTATGGTGGTTCTTGATTGTATATGAGCTTAAACTTTTATGCACCTTTAATTACTCGCATTGGCTTACTGTTGTTACTGGGTTGAGCTCTCTTTTTTTTGTTTGGCAGCCCTTAAATTCCCCACTCGCAGCTTTTATTCATTTTAAGTTAAACATCCTGTGTTAATTTTGTTCATTTTCTGCAAGAATAGTCGTATTGCATGTTATAATTAGTATTGATTTGCTATCATTGATATTTCTTTGTCTAAGTAGTATGTGACTGTATTAGTTCAGAGGTAAGGCATTTTCCGGGGATTACGCAGTGTTTTGGAGTTTTGAGACAAATATCTCACTTAAATAATTCATAGGCATGTGAGTGCCATTAATTTCTGTAAATTTTGCTCAAAATCATTTTCCAGATAATAGTCGGAAAGTGGATGTATAATTGTCTATTAATTGTATAAACAATGAGCCTGTGTAAATGTTGAAAACCTTGTGAGAAGCTTCAGAAAGTTAATCAAATGAGGACTTTGTAGCAGTAAAATCTTCCAAAATTTCTTTGTTTCAGCTATGCAGCAATAGTGATTCAACTTTTTGTGTAGTCCTAATTAAGCCCCTAAAGCTTGTAGAATAGAAGAATGTTGCGGTGGTGCGGTCTATTATAACTAGTATCTCTACATATTAGAAATAGGATTAAGTAATAAAATTCTGAACTTTCACCCGTATGGAATGATTATATGTAAATTTCACTCTTGAGTTCTTGTGTAATGAGCACCTGCTGCTTACAAATTTAACTTTAACACTCTGACAACTATAAAATTTCTCAATTACATAGTGAAGGTATTGGACTGGGGAGAGGATGGTATCGCCACAGCTGCTGAGAGCGCTGCTCTTCGGGCATCTTTTAGACAAGAAGTGGCTGTCTGGCATACGCTTGACCATCCAAATGTCACAAAGGTGAATATTAATTCTTTTACATTCATATGAGGCTCTATTTTGAGAGTGGTACATTTTATAGCTTTCTGACATATTTGATAGTTGAAGATTGTTTTTCTGCACTCTTTTATCTCCCATCTGAGGAAAGTTCAGATGTCATGCAGTCCGCTTGATAATATTAGGATGTTATTAGTGTTTTATCATCAACTTGTCGTTAATAGCAGTAGTCGGATTTGCGCACTATATTTAAGACATTATGAGTTTGTCTATGTTTATGATTTGATGTGCTCAAAGTTTAACTCTTCCTTGCTTCCCAGTTTGTTGGTGCCTCAATGGGAACATCAAATCTTAAGATACCTTCTCAAGGAACTTTGGCTGGTAGTTGCAATTCACTTCCATCCAGAGCATGTTGTGTTGTGGTCGAGTACATTCCAGGTGGGACATTAAAAAAGTTCTTAATTAGGAATAGCAGGAAGAAACTCGCCTTCAGGGTCGTGATTCAACTTGCTTTGGATCTTGCTAGAGGGTGAGAAAAAATTTGCTTATATTATTCAAATTCATAAATTGGGTTTTATGCTGAGGCATACAGAAAGAACAGGTCTTTTCTATTTTTCACTTTCCCTTCTGATTCTGCAGATTGAGTTACCTCCATTCGAAAAAAATTGTACATCGTGATGTCAAGACAGAGAATATGTTGCTGCATGCTGATAGAACACTGAAAATTGCTGATTTTGGTGTTGCTCGAATCGAAGCTCAGAATCCAAGGGACATGACTGGAAATACTGGAACTCTTGGTTACATGGCACCAGAGGTACATTATTTTCTTTTGCAATCTAGTAATTAGCTGTTTTATTAAAAATGGTATCTTTGTTGACGTTATGGTTTCTTTCATTATTTTAGCCAACCGGCTAAGCAAAACTAATGGCTTGAAATTTTAGGTCCTTGATGGTAAGCCTTACAATAGGAAATGCGATGTCTACAGTTTTGGCATATGCTTGTGGGAAATATACTGCTGCGACATGCCTTATCCTGATTTGAGCTTTGCTGATGTGTCTGCTGCAGTGGTTCAACAGGTCCGTATTCTGTATGAATCATTATTTATGCTGTTTGGTTTATTGCACGCGGAATCTTGATCTTGCTTTTGTTTAAGGATTTAAAAGATAAACCACTTCAAATCTTCAAATCTGACCATTGAAGTTTGTTGGAGTTACAACTTCTTCTAAGAAATAAATACAGTAAAAATATGTCTATTTTTCTAAGCCCCTGGTGGAAACTGACTAATATTTATCACAACTTCCTTCCAATTTATTTCCATTGTTAAGTGAAAAAGGGATTATAAGACAAAAGAGGGTATAACCCTGTCTCTACCTTTACAATGTGACAACCTCCATTCTAAGGGATACATAGATGCCTTTCACCATGAAACACATGAAAAGACTTGCTAGTAGTTTCTGGCGGGTGCTGAAAATGGTAAAACATTTATAACAATTTTACCTTTACTATTGTATATTTACATACATCAATGTTTCACCAGAATTTGCGACCAGAAATTCCTAGATGCTGCCCAAGTGCGTATGCAAGCATCATGCGCAAGTGTTGGGATACAAAACCAGAAAATCGCCCTGAGATGGATGAGGTTGTAAAGTTGTTAGAAGCAGTGGATACTAGCAAGGGTGGTGGAATGATACCAGACGATCAGGCTGGTGGATGTTTTTGTTTCAGCACTACTCGTGGTCCATAAACTCACTCTTTATCCTTGTCACAACGAGTTTTCATAGTTGACCAGGTTAAGTTTTTAACTAAAATGTCACATGGCAAGTAATGTAGAGCTTTACCCGTTCATTTCCACCGTCGTTCTTTTGTTAAAGCAGCTCATCCAGCGATCAATTATGAATGGAATCAATGAATCTACTCTTTTGGAAGTCTTTTAGTTGAGAAGTTCCTTGGTTCTCCTGTGAATTTTGTGCCTCAGAAAACATAGTGGTAAGATTTGTTGTAACTGTGATTATCTGCAGAAAGTAAGAAAAATGTAATTTAATATATCATCTGGCAGAACAGATGCTTTACTTGAATGAAATAAGTTCTGCGGGGTTACTTCTATTCCTTCTTTTCTTGATCTTCCTGTTCAATTTTGGTTTCTAGTGCAAATGCCAATAGGATGTGCCTAGAAGATGTCTGTATTCCATTTTGATACCTCGAAGCTGCCCAAATGCTCGTTTCGTTTTCAGGATATCCTTCGTCTTCCTCCTTTATGCTACCCATGCATTCTGACTGTGACTGAATTAAGTAAATATTGGCATTTGGTTATGTAAAAGATTCTTGTTTCTGGGTATTGGTGTATTTTTACACTGTACTTGTATCAGTGACGAAAGTAGTCTAGTTAATTTATTACGTATTGGCTTTTCAAGGAAGGCACTTCCTCGGAATACAATCCAATGGGATCCAAAAAGACCTTATCTACTGCCCGACCTTCCGCGATACAAATAGACTCGTCACAAGTTCCATACAGACAAGACCAAAAAGTGTATATACTCAAATCACTCCCTGGTGAATGGGATAAAGCTTAGTAAGCAAAGTGGTTTACTCATCTTTTGTTTCCTGTACAGATTTGCAGACAGAGGCATCCTTGGAAGAATAAAAATTGAGAACCATTCGATTTTTTTATTTCGATTACAATACATATCGACTTGGATTTCATTTTATTGAATTATCCAACCGTGAACACCTCTACAATTTAGACATATCAAAGATACAATGATTTCTTGTAGTGCTTGTCAATTGAAAAACTTGTTTCAACTGTTTTTTTGCTGACTATGCCAATAACATTTATTAATCAGACATTACAAATAGACATATACATATAAAATTTGTTTATTTACAATGCTAGTATGCGTGAATCTATTTAGAGTAAAGGTATTAACCTATTTTCTATATATTTTATTATACTCCCCAAATTATCAACAATAGAATTAATTAATAACTAAGTGACTTTCAATTGCATGATAGATATCACATATATAGGAGAAAAATAGGATTAAAACATTGCTAACTAGAAATCGAAGAACATGACTTCAGACAACAAAATAACGTTAAGTCCTTATTCTTTAATTTTTCTTGAAACATATTAAATTAAATTACTTTGTTAAAACGTATAATATATTGTTGTAATAATAAATCCCTTGGAAATTGCAAATATATGCACATGCACTTACATAACTATTTATGCAGAATAATAAGCCCGAGGCCATCTAATTAAGACAGAATCTCTTCAATTAATATTCTGTGTGCTTCTTTATTCTATTTATTTCACATCTGCAAACCAATTTATACATCTATGTACTCTACAAACCAATGACTTTTAATTATCTGTGTCGGGTCAATCAAACGACTCACAATTAAACTTTAGAAGCGAATTAATTTCTTAATATCCTTAGCAAAGTTTTGAATGCTTTATTTTAAAGCCAAATCGTTACGCCATCTGCCTGTGATGCTACTATACTTCCAAGTGTTGCAAAATGATATAAGTTCTTAGTATTTATATATATTTACTGTTTTTTAGTATAGAAAAATATATGAGTTTGAATTTAGACTCGATTAATATTTTATAAAAAAATTATATTTTAGTTCAAAATGTCAAATATTTCACTTTTGTTTTACCTGGTTCAAGCAACTTCTTTATTTTTATTTCATATCAAAAAAATTAGTTTCGAAAATAAATAAACCAAAGCCGAACAACTTTAACTTTATTTCATAATAGTGAATATGAACAACATAGGATTTATTCTAGGTTGTCCTATGGTGCATTTAAACGAATTAGGCACCCATCAGGTGCAAATTAAATGGGCTTACACCTGAAACAAAATGGGCAAATTTCAATATTCTTAGGAAAAATTTGTGCAAGATTGAAGAAGGCCTTTCTTATAACACAAGTCCGAGTCTATAAATAAATGGAGACGTTGGCTAAGGCGTTCATTCATCGTCTTCTCCACCAAAAGCCACCAAACTCAAACCAGAGCCCCAACTGGGCTGAGATTTTCCACTTCTTGGATTATTTTTAGGAGAATGGGGCACGTAGACACCGCCATGTCGGATTTCCTTCGTCAGTGCGGCGGCGTTGCCGTGATCGACGGAGGACTCGCGACGGAGCTCGAACGCCACGGCGCCAATCTCAACGACCCACTTTGGAGCGCCAAATGCCTCCTCACGTCCCCTCACCTCATCCGAACTGTATGCCGATCTTCTTTTGCTATTGTTTCTTTCTCTCTTTTTTCTTTTCCTTTTTCTTTTTGATATTTTGATTCTTTTCCATTGTTGGTTTTACAGACTTGGCCTGTAATCATAAATATTGCTAGCAATTTTTCTTGCTAACACTTTTTTATGTTTCATGGGTTCTTTGTCTCATAAAAAAACTTGATTCTTTTTGGGCTGTTGTGTATGTATTAAGTTGTGTGAACTAGTAGTAATACATGTAATCCTAAAATAATGATAAAAAAATGGGTCATCATATGGTTATTTTGTCAGCTTTTAAGAGATTTGCTTCTATGTAGCTATCTTGTGAGTTTGCTAGTTCAAAATTTTGCAGTTAGTCGAAGTGATTCTGTAAGTGTTAGGAGGGAAAAGAAACACACAAATTATTGAGGTGTGGTCCACCATGTGGGCTATCATCCGTCTTTATCCAGTCACATGTTGCATTTGCCGAACCATTATGGTGGTTAGTAATGGTGGCATGGGTTAGCCATTAAATGGTTTCAGTGAAACATCACTGAGGAGGGAGCTCTTAGGACTATCACTCCGCATTAGGAAGAAAGCCTTGACGGCTAGAAATTTGCTTGATTGGTCCCCTAGGAACTTAACTGAACCATCTTAAAATAATTTGAATCCTTTTAGGAATCAAAGCACATTCCTGATGGAGGTTTATGGAAAATGATTTGTATTATTGTTGACACTTGTTTTGGCAGTTGACCCTTCTTATGTATTGATGTGGACCAATCATTAGTTCTTGTTGCTTGAGATTTGGCAGAGGTTTATGGCTAATTACTCTGGAGAGGTAACACTTCAGATACCCAAAACTTACTAGAGCTCACAGTAAAACACATGCTTCAGCTCCTTCAGATGATAGTTCTTCACATATTTCGACTTAAAACATTTTAGTTTTAATAGTAACAAATTTTATGTATAAGTTAGAATCTCATGGATATCTATAGCATTACCAGTCACCTATAATCACCAAATGAGTTAAATACTATTGCATGATATGATTGAATTTCGTAGGTTTAAACTTTGACGCCTTATTGCTTTAATTGTATAGATGAAGTGGTGATTGTTTTATGTAATTCCCTATTAGTGGTATTACTCTATGCTTCTTTGTGCCACTGAGATTGAATTTCCATTGCTCACAAATTTATAATTGAAATATAGAGGTCCAAACAATTTTTATCAGCAATACTCATGGTTTATCTTTATAGAACAGGTACACCTTGATTACCTTGAATCTGGTGCAGACATAATAATTACAGCATCTTATCAGGTACTTTCTTCTTTTCATCTAATTTAGAAGGTCCCCTTGTCTTGCTATGTGTATGTATAAGTGAAACTGAAATTTACCATTTCATAAATTGCACAGGCAACTATACAGGGGTTTGAGAATAAAGGTTATTCTCTAGAAGAAAGTGAGAACTTGCTCAGAAAGAGTGTTGAAATTGCACTTGAGGCACGAGAACTATACTACAGTAGGTGTCGTGAAGCCCTTACTGATCATACTCCCGACGATAGAATTCTCAAGCAGCGGCCGATATTGGTTGCAGCATCTGTGGGGAGTTACGGGGCTTACCTAGCTGACGGTTCAGAATATAGGTGCTTTGACGCAACATTCCTAGCCGCCATACGATCTTCTTTTTGTTGGCTTTAAATTTATTTTTTTTCGATATTGAAGATATGACCAATGAAAGATGTTAATTTGTTCATACTAGTTTTTGATGATATACCTCCGTTTCCACCTGCATTTTCCCTTTTGGAATTCTAAATCTCGTACAACCTTATTTATCTGCACAGACATTTAATCATCATTCTTGCATTCTTGATGAACTTTGAACATTAACTTTAGCAAGGGTGATGCTTTTCCTTCAAGGCTTGAACAGATCACTGTTTGCAGTTATGGTTTTAATCAAGCTTACACTGGGCAATTTAAATATATATTACTTGTTGACTTGCAGTGGTGATTACGGAGATGCTATGGATATGGAGTTCTTAAAGAATTTTCATCGAAGGAGGGTCAAGGTTCTTGCAGATTCTGGTCCTGATCTTATAGCCTTTGAAACAGTACCCAACAAGCTGGAAGCTCAGGTACAGATAATTTATTGTCCCCATGCCTAGTTTTCTCTTCACAAATAGAAAGAAATTGGAGGCTGACTTTTCTTATATTATTTTATAGACCTTTTCAGGATGATTCTTATTTGACATCATAAGTGGTGTTATTAATGAATAAACATAGAAACATAGCTAGAAGATGGACGACACTCACTCTGGGATTTTGTACCTGAGAATGACTTTAGTTTGCAATGCTGCATTATTGTAATGCCAGAAACTTCTGTGAGTTTATTTTATATTGATAATAATTTGTGCTCAACCAGGCTTTTGCTCTGCTTCTCGAGGAAGAAGAAATTAATATTCCTGCATGGCTGTCCTTCAATTCTAAGGATGGAGTTAACGTGGTTAGCGGTGATTCTTTACCCGAGTGTGTTGCCATTGCTGAATCATCCAACAAAATTGTTGCAGTCGGGATTAATTGTACCCCACCGAGATTTATCAGGGATCTGATTTTATCCATCAAGAAGGTGTGGTTTCTGCTCTTTTTACAATTTTCTCATATTATTTTATCTGCTCCTGTATTTACAGTGATGCTCCGTGATCTGATAATTGGATGTGTCTTGTTCTGATTTCCTCTGTGATACCGTTTGATGAAATTGTAGTTGTTGATGTATTCCTTGTCTTTAGTGGGTAGCACATGGAGTTCACAAGGTGAGGAGCTCCAAAATATAACTGCTAAAAACAAATAGAAATGTTAGGGGAATTATTTTGACATTTCCTTCTCCATCTTCACTTGTATTTCTCTCTCCTTGTGAACTACCATTCATTTGTTATAAAAAGCAGCTAACTGCTCCAAGTATGTGCTGGTAGTTTGTACTGTGCAACATCAGTGATGTAAACCAATCATGTATTTTAACGTCACTATTTCTTATATAGCCTGAATTTTGGACAAGCTTTAGCTATAAAATGCCAGTGAAACCATAATTGTATTTGTTGCTCTGACTTGATTTCACCTCAGGTGACGGCTAAACCAATACTAATTTACCCAAATAGTGGTGAGAGTTATGATGCCGATCGGAAGGAGTGGGTGGTGAGTTCTTTAGTTTGTTGTCAGTTTTAGTTCTTTTAGAAATGGATGATAGATTAGCCTCAGGCTTCTTTGTCCATCTCATAGTATTAAGCACATGCTTTACGTTGAAGCAATTATTTAAAGAAGATGGCAAATAACTTTGAACCTTAATAACATGGGGATTCAATTACTAATTCAAGTTTCATCAAATATTGGAAGGCCTAGGGGAAAATCTGATAAACAACTCTGGTTTCCTCATGCACGAAGAATACAGGTTGTTCTGATTGGTCTGGTGTATGAAATTTTAATTTCTGCCGTTTATTAAGGAAAAAAATGGAAAAAAAAATTGTTAAACAATTTCTTGATAGAAATCCTAGATGTTTTTTTGAAGATCCACAACTCCAGAAGTTACACAGATTTATGAAATATTCATCTTTTCTTTTAGTATAGATTTCTGCAAGACTCATTTCCTGTGCCTTGGCTGTCAGAACAAGCTTTGCTCATTGCTGATGCTGAATAATACATTACATATTAGAAATTGAAAAGAAAATAAAAAGAAAATGTTTCTAAAACTGAACCTACTAAAAATAAATGAGCAATGTGCATATATACCATACTTTTGCACTTTTCAGTTATGAGTCACACTTTGTTAAAAAGAGAAACATGTATACCCTTTTGAATGATATCTGAGCGTGGTATCACTCCAATTCCGCTATGAATATCTTGTTTTATTATTGCAGCAAAATACTGGGGTTTCGGACAAAGATTTTGTTTCATATGTAAACAAATGGTGTGAAGTAGGAGCATCTCTTGTAGGAGGTTGCTGCCGAACAACTCCCCACACTATCAGATCAATTTATAGAACCCTCTCCTGTAGATCTGCCGCCCCATCTTGAGGGTCAATAGCGCTGCAATTCCAAAAGGAGGGAAGGTCTTTATTGCCGTTATTCAAGTGGATAATGCGGTTCAGTTTGCAATTGTTATCTATAACTGGGGAGAGATGAGATTGACTTTCATTAAAGGAAGATTTGTTTGATTTACAGGTCTGGCAACTGATGGGTGGACTAGTTGTACTCACTTGTATCATATTTGTTACCTAAAACCTTTCAACTTGTTGGCAAGACTTATGTAATGCTGTTTTTCCTATAAAATTAGTTTTCCTTCTTGCTGTCATAGTTTGTTGATTGCCGAATCATTACTTTGTTTCTCTTGTTTGCAACCAACTTGGACCATCTTTCTGTTGAAAGGTCTCATCTCATCTCTTGTAATCCTTTCAAGGAGAGTGATCGAGTATGACTTGTAAGAAGATTAAAGGGGTGATACTAGGTAATACCTATTAAGCGCCAATTCAAGGGAGCAATCCCGTGGAAATGCTCATGGCTTATGTGATATACGCTGACATAAATTTGAATGCTATTATCAACAGTGGGAATTTAATTCCCCATCTCCAGAATCAACACGCTGATAATAGTATTCATATCCATGTTTGGGAACATAAATTCAGGTTTCAGAAGCAAAAGGAAGCCTTAACCTCAGGGGAAATCACGAGCACAGATCAAACGTAAATTCTGCAATTTTACACAGCAATTTGATGCCCAACACCAGATCATTAAAAGTGCAATTAATTGCTGCTGCCCAACCTAAAAAGCTAAAAATTTCGTAAAAATACCAACATGACAATGCAGATCAAGAGTCAAAACCAGAGTAGACCCCGTTTTCTCTCAGCAACCTCTTCTCTTCTTCAACATAGTTCTTCCCTCTACTTGCTTGACCAAGATCTCGTTTCCTCTTCTCTTTCTGTTGAAATGAGAGATTCCTCTTCTCCTTCTGAGTTTGAACGTTTACAAGCTGCTCTCCATCAGCTATTGCAGCCCTCGTTTTCTGTCGTTCTTCAATAGACTCTTCTGCCGCTTTTGGTTGTGTTTCCTTCCCCGTAGACCAAGACCAGTCCTGCTCCTGCTCTGGTTCCTTTGGTGGTGGCACACTCAAGACAGACAATCCTCCTTTATATCCATGTCGACTCAAAGCTGCAAAGTCTATACCCTTTTTCTTTTTCTTTGCAGAATCCACTGTAACCAATAGGCAAGATTGAAGCATCAAACCATCAACATTTCTTTTTCTTCTTAGAGGTGAAGAATGGGGAAAAGATCTTTGCTTTCCTTCTTTTATTTAGTCTCATCCTTCATCCAAATTTCTTAAGTTGATAATGTAGCACAATAAGCTGAAAAATTGCTTAGATTCTAGCCTAATGTGTGACATTGTCAATAAGGAATTTGGATGAAGATCAACATTTAAAGAGTTATTCGGGAAAAGGTAATATTTATTATGCAGAAAATAAATTTTTGTACAGTCTTCTTTACATCAATAAAAATATTCATTTCCTGCTTTCATGTTCTTTGGTAAATTACTCGGAGAATACAATTTCGTAAAGATTTATTTCAAGAACATTTTTAAACAATATGAAGTATTATAGATAACGACAGGAATCGAATTTATACCTCGAAAAGCAGTAAAATTTCAGGGAGAAAAAACACAAAAATTGACTAATTTCAAGATATACCTTGAGAAGCTTTGAGCTTTGAGGATTAACTCGTACCTCTCTTAGTAGATTTCGAGCCCCCGTTATTATTTTCCGTATCCGTATCCGTATCGAGGGTTGAGGAATCGTCAGATGACGACGTATCATCGTCCTCCCCGTCGCTCCACTTTAGCCCCCTCTTCATTTCCACGTTTACGTATATCTACGTACTTGTCTGTTTCTGATGAGTTACTGAATCCCCAATCGAGAGGAGTAGGGTTTCTTCTCCGGGAAACACAGCGTAAATCCGACGCAATCGCGGTTCAACGACGTCGTTTGCTTATAGTGTTATGACCAGTTGTTGACCATTAAATAAGACCCGGGCATTGGACGGGTCAGGAAAACGGTTTTTTTAATTTTTTTATATTGATGTCACAAACGATTAAACCCTAATCTCTCAAAGCAACTGCTTTTTCTCCCAGCTCAATCGTTATTGATAATCTACAGCAGGTTGCCGTTTCACGGCTCATACTGCAGTACCATTCTGCAGTTCTTTTACTCCTCTGAAAGCGAAAAGGTGCCTACTTTCTTCGTGTCTCCTTTTAGTTTTCTTTTTACTTGATTAAATGTAATTCACAGGTAGAACTATTTTTTTTTAATGATTGTCTTCGAGTTTTTGAAGTATTCAGTGGCTTTGTGGTTTGTTATTCTTTGTTGAGGAGATATCATTTGAAAAGCTGTTAATTAGCAATATTGTAGTTTGGCATCATGATGAGTTGTAATTGGATTAGTTGAAAGAAGTTTGTGGTTTGTGAACAAGAATTTGATGGGCCCATATTCTTTGTTGAATAGTTATAAAAAATCCAAAATTTGAAACTTCGAAATTGAACTATCACCCCATTGGATGTGCTAATTTGAACGTGGTGGCTTCTCCACCATTGTCAGTTGATTTCTTTCTCTCATTTGTCAGTGCATTATTATTCATTACTGCCCTGTTGCTGATACTTTCTTGTTGGTTTTGGCATTATAGCCTCATGAGATTCAAATGTTATCTTGTTGTCACCAGCTATGTAGTTTTATTATCATACTTCATAGCACTTAAACAATTAAACATTGGAGAGATGACATGGGCTGATTGGTGTCTCAGCTTACATTTTGGGGACTACCTGGATGTGATTTTTCAAGGTTGCTTGAAGATATTTGTGCAGTCTATTTTAATGATGGTGCAAAAAAAAGAGATGGCAAGAGTTTGGAAGGATAATTGTGTGAATGACTTTTTCCTGGGAATTGGTGGGTTGATGGTGTTTGCACCTCTGATTCCTGATTTTCGGGGACTTAATGGGTGCATGAAAAAGAAGAAGAAATTAATACAAATGCTTCCAATGACAGTCCGGAATGAGACTGTTGCATGCTAATGTTATTGCAACTTGCAACATTTAGTTTAGGCCCATTTTATATTTTGAAATTCTGAATTTTTTTAGATGTTTTGGGTTCTAAACCAACATTTTCTATTATATGAATAGTATCTTTGAGATGGTCTGATGATTAAGAAAAGAATTTACTTTTATCTTATAAGTGATGATTAGTTGCTGTTGTTCTCGCATTTAGCGTCTTACAATACATGACTCCATTCACTCCATTATTTACTTTGTGACAGGTTTTGCCCATGCTAGATTGATTTGTGCATAAGTTATTGTGTTGGTTTGTTGACAGTGTTTGTATATTTTGTAGTTGTTTGTCCTTTTACCTTATAATTCTCTGTGGTATTCCAGCTGTACCATCAACTTTAAGTTGACATCTCAATTGTGGTATTTTTTCACTATGGAGATCAAGTTAGATGGAGTAGAAGGTTCCTTGGTTTTGATTAAGCAAGGCGCTGAGGCTGTAAGTTGAATTTTGTCCTTTGCACTGTCTGTTATAGAACATTATAGCCTTGGCAGTATAATCATTAATATCCTTAATAATGTCTCTTGTGTTAATAAGTGAAAACAATATGTTAAAAGAAAAAATCTTATTAGCAGTTTCAGAATAATTTCCTAATTAATAGTATACTGGATGGACTATTTTCTGCTTACCATCTGGCAATCTTATATTTTCTTTTTTCCAGAGAGTGTTTGAATCAACTTTTGTTGGTAGAAGGTCTATTGTTAAGGAACGTTTTTCGAAAAAGTACAGGCATCCGTCTTTGGACTCAAAGCTCACTCTCAAACGTCTGAATGCGGTTAGTGTCTAAACAGAGATCACTAAGCAGCTCTCAAATACTTTGCTGCCTGATTGACTTTCTCTGAATGCTGGAGTAGGAAGCTAGGTGCATGACGAAAGCTAGAAAACTTGGGGTTTCAACTGCAGTGCTCTATTCCGTTGATCCTTTGCTGCATACTTTAACATTTGAGTTTGTTGAGGGTCCTGCTGTGAAAGACATATTCCTTGATTTTGGATCGCAAGGTATTGTTGAAGAACGATTAGATGATATTGCAACACAGATTGGTGATGCCATTGGCAAACTACATGATGGTGGCCTGATCCATGGTGATTTGACAACATCAAACATGTTAATCCGGAATGGTACCAATCAGCTGGTAGGTTACCAATTTTTTCGATTGTCAAGTTTCTGAGTTATTTACTTTTATGAATATTCTCTCTCGAATTACTGCAGCATTTTTATCTTTTCAAAGGTACTCATTGATTTTGGTCTAAGCTTCACGTCGACCCTTCCGGAAGATAAAGCAGTTGATCTATATGTTCTTGAACGAGCATTGCTATCTATGCACTCTTCATGCGGAAATGTGGTGAGTGGTCATTGGTTACCATACTTCAGATGACTCTTGATCAAGATACAAGAAGTATCAAGACAAATATTGCGTGCTTTTATGTTCTTACTAATTATTAATTTGAAATATTGTCATCTGGTCATTGGTGTTCTTCTGTGCCATTGACTTCTTGTTTTAGCTAAAATAATGAAGTCCTGTGTCATCTCGGGCATTTTCTCATATACTAAACACGTTTATTTATGCTAAGGAGTAGTGCTGATGGTATTTACAACAGTATTTTCACATATTACTACATAATGGTTCTTTTTTTTTTTTTTTTTTTGCTTTGCTAATCTGTTTTTCAGTTGTTATGGTTATTTTTTTATAATTACTACTATTATTTTAGGAGGGGGATGAGGCTGCTATTAGATAGAGAACTTGCAAAAATCAAGTTTCCGGTATTGTGGTCGAGGAAAAGTTAATAAGATGGGAGTGGAAACTGGGGAAATTGTTATGAGCATGTTAACATGCATAATATATTGTATCTCTTTACATTGAACAGCCGTTCTGGTAGTATATATTCTGCCTTTTTCTATTCCCTTGTCTCCTGAAACTCTCTTCCATAGATCAAATAGAGGCATGCCAGAAAAATAATCTTTTGTCTGTTTTGACATTGGTGTAGATGGACCGAATCCTTAATGGGTACAGGAAATCCTCAAAGCAGTGGTCCTCAACCTTGAACAAGCTAGCCCAAGGTACCCCTTCTTTCAAACTTTGGATTTTGTATAATCTTGTGTTGTCTAAAAAATGATATTTAATGGCTTATGTGTTGTTCTAATTTTTTCTTCCGTCATCTTTTGGTTGTGTGATGGCGTATTTTAGTGCGGCAAAGAGGAAGAAAGCGCACAATGGTTGGGTGAGCTCTTCAACCATCTAATTGTCACCAAGGTAAGACTGTAAATAATTATGTTGGTAATGACCTTGATGCTTGGTTTGGCTACATGATTCTGATTTTCATTTGAATATCTGTGAGCATAATCACAAATGAATTATTGCTTTTTGTATCCATATATTTATATCAATTTTAATTTCCCTGCCAGTTTTTCTCCACTAAGGGTATTCTGGTATTCAAGATTGGGTTTGATTGCTAGGTTTGTGGATATAGGATTCAAAGATCTTGGCCTTCGATAACATCATTTTTTGTTTGAAATTTTTGCAAATGTAAGGTTGAAGTCTGAAATTTTATAAATTTCAGTTCCTCACTCAAATGGAGTGAAAGAAAGTTTTAAAGCAACAATTCAATTTCATTGTTGGATCAAATTGAAACCTTCCAGTGTAATGTTGACCAAACAATATATTTGGATGCAATATGTACGGCTTCTTGTCTCACCTTTAAACCCTTTTTCAAAACCCATCACAAACATTTTCTGGTATGATGGTAAATTTACACCATTGAGTGTGATATGGGAAGTGACCAAATTAAAGCAACATGATGTACTTTATTTATCCTTAAAAAGACAGAAAAAAATTGAGCATCTCCTGAAATGTGAAGCATTGTAAGTCAAAGTGATTGTTGAGGATCATGGTATGGATCATTTTTGAGGCTCCAGACAAGGTTCATGCATCTCTTTTTGAGCTTTTGTTGCTGTATTTTGGTTTATGGGACTATGTTTGGAGTTTGAAGGCCATGCGCACCACTGTATATCTTGAATGTGGTCAAGCACTCCTGTAAGATTGGTGATTGGATGAACTACAATGCTGAGTAGTTTAAACCTGGCTTTCCGGTTTCCTACTTCTATACTAAATTCAACTTAGGATAGTTTTGGTATTTAAGAGCAATCTTGCAAGTGTAATTCTTCTTGTTGATATGGCATGTCAGATCTTCCAACCGCATATCTTGTTCACCTCCAGGATAGAGTCTGATGATCTAAAAATTAGCAAAGCAATTCTATTACTGGTCTTCTATTAGAGGTACCATTTAGCGTTATTTTTAAAAAGTTTCTTCAGATGTAATTTATTTCCTAAATATTGGTCATAAAAGACTTGTGAAAAGCTGCATTTCCCACCTAGTTGCAGCTTCAGCATCTTTATCAAGCATAAAGCTTAATTGCCAATACTTGGCACTATTTATGAGTGATGAAATTTTAGAATGGTCTCTTCTTTCCAATTTGTTAAGGGTGAGATTTGGAGCGTGGTGGAAAGTTGAAGTTACTAGAAGGAACATATCCCACAGCAGGATTGAGAGTCTTTATTTTAATATCAAACTCCTTGTTAGTCAATTTGTTAATGCTATGGAAACATGTAGGTGATATCAAAGTTCTTTGTGATTTTGAGTTGCAGAAAATGTCAGAAATCATAGCCTAAATATCAGAAGGGATGGGAGAAGTTCTGGGAGCTTGTAGCACTATTTATAGTCACTTTGCTTTCGTATGACTTTATTTTGAAGACTAAAGGCAAAAGCTCATCCGGATATGAGATTTTGTTCTGTTTCAGTAGCTACTATGTGCTGCAACATGATGTTTTATTGGCCTGAAATGTTCCACTTTCTATCTGTATTCTTCATTTGATTCTTGCTTTTTTAGAGCAAAATATATGCTTCCGACATTTATTCCAAGTAATTAATTGCTTACTTTCTCTTCAATGTAATATATTTGTAGTTCTTTTCAGGGCTTGAACTATCAAAGTGGTCCTGGAATTATTGATTTCTCTAGGTTATGAAGCTTGTAATCAGTTCCCTCTTTTGAGCCGTTCGCTTACGAGAGAGGTAGTTGTAGCTGTATTTTAGCCATGTTGACATCTCATCAGATTAAGTAATAATTCCATGTTTCCATTTATTGTGATCTGGTGTCCTTTTACCGATCAATCATCAATGTGTATGATTCATAAACCCTGTTCTTAAATATGATTTTGATAATCAAATATTTAGGGGAAATGACAGATTATAATTTGCAAGTGTCAAACGACAATCTTCTACTTATATGGATTTATTTGTGTGAGCAAACGTGGCTTTTATGTTTAATATTTTTTTTTTTTTTAAAAGCTGCACCAAATTGCACTGCTTTATTTTGTTTTTCATAATTCAGAGTCATTTCTTTAATTTTTTATGGTCTTATTACAACCCAACTTGAGTGAAGTTGATTTGTTGGCTAAAAAAGAGCTTAAATCTGTTTTTGGTAAAACTTGGAAGACAATATCCATAAAACGTTATAAAAGCTTCACTTGTTCGTTTGTTCATCCTCCCCTTTTTTTCCTTCTTTTTGATTATTTTTCCTTTTCTAGTAATGCCAGTACTAGTTTGACTACTCAATGTGCTTTTGCTACTAGGATTGTGCATTATGTTTATTTGGTTCAATCTAGTCTTAGTTTGTTGGATTGTTTTTTTTTTATATATATAATTTTTGAATTAATCTAAGATTTTATTTGCATGGATGGATTTAAGAGTTAAATATTTTAAATTCATGATAATGAATTTATTGTGCTTGTTTGGATCATTTTCAATCACTATATATTATAAATTATATTTTTGAGTAAATTAGTTACATTGCTATTTTATCATGAATATCAATTATGAATAACTATAGCAATTATCAATCTATGTTCAACATGCTATTTTTGTAAAACAATTTAGATTTATTTAATTTATTTAATAGATTTTATGTTAAGTAGAATTTAATTTACTACAGTAATTTTAAAAATAATTTAAAATAAAAGCTAAAAAATTTAAAATTTATTACAATATAAAATTATTCCAACAAATTCTTATTTCTTTAAATTCAAATTCTTCCTCCAAACAAAAGCCCATTTGTGACACTCAAACAACTGTTAGTTCGCCGCCAAGACCTTCCCGCGCTGCGCTGTATATGATTTTTGGTTGTGTGAATTGCAATTGTACTGAACGAAAAACCGAAGTTTTTTTCCTTGTTAAGCTTAACAATGGATGCTCTCTACAACACTCATGTCAAACTTTTAGCCTTTGATTTTCTCGCTCTTTCCCCCAATCCAACAGACCCATCATCCTTCTCTCGTAACGGCACGCCCCTATCACGCGCTGAGTCACTTGGAGTTGTTGTGACCCGGGAACTCAAACCGGGAAAATTCCTCAGGTTCACCATTGACGATGGTACTGGTTGCATCCCTTGTGTCCTCTGGCTCAACCAACTCACTTCTTCTTACTTTTCGAAGCGCAATCCATCAGGTGTTCGGTTAATTGCTGAAGTGGCGGTGAAATTTGCTTCTCAAATTCAGTTGGGTGTTGTTGCGAGGGTACGGGGTAGGATTACTGGGTATCGGGGGATGGTTCAAATTACGGTTTCTGATGTTGTTTTGGAGACGGACCCTAATGCACAAGTTTTGCATTGGTTGGATTGTGTTAGGTTGGCGAGGAAATGTTACAGTAAGTCTTGTAAGATTGGTGCTTGATTATTTGAATATTTCTGTGAATGTTTGAGGATTCGTGTATAGTGTTTTCTTGTTTCTGAGTGTCACTTGTAGGAGGAATGTGTTTTGGGATGTTTCAGCAAGTTACTTGCATTGTCTGTTGAGAAGTGCCATAGAACTTGATTAATGTAATTGGAATTTTGTGTTTTCTATTTATTTTGCTTTTAGGTGATTAATTTAGCAGGTTTCACTTGTGTTCTTGATTTCTTGACAAGGTTACGGATAAATAGATGAAGTTCATTTCATTTGTATTGTTGTGGGATTTATGTTCTTGATTTGTTGTAAGGAGCAACAAACCCATGGTCAATTAAATATTGGCTCACAATTACTATAATAATGTCTGGTGCTTAATTTGGAAACTTAGGTATACTGATGCAGATTGCCTAAGATGTAAGATACTAAGTTAGTAGTGATTCCTTGGTTTGGGACTATAGTGCATTAGCATTTAAAGTGCTAACTGTTCTGAAGTTTGAGGATCCTCATCAACTCAGGAACGATTCATGCAGAGAGCTATAAGTGAGTTGCACTATTAGGGTAAGTAGATTTGAGAAATGTGAGAATTCTAATTAACTTATATAATAGATATTGTGTTAGTTGCTGTATAATGGCTCAAGTAGGTTGGGTCTTCTGGGACCCCAGTTCAAATAGTGTCTAAGAAATGTTCCTGTTTCACCAAGCCTGGAATATAGTTAGATAAAGCCAAGCATAGGAGAAATGCGTTTTAAATGCTTGCTCCATATAGCAATCACTATTTTGATATTACCTCCAATTGTCTTTAATGGTAATCTTGTACTGGTGTGTGTAACTTTTGAGGTGGTCTCTTTATTAATGATTGACGGGGCATAGAGAGATTGTAGATCTCTTTGGTGATAGCTATTAATCTTTGGCGTTATATTCAAATCCTAGAGAACTAGGTGATGTGCGGACAGTGGAGCTTGTATTTTCTTGCCAAAAAAGCCACATGAACAGGTTAGTTGCTCCTTTATTCCAGTTCATTTGTCATTTAGTGTTGTGTGTGTGTGGCCTTCTTCTTGTGTTTTTGTTTTACTGAAATATGATATGTAGAGCTTGGGGAAAAGGATGAGCAATCAATGTATTGCATAACCCAATAAGACTTAAAGGTGGATCCCTTTAGTTCTTGCCTTGGGTTTTTATTCATAGAGATCAAACATTATCATCTAAACTTTAAACTAATAATCAAAGGTGCTGAGAAATTCTTTTTATTTGCTCAGTTATTTAAGATAATTGGTCTTGTATCGACTTGAAATGTTGTGTCATTACCTTGCTGTTTTCTGTTTGACAATTTTAGGCTATCAGAATGTTAGATAGTTGACGCAGCCTTGAAATCTTTCTTGTATGCTGGATCTGATATTAAATACGGGGAGTTGCCTGTTCCTGGTACCAAACAGGCACCCCGTTGAGTAAAACACCAATTGAAATTGATCCAGCTTGATTTTCCATTCTTTAATCTTCCTTTCCTTGGAGTCTTAGGCTTTGTAGTTGGATTCTTGGAACCCCAAAATTTCTTACTTAGCCTTCCATAATTATTTTTTATCATAAGAATTTTTCTTGTAACGCATGCCATAGTGGATGTTGATAAATTTTAATATTTGAAAATATAGGTAGTTTACACCTAATACAAATCGATAACTACACTATTAAATCTAGTGGATGTTTTCTTAAATAGTGGTAAAAATTCCAAGAACCACCATTAAATATGCCACAAAATGGTGAGGGTGGATGCATATTTTGCCTCCCAGCTGTTTGTTATTGTTATCATCATTATTTTCTCAAGTTACTTTTTAATTGCATTGTTGATAACTTAATCAAGACAACCAACCGGTTTTCTGGTGGCTACAAATGGACACGAGTCATTCGTGCTGGTTTAATTAAAAAATAAACACGCAATTAATTAAATAATCAAAAAAGGGAAAAAAAAACATTATGAATAAATCTTGTGTGTGACTATTTTACAAGTTGCAGAGGTGGTTGCTGTGGAAGGATGGAAAAATAAAAACAAGGAAAATGACAGGGTGAGGAAAGGATTTGATGGGCAATATAAAGTCTATAAACCAAAGGCAAGAAAGACAGTGACAAGATCTTTGGCCAGGTCAATGGAACTGATTTGCATAAAAATCTGCTTCACAAGCTAAAAAATTTCTACCTTAGTTTTACACCCTTTGGTGAAAAGTTTCACATCAGACTTGAAGAGCTATTTCTTTTTGCTTCTATTTGTGATCTTTGCTTTTCTTGTTCTATGTATATTATTAGTTTTTAAGTTTACAAGGATGGAAATTTTTTTATGGCAATCCATGTGGAATGTTTTTTGGACTCAGAAAGTCAATGGAGATATGCTTCATGAGATGATCTCTTACAGATTGAGGTCTCTTAAAAAGCACATTTTTTTTAAAGAGAAAATGAAGGGCCATGAGTAATAAAATTTTGTAAAATATTGAGATTTCTTGTTCTACAATAGCCATATATCGTTGTCGCTGTAGTTGTCATAAAGTTTTCTATTAGAGTTTTTCTATGATTTTCCGGCTGCAAGACGCCAGTTTGGAAAGAGGATGGTTTTGTACATGGTCTACTTCTTGGAAATACAAAATTCAGAAGACAGTGGAAAAAATTTGTTCTTTGGAAGATGACAGAATTAATGTAAGATTTGTAGTTAAAGATTTTAAATGATATTAATTTTTATATAAATTTAACCACACTCGAGATATAGTAGCAATTAGCTTGAAATATTTATGTTTTGAATATTGAAAATCCAAAACTTACCAAAATAGAATAAATTTAAGCTATTACAAGCTAAAATTCATTTACCCCGTAAGATGACATGATCAACCTGGGCAAATCTAATTCCTTCCAAGAGGAGATAATCTTTTTCTTTTTCCTTCATTTTTGAAGTCAAATAATACTTCAAGATGATAAATTAATATGGAAAAATGCTACGCATATATCTCTTCTGATGTGACAACTTATCGATTTAATTAAACGTATTAGTAATTGATTACTTATGACTTGTTCACTGAAAAGAAATTGTGAAAGAAAATATATATTTCCCCTTGGGAAAATGCAAAGGCAATGTTTTTGTACAAATTTAATACAAGAACTATTTATTAATTTATACATCCATTCTCATTTATTTTTAATGATTCTCAACTACATTCAACACCAATTCAATTTTGCTGCTTATTATGCCCGAAAATAAAAATAATGAGGTTTAATTTTTCATCCTTTTTTTTTTTTTTTTCTCACTAAAATTATAATTCAAACATAACGTCGGGGTTCAGATAAAAGGTTTATTTTTTACATGGTAATTTTCAAACACATACACGTATTCTTCATTGACAATGACTCAGAGTGGCCGCTAAATCTAAGTGGCATATACCATTTACTGAAAAATAAATAGGCTTTTCAAGTCATGTAAATTGGGGAATCATAGATTCATCTTAGGTATTCACTAAAGGTGTATATATGGAATTGGTGTCCTCGATGATCCCATTTACTTAAAAAATAGTGCTTTTAAGAGTTTGTCCATAGAAAAGGAAAACAAATAAAAAATAAAAAATATATATAAAAAAACTAAAGGTTATATTTTGTTGAAAACTAGTGGTTTACAAATTATGATTTTAAAAGCGTTTGATTGAACTTATAAAATTTTTAAAATATTTTAAAATTGTAAGCTCCAAAAAATAAAATATTAGTATTTTACAAATTTTTTAAAGAAAGGGTGTGGAGGCCTGATTTACATTTTAAGACCTTAACAATTAGATTATTAAAATTATAAAATTATTATTACTAACATTTTATAAATTTTATATTCATATTAAAGCACGTCAAGAACTATAATTTTTTTTTTCTCTTTATAACAACATCCAACATCATATAAATTTCAAAGACATATTATGGAATATGGAGCTTATAAGGGATGTTTTAAAATAGTTTAGCCAAACACCCTCATAGTAAAATTCCTCCATACTTCAGGCATAAACATTTATATATTATTTTTCCTTAGTTTATTCACATTGCAAAGATGGATGCATTTCACCTGAACATATGAACAACTACCAATTATAAGAAGTTTATAACATAGGTCTCCTTTTAACTCCAAAAATAATTGTAATATTTGTACTATTTGTACTATTCTACTAATGATTGGGACTTGGGTGCTTATCTCTCCAATCATAATTAATCTTATTGTCATTTTCTTTTGTCTCAATATTAATTCCTAAACTAACATTGAAAGGAAGCCAAAATGTGACATTTGTGATTAAGATTTTTGCCAAAAGTAAGCAAATCTCCTATCAAAAGATCCAAGCTTATAATCAATTGTTTTAGTGCTTAATTAGATGGCATAATGACAATATGGGAGGCCACAAAGATTTGCCCCTTTTCATTCTTTCAAAGGAATAAGAAATTGGAGCATTATTAGCTGGACAAGTTGAATACTTACACAAGTCTTGACAACCTATTATTAGGACCAAAGATGACTCTATCTTGGCTAGTGGAAGCTTCAGCAAAGATTAGTGGGTCATTAGGGGGGTTTGTTAGGGGTTCATAATTGGGAGATTTGGAGCTAGGATTAGATTAATGTAGTAATAATTAAACTAATGCACTAGTTGATTGCAAAAGAACCTTGAAAATGTGAAAACAGTGACTTGGGTAGGGACCAAAACACAGTCTCCCACATGTAGCATGTGGGGTTTTAAGATTAGTCAATTAAAATTCCAAAGCCTAGAGAGCTTAATCCAAGAAATTACTTTGTCGTCACTTGTTAATTTATTCACTTAAACTTGGAGGGTTTGCCCAAAACCCAAGGAGATCGCGTGGGTTGTGGGTCGACCCAAACTAGGGCTAGAGACCCTTGAATACCCCAAACAAGATCTTCCTACATGAATGTAACGTGCTTTTGATTTTTTTTTAAAGTGTAAAATCCATAAATATAGCTGTGATATGGTGAAATTATTAAAATTCCTTTGTATTAAAAATAATAATTCAAAAACCTCATGTATTTATTAAGATTTTGCACAAAAAAGTTTTTTCGTTAATATTTGATCGAGATTGACATTCACGCACACAAAGTGAAAATGGGATAATTTTTAATTCGTTTTGAATGTGTTAAAAATACCATTTTAGCCCTTTGATTTGAGTTTAACAATTTTATTTTTTTTAAATTGTATATTATTTCAATCTGAGTTGGATTGGGTATGATGGGCCTGGGTCAACCCTCTTTCCTTTTCTTTTTTTTCTTCTTCTTCTATTTTTCTTTTTTTCTTTTTTTCTTTTTATATTTTCCCTTCTCCTCTTGCCCATTCCAACCCAGCACACAGCAAGCGCCCCAAACAACTGTTGCTCTGTGTGTGTGTATATTTATATATTTATGATACCAGTTTATTTGTTAGTTATATATGTATAATATATCGTAAATTATTATAATCTGAATCGATCATCTTTAAAAAATAAGATTCAATGGTTGTTAATTTTGAATAATATCCAATAATTTATAATATTTTTTATGATGTGACGAATGTTAAGACTGGAAATGGTATATCCAAAGAGATGGTATTATGGGCATTTCAAATGAAAAATTGATGGAGTTAGAATTTCTTAACAGCAAGGTAGCATAAGCATAATTTAGGATTAACACATAAATTTTTAACTATATTTTTTAACATAATGAAGTTATTTGCACTTTTTAACAAAACATAAGGGGGTTTTATGCAATTTACCCTTCCTTGAGTGAAGGATTTCCCAAGCACAAAAAGTTGCATTAACCCATAAATGAGCTTAAAGCTTTGTTGCAATGGAATAATCCCAAACAGAATTCTCAAATTAGGACCTATTTGCCTTGGGGTTCCAAGACACTCGCCTGGTTTGACCCAAAAAGAACCTCCAAATTGCTTTACAAACAAACATAGTGTTCTTATATTTAGATACACAAAAAGGTAGAAGTAAAGCCCCACCCAATATGCATACTAAAAATTTCTAAACCCAAAAATCTACATTGGAGAAATGGCCATTCCCATGCATAAAAATTCCATCTTATCACAACCCAATAAAGCTATTGGAAGATTACTCAAAACCCAATAATTTAGAGTGGAGAAGAGTGATCTCTACATAAAAAAATTCCCTCAAAACATTCCAGCAATCTGGAAAATGATACCCCCAAATCCCCCTAAAGGCACCACTGTATATATATAAATGCTCAGGTTTATGTGAGCTGTATTTAACATAATTTCCTTTGTTTTCAAGAGAGAGTAATAAATCAAAGACAGGTGACTGAGCAAAACTCTCCAAATCCATACATAACTTTCCCTACACCTTTCTTTTGCTTCTTCAAACTGTTGTTTTCTGATTTCTTTAATCTTTGCTAGAAGACCAAAACCCAAATGAAACCTTCCCTTGCTGACCGCGGGCAGTCTTGAAATCAAAGAAGCACAGGAATTCGGGCAGCTGGGGGGTCCTGTTGATAGCGAGCAAAATGTACATTGCCATGCCACCCTTAACTTGGGTCAGGGCCCCTTGGTTTTGAGCCTAAAAACCTCGAGAAAAACAGTGCGTCTGTTTTGTTTTCTAATTTTTTTTTCTGCTTTTTCTCCCATCTCTGCACTTTATTCTCTTCAAAATTCGATACTTTGCTCTGTACTCAGAACGAGGTTTTGAGAACAGAGAACACAACCTCCCACCCCCACCCCATAAAACAAAAGGCCATATCTCTACATTGTCTCTCATTTATCTGTATGTTCTGCATTGTCCTGTTTCTACATTCAGAATCTGATTATCTTCCTGTTCCCCTTCCTTTCTTGATTTCCTTTGTTTCTTTTGGCCGTGCTGTGTACTTGTCAAATAACAGAAACACAAGGAAATTTTTCTAACTGGGATTCTTGTAATTTGACTTGGCATTCCACATCTTTCAATCAACATGCCAAGAAACTGGGACTTTCTTCTTTCTCTCTGTTGTTTTCTCTTCATCACCTAGAGAAGCATAGGTTCCTGCTTGCATCCCATTGACCACGGCATCATATTTTTTGCCAGCATCAGTTCTTGATTTTGTCGTACTTGGAATCTGTTCTTGGAGAGGGAAAGGCAAAATTTTGTTGAAGAAAAGAGAAGAAAGTTTTGATCTTGTCTTAATTTCAGAGAGTCGAGAAAGTTGTTCATATATGAAGTTGTGAAACAATGAGAGATGGAAACTCAAAGAAAAGCAAGGTTTGTTTGTATTTTGAAAAAAAAATGGTGCATTAATGAGCTTTTATGGATTCCGCTGCTTCTCTGCATTGTTACTTTCAAGATTTCTGATTTTGGTGTTTCTGGCTGAAGTTTTCATGGCCTAAGACACTAGTCAAGAAATGGTTCAACATCAAAAGCAAAACTGAGGATTTTCATGCTGATGACATCATTTGTGGAGGTAATTTCATCTGCAAATGGTAAATCTAATTTGGGATTCTGAAAAAATCGAGTGTTTGAGTTCTATAACGATTTTTTGATTGAAACGGAGGTTGTTTCCACAATTATGTTTTTTCCCCTCGTCAACTGGCGTCAATCACTGTTTGTCCTGCACAGAAATGTATGGATTACAGAGATTTCTGCTATCTTGAATCTGCTGAGATCTCTTCTTTGTTGTATCATATCACTGAAATTACAAAGAATTTTATTTTTCTTCGGTCCGAAGGAAATTATCTTTTTCTGTTTTGTTTTGTGCAAATGTGGGTCATAAGTTGTAACAGTTTATGTCCACAGCTTTAAAAACTTTAAGTTTTTGCTTTTTCAGGTGTTGATGAAGAATGGAGGAACAATTTCTCAGAGAGGGAGGCATGCACTATCAAGAAAAGCAAAACAGGTTCAGAATCAGACAACTGGTTTTCCTTTTGGACCACAATAATATTACAAGCCATTATTCCCAACAGAAGCTTGGGAAACTTTTTTTTTTTTTTCTTCCTCAATGCTTATTTCCCAAATTGGATTGACAGAGAAATCAACTAGACGAACTTCTGACCGTGTTCGTCGAAGTAAGATTGACCTTGATGCCTCCCAAATTACAGATGTGCACAACTACAGGTGTGTGCTTCTTTTTAGCCTTTCATAAACTCTAAAGCTTTATCTAGTCATAAAAAAATCAAGCCTTTACTTTACATATCTTCTATTTATATTGGAACAGGATCTTTGTGGCAACATGGAATGTGGCTGGGAAATCTCCACCTAGTTATTTAAATCTTGAAGAGTGGCTGCACACCTCACCTCCTGCTGATATCTATGTCCTTGGGTGAGTTAATTAGTTGAAAATTGTATATTTTCATCTTATGCTGACTGTTGGCTAGAACGATTATTAATGGAATTCTGTTTATCATTTTTAAGGTTTCAAGAAATTGTTCCTCTAAATGCTGGTAACGTCTTGGGCACAGAAGATAATGGCCCTGCCAGGAAATGGCTGGCACTTATTCGAAAAACTTTAAACAGTCTACCTGGAAGTAGTGGTAGTTGTCGTACACCTTCCCCAGTTCCTGATCCAATTGTTGAACTGGATGATGACTTTGAAGGATCAAATAGAGAGAAGGCTTCCTCTTTCTTCCACCGCCGCTCTTTCCAGTCACTGAGCCGTAGCATGAGAATGATGGAAAATGACATTTCAATGCCACAGCCTTGGCTTGATCGTAGATTCAGTGTCTGTGATCGGGTGATCTATGGGCATAGACCAAGTGATTATTATGATCCCAATGTTAGGTGGGATGGTTCCTCTGATGATGAAAATGGGCCAAGTGATTCGCCTAATGCACACTACTCACCTGTTTCATACAACTGTTCTGTATCTCTGGAGGACAGAGACAGACATCCAGGGCAGTCAAGGTATTGCTTAGTTGCAAGCAAGCAGATGGTAGGGATATTTCTTACTGTATGGATAAGGAGTGATCTAAGAGATGCTGTTCGCAATCTGAAGGTGTCTTGCGTTGGCAGAGGGTTGATGGGTTATCTTGGAAACAAGGTATGGTTCTGCCTCAATGGAACTCATGATTCAAGAACAAAACTTGTAACCAAAAGCCACAATCTTACCGTTCTAAGTTTTCCAGGGTTCAATTTCAATTAGCATGTCTTTGCACCAAACGAGCTTCTGCTTCATTTGTAGCCATTTAACATCTGGAGAGAAGGATGGCGATGAACTGCGAAGGAACTCCGATGTCATGGAAATTTTGAGGAAAACAAGGTTTCCACGAGTTCATGGCATGGGGGATGAGAACTCCCCTCAAACAATTCTTGAGCACGAGTAAGTTCTTCATTTATATTTATTGAAGCTGTTGGCTTTCAAGTGTGTCGATTTAGTGGTTCTCATTATTTCAACAATAACATGAAGCCCTTTATTATTTTACTCTAAGGTGTCATTTAAAAGATTTCTTTTTTTCTTTTTTTTTTCAATTCTAGGATGTTAAAATCTAAATCTTGTTTGTGTTTTTTCTTTCTTCCAGTCGAATCATATGGCTTGGGGACTTGAATTACAGAATTGCTCTCTCCTATAGATGTGCAAAGGCTCTTGTTGAGATGCGCAACTGGAGAGCTTTGTTAGAAAACGACCAGGTAAGCAAATAAAATTAGCCCCTCGAACTTCCATTTTATTTTCAAAATCCATTGGACTTAAATCATTATAATTTTGTTCAGTTTACCCCATTGATTTGTTTATTTAAAACAGCTTCGTATAGAGCAGAGACATGGGAGGGTTTTTGCTGGATGGAATGAAGGGAGGATATATTTCCCTCCTACATACAAGTATTCAAATAATTCTGACAGATATGCCGGGGAGAATATGCACCCAAAAGAGAAACGAAGAACACCAGCATGGTAATCTTTTATTTGGAAATACAGTCCAAAGGAGTAGTATGTTATGGCATGTGGTGATTTAGTGTAGCATGATGGAAAAATTTGAATTTTCAGCCACTTATACTTTCATGTTGTCTTTAGTGGATATTTACGATACACCACTTATTTTGTGTGTCCATGGATGAAGGTGTGATCGTATATTATGGCACGGTCGTGGCCTCCAACAACTATCATATGTTCGTGGAGAGTCTAGGTTTTCAGATCATAGGCCAGTGTACAGTATATTTTTAGCAGAAGTCGAGTCTATCAACCGTAGCCGAATCAAGAAAAGCATGAGCTATTCCAGCTCTAGGATTGAGGTTGAAGAGTTGCTGCCACACGCCCATGGATATGCTCAACCAAATTTCTTCTGAGGAAGGATTCACGTCCAACTACTGCTCGCACTCTGGATGCTACGTTGGAAAATGAGGAAAGCAGCTGCTAAGCAAGTAGGTCCTTTGTATAATTATTACATGGAGGAGTACCTGAAAGTTAATGGCTTGGACTTTCACTAGGAGTTATTCTTCGATAATTCAGGTGATTTCTAAATGTCATTTGTTTTCTGTGGTGTCTGTATATATAAAATGCCAGGATGATAAAATGAACCAATAAACCGGTATGAATTTAGTTGAATTTCATTGCTTTAAACTTCAACTATCTAATTAATATTATTTTTTCAGTTGCCAACTCATAATACCAGGCATATATTCAAAATCACTTTATTGGTCATATTCTTGTCTGACATTGGCTTGTATTGCAGATGAACTAGAGACACATGGAGACTGATTTTCGATGTATTGATAGACATATGGTAATTTTTCCTTTTCCTAGTTCTCTGCACGCCGTTGCTTCAACTGATCAATTATCTAAATGTTTCCCTATGTATCGATGTCTTGGCAGGAAAGAATGCTAACTCAATTCTTTCATCACCTTTAAGTTTTGCATATACAATAAATGTGGCATCACGAACAAGAAATTTGAGATTGTAGCCAATAATGAGGTAAGGAATTTCATAGTTGGTGTTAAATCCTTTCTGTTACAATTATCATAACTTCATAGGTGCGATAATACTTCCATGGTTTTGCAGGTTGCTGTTGAAATCGGGAAATAACCAGTGACTTGATGCAAATACTCATTCTTCTCAGAAGATTGCAAAAATTAGAAAATTTTGGACTGCTGGAGACTTAATTTATCAGTTACTCTAGTTAACCACGAAATGGTGAATGGCCATTTCATAGTGGATGAGAGAAGTAGAGATTTAACTGCTGCTGTAAATGATAATGTATTACTGAAAAGATGAAGGCGACAATTCTTTATGAATGGTGAACATTATTTCATTGTCCTTTGTCCATATAATCTACAATTTCTGCAAATTTTTGCAGTCTATGAAAAACCTTGCAATAGGCTTAATTGCAAAGTACAGAATGTATCCAACGATTCAGAAACCCACTTGAGCAGTGCCACGACATGAAATTCCCCTGGAACAGAATGAATAGAGATTCAACAGCTAAAGTCTCATTGTACCAATTGGTATTGAGTGGCTTTGTGTAGTCAAGCTTGAAGCTTTGATACTTCAGAAGTTCAAATTACTTGTTTTTAGACTTTTAACTTTAACTTTTTGTGTGTGTGTGTGTGTTTTTGTGTCTTGTAAACATGCTATCATCAGGAAGTTTCAAAAGCAAGGAAATCCAGAAAAAGGGTTGTCCATATTATGCTTTACCAATATCCCTTTTGTTCATTGTTCATATATAAAAGGCTACCAAGAACCCTTTTTTCATTTGTTCATCAAAAGAATAGAGCAGGTTTAGGATATTTAAAAAAAAAAAAAAAAGAAATGTGAAACTTGAAAAACTACTTGAAATCAAAGGATATATGTACAGGTATCAAGTTCTGATTTTTTTATGAAATCAAAGAATAGTAATATTGGTAGAGTTTATTCAGTACAAAGAAACTATTGTTAGAAGGAGGGCATGTGGCGGCGTTAGCGGTGGCTGGTTTCGGGGGGCCGGCGGCCCCGCCGCGCAATTTCCATGCCTATACAGCTACCCCCGTACTACACTCACAGTTGCCGCCAGAATTATTTTTTTCTTTTTATTTTTTTCTCTTTATTTTACTGTTTCAGTTCTGAATTTCCTCTAAAAGCAGTCAATTCGCAAAAGCTATAATATTGGTACTTTTGGTTACTTGTAATTTTGTGCTCTGTTCATGTAATTTCCGGCTACGAGTTTCTTAAATAATAATTTTTCTTTTGACAGATTTCCGACATCTTTAAGTCTTTTGAAATATGTATGAACAAGGGCTTGATTTTTTGATCATGAACTTTCCTAATTTTTTGCAAAAATGACCTCTATGTGGTCCATGGATTTAACTTATACCTAATTAATAAAATTAGATATATAGTAAAAATATTAAATTAATTTGAAATGTATCCTAATTATGATTTATTAAATATTATACTCGACACTGTACAAATAATAAATGTTGTGTTTATATATAAATGTATAATAAAATATATCGTCACAAAAATAACATAAAAACAAAAAAAAAAGTTATTATTAGAAAGACGAAGTGGTCTGAAATTTGGTGCCTGCAGCAAGTACAGGTGTTTGATGAAGAAAATGAAAAAGAAAAGAGAGGGCAGGCGACATTTGTCCCACAATTCCAAGGGAATATCAACTGGGGATTGTGCTTTACACCAACAAAATCCAGTGCAAATATCAGCTTTTATTTTCTTTTCTTTTTTTTTTTCCGTTTTTTTGCCAAAAAATTTATAATAACAAATAATAATAAAGAAAAGAAGTCAGAATTAGTTTTTAAATCCGACGGCTAAATGTTAGCACGACATGTTTGGATGTTTCCAATTTCCAAATTGTGGAGAATCCCACAAAGCCTGCTTCCTCTGCTCTCAAACAGATGTGACATTTGGATTTGGCTATTCCCACTCTTTTTTTTCTCTTTGCTTGCATTGGGAAATGCGAATTCTTTTGCTTCTTTCACAACTTGTAGCTTTTCATTTCCTTGCTTTTTCCTTCGTCTCTTGAGACCTGGCAAGATTTTGTAAATGCCACACTCTATTTTATAAATATTATATTCAATTTAGTATATTTGACGGTGCATAAATTAATCGTGTCTCACTAATTATTTTTTTATAATTTATTATTAGTTCAATCACACAAAAAAATATATATATATAATTAATATATAGATAAACGAAACACCCGTACACTCCACCAAATATTACGTTGATTGATTTTTATAAAATAATCTACTATTTCTTTAAAAAATTACATCAAATTATAATATTATTTTGAAGAATATTTATATACCAACTAAATAGACTGGATTCAAGAAATATTAAGTCCAAAGTAGTTTTAGAAGTGCAACTCGAGCAGTTTTTTAAAAACTCGCTTCAGATATAAAACTTTAAGTATTGAGAGATGTTCTTGTTATTCCCAATAAGAGGGCTTGGTAACAAACTGCTTCTTCCAACGCACGCCCCATTCGTTCCATTCGCAACAATCCAATTAGTTCTTTGGGTGAAAAAACATTAGACATTCCATCTTATGAAACCAACACCTTTAATGTTGTACGTAATAAATCGAAAAAAAAAAAATCTGTTATATCTGGAAAATCAAAACAAAGACTAAGAATTTTTGACGAACAGAATAAAAAATCATTACTCTTTCGACACAAAGGAAGGGGTCGGCTTCTTCTTTGCTAAACCTCTTTGTCCCGTGAATATTAAAAACTTTGGACCAAGTCCAATGCCGCTCAATTCAATGCAAGCATTACATTTTTTTATTACTTCTTTTAATTACTATATTAATGGAACATTCAATCTTATTAAATTTTGCCCAAATTAAAAAACAAAAAATGAGATTTGACCTAGATAAGAGTAAATTGATTTATTAATATCGTTCATTGAACATGAGAACAGGTGAAGAACAACTAAAGAATTACGCCATTAAAAGCTTGCCCATAGTTTGCATCTGCCCTCTTTTTTGTTTTCTGATAACTTAGGTATTGTCTAATTGCCTCTTGGTCGTTGTAGTTTCATGCCTAAGTTAGATTCTGTCATTTTGCAGAAAATTTTGTTCCTGTTTTGTCCAATTTTTTTCATGATAAGCATACATAAACAATAGTATGATTGGTTGACAATTATTCTCGAGACAAGACTTCATTAGTTAATGATTTATTTTGTCGAAAATCAGTTATGTTCTGATTGAATATTCTCAACTCATGGCAATAACAAATTTAATTTGAGTGTTGTGATCAAGATAATATTTTATTGGATGAATTATAAAAATTACCATTAAGGTTTGGTCTATTTATAAAAAAATATATATTTAAATTTATAAATTATAAATTTGTTTATACTTTACAAATTGTACTGGGGAAGTATTTAAAAAATAAAAACAAATTTCAATGAGTATTTGTAATACCTCAAAAAAGTATTTGTAATTTTAAAAAATAATTAATTTTTTTTATAATTAGACTAAACTTCATAAGTATTTTAGTAATTTATTCTATTTTATTTGATAATTTATTTTTTAAAAATAAAATAATTAAATACATTATTGTATTTTCTTTTTTATAGTATAATAACTTTGTGTTTTCGGCCGTATATACCCTTATGGCCTTATTCCTCTCACACCCTTTTGACTAAAGTAAGGTTTGGAGATTGGCCAGTGTTAAGGTAACACCTTTGTTTTTATTTTATTAAAAGATAAAGAAAGAGAGACAAAGATCCAAGTGGGGATGGGCAGCTGCACCCTTGGTTTCCATTTTTAGGAGCACACTTTCCTTTTATTTATTTTTATCCTATCCTGATTATATAAATAACCAATACTGTAAAAAGACGAAATAACCACTCACCTTCATTATATCCAATTGAATCACATTTTTTTCACCATTATTTTTCTTATACTATTCACCTTGTTCTATTATTAATGCTTGAAATAAATTGAATTTATGATTCTGGGTATTCACATCATATATTTATCTGAATATATGCGATATTAAAATAAATTCTCGAAAAATTCTATCTGAAATCAAGAATCGAAATTATTTGAATAGAAATGATAATAGTTAAAGTTCTAAAAAAAATGTATATAGATTTTTCATGAATTTCAAATTCAAAAATCTAATTTTATGGATTGGAATGGGTTTTAAGAGTATTTTAAACATTGAAATAAACTATACATTTATGTTTATTGCCTGACTGCATGTACCTTACCTCCCCATGTGTGGTACAACACCTAATTGCCAACATAGTAATGTCTTATGGTCCCTCCACTCATTCTATTTAAGATTGTTCTTTTATCCTGTATTTTCTATTTATTATAAATTTTAAAAAATCGTTCACAACTTATTATATTTAATTATTCTTGTAAAATTGATATATAAATCGCGAGTTAAAACTTGAACTGAAACTATGAATTCTTTTAATTATTTGTGGATCATATGCAATAATTTTAAATATTGAGGCACTTGTTAATTTCCAAATAAATTCTTTTTGTTACAAAAACTCTTGTTTTAATTACTTAAGTCAGCAACGTAAAAAGTTGTATTATTGAGACAATTGTCTCTCATTAAAAAATCTTTTGTTCTATTTTTTTTTTGTTTTAATTAACAGTACTATCTGTATCAATTAACAATCTAATATTAAAAAGTATTATTGAACTTTTTTTTTTTGTTTGTTTAAATCGTCTCAAACTATTCAAAACCACACTTTTTATTTTTCTTGACAAAATCAAAACTTGAATTTGTTATTTAAGTAAATAATAATATAATTTGAAATTAATAAAAGAAAATACTAGAATCACCCGAATCCCAAGGCAAGATAATAAGAATGACTTTTTCATTTCTTCTGCAATGTTCACATGCTTTGTAACCGACAATATCCTGACCAGTCCTGTTCGTTTGTTCATGGCTAATTCGATTTCATTTTAAGCGGTCTATTTAATGTATACTAATATTATTATAAGGGTATAACTTTACTAATTCACGTGTAAGGGTACTCTATTTTAAATAATAATAAATATTGAGATTCTCAAATCTAAAATTTTGGATTTATGCCTCATAAAAATAAATTGACTGTTAGTACAGTGGTATCATACTAATTTCACTTGTGAGACATAATATATGGCTTGTTACTCAGCTTACTTCAATAATTATTGATACTTATTAATTCGATGATTTAAAAAAAAAGGTATCATAATTGTAATTTACTTTTTTAAGTACTTTCAATTAGAGGGGATAACCAATTCAACAAGAGCTTGTGAGTTTCCCAAAACCAATTGTGTACGCGAGTAAATATCTAAATTACTAACTTGCCCCTGTCTCTGTGCCAAATTGCCAAAATAATGTAAATTCTTGTTTTTTTGTTTCTTTTTACATAAATGGGTTCGATCGAAGGATTGAATAGAACTAAAATAAGAATTATTAATTTAGAAGTTTGACATGACTCATATATTAATTAAATTGCGACACATATATCTAATTATGTGAAACCTACATTGATCAGTTACTATATATACATTTATGTCAAGTTGATATAAATTAATTTTACCTTTTGCATTCACTTTATTTATTTATTTATTTATAATAAATTTATGATTTAATTTAAGCATGGAAGGGTTTGAATTCATGTACATTATTTTGACCAAATCAACTATCAAATTGAAACAATAATAATAATAATAATAATAAATGCTAACCCATTTCTGTCATTTACCGTTTGTTTAAAAAAAGAATTATTACAATACCCGTAGTTTTCCTTTTCCTTTGATATTTTCAAAACAAAGAAAAAAAAAAACTACCTTGTCTGTTCTGCTACTAATTGTAACTGGAAAATCGTACTATTCTGCGTCAGCTTCTGCAACAATCTCTACAGTTTTCGATGGAGCTGTCCCAAAATACAATTGGATTTTCACCACGTGTCAATTTCCTAATGGCCTCTCTATCCACTCAAATATCAAGGGACAAAAGCTCTCGGCGGTGGTCGGTTCTGCACGCGTTGTTAACTCAATCACGTGACGAACACGTGACGTCATGGGTTACAACCTTTTACGCCATTATTGATCGAGTATGGACACATATCTACTTTTGGCAAATAAAATCACGGTTTAATCTGACGATCAGGAACAGTAATCTGTGTCAGCTTGTACATTCCAGTGGAATTGACATATAATCACTTTTTAAAATGAAATATTATAGGATGTAACCCAAAAAAAAGAAAAAAAAAAAAAAGGAAAGAAATGTTATAGAGTCATGATTTAGGATTGCAACTTGCTAATGATATGTTACATTCTTATTAGAATTAGAGTGATTTGTTTAGGAATCTCCTAATCTTCTTTTAATTTAGGAATTAGTCCCCATGTCCGATTTTTATAAGTTCTACTCCTTAAATAAAATTATATGTGTGATCTACTCCTAATTTATTTAAAAGTATCAAAATTTCATCCACAAGAGTTTGACAAATTCACATATACGCGTATATATATATATATCATTCTATATAAAAAATTTCAAACCCATATGATACTTGCACTTGATTTTCATAGCATATAATTTCGTGAACAAGTGGTCCTGGTCTCTTATCATGATATTACTTTTATACAATTTTTTTTTTTTCAATTATTGGCTTTGGTTTGGCGATAAGTGTGTTATCTTGAAAAGGTCCCAAGAATTGAAGCTTGCTAATCACTTGCTCATTGACCATTTGAAAATTTTCCTTTTTCCTTTGAAAACTTTACAGAAAGATGAAAAGGTTTTTGTTCGTCGTTACGTTTTTACAGTCAATTGCTCATTCTAATGATAACAAAAAAATCTTATCAAAGTGGTAAGACAAAATTCTATAAGATTATAATTGGTTTCTGAGATCTAATAATTTGAATGTTGCGTTTAATTAGTTTTCAATATTTTGATATAATAAGTTGATGTAATTCATTCTTTTTCTCTCAGAAAAATACTTTTGTGAACAAAAATATATTATTAATTAAGAAATGATTTTTTTTTTACTTAAATAAACATACACAATAATTTGAAAGGACAAAATTTTCATTAGTTTCCAATAAATTGTCTATCAAAATCAAAAGCTTTCAAAGTCATGATGGGAAGAAGGGATCGCCCCTATAAGCAGATAGTACAATTTTTAAAAATATGTATCCAATAATGTTAGTAACTTGTATATCTGTTTATCATGTTAAAAAATTATACTACATAGTTTTTGTAAATGAATACTCTAAGATAGGGAATCATCTAACATGACCCTGACCACCTTGATAATGACGCAACATATTCCATCATTTTCATAGTACTATGTCTTTTACACTAAATTACTTTAATTCAAGGGATTAATTACCCTTAATCATGAGAGTAAGTATACACTGGACCAAAATGAACTCTTCATTGGCAATCAAATGGAGACAGGAAAAGGGACAGAATTCAGAGACCAAAAAATGGCAAAAGATTAGGTGCAAAATTCACAAATTCAGACCTTTAAAAGGCATTGATGAGAGGAAGTGGTCAAAAAATGGGGGGTATTTAAGTATGTAGAGATGATGTCACATTTCGTGTTAAAATGGCCTTTGCTTGTTAAACAAGCCTGTCAGAATCTCTCAGTGACACAGAGATGTAAATCAGTTTGGGCACACGAGGATGAGTGATGTAGATACTGATGCTTCAATTGTACTCTCACTACTGGTACAAGTCAACATAGCAGAAATCAACAAAAAAAAAGGAAGAAAGTAAAAAAGGGTTGAATTCAAGTTAATTTAAAATGGGGTTGGCGTAGAGTAGGGTTCAAAGAACTGAGTAATTAGATTGGCAAATTGATGAACAAATAGCACTCAAGTATTTGGTTCGATTCTTCTTGCAGAATCCCCAGTTTCTGCTTTTGGTAAAACCCAATGTCCAAAACAAGAATCTATAGTTTTTATATCTTGCAGATTTAGTGCATCATCGGAAAGCAAGACTAGGCATATAACTTCATATGTGTATGAGGCTTCTTAAGTGAATTTGTGGTGGTTAAATTTTTTATGTATCCTATACTAGAATACCATGCCGGTGTGGGTACTCTAGGCATCACTTGTACAAGTTAAAATGTTGACTTGGATCTTTGTAAAATCAGAATTGTACTGCTATATATATATATATATATATATATAACACTGAATGAACTTAGGGTTATCTAAATTTATTTGCAGTACTACTATTAAACGGGAACTAATGAAGGTAAGATTGCGCATGGCATAAGATCCAACGTAGAATAACTGAGTATAATATATAATTACGGATATTTTAAATTTTATATTATAATTTGACGTTATATTTCATATTACACATCATATACATATATTAAATATATAAAATATTTTTTAAAAATATATTTATTATAAAATCATATATACTTGAATATATATATGATGTGAAATACGAGACGTATTTTCAAATTCAAATAAATTTTTTTATTTTAACTACGAGGCCCATTTATGAAACAATAATGTTTGGAATATCGCCTATCTTGGTGTCACACATCATTCTGGCTATGATTTACCATTGATATGCTAAAATTAAATCTACGATAAGATTAAATCTTTCCTTTTCTAAGGTATTCATTTTTTGATAAGTAGATAAGCATCAAGGTAAATTTCTATTTTGACAACCTCGTCTCGTCTATCAGACATCATACCTGGTATGTAATAGAATTATGACTTTCGCAGGCATCTCTCTTTCTGAACTCTCACATTGTCTTGAAATTGCAAATGATAGACGTCATGCTGTATTCCGTAATTGGCTCTATGTGAATCTTGGCAATAATTTCTCACAAGTTTTAGACTACATTTGGATCTTGGATTTTGATGAAAAAAAACAAAAAAGGGTCAAAAAATGATGAAATATAAGATACTATCCTATAAAATGAAGGAAATATGTGTTTTTTTAAAATCCAAAAACCAATAAGCTACTGGAAAAGAAGTAAAGAAAGATTGATACCTTGTGCAATCTCCTTATCCCAGACAAGCATCGCATATTCAGTGGTAGTACACGTGACTGCAAAACCTGCAACATACAGACCAAGTTTCATGAATGATTAGCTTAACTTGACTGTAAACTGTGTGATATTAGTATATTGTGTGTGAATCTGTTACCAGGACAATCTTCTTTGTATCAGAACAAGATGACAATCAGCTCATAGAACCAAAATAGCAGTCAGCTAATTGCTACAGTGGTGAACTTGTATTACCCCAGCTAACTGAAAAACTAAAGAAAAAAATGAAGAAACCATGGTCTGTATAGTTTAGAAGAGCACGGAGTATATGGTCTAGCTGGATGTATCAAGATAGAAGATTATAGCCAGATGGTCAAATATTATGTTATGCTAGATGAGTTATATAAAGTATCTGTTATCTATGGTACGAGTTCTGGAAGGCCCATTAGGCCTTGAATCAAAGCAAGTGGAGACACACTCCTTTCATTTGTTAAGCTAAGATCTTGGTGGAATGGGCTGGGGAAAATGAGGTTCCTTTGCGTGTACACGGTTAATCAAAACTTCCCTGAAGACCAGGCCTATAATGAACTTAAGGATGAGCAGAGATCACAAAGAAGAGACACAGAAACTAAGCAAATTTTTTGGCAATAAATTGGGCATATGCTATACTATATGTTATCGCGTTTCATATGCAAAATAACCAATATTCGACAATACAAGCAAAATGTGAACAAAAGTTTGCTTAAATTAGGAACGATTTGCATGATATACCCTTCATATGACTACACAGAACCACAAAGCAAACTGAAAGACCAGCTTGACCATTGTTGAACAAGCTGTTACTCAAAAAACACATTTCAATTTTTACCCAACTCTTTTGCAGGAATGAAGGTGAAATATCCAATAGGAGGAGGAGAATATTGACAAGCTTATTTAAGAAACATAAATTAAGAACTGGCTTTGCTGGAATCACTAACTCACAATTTAAGGCAGGGATTATGATTTTCTCCAAGTGCAGATAATTGGAAGTTATTCTTACTGAAGCAACAAAAACTTGACTCTGGTAAAATAGTTTCACATCCAAAAAAGCATGGCAAATGGTTCCCAACGTTAAAAGTTCAGGTGGTATAGTTCTATGTGAACCTATCCACTGCAGAAATGATACATGTAGCAAATGGAATGTAAAGCATGTTTAGCATGAAAACTACGAATCACTTCAGCACCTTCACTTCTACATAGAAGCCCACCCCAATTATCACAAAGAATATCATAGAATCAACACAATAACATTGTTACAGGGAGAGACTTCTTCAGGTAACCGTAATCTGTACAACTCGTCTGCCAAGCTGACATATCAAGCAAGCATGTTCTTAATTTTTTTTCAAATGATCGTACATAATTCAAAGGATTGTTACACCAGTAATCAATCAATAGTCTGAAACAGATCCAAAGTGGAATCATGTTTTTTGACATAGTTTTCAGTGAAGAGCTTGCCAAGACATGCTAAAAAAGCAAGTGTAGTTAAATGTAAAGCATCAACATATTTATGCAATAGGTTTGCACAAAAAAGAGAGAATTTTTTAATATGATATCAATAGCAGTCTATGCAACTCCAGATTAGCAGCTGAAGTAGAAAAGCTGGAACCAGTTTAATGCTTCAAAAACACGCTAACAGAGAGAAGCAACTGTACAGGTAGATACTACTATAAAACATGAGGTATATTCTTCCTATTCAATGCAGAAGCACGAGCTGATCCCCAAAAATTGACAGCACTGCACATCTACAGTTAGTATTTGAATAGCCAGGTATGTGATCATATGATCTGCACTCCACTTCAATTTAAACACCAGACACACCCTTCACATTGCAAAACCCCTGCCCCTAAACCAACTTCTCTTTGGTATTTTCCGGCTCTTCCGTGGCCGATTGGTCCAGTGTAATCTGAAAATCACGGCATTCTGAGGAGCAGAATGCACAGAGGTTGCTGCATGAAATTGTACATCCAAATATAAGTACTCTAAAGCACGACAAACAACAAAAGAAAAAGAAAAAAATCATGGAAATTTAAGCAGAATAACAATTTAGGTCCAAGTAGTAATAGACTACAACTACAGAATAATTGAACTTCTCTAATAGTAACTATAAATTGCTAATATAAGTTTCTCAAGCGATACAACAAACTGTAAAAAAATAATAGAAAACTTGATTAGAATGACGAGCAACAATATTAATGTTATTTTGTCGGAAGATAGAGGCTTAATTGGATTTTGATCAAAAGATGAAAATATGTTTTAAGAGTGCCGTTGTCATCACGATTAAGAAAGTCAACGAAGTAGGTAAAAAAGTACTTGAAAATGAATTAGCTATTAATTGCAATTGAAAAAATAAAAATCATAAACACCGTGGTCCTGGGCAATCAGTCAAAGAATCATTAATAAATAAGACTTCAAGCAAGAAACGAAGAAGCACAAATTAAGGAAATCAACCGCACATCAAATTACACATTTTGTAGTCATAAGGGCAGACAGCAAAATAAAATGGAAATGAAGTAACTAAAGGAAAAAAATAATAGATTCCTAAATAATTGAAGATTAGTCAGCAAAGCAATAAATTCAGAGTAATCAAAAGGAGAAAAAATCTATTAAGAAAAGTGAAGAATACAACCAAAAAAAAACATACAACAATTAAAAAGTTAGGAAAAGTAATTAAACTAGGAAATGGCTTATTAAATTAAAAATAAACCATAAACACCATTACGATCAGTGATATTTCAGTAAAAGTGATGCACAAATGCACCAAAAATAAATTAAAATTCATTACCCACACACTCACACACAAACAACAAAAGAGCAGATAAAAAGAACGATCAAATAAAATACATGTAAAAATTAGCAAAACATAAATTAAACTTGAAAAGGACGCTTAGTAAAAAAAATAAAAATAAATACATCACTTATAAGTTAGTGACGAGTTAAATTTATAGAACGCACAAATAATTTTTCAACAAATTTGAACACCAAAAATAGATTAGGAATCTAATAACCACAACGATCAAAGAACTAAAGAATAAAATTAGCAATTAAATACAAGACCCCTACCTATACATGAAAACTTCGGAATTCTGAGCAATCCGCTTCTTACAATAGTGACACCGTTCCAGAAATCCACCAATTTTCGGCTGATCAGATTCGCCAACATTCAACGGAGAGGCAACGGTCAAAATCTTCGGCCGTGACGGCTCGGCAGCGGCGTCAGTTTTCAAAACCTTCACCGGACTGACGGAAGCAGCGGCGGAGGTTGAAACCGGCGTCTCGAGGTAGCTCGATGAACTTCCAGCTCGGCTGCGCTTCACCGGCATTTTCTGTTAGTTAAATGGAATGTGAGCTAGGGTTTTAATACTCTTTGTCTGTGTGAAATACTGAAAGGAAATGAAAGTATGAAAATTAGTTTAGAGATGAAGAAACGAGTTAGGTGGCTAATATATATAGGCCACCGTGGGCCCTAGCTATGGCTAACAAGAAAAAACGTGATTTAAATTTCGCCAAGGTCTATATATCCGTTTAGTACTATTTTACATGTTTTCCCATCAATTAATTTTTAATTATTTTTTAAGTTTAAAATAAATAAATGAATAATGAAATATTAAGATTTAGAATTTTAATGATATTAAAATTATTAACTAATTAATAAGATAACTGAGTAGAGAGAGATTTGAAAGAATCTGATAAAAAACAAAGTGATAATAATTTAGCGAGAGGTTCAATTGCACGTTCCGGTCCTCAATGACCTATAAATAAGATAAATTGAAGTACGTGAAAGTGAATATTAAAATTATCAACTAATTAATAAGACAATTATGTCAAAAAACAGTTTTAATTTGGCTTTGTTATTGAAGAAAATAAAAAAAACAATTTCATATAATGAATTGCTATATATTCATTTGAATCGAGATATTGATGCAAGTTCTTTATTTCTAAATCTTTTTAAAAGATTCTGAAAGTATTTTTTGGGGTGTTAGAGTTACTGCAATTAATGAATTGAGATTGCTTTTGACTGAAATTTGATTTAAGTGAATTTGGCTGGTACATTGGTGGATTTCGATCTTTTTATTTTCAGTGCCCCCCACAAAAAAAAAAAAAAAAGAAAAAAGAAAAGGAAAATTAGCAATCCTCAAAGCAGCAAACACAAAGGCAAAATCGAATTTTCATTTTATTTTTTCTACTATTGTCATTGTTTTAGTGATGGGGACAAATGCTGGTACAATGTATAAGTGCTATTAAACTTCTTTTTTTTCAGTTAAGTTGTTATATATTCAATTTTATATCAAAGAATATTTTATGTAATAATTAATGATCAATTATTAACAACTACCAATAATCAATAATCAATTACTACAAACACCCATTTTTTTTTTGGGTGAAATTCAAACTTAAATCATATTATTAAACGTAAACAGAGATAATTGTAAACTCAAAAACCACATGAAGGTTACCTATAATTTCAAAGTGCTGCAATCAGCTGGATTAAATTTATTAACTAACAATTTTTTTTTCACAGTTTTTTTTTTATCTATTTATTATTAAATCGCACAAGAAAAAAACACTTCTAGCGCGTGAATTTGAAGCTCTTGAAAGTAGTGTTATGCACCAACATCAATTAATCTCGTGTTACATATAATCCACATAAATTTTACCTTAAACAAGAGTTTTAACATGATGTTTGACCTTTTTCCCCCGACAAAATAGTGAAGGCTGGGTGGACAAGGACTAATTTAACCAAATCTAATATCAAAGGTAAATTTCAACTGATTAGGGTAGAAAAAACGTACTCTATATCAATAGGAAAACTTGTCTGGTATTTTCTTCCTATAGCCTTTTATGATAATTCGTCTTTGTTGCTTAATCTCCTTAAATGATTTCGCCTACATATTCCTTTTGTATTCAATTTTATTGACTTTTCTATTAACTAAGTCGTGTAGATTTAGTATCTGTATCGGCCCACTCATGCACCTAATTGCATATCTCACAAGTTAAACTTTCGTGCAAGTAATAAATAAAATCTTTTTTTTAATAAAAAATTGATAAAAAAAATAACGAGCATGACAACCTCCTTTGAGGGTGAGCATGCTACAAAATATTTATGTTGAATCGTAATTACTTGTCCAAAAGTATATTGATGTCACCACATTTTTACCAAGATGAATGTCACACTGAAATCATTCCACCATAAATATGACTAGTTCACAAACTATTACTATAAATAATTTATAATACTTAACTAACACAATGACAATCTTAGACACGAGTAATGTATTCTCCATATAGTCGAGCACAAGCATTGCATTGCATTGCACCTATGGGCTATGAAGAATGCTATGCTCAATTTTTCAAAGTCTATTTACATCATATGGATATCTGTCATTTCATTCTAGTCAATTTATTTGATTTTATTGTCCCAATACCATGTAATAGACTAATACAAATCCCATGCAATGGACAAAATCTAAGTTCATTGTCTTGTACATTTTTACTTCTAGTCAATTCATTTTATTGGCCCCAGTGTACCAATATAATGGACTAATGTAAATCCCATTCAATGCATGCGTGCATGGAAATGTCACACTTATGCAGAAAAATCTAAAATTTCACATAATCTATGGTAAGTCTACATGAATTCATGGTCCAACAATTTAAAAAAAAATATTTTTTACAGGTGATGGTGAATTTGGATCCCAACACATTTGCATGACACACTAGACGTGAGAGAAGATGTTATTAAATATCTTCTCTTAAACTAGCTTAATTTTTATAAATGAGTTCTACTGAATTTATTTATCATAATTAAAAATAAAATATTTCTCAAACTAACCCTAGAAATCTATATGGACTTTCAAGATATAGAAGACTTCTCCCATTAATGCTCCTTCCTTTATTAAGGGGGAGTCCTATTGTATCTAACCATGTATAACCCTATAAGGATTCAACATTCAAGTGTGGTTAAGGAGTAAGTTTGAGTCTCGTTTGAGCCGACTTAGAAACTACATTTAGAGACGTACTCTCATGAACTATAATTTTGCAAACTTTCTTACCCACCTTTTGGAATGTGTGGAATCCACACAATATACGACAAGGATATTGAGGTGAGAAGATTGTATTAGCGTAATGAGTCCTATAATGTCCAAAGCTATGACATTAATGAGGAAGACTAGAATAATTAAAACATGGACAAGGATTGGCAATTGTATAACTAAATGAACTAAAGCAAGACATTTTTCTTTTCAGTTAGAGGAATCAAGTAAAAGAGAGATTAAGGGCCCAGTGCAATTATGCAAACTACTTAAACAACCAAAGAAATTAGGAATATTATATCAAATTCAAGAAGAGGTTAAAAATACTTACCGAAGTGGATTGAATTTGAGGCCCAATCTATACTGAACTTAGTCGGGTTAAAATCCCTCGGCCCAAATATCCAGAGGTCAGAATTAGTAAAGTAAAGAGGCCTGTTAGCAATTTAATCACCGAGCCCCAAGATTCCGTCAACCCAAGATTCAGTTTCCTATGGTAAAGAGTTGGTGTTGTGTTGCGAACCCAACCAGTGAGCGGCGATGCTTAACAGTATAGAATCCGGCGGATGGCGGCCGGGGAGTTGGCGGATTCGCTTAGTGTGATGCAAATCAGAGACGGAGAGACGAAGAGGATGCGAAGGCTGCAAAGAAAATGTTTTTGATGGTGGCCAGTGCTACAGAACGAAGATGCGTGGCGGACTGATGAGAGGGACGGTGGCTGTGGGATGTCGGCGGTGGTTCCTGGTGATGACAGCACCGGCCAGTGGCTGTTATGTCAAAGAAATCCAGCAAATATGTAGGCGGAAAACTGATGAAGGGAGATTACGGCGGCTGGTTTGACGCTGTGAACCAAGCGGTGCAAGTTGGGGATGCTGTGGCTGATGTGCCGGGGATGGTTTCGACTGCGGTGGTCCTAATGATGGAATATTCCGGCGAATAATTTGAACTCAAGTGATTCAAATTGATCGGCAGGATAGTTGAACCGAAACAATAATGAAAATTTGTTCGAAAATATAGAAAATTTTTAGTTTATACCGCCAGCAATATATATAGTCGCGAGTTTTTATATTATTGTAGGGATGAAAAATCACGTATCAGAACCAAAATAAATTGATAATTTTGATTTAGATAACTAAAAATTATAGAGAGTTAAATAAAATTGTCTACCTCAAATGAATGTTTATATTCGAATACTAGAGGATGTATTCCAATATAGTGTTTGGTGTATAAATCAATTGAGTTTTATCAGTTTATGAGTTTGGATTACCTCTAACAGAGCCATTTTGGACTAGATAATTTTTATTGGATTTATAATTTTATTGTGAGCCATCATATAATTTCATATTCTTGGGTTAATTCAAAGTTAGGGAGTTAGTCGGGAGTAAATAATCGATTAGTCGACTTAGTTTGTAATTATAAAAAGTGCAAGAGTGTTATTATACTAAGATTTTTAGCTTAATTTGACCAAAAAATTCAATGTTGACCATTTTCAATAAAAAAATATCACTTTTTCAAGTGGAAACGACATTCTAAGCAAAACTTCGTACTTTGCATAGAACACGTCATGATTTAAGTCAAATTTTATCATTTAGAAAGTCAAAACACTATTTTTCAGTTTTACCGACAAAAAGAGTATTACCCTTATAATTTTCACTAATTCAAGGCCGATTTATAATTTTTCTATTTTTTAATTTTCACTAGTTGAGGGACTTATTTATAAATAAATAAAAATAGGGGGCAAAGTCTCCATGTTCCTCGCCATTGCCCACAGCAACGACGGTCTTGTTTCAGGTGGAGTCATGGCGACGACGGTCCTGCTCTCAGGTTGGGCTTTAAGCTTGACTTAAGTTGTTAATCTCCACCGTTGCCCATGGCGATGGTAGATTTGGTTCCAAATCGAGCTTAAAGCACGACCTAGTTGATTTCTTTCACCGCCACCATATGCGATGGCGATTTTGCTCAAAGTCGAGCTTTAAGCTCGACTTGGTTGTAGCCCGTCCAGATCGAGCACTTAGCTCAATTAGGGGTTGTTCATGTCAGCATTCAGGTTGAGCCATGTCGAGTTGTTGGCTCGACATAGTTGAAGCTCTTTCTTTTTCTTTTTTTGGAGATGGGACACTAGCATATGAAATACTCTATGAAGTGTTGTGATTACGCTTTGTTAAATTATTTTCAAAGGTTTCATTGAAATTATAAAAATCTCAATTCGTAAATTGTATTTGGATAAGACCTTGCTCCATTATTTAATTTTGATTTGACTAAGTATTTGATTGATGAAGCTCTTGTTCCTCCATCTACTGCACTAAGTGTTATGATCAAGAGAGTTTCACCTCTAGTGCACTAAGTGCTGGGATGATGATACTTTGCCTCTAACTTATTTATCCTTGTGTGTGGAACGAAGGTTTCTCAAGGCGCACCTGTTGGAATGGAATTGTTTAAAGCGTTGATTATTTTCAATTAGGACTTTGCATTTGAACTTGCATCTTTATAATTAGTTATTAATCAACTTTCGTATTTCCCATCTTGCTGGGGATTATTAATTCAACATGAGTTGTGTTAGACATCTTTTTATAGGTGGATATATTGAGTGATCAACAGGAGTTAATCTAGACAGTTTCTTACATGTTGATGCTCTTAATAAGTCACCGTGAGCCTTTTTAGACTTCTTATAGGTAAGCATTTTGTTGCCTCACCTCGAATCATTCTAAACTTCTTACAAGTGAGTATTGTAACATCTAACCATGAATCATTTTAGGCTCTTATGGGTAGAAACTTCAACATGCCACTCTGAGTGTTTTAAACAACTTCTTACATATTGGCGTTTGTGATCCTTAGAGTGCAAAGATATTGAGTTTGAGCAGAGTGCTGATTTTGAAATGATAATTTTATAAATGATCCAGAGGAAAGTTCACATTGAAAAAGTTAATAACACTACCTTAGGTATAACTATGTTTTTCTTGGAATAAAATGAATGCCTAAGTAAAAACTCTAGCAAACAATATTAACAAACTATTTAGTTTATAGGTCACTTGGGTAGCATGTTGGAGTCCGTGCTATCCATCGTCTTACTCCATTGCCTTGAGGAGCGCCCGCTTGGCATTACACGGGCCTCCACCAGATGATCTTCTTGAAATGACATTTATAATTCCAGCAATTGGGAGATTATTGTTTCTCCATCTAGGGAGTGTCACGCTGATGATAGTCCTTTTGATGGATCCAGGGATCTTGATTTACAAACTCCTTTAGGTATCCTTGTTGTATGAGTTTTTCGATATCCTTTTTAAGATGAAAACACTCCTCAGTGGTATATCCTCAATTGCAATTGTAGCGACAATACTTATTGGACTTCATCCTATTGGGATCATCCTTTAATTTTCTCGGGGGTTGAATGATCCCTTGTTATTCTGCAACCATTAAAGCTTCTATCATTGGGGCGTTTAACGGGGTGTATCGTGGGTATCCTAGTAGAGTGTGTTGTTATTCTTCAGTTTGCTTATTGCTCCTCTTTTCCTCATGTCTGTGTTTGCGCTTTGCTCATACTCCTTAGAGTATGGTCTCTTCTATGTGTATATATACTTATTTGCTCTAGTAAGAAGCTTCTCCAATATGTTTGGGGTCTCCCTACAATAGATTCCTTAAACCTCCCATGGCGAAGGTTCTACTGCATGATGCCAACAAGTAACTCATGGTTGACATGGGGAACCTTGTGCACTGCTTCGACAAAGCGTTGGACGTAGTCCCTCAAAAGCTCACCATCTCATTGGGCGATCATGAATAGGTGTGCGACTGTCTTGAGGTACTTTCAATAGACAGAAAATTGGTGCAAAGACCCCTGTGTTAGTTGCCCAAGACTGGTTATACTACCAGCAGATAGTTGGTTGAACCATGATAACGCACGCTTTGAAAGATTGGTGCAAAAGATCTTACATAAATCAGAATCGTTTAAGTTGTACAAGTCCGTTTTAGCATAGAACTTGTCAAGATGCTATTGAGGGTCACTAATTCCATCATACTCAGTAAGGTTAACAACCTTAACCCCTACTGGTAGGGACTCAGCTAAGATATGGGGAAAATGGATTATGCCTAGATGGTGCTATAGAAAGTGGGAGGTAATGCTTCGCCTGCACTTGTGATCTGACCAGGAAGTTCGATGGTGTTGTCTTAGTCTCCGTTTGTCGCTTTGAGTTATCCTCTTCGAGGGATGCCCGACTATTCATGTCCTTGTTGGTACCAGCCTCTCTGCGCCTTGTCACTTCACGCCTCTGCTCAGTCCTGTCGGGAATTGAAGTAAAGTCTTGGCTTCCACGATATGACTACAAGTTGTCCTCTTGGAGGGATGCTCAGCTACGTATATCCTCATGGGTATCAGCCCATCTGCGCCTTATCATTTCACATCTTTGCTCAGTCCTATTGGGAGTCGGAGTGAAGTCTTGCCTTCCGTGAGATGACTGATGGGGTTTTTGCTCTCTACTTTGGTTAGTGGCAAATTGAGTTATTGCTTGTGCTATAGCTCGGGTTGATGCATCCTCAATCATTGTCATAATCGCCTCTTGGGTTATTTGTAGCACGACTAGTTGAGTTGGCTTCTCTGGACGTAGTGGTGGATCATGCCAAAGAATTGATTCCCACGGCTAGTTTACTCTGTTGTTGTTGCCTCTTTTTTCACGGAGGGTGTCTTGATCGCTGGATTCTCTAGTTCTAGTTATGGTCTGTATCCTCAATGTCTTAGCAGGTTTCCTATAGAGAGCCAAAATGATGTGGTATGAATTAAAATTTTTAAATGTTAGCTCCCCGCGAGCTTTCAACTCTTAAATAGGTTCATGTCTACAATATGTACAGTCGTTTGCGCACCGGAGCTATCCCGACATAATCCTTCGACGTTCAAGTTAGAATCAGAGCAAATTGATAATTTTGAAATGAAGAATTAAAAGTTGTAGAAAACTAAATAAAATTGTTTACATTAAAATAATGGAGAGTGGGTATTTATAACCGAATATGAGAGGGTATAATTTTGTATAGTGTGGTGCATAGATCAATTAAGGTTTATAAACCTATGAGCTTGGATTGCCGCTTATTAGACCATTTCAAACTGACAATTTATTGAATTTGTAATTTTATATAAATTCAACCCAATTAATTATATAGTAAGTATAATCATATTTGTCTAATAATTCTTTCTTATTCGTAGAATTTGACTAAATTCACTTAATTTGATTATACTCGATGAAATTGGTGTCAGGTAATCCAACCTATGATCCAAAACATGCAATAAATATCTCTGTCATCCAATGTTTAATGGACCTAGATTTACATCGAAATTTTCACGATAAAAATCTATTTTCATGTCAATCGGTTAATGACTTCTACCCATTATCAATTTAGGATGTCAGTAATTCGAAATCTAATTACACATACAGGGTGGCCTTAAATAAGATTTCTCCACACCATATAAAGATTGACAATATCTATAGATATCTCAAAATATATTGTTAATTATATTTGTCTATAAAAAGCCAGCCAAAAATTCATTGGGATTATCGAGTGTTTACTTCTAATTGCTTCAGACATACAAAATTTGTGCGACTAACAATGGTGAAGTTCCCAATGTTGATGTTTACCCTCTATGCTCTTTTATCAGGCACGTATTTTTCCTTAATTTTAGATACAACTAGGTCTCCTAGTTCTTGTGTTAATTACCTATTGTAAAATCCTTTTTTAATTATTAGTGGTTGGGAAGAATTTTCAAAATATGTAATTATTTTTGTTCTCAAATTAGTAAATTAAGCTGTTATACTTAAAAGAAAAATTATTTGATCCGAATATTCAATTTTGTTTTCAAAAATTTTTTGTTTGAAATTTGCTTTTATCTGGGCCAAAGCATGCAAGGTTAATTTTCTAATATAAAAATAAAAATAACAAAAGATAATTATAATTCAATATTTGAAAATTAAAGTTATGGATAGTTATCATAAGCAGAAAAATAAGTAGATATGAAAAAGTTAATTTACTTATTTGAATTTAAATTAAAATTAGGCCGTGTACAATGGATTCTAAGCCAAAAATTTATCTTTTTTTAATAAATATATGTAATTATATTGTATTCAATTTTTACAAAAATAGAAGTATTTATTGTCATACTGGTAAAATTTGCTTTAATTAGACTATATTGGACGGTTTCAATATTTTTTGTTTTATTTTATATAAATAATATGTTGTTTATTTTGGCTGCGATTAATTAGTTGGTGGACTGTTTGTTGATGCCCAACCTTGTACTGAGATACATCCTGAACTCCCCTGCGACGTTGATCCCCCGAGCGCAAGCCTGCACTGTATACATTTTTGCAAAAAGAAATTTGGATTTGCAGCCACTGGCGATTGTGTTATACAAAATCCAAATGCTAGTCCTGTTTGTATTTGTAATTTTTGCCAAAAAAAATTGAGTTAAACATTGATTAGTAAAAATAATAATCTTCCTATGAAGTAATTAATTGTAATAATGGGAATTTAGTTATTTGGTTGGACAATTTTTTTGGTTAAATTTCCTTTGCAGTTTTCTCCATCCATTATTCCATTGTTTATTTTTCACCACGAGTTCTCGTCAACTATCATAATGGCAATATTATGGTTGGTTTTATTTAATTTTTTGATATTTTAGACAGATTGAAGTACTACTACAGTTTAATATAATATTTAGCTAGTCTTTTTTATCAATGAAAAAATTAACATTTTTTGATGATATTGAACTTGAACTTAAATAACTTTATACTGCAAAACTAAAATTACCCTCTTATAAAAATATATATTCATTCATTTTTGACTTTTTTTTAATATATTTATTGTACTTAACAATTGATTAAATCTCATTTAATTAATGATGTAATAGACTGTTTTATTTTAAAAAGAAAATTCAACCAATGCCTGAAGGGAGCATAAATTTTTTGTCAGGTATTCTTCCATGAACCCATCAAACTAACCAACCATCAATTGATTGGTTTGAATCTGGTAGTTGAATTTATTAAGTTGCATGGATTTGAATATGCATAATAAATTATTAAAAAATAAATCGAGAATAGTATGGGGTTATGAATTTATGATCGAATAAATTTCATGATTATAAATTCATTCCATATAGAATTAGACCGAAATACGGTTATAAACATTTTCAAAGGGTCATTAAAATGTATCTAAATTGATATTATATTTATATATAAATTCATACGTCATTCCATTCCTTTCAATTAAGATCATGAATACATGTAATAGGACCTACTTTTTCCACATTTCTCGTTATTTTTGAAGGGTCAAAGTCAAAGCATTAATTTTAAGCCAATCTAATTTATTAGCAAAGAGAAATTCTAAGTCCAATTCTATCGAACCCGACTTACTTCGACTTAATATGCTTTATTTTTTGAGTTTTTCCTCGGACAAATTCCTAATTAAAGCATTCTGAATTCTTGTACGACTTAGTTAGATCCAAATCCTTTTCAATCTTGAAAATTACAATAAATGTATAGTTTCAATCTCTGCGTATGGATGATTAGATACATTTATTGGTGCCAAATTTCCTTCTTCAAGCAAGTCTATATGATAGTTACTAGCATACATACCAAAATGGATATTAGAGAGATGATTGAATATTTGATTTGTAAATAATCACAATGGCAAGTTTCATTTTATGAATTTAAAAAAGAAGCCTCCAATGTCTTAGGAAGCATAATGTATACCGCAAAAATTTTGAATATAAATTTCAGGTAAATTGTTAATTACTTTTACCCACAGTTAAATAAAGAAATTCTGTAACCTTTAACTAGGATCAACTCCAAGACCCCAAAAAAAATAAAAAAATTAAAATAATAAATTATAAATAAAATTAGCAAGAAAACCAACAAGTTCAAATCTAGAAGAACAATTTAAGAGTATTTCCCTAGAATAGGAATACTCAATAGTTTCATTTCTCATTGCTTCAAACTTACAAGTTGTGTGCGTTGGAATGGTGAAGTTCCCTTTGTTCATATTAGTCCTCTGCGCTCTTTTATCAGGTACGTATTTCATCTCAAGTTTATACCTAATATATTGTGATTTACACCATAATAATTCATTTGAATTTGATTGTACTAAATAACTCGAATCGATAAATTTACTTAATTTCCATTCTACAAGTTTTGAGTTCGAATCTCATCAATATTGTCTTCACATTAGCATATTAGATTTTTCATTATGCTATGTTTTATAATTATCATTTTTATTTTTTATTTATTTTTGATATATTGATCATAGTAATGTATTGATTTGGTCCTAAAACAAAGTAACTCCAAAATCTTCTCAACTACTGTTTTTCGGTTGGCAAGAATTTCCAAATTATGCAATCAATCCGATTAACAATAAGTACAATAAAAAAGATTTACAAACATAGGATTGACCTATTATTTTGGAATTTCAAATCTTTTTTTTTTTAAATTGTATTTTGAATTAATATGCTGGTTATATTGGCTTTGATTGATTTTCACAGGATGGACGATGAGTCGGTTGTTATTTGTTGATGGCAAATCATGTACTGAGATACATTCAGAAATCCCATGCGATGTTGATCACCCGAGCAATAAGCAGCAATGCCAAGATTTTTGCAGAAAGAAATTTGGAGACAAGACCATTGTCGATTGTATTAGACGAGGTCCGAATGATCGTCCTTTTTGTATTTGCAACTTTTGCTTGAAAAAATAAGATTATTAAAAATAAAAAATAAAAAGATGAAGGGAAAATAGTCATGTAGTGAAGTAATAACTGCAGTAATGGAATCTTAGTTAATTGATTTTTGCACTATTTTTTTTTTTTTGTTTGTTCTATTTCCTTTTCGCGTCCATTATTTATTAATTCCACTGAAAGTTCTTGTGACTAATATTATATTAAAAATATTATTTCCTAAGTTCTTGAATATAATAGAAGAAGTTTTATAGTTTTAATGCTTGGTTGCATTCATGCAAGAGACAGAGACAAGCCCTTATTGCTCTATTTATTGCCATGCATGATTAATATTTGTATTTCGTATCACATGTCTATTAATTGCAATTAAAAGAAAAAAATTGACAATCTTGGTTATAAGTTTGCTCTCGTATTTTAATAAGCAAAAGCATAATTCTAAAATACAAATAAATGAAAACTAGAAACCCCATTCTTTTTTTTTCTTGGAAATTTTATGATAAGGAATTTGCCCTAAGACCTAAACCAAGCTGCAAAGAATAGTTTTGGGTTCCGAATTATTTTGAGATTTCCTATTCAAATCTCGTTAAAAAAAAAATAATGTAGAAAATCTTTTTCCAAATTCCATCAATTCCAAAAATTTCCTTTTTGCCCAGTTTTGTGGCTTTACCTTTTTTTTTTTTTTTTTTATTTCGTCTTATAGATGTATGTTTTTTTTTTTTTTTCATTTCTGGGTACATGACTCACATTTGACATTGCATTTGGTTACAAATAGTAAACATCTTTGAAGTAAATGACCGCAAACTCCTTTGATGATTGAATTGGATAAAGATCCATTTAAGAGAAAATTATCTTAATGGACTTTTTCTGACAGCTTTAATGGCTATATATATATATATATATACACACTAAGGTCATTTAACAAAGATTATCACCCTATGTATTTCTGTTCATAATGTCAAAACCTTTTGTCATACACTTCTCTGCTGCTCTCCTCGCCATCATCTTATTAGGTACATGCCTATGCAACTCTATTTCCAACTTTTAAATATCATCATTTGACCTAATTAAAAACAAAAATAAAATAAAATTATCTCAATTAACGTTCACATAAATTGTTTAATTTGTATTAGTCACATCAATCTTTATTAGTATTATTATTATTTTGGGTCAAGAATTAGAAGGGTGATGTTACTAACAGTTTGATTTGGCCTATTTGAATCATTGGTGGAGCAGCGGCGGCGGCGGCACCTGCCCTTTGCCCGTTCACTCGGTTTGGCACCAAACAGATGAAATCTGTTGCAGCTTGTTCAAGTGCTTGCAAAAGAGCTTTTGGTGCCCTACATTATAATGCAGTGTGTTTGAAGAAGAAAAAGCGTACGTTTAGTCCTGAGGGATTAACTTGGAGTTGCTGGTGCGGTTGCACTGTCAAGAAAAAGGAAGGCAAAAAGTGCCCGCCGCCACAAGTTCAACCTCCTCCAGGTGGTGGCGGTGATGGTGGATAATTTGTGACCAGAAAATATATTCATGATATTTATTTCGATATGAAAATAAATTTGTGAAGGGCATTAATGAATATGTGCTTAGCAAGTGTGATTTACTGCTTATGATTCTCCAACAGACCTGCATATGTGTAACAACAATATATTCTAAAATCAAAGGGAAGAGAAGCAAATAGTCTTTTTTAATTTATCAAAGACTTGGATTTGATAAAGGCATCTTAATCAGCCCAACTTCAAATTTATCCCTAGACTCCAGGCATATATCAAATGTATTGTTAGTAACCCACAACTGCGACAACTTAGAATTTTCCCGGAAAGGCATAAAGAGATATAACACTGATTCTAATATCGATTAACACATTCGGTAGTATGCATCTCTTCATATATTCATATAGAAACACACACATAAATGTATTTATATTGTGAATATATTGTGAAATGCTTGTTCGATGTACATCATCGGGCCTGCACAAAATAAAGTTATTTTCTGATTACTTGAATAAATGAGTCTTGTTCCAAAACTGAAACAGGTTTGCACCATTTCCTCCACATTTGTTTGTAAATAATTGAGGAAAATAAATGTATTTTTTGCTATCATTTTCATTTTCATTCAAGTTTTCCAATATTGAAAAATATGGAAATCCGTGTGTTTATGCAAATTCTGAATTTTTCAGTAATTTTTTTGTTAAATAAAACACTCATTTTCAACCTTATCTTAAAAGTATGCATAACTACAACCCATTTTCAAAAAAATTGGATGCCATCCAAATTCCCCAATCCCACTCATATAGTAAATAAAAATTTAATGCCACATCAAAAGTGACTATCTACAATAGCTAAATAGTCCAGATTAGTTATAGAAGTATGCTTTGGAGATAGCCATGTATGAGCATTCACAACGTTTTAGCCAAAGCTATGCATAGTAATGTAGGCGAGTCAAAACTTGGATTGTTTTGGACCCACCCAAACGTTTTGGATCCATCTTGATTGGGTGGGTTTAAAAGTTACAAACAAGCTAAAAGTGTATTTTAAATTTTTATTTTTAAACCCGTCAAATTCAAATTCCATTTAATTTTTTTATTTTAATGTTAATTTATATGTATTTATATAATATTATTTTTTAATATTTTTAAAATTATAAAATAAATGTAAGTAGTTTAACCTGGATCTGGCGGGTTCGGAACAGGTCGAGGTTTTAAAAAAATTTGGTTGATTGATCTCGAATTTTAGTAAATTCATCGCATTTTCATTCATATCCAAAGCGATACTTTGTTTTTTTAAATTTTTAATTTTTTGTTTCAAATTAGCCTAATTGAAAAAGAGAAGACATATCAACAAATCTTAGTTTAGTCCAACAATTATTTTTCATCTGATTAATTTGTTTATTTACAAAGATGAATTGGTCAATAAAACTTCACTGTCAGCACTACTCAGTAAATCCCACCTTGTAACATGATAAGCTTATTACAATTTTCAAGCAAGATAATATATATAACATATATTAATTTTCAATTCAGATTCTCTGTTGAAATTGATACTTCATTTCTTATTATAATATTATTAATATACGTCAAATGTATAATATAATATTATTAATATTCATTTGACATATATTAATAATATTACAATAGAAAAATTCGTATTGATTAATTGGCGGCTAAGTCCAATTAATAGTATTTCTGATTAATATTTCAGCAAGCCCAGTTGCAAAAGCAAACTTGCGTAGGCAAGAGAGGAGCGATAGACCGGCACCAAGCCTTGGCCTCGGGTCCATGACGCTGCTGACACGCGGTCCAACATGGTAACGATATCCGCCCACGGAAGGCCTTCAATGCAATCATCTTTCGCATCAACGGTGGGAAATTTCATCATCTCCACTGCAAAAGTTAAAAAGAAAATCAAGATGAAATATCTTAGATATGTTATTTCATGATCAAATTATGCATAGCCGTTAAATTAGAGGGGTACCTCATAACAGAAAAGTAGTGCAGCAGAGGAGGAAATGAATAAATACAGAAATCTTTGAGTTTGCCATAATTTTCTATTTTCAATGTTTGTTGGTTTTCCAGCTTTTTTATATGACTGAAGACTGCAAATTCTGCGGATCTATTCAACTCCATGAAGGGATTATTGAGATCTTTATAGAGATTACTATGTAAATTGTAATAATTTCTTTATGCTATCATCGTGAATTAGAGATTACATGTTTGTAAATTGTAATAATTTCTTTATTGAATTATTCACTTGTAATCTTCCTTTTAGATTATCTTTATTATCAATTTTGCATCACTTTTTTTTCTCATAATTATTAAAACGTATTTTGAATATACTTTTTTTTTTATTAAATAAGGATATTGACTGGTTCTCAACTCCCCTCTAAGTTGTTTAAATTCATGATCAATTAGATTGTAGGTATAACAAATTTACCTACAAGTTACGTTGTCTTATACTCCTATAAATATACTACGTTTACTAAATTTTGATACCATCAATACAAAAATTTTAGTGAACTTTCATATATTACTCCCGAACAAACCATCCATATATATATAGACATCTATGAAGGTTGCTATGTAGTAAAAACTGAAAAGTGTATCATATCTGTTATCTGTTATTTTAATATACAGTTTATTGGTAGACTAAGAAGAATATTCGTAAATTTCATTGATCAAGCGTACAGTATTTGATGTCTTGCATGTTTGCAACCTGTGCCACCAGTCCGCCGTCGCTACCATCGTCCCATACCGAGAAAAGTTGAACTTGCTATTGCTGAAGAAGCCGAATAAGTCATCCCCGCTGCACTCACACGATATTTGGATATTTGGAAGAGATAAGTGGGAGACGAAATTTTGTTGACAATCATTATTAGTCAATTATTTTTTCGTGGATTAGGATCTATCTTTATTTATTTATTCTTTTAATAATCGAAATATATCCGAAACGGAAATATATAAATGCCATGGATTTGCATTAATTAGAACTTTTGCCTTTCTCTATCTCTGTCATTTCATATTTTTTCTGTCGCTTTTGTAAATGATGGATAATTGACGATCATCCTGCACATCTTGCTTTTATTGCTATAACCGAGTTATTCCACCTATAGTTTGTAAGTGTGTAAACGAGTCGAGTCGAGTCGAACGTGTTATTTTTTAAATTTATTTAATTTTTTTAATTAAATTTAAAAAATTATGTTTAAGTTTGATTCGATAGTTTATCGAATCGAATTTGATATAATTTTAATCGAATTGAAGTTTAAATCTTATCTAACGAAAAAATATGTTCAAATTTGATTTGTTAAATTAACAAATCGAGTTCAAATAAACTTTTAACGATTGATGTCGAATCGAGTATCGAGTAACTTAATTTATTTTTCAACCTAACTGCTTGAAGTAAAATAGATAGTGAATTTATTTGTCTTTTGTTGAATTTTTTTCATGGCTCAATAGATAATTTGGTAAGGTAATGATTTTTTTTCGATGTTTTAGTTAACCATGTTAACTATTTATTAAATTGGATCGGGTTTTGCTGGGTTTTTTTTTTTTTTTTCTGCATTACCGCAACATTTTCTTTTTATAATGCCTAAAATAACTTATTTTGACTTTTTTACCTACAATATAGGGTGGATGTGGAAAGAAGATTTGAAATTTGAAGATTTTTTTTTTCCGTTTTAAATCAGCTTAAGTAATTAAAAAGAGAAGTCACATTGGTAACTTCCTAATTTAGTCTAGTAATTATTTTCATATGATTTTTTCATTTACAAAGATGAATTGAGAAAAACAAAAAATTAATTGGCTCAGCACTCAACAACAAAGTTTTGTAACATAACAATAATACTCAAAATATCAGACGTTGTAACATGATAAGCTTATTACAATTGTCTAAGCAAGATGAGATTTTATTTATTTATTTATATATTTTTCCAAATGGGGGCTAAGTCTAATTAATATTATTTCTCTTTTGAGAAATTTTAGCAAGGCCAGGAGCACATGCAAACTTGCGCAGGCAAACCAGGAAGGACATAACGGCACCAAGCCTTGGCGTCGTATCCATGACGCTGCTGACACGCGATCCAACATGATTGGTCAGCTTCGGACCTCACGCAAGTGACATCCACCCACGGAAGCCCTTCCATACAATCATCTTTTGCATCAACGGTGGCAAACTTCATCATCTCCACTGATAATCACAGACGAAGTCAAAAAATAAAAATTAGGGAAGTAAAAATATTTTTTTTAAATAAAAAATAAAAAGTATTCTTAATTTTGTAGGAGAGTAAAATTTTAAAATATAATAATAATATATATAATTATTAATAACCTAATTTTTTTATGGAGTTCAGAGGGCGGTCGTTGCTGCCCGACCCTCTTGGCTCCGTCTCTACATATAATTAATCGAACTAAAGCATACATATATAGGTAAAAATAAATATTCAGATATGTGTTGTCATGGTCGAATGATGGAAAGCTATAAGATTAAAAGGGTACCTGATAACAATAGAATTGTGCAGCCGAGGATGCAATGAATAGCTACAGAAAACTTTGAGTTTGCCATTTTTCTTTGATGTTTGTTGTTAGTAAGAATTTGTGCAGTCCTGTGCATATTTCCAACCTTTATAGGATTGAAGATTTGGGATTTTGTGAGTCTGCTCAAATCTCTGAAGGGATTATTGATATCTCTAGTAGAGATTATTGTGTAAATTGTGATAATTTCTTTATGGCATTAATGATGGGTCAAAAGGATAAAAAAAATAACTACCATCACTATTCTACTCCAAGATATTTTCTTATCAAACATCATTTATTATATATTGGGTTAATTACACTTTTTTTTTTATAGGGGTTAGTTATACTTCCTGTTTTATGTGAAGTATTTAAAATTATCCATTAATTCCAACCCTTCTCATGCTCTTAGGGTTTTGAACAAAAGTATGATGTGGGCAAAAAATTTTTTTGATGAACTTCGTACATTGCTGATGATTTAATCATTTATATATACATATTTATAGATATATAACATGTTAAGATATCATGAGTTCGAATTACTTAAAAAAGAATTGGGAGCTATTATCCTCTTTTAAGAAGAAATATATATATATATATATATATATATATGTACGTGCATGTATAGATCGGGTAAAATTGTCGTGTCATATTTTTGATACCCTTTTAATTTTGGACGGCATAGTTATCTTTCATTGACTGATAAAAATATTCATCAAGTTCCATTGATCAAGCATAAATTATTTGTCCATGCAAAGAATTAACACATTAAAGAACTAAGATTTTATCAGAAGAACTTGAAAGCCATAATTCCTACAGACATTAGTACAAGATAAGGCAATGAAATGGTGGATGGATTTGAGGCTGATTTGGGGTTGACCACCGGTCTGATTCCCGGATTTGAACTTGGACCCAATGAAAATTCAGGAGGAGATGCCGGTGCAATGTCCAATCTTTCAGCAGGTACTGGTGCAGCCACAGCCACGCCTGCCCCTTCAGAAGATGAAAAGAAGAAAAAAAAAAAAAACACACACACACACACACACACATGAATTAATTGTACGAAAATACTAAATTAAAAGATAAAAAGATTTTTTTACTACATAATAATTTAGTGGTCTCATTGATAGGCTGGTACCTTTTGGACTATGACCATGGGGAGCAGAAGCAGCAGGACCTAGAGTTGGCCTGAACACAGCAGGACCTGCCAATTACCCATCTTTTAAGTATTCGCGTCAAATTATAATTTTGAACTAAATGTTTCATTTAATAAGATTATTAACATAGCATATTATAATAAATCAATATGTAAAAACACTTAGGAAATAAGAAATTGGACCAATGAAGAGTTATGATACTATCTCTACGTGAAAATTCTATTGGCTGATCATGACACCACATATGCACGTTCACAAGGAGACTAGGAACCAACTCTTAATTACGTTGCCAAAACACTAAAAAACTTGTGGGAATATAAAGCGAATCATCTTAAAACTCTACACCCCAAATGAATAGATAATGGCACTTTCATTATATGAAATCTCATAAAACCATGATAAAACCCATATAATGATAAGGCCATAAATCTTAAAACAAATAACATATTAAAGAGTCACATTATGTTGAAATAAAATGTTGGAAGTAATTCACATGACGAAATTTTAAAACTTATACATATACCTGGAGCTGGTAAGGGATCGCCAGAGGCTGCAAAGTACAAGAAAATGATCATTAATTAGTAAAGGAATTTACCTTCCATGAAGAACAATAAGCACATAGTAAAAGATTATGAGAGCAGAATGAGGCAAAAAATTACATGTTTGTTCCTGAGAAGTTTACCTTTGCACTGTATTGGCACAGAACTTTTGCATACTCGGGGGAGTGAAATTGCCAGGTTTCTGTTGATAAACGGTATTGAGACAGGAACATTTCCAGTTACTATGAGACAGGTGCAGTCCATGCTATCAGTCATGAGAGATTTCAATGAATTGCAGCAGTCTTGAGTTGGTGAAGAACCGGTGCCACTGCTTCCGGTGACATAGTTTAAGCAAGGTGTAAAGGTGTTTATCATTGAACTGGTACATGGTGTGCTAATCTGTGCATTTGTCCTAAAAACTGAAGATATAAACAACAGAATTACAGGTATTGCATTCAGACATGAAAAGGCCATCACATGTTACTTGAACGCTTTGTGGAAAATTTAGGAATATTGACCTAGAAGTTAATGCTTTGAGATATGAGTAGATGCCTTATAAATTCAATCAGTTTATTGAGTTTGGAGGGAAGAAAAGGTAGTTTTGAAGTGGGTCTTTGGAGCTCAACCACTTTAACTAACATTTAAATTGAAGTCTAAATCGTTAGTCGTCTGCCGTTTTGACTTGAGAGGAAGAAAATCGATGTTGGAGTTTGGCCAACAAAACAGACCTGTTTTTTTTATGACTCATGCTCTACCTTTCAACCCAGAAAATGTCTTATTTAATCCCCAACTGCTTCCTCCCTCCTCATTCGACTTCAAATTTCTCAGTTGAAGCAGAAGTTTCCCATTTTCAGAAGGGAAAGTCTCATCCTAACCAACTCATACAAAATTTCTTAAGCCTCAAAAAAGTTTATATGGCTGTCAAAGTGAGTGATATAAGTCTAATCTCGCTCGTCATACTCATGCTTTGGAATGGAGCCACAGCTCAATCAGGCTGCACAATGGCACTAGTGAGCTTGTCCCCGTGTCTCAACTATGTCGGTGGAAATTCATCCTCTCCATCATCATCCTGCTGCTCCCAGCTTTCAAGTGTCGTTCAGTCACAGCCACAATGTCTTTGCGCTCTGCTGAAAGGTGGCGTATCCTTTCTTGGCATCGCTATAAATCAAACTCTAGCACTTGCTTTGCCAGGAGCTTGCAACGTGCAAACGCCTCCAGTGAGCCAGTGTAATGGTAAGATAATAAGCATTTTATGTTTATTCTTCTAAATCCATACAAATGCAGTTTGTTTAACTTGCATTTTGTTAACGTCAATCTGATTGGAAAAACAGCTGTTAATGGACCAGCAACTTCTGCACCTACCCCGGCTAATTCTCCTTCTGATTCTCCTGCTGATGAAACGCCTGAAGTTCCAACCACACCATCAGAGCCAGATATTCCATCAGGTACTTACTCTAAGATTCAACTGAATGAAAATTTTGGCCTACCAATGGATTATGATTTACTTAAGAATGCAGAGAGAAAAAGAACAAGTGAGAAATTAATAAAGCTTGTAATTTACACTGTTTTAGACAATACACTGAAATTCATAACCGTACTAAGAATAGGATATTTAAATAAATGCAGGGACAGGGTCTAAAACAGTTCCCAGAACAGATGGCGCCTCTGTTGGAGGAAGCAACACCGGAGCAACATTCAATTTTCTTAGTATCCTTCTCTTGCTAGCCTCATCATGGACTTTTTCTGGAACCGGGTTTTGAGAATTTGGAAGCCCCGATAGGATTTTCATACAGTTCAATCAGTTCTTTCTTTCTACTTGGAAGATATATAGAAATTGTACTATCAATGTGAACCATGTAATTCTTCATTTATCTTTCTGTCTTCAATGGAACAGTGTTAAGTCATTTGTTATGCATGTTGCTTCTTCATAGTAGCCAAGATCCTGGTTGTACCATCATACAAAGTCCAAGGAAAACAGATTTTGTCATTGTTTTAGCATCAGCAGAACTCCTTTCTCATGTTCTTCTTCACACAGCTTTAACACCCTCAAATCTTGTGGGAAACTAATTTAAAAATTCTCATTACTCGGTGGAAATCTCTGATTATAGTATTATGGTCGGTGTTAAGTTTCAGAAGCACTCAACTCTTCTGAAGAGCGTTGAGCATCAATTAGGCTTAAGGAATATCTGTGAACTATATGCAGTTGGCTGCTTCCAGTGGTGTTATATTGCTCTCATTCACACATGGCATCAAAATCTGGACATGTCCCTTGAATTGTCTAGAATTAATACTTCAAAAGTAAAAGAATTATAAACAAAAAAGAGGAAAAAACTCTACTTGAAGACAAATGATCTTAAAATAAACATATGAAATGAGAAGGGTAGGAGATTTAAAAAGTAGACATTGAAAATATTAACTGCGAGAAATTTGGAGGCAAAACCTGGTAGATTGAATGGTTTTTTGGGTTCAACCACCTTAACTAACTTTTAATTGGAAACAAATCTTTCATTACCACTACTATGAATTACAAGGACAGAAGTTTACATTCAATAGTCATGGTTACACTGCTTCTATGCACACATTTCATCATCCATGCCACTATGAGAGTTTTCCAGGATCTAGTCACTTTACTTTCATATGCTTGACAGATTATGCACTACATTATAATGACAAAGTGATAGGTTAAAGTCCAACATATATACATCAGTGGCTTATATTGATGAAAATTGAGAACATAGTATGCTAAAATTATACAGTTTTGCTTTAATGACAGATGATGGAATTTCCTGACATGATAAATTTCTGAACTACCAATCGTGGCAGTAATTTCAGTGGTATATCAGGGGCATTCAAACTGTCTAATCAGCACATGAAGTAAGAAAAGAAACATTATACACATAATGCAGGTATTCTATGTTAAATAACATTGGCCGTATGTATTCTACCTCACGATATCGAGCGGAGTGCTGCTCAGAACAACAGGGTCATCAACTTGTTTCCAGCTTGTTGGGAAATAACCCTAACTATGTGAGAACAATAAACTGTGTATCAAACCCTTATTTTTAATACAGTTGAAATGTTCAGCAATCTATAGATCTTACATATGCATTCCCTGGTAAGGTCTATTCATTGTTTAGTTACACTTAAAACCAACTAAGTAGTTTAAATAGTTGGCCAACCAAACAGACCTATTTGTTTCTGCTCGTCTTTTCCCTCCCGGAATCCTTATTTAACCCTATGTCCTGCTCTCCCTCCTCACTCAATTTCAAACTTCTGATCAATAGCAAACACTTCCCTGTTCTCATAAGTCACTTCTTCCATCATTGAGGAAATTCATACTCTTTCTTGTGTCTAAAATGGCTTACGAAGTGACTAAAATAAGTCTGTTTGTCATTCTTTTGGCCGTGTTTTGTGATGGAACCACAACTCAATCAGGCTGCACTACGACGCTCATGGGCTTGTCCCCTTGTCTCAACTACGTTACGGGAAATTCATCCACTCCATCACCATCCTGCTGCTCCCAACTTTCAAGCATAGTTCAGTCACAGCCGCAGTGTCTATGCTTACTGACGAATGGTGCTGCTTCCTCTTATGGCATCAACATAAATCAAACTTTAGCGCTTGCATTACCTGGTGTTTGCCATGTGCAAACGCCTCCAGTTAGCAGATGCAATGGTAAGATCTGCTGTCTTTGTTTTATTTCTTTATCTACTCAACCAGCACAAAATATTCTTTTATTTTGTTTAATTAAATACCATTAATCCGCATCGCAAACTCAGCTGCAAATGGACCAACGGCTTCACCAGCTACCCCACAAAGCCCTCCAGCTGATTCCTCCAAAGCACCAGAGACCAAGCCTATTCCATCAGGTATTAAACACTCTTAAGGACCAGAAATCTTATCACATAGGGCAAAAATGTCACACATAGGACCAACTAAACTTAAATCCACTTATTTTGTTGGCGTGTTTACGTGGATGCTCTTCTGAATGCAGGGTCAAAAACCGTCCCCTCAGAGAACGGTGCCCATATTGGTGGAAGCAACATTAAAGCACCATGCAATGTTTTTGTTTTCCTGCTCTTCCTTGCATCATATGCTCTGTCTGTCGCTGGATTTTGAGATTCAACCGCCTCAGCAAGGATACTATCCTCAGACTTTTGCCCATTTCAACTTGATGGAGAGCCATTGTCCCATTATCATCGATTGAATTATTTGTTGCTCTTTTTTTAATTTGTACGATTTGCTTTATAGGTCTCTTCTTAGACAAGAGCAGGGCCTCAGGAGCCTCTACTGTACCAGATTGTTTTAAGGATATTACATCCTTTCCCATCTTTTCACCTATTTTGTCATTTTCTCCTGTGCACACATTTGGCTGCCAAGAAATGTAGGTGTTTTCATAATGTAAAACTAGATCAATTATTCCACTCTATACTTAGCTTCACCAGGGTTATCAATTCTTTATGGAAAAAGATATCAACTGGGCATTTAAAAAACTAAAGATATTGTTTCAGCAGTAATCTGAGTTAAAGAAAAGATTTTGTCTACTCAAACTGGAAGCCGTGTAGTAGCAAATATTATATTCAATTAGTCATTAGTACGCTTACGTGGCTACGTTGCTAACCACAAAGTTAATCTCATTATGTGAATTTAGGATCGGATCATTCAGCAAATTACCGCACTGGTACTAATTTGATAGACAAAAAGAACACCTAAAAAAGATCTCTCACGATTTAGCAACCACTGTTTAGTATATGTTTATAAAATTCTATTGCTCAAATCTTTTTTCTGGCCTTGTCTTAGCTAGCAACACACACAAAATTTTGAAAGAGAACAGTTGGATAGTTCTTCCTATCCCCAAGAATTTCATTGAAAATAGCAAACATTGCAATTAGATTGAGTTTGCCTTCCTGTCAAGACAAATATAAGACCTTTCCCAGGTACAACTTACGAGGAAAGTTGGTGAAACTGTCCTCTTCTGGGGTAGCAACAACTGGCTAAACAACAAATAAACAAATGTAAGTTAGCTAACAAACTTATTTTTTTAGTGTTCTTGCTTGTTTATTTTGCTATCTGTGCTAAAGTTAAAGTTTGAATTCATTCTGATAAGCTTTATTACTAGTTACCGATGCCCAATATTCAACAAAGAAATCTTGCAAAGAGTATCAAACTACAGTAAATTGGTAATCATTTCAACCCGGGGCAGAAGGCAACTATCTCTATATTCTTGTCTTTCTTTTCCCAGTTTATGTTCTTGCTCATGTTACATCAATGCTTATAATTTAACAGAACATCGATCTTTAAAGATGAAATATTTCCCAGGTTTGCTGCAGTCCTAAAGCAAATTTTTCACTGAATTCTTTTTCCCTAGCCTTAAAAACTCAACCATTGGTCATGCAGTTGATACTTGTTGCATTGGGTGAGCAAATACAGCAATCTGATGCACATTAATCAACCAATCAGCTTATGTGGACGAAAATGATTGACGTTTAAATATTACAATTCTAATTTTGGATGAAGAAGAGATGGCTGTCAGCTAGCCAGTTGATTGGAAGGCGTACCTACCATGCAAGTATATCCAACTACAGAGAAATATATATATTGAACTGATGTAGACCGTATCGTATCTTACAATTATTACATACTACAAAAATAAAAACTTGTAATGTAATAGCATGTACGGTCACTTGTACATGATTTGTATACCTATGGAGTTCACCAGATCCATTTGAAGAAAGCTTATTTGCTTTCACAAATAGTAAATAGCCATAGGGCCAACCAATATGCCAAATCATGTTGTCTCATCTACTCTAGTTCTGATACAAATTGTCTGCATCATTCTCGTCAACATTCAAGAAGTACTTCAAACAAACTTTATGGCTATTAAAAAGTATGAAATGGGCTTGGTCCTAATCCTTGCACTTATGCTACGCAGAGGAGCCATGGCTCAATCAAGCTGTTCTAGCACACTCGCGGGCCTAGTCCTCATGTATAAGTTACGTTACAGGAAAATCATCAACACCATCATCATCATCATCATCATCATGTTGCACATCCCTTGCTAGCATTGTTCGATCACAGCCTCAATGCCTCTGTCCTCTGCTAAACAATGGTGCTGGTTCCTCTCTTGGTATTGCCATTAACCGAACTCTTGCATTGGCACTGCCCGCTGCTTGCAACCAGTTAGTCAGTGCAATGGTATGTTTTACTACACATTTCCACACCATTTATTCAAAGTTAGACGATGATGATAATGAGCTTAAGCGATTCTCAAATGTGCTTCTTATATAAACTTAAAAGTGTTTTTACACGTTCGGGAATCTCAATATCAGTAATCATAGAGCACATTCTCAATCAAGATTCAAAATTCACCTCTTGATCCATAATGCTGGAACAGGTTCAAAGACAGTTCCAAAAACCAGTGGGAGCACATCTGATGGAAGCACTGTGACATCGTCGATCTTCCTCACAGTTGTTACTCTATCCATTGCTGCTTGGATCGCCAACACTTTCCATTTTTAAACTTCCATTGTAGTTTCATGCTAGTTATATTGTTTTCTAACAGTTGTACTTGTTTTCATTCGACCAGCTATTATGGTATCTTTGTCCTAAATTTTTATAGAACTTCGGCTGAGAATCAGATGTACTACTAACAAAGAGTTCATTGAGATTGGTTCATATTCATAATTATTATGTTTCATGATAGTGAATTTCCACACTAATTTGGAAAGCATATTCTGCTTGTACATCTTTTAGTCCTTAAGAGCACAATTAAATGGTACTTGGGAGAGAGATAATTATTGTGAGACTAAAGAAAAATCGAGAGAATTAAAAATAATTAGAATAAAGGGATACTTAGAATTTTGATGGAGGTCAATGTGAAAAAAAGGAGGGACTAAACTTATTGTTGTAACATGTGTAGCCAAAGATAGAACTAAAATCGTAGTATTAAGAGTTAAATCAAAACGCAAAACATCTCCAATTAGAAGACAAAAATCTAAAAAATATAAAAAAAAAAATTTTTTTTTTTACATTCATATATTACTACGTGTCAATCTAACACGAGACATTCAAATTAAAATAAAAGGAGTATAAAATAAAATAATTGACTTTTAGCAACCAAACCTAATTCTACTGGGATACGTTACTAGTACTTTGATAACTTAGGCACTTGTACAAATCTATTGACTTTTGTAAATGTCTACAAATCCATAAACTTTCCTCCCAATTAGTAGGTAAGCTCTTTTTTAATTTTGCATAAGCACCACATTGCGCATATTTTATGCTTTTTTTTTTAAATACATAACACTTAGAAGGTGTTTAGAAGGTGTTTGGATGTACTTATAAATTTTTTTAAAATATTATATAAATTTTTTGAAGATTTATAAGATATTTGATAAGATTTTTTAAAAAATGAGCTTATAAACTTTCAAAATATGTTATTAAGATTTTATAAGTTCCTTTAAAAAAAGTAAAGAATCCTAATTTATATTTAAAATTTTAACAAACTCATTTAATTTCGATCATATTCGTTCAAAACAGTGATTACTAACATTTTATAAGTTTTATGATCTTATTTTATACTAACATTTCAAAAACTTATTTTAAAAATATGATCTAACATTTTATAAGTTATAAAATATTTTATAAAATGTGGGAGTTTAATTTTTTTAAAATAAATTATTGAGAAAAGCATAAACAATATGCAATGCGGTGCTTATGCAAAATTAAAAATAGTGTATTATGGTATAAAAAAGCATTAAATTAAGTGGTAGAAAGATAGCAGAAACCATGCTGTATTACAGGTGGAAACAGCTTGCAAAAGTACACAACAAAATGACACATAAAAGTCCCTTACTCCAATCCAAAATTTCCCTAATCAAATAGAAGAAAACGAAAAGGGAAGAGGGCCAAATGAAAAACAAGAGTGGAATTTCAAATTGACAAGAAACACGTGCACGGCACGTGACGTGTGGCAAACCAAAGAAACATTTGACACCCTACAGCAGAGAGCATGGAATATCCTAATGCCCAATTCTATTCCCAATTCTAAGGGTAAACTCTTTCACCTAATTTTCACACAATTCTGATAACAGACTTTTCGCACTTTGGAATTTCTTAATTCATCTCTGCAAGAAATGTGTGCTCTCACATTTGTATAACGTTTGTTATCTCCATACACTTCATTTTCTTGTGACAACTGCCCGGAAACTCAGACACAAAAGAAGAAGCTTTTTTTGTTTTTTCCGTGTTTTCATCTTTCCTGAAAATTTCGGCAAGTGGAGCTGGAATCTTGTTTTCGTGATCGGATTATTTGGTACTCAGGTATGTTTTGTTTTGCATGTAATTTTCTTCATTAATTTGGAATGTTGGGGTTCGCTTATATTTGATTTTTTTTCCTTGAATTTAGTGAAGTAACAGGTTTTTTTTTTTTCCTCTTTCATTTGATTTTGTGATGACCCCTGTCTGAAATTGGGAATTTTGCGGTACACTTGTGTGCGTATAGGTGCATGTTTTTGATGACTGTATATTAGGGTTCTTTTGTTGATGGATTTTTGGGTTCTTTCAATTATATTGGGTCTCACACTACCTTTGATGTTCGATGTGAATTTGTTTGATTTAAAATGCACGTGGATTTCACTCGAAGTGTGTTAAGTTGATTTTTAATTGGAAACAAAATTATATGTGCATTATTTCTATGCCTTCTTGAATTGTGTGCTTCATTTCATAGTAGTTATTCAGGCCTCTTTTTTTTTTCCCCCGTTGACCCAAATTATATTTTGATGTATGAGAACCAAAGAAGTTACCATGGGTTGCACGAGAATGCAATCTAGATGTGATAATACAGTGTTGATTAATTTGGAAGGTTGGTACCCAGTGAAGTAGAATGTGAAAGTTTTGCTTTTGCATGCTGTAGCTGGTATACAACTGTTGTCTCTGACTACAGTTAGGATGCATTCTCATATGCTTAAGTTCAGTACTGTAGACCCTTGACCTTGTTCCCCCTTTTTATTTATGATTGCAATGCCTGCTCACAAGGCTTGAGTGCTGAAAATGTTTTGGCATTTCACTCTCTGTTCTTCTTTATTTGGTGCTGGTAGCGGGGGTGGTTCCTTGCTTGTTCTCTAGCTGATGCTGCATATATTGTTTATAATTTGGATTTCTTTTTGCTTTTCTTTCTTTTGATTTCCTGTAACTATTACTCTTTTTCTATCGTATGATGCCATGTTCCTTTAACCTGTCTAACACTAAGATGAAAATGACTATATATGAGGTACTAAAGTTCTGTGCTCAATTTTAACGTTTATGTTTGAAGTTCGATGATCTATGAAGTCAATTATCCCTTTCTCTCCTTTTTTTTAATGTTTCAGATACGAAAATGATTTTTGAATTAAAATAAATAAGTGAGTATCCACATGTTAAAATTAAACTCGATGGTTTCTTCTTGAATAGTTTTGGTCTTTTTCGGTAATAAGGCAGGTAAAGGTCCAGCTATCAAGACTTGAGAACGATTGAGTTTCAGAGTATCTCTTCTAGTTGCATGCTGTAGGATCTCTATAAAAAGAGTAATAAACAATTCTTTATGAGAAAGATTAGGAGGCTTATTTAAATTAAACGAGATAAGATACAAAACATCACTATATAACAAAGGCATGGAGACTGATATATCCATAGAGATAATAACCATATTGAGACATTCTGCTGATATAAATTAGCCTCTATGCTTTGTAATTTCATAAGAGTGACTACATAATTGTTGTGCATTCACTCATGTGCTGAGAATATTTAATGGCTATGGTCATATTGATATATTTCCAAGTGAATGACCATTCATTTCCTATTTTCATTCACTTCCTATTTCTTGTTTTCTTATTTTTATTGCACGAATGTTTTGGGATAATTCAAAGGCTGAGTTGTCCTTGACTTCTTGACTAGCTCTGAATCTCGTTTCACTTGGAAGCATATTTGTTCTCCTTGATCATATAATAATGCTTAAGCAGATGATGACATAGTTATTGAAATTGAGTGTAGCACACGGCTGAGCTAAAAATTGCAGCAAGGTTACATGATTGTCTAGAGCTTTGCTTTGATAAAGTGCAGCAGAAGTACAAATTAAGATAGTTGCTAAACTATGTACAGAATTTTAATCTGAAATTGTGTTGATCATTTTTTAAGTATTATCTCAAATTATTGGTGTGAATTTACTGATATTTGTTGAAATTCATTGATAGTTGTTCTGCTACAAGCTGAATAAGTTCTGCAGCTATGGAGATCTTTTATTAGATAATAATCTGTGTTAAATTTGAGATCAATGGCCAAGGGGCCTTGGGGCTGTATCAATGCGGAAATGAGTTCATTTTCACATTATGCTTTATATTGAAAGGTAAAACAGCTAACATGCTGCTGCTTATGATCCGAGGATGTTGTAATTGGGATGTTGTTCATTCTATGTTCATGGAGAGAGAGAGAGAGAGAAACACTCATTCTTAGTCTGTGATAGGCTTATTTAGATGGAACCTTTCTCTGTTTAAGAATTTTATCAACATGGTTAATATCTCTTAAAGATACGAGAATAAATTTATATAACAGGATAAACTAAATGCTTCCGAAAGAAAGTCAGATCACTTGCACACATTACTTGTAACTAAGCTGCAATTTATGTTAATGCATACAAAATTAACATGTTAAAGATATGCTTTTTATCTTCATAATGTATGTTTACTGCAATTCACTCTTTTGAAATTGACATTGGTGCTCTAATCATAGGGGAGCTGCTCCTAGGTGCTCTGTCAAACTGGCTTATATTTATGACAAACTGTATTCAAACTACAGCATATGATGTATGGCTAAAGTATGAGTTCCCTATTTACTGTTCCATTTTTCAATGCTGAAGGTGGACCGGTGCTGGTCATTTGGCAATTGCAATCAACTTGGTTAATGCGAAATTTTAGGGTGGGAAATTGCAAAAAAACAGTAGTTTGGTGGAGGGGAAAGTATTTTAATCCGGTTGTTCACAATGTATGTGATGCTTCCTCTCTTAATATGCTTATATTTAGTTAGTTCTGTTCCTCTTCATCCTCTGCTTGCCCCTATTATGTCCAGTGACCTTGTAAGAATAAGGTCCTTGTAATTGAGCTCATCGGCACTGCACTGTTGTTAATAGCAATGGGATAGAATCATGCTTATGTAATTCTTTTCCCACTTTTAGAACATGTGTTGTCTCGTATGGTTGGTTCAGAAGTTTATCCTCATGTATGTGATTTGTGTTGAACATTAACTGTTAATTGTCACATATAAATAGCCCGTAATGTTTCATTTACATCACCAGTGCTAAATATTAATTGTTAGTTGTACAGAGATAAAAAGCCCATAATGTTTTCATTAGCATCATCACTGAATTAGGTAGATTTGGCATTTTCTATAAAGGAGCAGCATTTAGTGATGTTTCAGGCAACTTTTTTTTCTAGTCTGGTTTCATTGTGAACAATTTAAGTCTATTTAAGGTTTCTATGGTGACCACATCTGAGTTTATGTAGAAACAACTTTTGGTAGTCCATCAACACCTTTGTACAGTTGTTGGAGCAATTGTTTGTATCATGCTAGAACCAATCATGCTCTTATTTGTTGAGATCCACAAATTTAAGCCTGTTTTGGTGACTTCTCTATTAGGATCATGTTTTTCTAATTTCTTTAATCTTGTACCATGGAATCATCAGGCTATGAAAGTGCTTAGGAGACTGAAAAACTCCTGTATGAGATATGTCAGTTATATTAACTCATTTATTTATTGTATGTTTCAGATACTGCATTTTGAAGGCAATTCCCACAACCAACGAATCAAAATTGTTCAGCAAACAAATAATTGAGATCCAGGATATTGCAATACTTATGTCCGGACTTATTGAAGGTCTTCCCGATGCTGTGGCCCTAAGGTGCCTTGCACGGGTTCCCTTTCATCTTCATCCCAAGTTAGAACTTGTCTCCCATTCCTGGCGAGAAGCCATTCATAGCACTGAACTCTTCAAAGCTCGTCAAGAGGTCAACGCAACTGAGGAATTCATATGCATGTGTGCATATGACCCTGACAATCTATGGCAGCTTTATGATCCTCTGCATGACCTTTGGATCACTCTCCCTGTTCTTCCTTCAAACATTCGGCACCTTGCGCACTTTGGTGTTGTCTCTGCTGCAGGAAAGCTATTTGTGCTGGGTGGTGGTAGTGATGCTGTGGATCCATTGACTGGTGACCAGGATGGATGTTTTGCTACTGATGAAGTTTGGTCATATGATCCAGTAATTAGGCAGTGGGCCTTGTGTGCATCCATGATTGTCCCTCGCGCCATGTTTGCTTGCTGTGTGTTGGATGGGAAGATAATTGTTGCCGGTGGTTTTACTAACTGCAGGAAATCAATATCTAAAGCTGAAATATACGATCCAGAAAAGGATATGTGGCTGACAATACCTGATCTCCATCACACACACAATTCTGCATGTACGGGAGTGGTTATTGAGGGTAAGGTTCATATCTTGCATAAGGGATTGTCAACCGTGCAAGTCTTAGAAAATATTAAGCAGGGTTGGACAGTTCATGACTACAGTTGGCTCCAGGGTCCCATGGCAGTTGTTAAGGGGAAGCTATATATAATGAGTCATGGCCAAATATACAAGCAGGAAAGGGATTCAAATAAGCTGATTGTTTCAGCATATGAGTTCCGTCGGAGGATTGGTTTTGCAATGATAGGCGTGGGAGATGACATTTATGTTATTGGAGGGGTTATCGGGCCTGACAGGCTGAACTGGGACATCAAGTCAACGTCTGACGTGGATGTTTTGACACTTGGAAACGAGAGATCTGTCTGGCGCCAGGTGGCTCCTATGACTCGGTGCCGGGGAACTGTTCTTGGATGTACACAGCTGAGAATTTAGGCCATTCAGATGTATAATGGAGTTACCTAGCCCAAGCTTGACCAGAAGAAGAAATGGTTTACCAGCCCTGGATTTGCCTGTAAACAAGATATAATGCTTCTTATTGTTGAGTGTTTGGACGTACTTTTTTTGGTTGTCCAATACTTGGGTAGAGGCGTTACATTACCTTCTTTTAGTTTAGATACATTGGCATCAGCTTTAAAAAACGTTCAATGGATATCTTTTATTTGATTTTCGTTTTGTTTTTGTAATTTCACCTTGTATGAGTTGCTTCTATGTTGAATTGTTATGCGTTTCTTGTCTGTATTCTCGTGGATGGCCCAATCTCATGCATAATGCCGAGGTATGCTAATTTGTCAGCAAGTACATGAATTTCAACTATGATTTGTTCCGTGTTACTCTGACTAGTTTCTCGTGGATTCGGTGCTACTCTTGCACTCTGCCAAAATTTAGAGATGGTGGTGTGTATATTGCATCCAAAATTCTTAATGCAGATTCTAATTTATAAAATTTGCAGTCCATATTTCATTTCTTGTTATTTATTTCAATTTTGTGTTATATTTTATATTTTATATTATATATGAGTAATGTCAAATGTATTATGCACTCGACTAACATTTGTAATGTTCAATACAAAATAAATCATCAATTTAGAATATTTTACAGTATGGTATTTTATATTTTATATCTCATATTCACACTATACAGATGATTAATGTCAACTGTATAATTTTAATATATTTTTTAAAATAAAATCTTAAATTAAAATTAAAAATTCTATCAAATTAAAATGAAAAATACGAAATCACTTACCGTTAGGCCGCGAAGACTAATATAAGATGTAGACGAATTGCCAGCCCAATTAACTCAATCTTGACCTAAAGACAACCCAATTAAATCTCCATGGGGCCCAATGTATTGAACTGGGCTTCGAGCCACCCCAAACTAAACTAAACCCTGAAGAAACCCTAGCACCGCACCCTGCAAACCAAAATCAAAGGAAATGGAGGACAATCACATGGAAGAAAGCGAGCAGAAGCTGGAAACGGAGGTAGCTCCAGCCCTAATTGCAATCCACCCGAACCAAAAATCTGTATCCGTCTCCATCGGGTCCGATCTCCGGGTTTTCAATCTCCAGTAAGAAATGAAACAATGTTCTTCTTTGTTTAATTAGTTAAAAGCTTGCATTTGAGACAGATAGCTCTGTGCTATATGCTAATTATGTAATTGTTCTGAAGAGATGGTTCTGGAGCTAAATTACTGGATGAAAATGGAGGGCATAAAGATTCAATTCGCGCCATTCGATATAGTAAAAGTGGGCAGCTTTTTGTATCAGCTGGAGATGATAAGCTTGTGAAAATTTGGGATACTAATTCTTGGCGTTGTATTTATTCTGTGTAAGCAGTTTTACTGAATTCTAAAGAACTTTGTTTTTAATAAATCGGAAAAACACTAGCGCGGGTTCACTGAATTTTCTGAAAGTTGTTTGTGGTGATGCTAACAGGGCTTCAGAGAAGAGAGTGACTTCTCTTGCAATAAGCAGTGATGGGATGTTTGTGTGTTTTGCGGATAAGTTTGGTGTCGTCTATGTTGTGGATACAGGAGATCATGACTACGAAAATCCAGCTCCGGTTAATAAGAAGGCTGTTCCAATTCTTTCCCACTATTGTAGCATAATTACTAGACTGGTATGGCATTTTGCATATGAGCTATGTGCACCTTTTATATTTTCTTGTTCTCATGCAAGGGTTTATCACTTAATGGTTTAAGGAGTTTCCAACTGTTTATAATAACGCCTTTGTTATTTATCACTTTTCTTGAGTATATATGTTATGTATCCATTGATTTGAGCCAATAAGGGCATCCCAATGTATCGGTATCTGACTCACACTTTATGGATTTTTTACCGTTATACATGTTGTTCAATACTTTTTATCACATGTTTACGCACATGAATAAGTTATTATCTTACATCCACCTAGAGTCGCTTATTTAACTTCGAGCCTTTTTATCATTGCATATGTGCTGTTTTACAAGGGAGTTTACTTACTCTTAGCATAATCATTATGCAGGAATTTTCACCAGATGGACAATACATTGTTACTGCTGATCGAGACTTCAAAATTCGTGTAACAAACTTTTGCTACTCATTACTGACTCAGTTGATCGTGGTGTATTTTTGGTTTTATGGGATTATTTGCTTACTGTTGCTAATGGCAGGTCACTGTGTTTCCCAAAGAGCCTTTAAATGGAGCTCATGAGATACAAAGTTTTTGCCTTGGTCATACTGAGTAAGTGCTTTTCATAGTCGCTTGTTCACTGAAATTGGGACAATTAGATTATGTTCATTGTAGATGATTTTGGTTTATGATAAATATTACAGAATCTTATCTAAGACACCCACCATGACCAACACACACATACAAAGACAATGAGAGAGATTTTAGTAAGTTGATTATTATGGGAACTCAAGGTTCACCACGAAAGAACAATATATGAGCCCATAACCTGATATGATTGCCTATCATAAAACTTGATGGTTAAATTGGTCCTGTAAACTAACTATCGCATGGATGGAAGAATCATTGCAAATTCATTATAATCACAGGCTGAATTCTCATTTTCAGTATTGGCGGAGATTGTTCAATGATCTTGCTGATCAAGTCTTCTTCTTTACGTTGATAAACGCATGTAATTTGGTTATTTTTGCTCTTAACTCACATTAGATACATGTGATGTGTAATTTATTGCTTTGATTGTTGTAGAATTATGTCTTCTAAATTTTAAATTATAAATGTGAAATTGGGTTTTAGGGTCAGAATTTAGTCACAATAACATGCTTACTATATTCTCATGAAGGATCCTTGTTGGAAATTTTTCTCCAACTTAGATTTTTCTGTCTTTGTTTTTCAGTTGGATAATGTTAATAATATATTGCTGTTAGCTACTGAATATGGACACTCACTCTCATGTATTCATCACCAGGTTCGTTTCCTGCCTTGCATTTATCAGTTGTCAGGATTATGCACAGGGGCTTTTAGTCTCTGGAAGTGGTGATTCAACAGTGAGTTATATTACTTCTGAAGTCAAATTTATATTGACAATTTACAAAATCGGTGAGCATTCTTTTGTCCTGGGCTAACCTAATTGCGGTGGCTTGAAGGTTCGATTGTGGGACTATGCCTCTGGTTCTCTGCTTGATACGTGTGATGTTGGAGCTAAGGTAGGTGGGTAACTAATTGTCTTGACTTGAGATTTATGAAGGCAGTGTATCACTCCATTACCATTTTCACCTTTGGGAGCTATTAATCGCATCATTTTGACCTAAAAATTTGCAAGGTTCAATATTAGCTGAATATATACTTGATTAATGTTTGGATGAATACTTAGATGGCCGTAATCCTGTTCTAATTTGAATGGCTACATCACATTTTCTATGAACATGAGCTTTATAGTAAATTTGGTTATTTGGGCCAAATTTCATTTGCCTTCACTTCTCTTTGTTCTGCAATTTTTTTATTTTTTTATTTTTTCTAGCCAATTGTTTTGAACCAGTGATTTTCGATTTCTTTTGGTTTGGAGGAGGGGGGTTGTAATATGAAGTCTTGAGTTCCAGCTCTTTCTTTCTTTATCTCTTGCCAAGAATAAATTTTAATCCTTGGCTTTGGTTTTAATTCTCTATGTTCCTAAGGCAGGACTTTTGCATTCTAATCAAAGACAAGAGGAGATCTTGCCTGCTGTAACCGATCTTTGTGCAACCTGTGATGGTTCACTAGTTGCTGTGGCTATTCAGAGGTATGGCATCACTTAACAGTATTTCTTCTGTCTCTAGAGGTTTATACTGGAACCCTTTTAATAATTAGCCAATATTAATCCTTCTATTATTGCTTAAGCTTGCCAGGGATAATGCTGTTAAGATGCAACCTTTCTGCCAGGACTCTCTCCATCACCAAAGTGAGTACACTGCATGGCAGCAAAACAATTTTGAATGCTATATGAGAGTGGCAAAGACAGCAATTGAATTGATCATTAATGGCATTGACGTGATGTAGATTGTTGTGTGTTTCTCACAAGAACTGTTGCAGGCCTTGTGGCTATTTATGACCTATAGAAAAAGCAAGTTGGATCAAAATGTCAACTGTTGTATCATTAACAGAAGCATTGCAAGACAATGATATCCCATAATTATCTAATAACTTTGCCACTTTTCTGTCTACTGCAGGTGGTTGCTGTTAAAGGGGAGACATTCATTCCAACAAGTGTTGGAGCTGCCTCTTCAGTCCCATTGTTATGGATGGTCATGGGTGCGTCCAGCTTACAGAGTAATGATTCTGCACTTTTGGCTCGTGTGAGGGTTGTTTCTGGCTTCGGGGGTAACAGTTCAGAATCTGTTGTGCGTGAGACATTGGTCTTAGAAGATACAGAGATACCTGGAGGAGAGCCTCTGCTCCAAGCACTGCAAGGAAAATTATCTATAGGAGAAGAAGCATTCTCAACAGCTGCTGAGGCAGTGAAAACAGCTATGCGCAATTTGTTAATCAAGAAGCAGTACTCAGCAGAGAGACGGGAGTTCAGAAAAAGAGGTAGAAATGATAAGAAGAATCAAACACCAGCTTAGTCGTAGCTCAATCTATACTTGTGTGAGACCGCCCGACTCAAAATATGGCTCTGGAATTCTCATAACATTTTTGTAATATATTAATATATTGCAAAAAATATATATATATAGAAGTCTTGTAGAATAATTATTTTCATTTAATGATTATTTAGCATGCCCAAAATTGTGGCCTAAGGTACATTAATGATTAATCTATGAATTTTAGCCAATTAGAGACATCAGGGAGATAGTTCTCCCTTGGCATGGTAACAAAATTGGCTTATCTGCAGTGTAATTTTATTTTCCTTCCCGTATTTGGATTTTTTTTTGTGGTTTTCCAAAATTTTGGGATTGGCCATCATTGCTTGTGCAGATTTACTTCACGGGCATCGTATACAAAGTTCGCAATTAGACATTTCATCACAAGACTCACAATTTCTGAGAAAAGACATTCTCATTTGTCTGTTTGTTCACTTATTTATGCAATCAGCTTAATAAATGAATAGATTAATCATTTTAGAGACGTAAAAATTTTCTTTTCTGGGTCAAATTGAGGCAGAATATGGGTAAAACCTTTTTCCTGTATCGACCTTGTCGTTCCCGCAGGTCATCTAGCTCCCCATTTGGTAAAATCTAGGACCTCAACGAGTTTACCTTTTACTGAAAAACTGAAAAATCCAGCTCAATAATTTCACAATCTTGAAAGTGTGCCCAACTGATCCAATACTCAGATCAGATTTAAATGACAAAATCCAAGAGAAGAGATAGGCCCTTTGAAGAGAATGGGCATAGATAATAACCAATAATGCAAACGGGCCAGCACCAGAAAAGACAATAGACAATTAAACAAACATGGGGTTGATTGAAGAAGAAAGGCTGTGCGTCATTCAACACGAAAAACAATGGAAAAAGATTGCTCCATCGGTGCCTGCCAAATACCCGATGATGAATAAGATCACGACATGTGTGAGTGAACGAAAAAAAGAAAAAAAGACAAGGGTTAACCCTAGCACCTACTTTTGTTTGAGAAATTGATGATTATTTAGTAGAAAGGGACATCCCCTGCTTTTGTATCAGATAAGCCATACCAATAGATAGACATTGAATTCAAGGACATGGGTGGGTGCCAATAGATAGACATTTTTATTTTTCATTTTAGATATTTTGGTGAAGAGTTTTTGTTATTGCATTATCATTTTGAGTTCTTATATTTATAAAAAAATACTTGTATTATTTGTGTCATGAACATCAATTATAGACCTTAAAAAAAATAACAGCATACAATTTTCTAAACAAATGAACATTAAATGTTATCCATGTTTGGGTATTATTAGGTAGCTATTTGGGATTGACAAAAAAAGTTAAGTGAGCATTTTTAACAAGTGTCAAGATTTAACAAAATTCTATTAAAATTATTTTGTGGTCACAGCAGGGGGCCGGCAGGGTAGCTATATTTCAATTATAAAAAGGCTCCTACTCTAATGTATCTAATACTTTAATCAATGCGATCTTATCTTGAATGATTACAAGATTTTGTAATATAAATTGGAAAATAAAATATTTGCTTTGACTTAGGCCTTTTTGAGTATTGAGATATCTTAGATTTTTCAAATATCAAAAGGGAAGAGATATTAGAAAACATATAACCATAAAAGGAAAGCTTCCACCTTAACAAATTGTAAAGCCACTGCACATCATTTGTGGATCCTAGTCTAAACGCACATGAACATGTAAACTCTTTTATCACATTTTCTTGTGCAGATTAAAATTTCATTCAAAAGTATATTTTCTAATACATATACATAACTTCCAAGTTAGCGATCGAGTGGTCAATTTAATCATATAGCGTGACCTATATATATGATATCCAAATCGACAAATATCAACACCTCTCAAATATTTGATGGGCTCATATCTACAATACAAACAAACCGTTAAATGTATTAGAGTATTCGATGATAACCCTCTAACAATTAAATTAAATCCAGAATACATAAATAACAAAATATAACAAAAAAGCATAAAAGCACAACGTATAAGTTTGTCTTACCAAACTAGACTTTTAGATTATTGGACTCTTCATATTATTAATGGGTTCATCATGTATTAATATATCAGCATTACTCTACCTATGAAAGCACAACTGCCATGGCGGCGACACCGGCGGAGGTCCCAGTAAAAGGGCCACCATTCTTGAATCATGACAATTTTTTCTGCATACATATTGATGGTTATGTGGGGTTTGTTCTTACCGCTTGTATTGATGAAGAAAATGTGAGGTTGGGTTGGGGCTTCAAGACTAGAGATGGTGGTTTGCCTGAGGTTTCAGGTAGGCATCACTTTCAAGTGTTGCATCACAAGAATTTTTTCATACTTGAACGTTTATCTACAAAAATAATTGATCCTCGTCTCTTATATAAATTCTTAGAAATTATGAATCTTTGACTTAGATAAAATAATAGGACAAAATGGTGTCCAAATAGTAATAGGGTTTAGCCCCATCTAGGCATTAACTTTTGATCACTCCACAATTTCATTGCACCATGTAATACTTAGTTGGGACGTGCACGCATCAAACACAATCATCCAACATACATATTACACATGTGATGTAATAGAGCTTATGACACAACCTTTATGCTAATGTGGAAAGTTTCCATATTTTCTAATCTATACTATGTGTATTGTGTGTGTATGTGACGTGTGATTTATACATTCTATCTTATGCTTGAATTCTATTGATTGCTAATTTTTTAAGGTTCGATTATAAAATTATTTCTTGTAAATCTTTTAATTCCAAATCAATTTATCATCTAAATTTGAATAGTACAATTTACGAAACAATTAATAACTTTGAGAATCTCATAAAAATTACATAGAATGGTAGAGGATTCGGCATGCAGAATACAACAATCATTAGAAATTCGTAAATTAGAGATGTTGATTTATGTAAATTAGTTAAAGTGTATATAAATTAGCTCAACCCCAATCATAATAAAAAAGAAAAAAAGATTTTTACGTAGCCACTCCATTTTCTTTCCAATTCTCACTCTAATGATTTATACTAGTAAATGTCTTTAAAAGTTGTAGTATACTTCAAACACATTATACATTTGACTTCTTTTTTTTATCTTTACTTATCTTTTCTATATTCAACGCTCTTATCATATAATATGATATTTGTATGAAATTTCAAGAGGATAAATTGGGTTTTTTCCAAATTCAATCATTCAATGAAGGACTGTGAAATTGTGTAAAATTTCCATTGAATGATTAGCCAAAAGAAAAAAAAAAAAGAATGGAAGAAAGGACCCTTTCAAATTCTAAGCGTTAATATAAAAAAAAAACCCACTACTAGAAGACCATGAAAAGCATGGGGCAAAGTTGCTTTTTCAACTTACCTCAGGGCCCAAAAGGAAAATGGGCCAATAACTTAAGTGGGCCAGTAATCTGCACTATTTTAGACTTGTGGTACAGAATCCTAACGAGAGAGTTTTATTATTAAAAAAAAAAAAAAAAAAAAGATGAGGATTTTTTTTTATGTCAAATCAATTTATGATGGGGCACGCCTTGCCTAAAGTCTAATCTTGTCGTGCTTTTATTTTCTTTATTTTACTTGCTTTTATTTTACTGTTCTTTAAACTTATTTTTAAAATTAGCTTCCTACAAACAATGTCATAACATTAAACTTAAATTTTGTGATTTTAACCTTAGTTTTGATTCAAATCTTTTAAGTTTGGTGATATAAGTAACAATTCCTTTCAATTCCCAAAAAAGTTTTCTTGTAGTTAAAAAACTAAAAATATAAATATCACTGTTACATTTCCGTATATTATAAATGCATGAATAATTTAGTTTCATATTTTCTAATGATGTAGCTTCTATTTCTTACATAATACATTGTTTGCAATGTTAATGTTTGCTGCTTTGCTAAGTATTTATCTTAATATACGTACCTACATTACATTTTACAACAAAGTACAAATGCTAATTACCAATGTTTGATTAAAAGGAAATTGCAAAAGGAAATAAAAGGAATTTCTCGGGGTTTGTCATCAAGGAACTAAAAGTATAATCACTTAACTTCTACAATTAATTTCTTTAGCAATTTTACTCCATAAGTGGAGATCCTAATATGTTATTTTATCTATTTTAAAATTATAATTTTTACTCAATTTTTTAAAATAAAAATTTATGTGTTATAATTATTGTCTCACTTAAGATAACGATACAATACTACTGACTTTTATAAATAATTTTGTAAATATATTCAAAAAAATTATTTTCTTTAAATTTTATCAAAAACTCAAAATTCGGTTAAATTAAATACATAATATCGAGTAGTATTTGAATTTGGATTTCAATATTATCTTTGTATTTATTGGGTGTTCACTTGACTTTATTACTTTCTTATCAAACTTTATACTTTTTATTATGTGGCAGACCCATCTTTTCATGATTGAGTTAACTTTTATCATGGTGTTCTACATATATATTCCCATTAACTTTCTAATTATGATGTTCTCTATCTTTTTGTCTCTCTCTCCTTTTTTTTTTTTTCCCTTTTTATCCGCAAAAGGTTATTTCCTCTTATTCGAAGTGTGTTAGTGTGTAAATTGATCATATTTTCCTAAGTTCCACTTCTTCATACTTGTATCCCAACCTAATTCATATAATGGATCAAATCTAACTCAAAATGTCTTTGTGAATTATATTTTTAAGTCTTTTCAAAAAAGAACATTTGTTGGCATGAGAATATTTATATATGCAGTGAGAAATTATAAAACAATCCTCAACATTAATCATAGAGTGAATTTTGACATTATACTTACCTCATTAACCAGAGAAATATGACTTCAATTTAACTTAAGGTTTGAAGGATATTAGTTGAGAACAATTTTGATTAATCTTACGTGTGTTTATTTTGTATTTCTTTTGAACATAAATCCTAGTACTTTTCAATTCTTAAGAGTTAGAATTCGACCTTAAAGAGGCTGGATTTACTATATGTGATTTTGAGCAATTCATATAATTTAAGGTAGACTTGATTATCATTTTTGCATGTGATTTTGGATGTATGTATTGCCGAAAATAAAAATAAAAAATAACAAATAACAAAGCTTAAAAAAATGACAGAAAAAGAAAAAAAGAAATAAAAAAAAGAAGGCCAACAGGGAGGTAACCATCCGTATATCGCTACGCGTGGGGAGCAACAGTAGTTTGTAATTTGTACGAGCAGGGCATTGAGACAAGCAACCTGCGTACGACGAGACGAAAACAAACAAAATAAGTAATTACTCGGTCAGATCATTTTTAACCTTCGAGTGCGTGCATTTAACCGCCCCGATGACCCCATTTCCTTTCTTTCTCTTGCGTGTCTGTGTGTGTGTGTGTGAGAGAGAGAGAGAGAGATTGCATCATTATGTATGATAGTGGGGCACTGAAAGAATAACGACAAAAGAGAAACCAAGACGGAAAAAGCTCACACAAGGGGACTGGATGAAGAAATAATCAATTGATGGATTAAACAATGGTAAAAAAAATGTAAATCTTGATTATGGGGGAGAATATTCATCTGTGCCCAACATCATAAAAAAGTTGCAAAATTATAAACGCAGTTCTTAGTTCTACATTGGGATTGCCTGCATTTTGAATACGACTTTCAATTTTTATTTAAATCATTATTGCTTGTTAAGTTACATAAATCATTATTGCAAGAAAAATGAATGCTAAAGTCCAAAATGAAAGAGAAAATAATTATCAAGTGAGAAATCAGGAGGGGCCCTTATCTTGCTGGCATTTCCTTTTCTTGTTTTTATTTTCTTCCTATCCTTTTCTCAAAACAATCAGTACTGCTTCCTTCCTCTTTAAAAAGCACCAAAACTAGCCATTTTTCCTCCCTTTCTCTTCCCTCATCTCTCTTTCTTTGCAAATCTTGTTTATATTTGCTTATTGAATCTTCTTGATCATCAATGCAGAGCTGGGCTACAAGCTTGATATTGATTATTTGCCTAGATTATAGCTTATGATGGAAATTTGCTTTTACTTTTGTTGAGAAGAGAAAGAAACTGTGAAAGGATTAGAAAAAGAAAAGATTGGGCCTTTTCTATTTACCTGTCAGTGTTCTAAAATGGAGGCTAATGAGATTTAGCAGGGTTTTCTATGCTGCACAGATTTAATTAACTTTACTACTTTTTATTGTTTTATGGTTTATGATAATTTTTGGGCTTTAGCCAACTTTTATTTATTCTTTTGAGGTTCAGAAAAGCGGGAGTCTTTTTTCCTGTGACTTGCAGCAGCTACTCATGGGTTTAACATAACCACTAGTTCCAGGTTAACTCTTTCTCGCAAAACCTCTTTTTTCTTTTTTGTTTTTTCCTTATTTTGATTTTCCTGTATGATTCTTTGGGATTTATAGTTTCTTTCTTGTACCGACTGCAGTTCAATTTGCTAGAAAAGGTTTGCTTGAAAATTAACTGATACGAGGGTACTAATGCTGAGGAATAGATCTAGAGCAGTGACCAGCAAACAAGCTCTTATGGCTGATCACACTTCAATGCTTTCTCCCACCAAAAATCCATCCTCACCAATTTCATCTTTCTTGGGTTCTCCAAGATTTTTCAATGGGTTTTTGGCAAGAAACCTTTTTGATAAAGAAACTAGTGTTATGAGTCCAACCTCTATTCTTGACACCAAAAACTCGTCCAGTTTTGTGAACCCATTTGGCTATGACAGTAATTTGTCCAAACCTACACCATCTCCTGAAATCAACTCAACAAACAAACCAGAGACAGAAGCCATTGGACTAGCCCTGATTGACTCAATCATTGAGGAAAAAAGTGATGGGAATGATGGGAAATTCTCCAAGCCAATCAACAGAATGGTTTTATTTGGATCAAAGCTTAAGGTTCAGATTCCAGTCATCAATCCTACATCTTCACTTTCTCCTATGGAATCGCCAAAATCTCCGGCTGATTTTGGAATCAAGACTCGGAATTCTCAGTTCTTGAGCCCTTTTACTGGCACCCCAACAAAGGATTTCACCAGGCAGCTATCATTGAAAGAAATGGAGCTTTCTGAGGACTATACTTGTGTGATCACTCATGGTCCTAATCCAAAAACCACTCATATATTTGATGACTGCATTGTGGAGAGCTGCTGTGGGGATGATACAGAGAGTTCTGAGCACAAGAAAACGGATTGTGGTTTTGAAACCAATGTTTCAACCTCTCCATCAGCAAATTTCCTGAGTTTTTGTCACACTTGCAAAGACATTCTAGGACAAGGCAAAGACATTTACATATACAGGTTAGCTCAAAATTTTCCAGTTTTTATGCATATTTTTTTCAATTGTTGTTATGAATCAATATTGAGGCATGTTGAAGGATCATAATTCATAAGCCCAGAAATAATTAGATCTCTAAAGTGAATTCTTTAGCATGTTTGGACAGAATAAATAATTTTATTGGTACATTTTTTATGGTTCCATTGAATCATTACAAATCAATGATTGGTCTCACATAAATCTATATTGTAGTGGTTATATCTTACCTCACTGTTTACTTTGAAGTTTGTTTGATTGAACTGCAATAATAGAAGTACATTAGACTGGTCCAACTAAGTGATCTTATGATATTAATCGAGTGTAATTATTATTTGGAATAATTCAATTCCCTTTATATATTCTGCTTAATTCCTCCAATTTGCTTCAATACAGAGAAAAATATTTTCTTTTTCTTGGCGAGATAAATAATTTTAGATTTTGTTTTCAGGGGTGAGAAAGCCTTTTGCAGCCATGAATGCCGTTGCCAAGAAATGTTTTTTGAAGGAATGGAGAATCCAGAGTTGGATGATGCTTTTTAGAACTCTTTATATTATACTCATTCTCGGTGCCTCACTTTCTTGCTTCAGAGGAATTTAGCATCTTCGAAAGGGATTTTTCCTAAAGGGATCAAATTTCCCTGCCCCGAATATGATCAGTAGGGAATAAATTTTTTACATCAATGTGATATATTTCATCTTCTTTTCTGATTTTTTGGTTTCTTGAATTTTTTGCTGTTTCTCTTGAACCAATCCCTCTCCCTTGCACATATACAGATAATGAGAGGCTGAAATTATTATAAAATGAACCTATCAGATATTTGATTGAGTTATTACTATTGGTTGGCCCATCATTTTTGGCATTTCAACAGTCCATTGATGTATGATTGAAGAATTGCTCAATTGTTGTTTATTGATCATTTATGGAAACATCAAATAGTACAAGAAAGGGCAAATTGTGGTCGATGATGTGCTTGTTGTATTGCATCCCAACCGTCCATTATGATCGGGCAAACTTAAGGTGGTACAAGTCTTTTGCTTGTGTTGCTTTCATAATGGTAGTTCTTATCTGGTTGAGTATCAGCTCAAAGACTATATTAATCGTTTTCTATTATCGCCACGAAAGTTTCGATGACTCTTTCAAGCAAATAATCCAAAAGACTCGTCTTTTTCAGACGAGTATTTTACGACTCAAATTAGCTAAATGCAGTGGTTGGTAAATACGGGCTACCTGCCTAAGTTAGGCAACGTAAAGTTCATTACTTTGGAATTCTCAAAAAGTCCTCCATGGTTATCTTTACACATCAAGTTCCTGTCACGACCTCATTAGTCATTACTTTTACAGAAATTAGTTGTAAGAATTTTAAACCTTCAAATACTTTCAGAAATAAAATTACCAAAAGAATTAAATTGTTGCCATCATCAGGAGATTTGGTCTTTAGAGTTCAATTATTTTTCTGACTCGCTCTGTGTCCCCATTACCCTCCCCCTTTTCTCTCAAACGCGTTACGCCAATAAGGTCCAAAGCGTATGCCTTTTGAACTGTCTCATATACTGCATCCTCACACACACGAGTTTCACCTGTTCACGCTGATGACCAACAAACATCAATTGATTCTCCAACACCAGGTAATCGTAGAAAATCAAGGCATTTTTTGTGTCTCAATAAACAGCTTTTGAGGATTAATTAAAATTCAATCACCTTACTGAGTCAATGCGTTATAAACTAAATATATAAGTAAATTTGGCCAAGCTGTCAACTCATTACATCAAACGAACCCATATGAACTCAACGTCCACATTGTAGTTTATTAGTTTTATTGTCATAACAAGCAAATCTTTAGTTTTATTATCATAGCAAGCGATTCTTTGTTAGTTTTATTGTCATGACATGCGATTTGCAAGAACAACATTAGTTAACTGAGATTGCCACAAACTAAGAAGATCCAGTGCCATTACAGGAATGGACCCATAATCAACCAAATGCCCCAGCATCCAAAAAAATCAGGAACTAGGGGTATCCATCATTGTCCCTGAAATTGAGCATCGCACCCATACCACTCCTATTAATTAGCTGCAGACCAGCATTTCTATTTCAATTACAAATAATTCAAATTTAAGTTGGTAGTCTCATCAGCAATTTAATTCAGTCTTTCGACACTTGGTTAACAGACAATACTACAAGAACAGTTGGCACCATCAAATTAATGTAACTGAGAAATAGCAAGCAGCAAGCTAGTGCTGAATTCATAGCCTCTTTGAAAGAACACGAGTGAACTCTGATGATAAAAGAAAGCGAAAAACAAATTGCCAAAACAATTTCGAAGCAGCAGCCATAATAAAATAACTAGGAACTTTGCCCAGGAGTTGACAAACTACACAAGTTCAAAGGACAGCACATAACCAGATAGAGACAGCTCCCTACTTTAAAAAACATAAAACCCAAGACACGACGCATAAAGCTTCATGGCAGACTTACATACATCAGAACAGAATAGCCAAGAACTACAAAGATGAGGGATACAACTAGATACTAAAACAGCATTCTGAAGAATCTTTCTTCCATCCGCTAACTGTACAAGCACCCATAAAAACAAGAAAAGTATATATTAGTACCTGCCTGTATGAACTACTACTGAAAAAATAAATGCAGTGCATAATTTAGAAAAGATTTACCTGTGAACAGCTCGGTATGATCAACAATCTCCAAGTCAAATGGACTCTAGAACAAGAAGAAAAGGCCTATAACCCACTTCCAAAAAGAGAAGTAGGCAAGTTTAGAAGAGAGAGCTCAGAATGGATCAAGCCTAAGCACTAAAAGCAGAAAGATCTAACCCACATCAAACAAAGAGAATAGGCAAAGCTTGCAAGAACAAACTCAACATGGACCGAACCTAAGCACTAAGAGTAAAAAGATCATCTATCTCTACATCCCTTCCCATTTTCCTTTTTCAAAAACCAGAAAATTTGGCGAAGGGAAAACCAAAGATATAGAAGTCAGTAACTATTTCAAAAGAAAACAAAAAACAAGAACAAAGAAAGACAATATAGTAGGTATTTGCCTAAGGAAACAGGAAAGTTTATGGAGGCTAAGCTGAATATCAGGGCTGAGATACTACTGGGATAAGGAGAAAAAACAAAACACTATTGATACTAACCAAGTTAGAATTCTACAGTATGTACAAGTATAAAGAGAAAAACTAATTATAAGGGGAAAATGGTTAAGGAAAAATGAACAACCCTGTTGCGATAATATACATGGAAAACTGAATTGCTGCTACTTTCAACAGCATCTAATTTTCCCCAATCTGAATATATTTAATCGTAGTCAACTCTGCAATCATGTCAATTCTATCCATCACTATTCAACTACACCATGCCACTTGATCAATCCCTGCCTTCCATTCACAACTTTTTCCTAGGCAAAATCCATATCTGAGCAAAAATCTCAATTTCCAGAGATTCTAGAGATAATCAACCAACAAGATATCACAGCTTGCACCGCCATGCCACCTCAACTTCAGAATGCTAAGTGAACTCTTAATAACAAGTTATCCCAGGAACTTACCTTCTTTATTATATATACAGTCTACCACTACCCCACAAAAGTACATTAATTCCCTTATTTACTGGAGCTCTAATAGCCACCAGCACTCCTTCATTCATCAGCAATATCAAGATTAAGTATGCGACGAAGGGTCTTAGTCGCAGAATCAGAAGTGTCAAACATATCACTGGCAGAAGGGCTTCGCTCCCTCGTTGGGGAAGCAGGTGCAGATTTAGCAATGGGATGCAAATCAATTTCTGAGGCCACAGAAGGCAGGTCAAGGGAAACAGTTCTTTTAGGCCTCAGTGAAAACTTAGGGATGGGCAAAGAACTCGGGGAGGTGAATTTGAATAAGCAGGTCCAGCCCAACGCTCAGAAAAATGGAACTCCCCTTCCTTGTTTTCGAACTGGATCTTAATTGGTATTCCAATTGTACTACTTCTTGCAATTCTTTTTGAGAATTTTTGGTTTTCATTAAGAGATGGCGATGGGGTTTTGGGCGAAAGTGAAGCGGAAAAGGCCTTTGTAGTAACAGGGGTTGCAGTGGAGCAAGACTTGAATGGGGTCGGGAGTAAACCTTCCCCAGATTGAAATGTCCTGCAATTAATGCCCCGGAAACTTGCCGAATGTGGTGAGCCAAACGACCCAAATTTTGTCGGACTATAGCCGCGGTTTCTACCATAATACTGATGGTGATTCCTATGATGAGCAACAACAACTAGAGTCTCCATCCCAAGCAACTTACAGAAAAAACCCAACTCAGTCCTTTATGTACTCCTCTCCTATTAACTGACCTTAATTACAACTTATACAAACTAGAAAAAGATCTAACAAATTAACAACTTTTAAAACACTAAGAATCTTAAACAATCAGAAATTTTAGATCTCCTCCATAACCACCAAAACCTGAGCAAATCAACATCTACTACAGGAAACCCGACCCATACATCGAACATATATGTATATCTGTGCGTATGCACAACAACTTCACCGTCACTCTTCAGTTTCTTCAGATCTACACACATCACACAAATGAAAACGAAGCAATTATCAAAAGGAAATGAAAATCACAACAGCAAGGAAAACACACATACACAAATTAAAACAGCATAAATCAACCTGAAAATAGATTCAATCTAGAGAGCTAACCTGATTTTTGGAGTGAGGACAGAGGAAATGGTGCAGATCTTAGACTCTAATTCTTTTTCCTCTCTCTCTCTAAATGTATGTGTTTTTACAGACTGTACGTATAGGTAAGTCTGATTTTTTTCTAGTGAAAGAAGAGAAATGAGAAAGACAATGGAAGTTCAGCAGTGCAGTCTGTGGGAGCTTTTGTTTTGTAATTTTCTGTGAGAGCAGAAATCCACGGATCTGAAATGGACTCTCAGTTGTATTTAAATCTCGTCTATAGGAACGGCGTGCACCTGGCGATAGAGTGTGGAAGTGACCGGATTTACCAAATCGGCCCTGCGTTTGAGTGGGAATTACTTTTTACGTCACTCTCGTTCGAAACCGACATGCAAGTTGCAACTGCAAAATGAAATCGCAGTGACAATTTTGCCCTCCAACGTTGAAGAAATTATTTTAGACATTTTGTTTTATTTGTTAAAGAGAGATGATATGGAGAATAATTTTCTCAAGTTTGGTAGTCACAATAAAGTTGAGATTTTAGAAAAATAAGATTTAATTCTTTTTTTTTTTGCAGCGAAGAAATTTAAAATGTTAATTGTCATTAATGTACACCATCAACCTTAACTAAGATTATTATTGTGAAGTGGTTGTATATAATATGTACTTCTAATTTAACATGAATGATTCAATAATAAACTCATAAATTTTAATTAAAGTTAGCTCGCTATCAATCAAAATAGAATAAAAAAATCAACACTAATACAGTCTTCTTCTTATCTATAACTTTTTATTATACATGGTCAATTACTATTAAACAATATAAAGTTTTACTCCGTAGTCTTACACTTTTTCCTGTGTTTGACATCTCAATTTTAATTGCTTTAATCCCCAATATTTTTTTGTAGTTTGATAGACAAAAAAAAAAGTCCTCATCATTGGTGGTTTTTATTTTTATTTTTTAGTATAAAATAGATAAATAAAATATATAATAATTATCTTGATCAAGTATTGTAATACATGCAGAAAACTTGGCCCAATGCAGATGTGTGCATGATATAAATTTGTGCAGACATAACATCATTTATTAAAATTGGGACCCAAAAAATATAAACAATATCGTGGCTTACGTGAGCAAGGATTCAAAAAGATATTCATTCTTGCCCAAAATATTTTTTTTAATAAAATACTATTGAACTTAGGTCAAATTTGAAAAGTATCAAAAATATTTATTACGACTGAAACCATACGGCAAGAAACGAGTACTTCCATGTATAAGACTCGATGGTCCTTTGAAATAGTCCTCTTGAATCCAGAGGACTATTCATTTCAATACAAACACCTTTGATGAAAAATAAATTATTAATAGATATTTTAAAGCTATTTTACAAAATAAAATAAATAATGTCCAACGCATGCAGTTCTGGTGAGGCTATATTTCACTATGTCTGGAATTTTAAATGCCAGCCAAATTGTGGCCACAATCATCCTTAATCTACTCACATACATACATGTATGTGGGTGGATGTCAATAAAGGATAAATCTTACCTGTTAATTTCTATCTCATTGGATTCAGTCAGTAGTACATAGGTAAGTGGTGAATGGATGTGGTCTCCAAAACCCATATCTGATGACAAACTTCTGGAGCCTCGTAACAATTGTGGAATTTTCCAACATGAAAATCTCAACTACGTTTCGGTCTTTATTTTATTTTTAGACATTAATATCAGGGCACGACACTCATTGTATACAATGAAAGAACAGAAATGATCATATTACCACTTCTGAAAATTCATTATTAGATTGTATTGTTAATGGATATTTTATTTTACACATAAAAAAATAATTTTTAAATAGATCAAGATTCACATCATTTTACATAAATTAAAAGTCGATTTGATTAAAGTCGGGTCTTGACCTAAGAGTTTCGCTATGGATCCTCTAATCAAAGCAGACCCAAGATCTCTAAGAATAATAACACCTATGTATGATTCGTACAATTCATCCGACCCCTTACTACAGTATTCTTACATGGTAATATCAAAAATAATTTGTCATTGAAAATTTTTCTTATATCTTTACTGACTTAAATATCGAAAAATTTTGGTTGGAGCCACCCAATAAACTTAATGTGTGTGTGATTGTATGCTACCACCATTTCAAATTTTGAAAATTCAATCGAGATCTTACTAACCTCTATGAAAAAGTTACAATCCAATCCCAAATGACATATTATTTATATTTATCCTTTCTAATGCCTGCAGAACTATTGAACTTGAATCAAAGTTCATGTTTATTGAAAATTCTTTAATTTGTAAGTCACAAGTGAAAAAATGTGCACTCATGTTAATACCATACAAGTATTTAAGGCCTTGGTGCTTGGGAACTCTCTAAAACTTAAGGGCACAAATGTAGTTTATGTGGGTGGACTTGGTGCTTTGCTTGACGGTGTAAAAGTAATAACCTACCAAATAATAATTCATATTTAAGGCTCAATTATTCTCAACTTTTTACATTACACGCTGAAAGCAATGCCAAATAGCACTTTGTTCCCATATCGATTCTTTATTAAAGTTTTTAAACTTTTTTCGTGAAGCTTTTAAGACGAGGGCTACTATTAAACAACGCTTTAATGGCTAGAATGGTTGAGATTCTCTTATATTACGACTCTCGTTTCTAAAATTGTTCAAAAAATAAATAAAAAAAAAACGCCTAATATACAATCTTTTATCATTATTATCTTTTTCAATATTTAAACATTTAATTCTTATATATTGTAATTATTCTAAGAAATAAATAACAATCACTAATTACATAAATTCGTTGAGCTACAAAACCCAAATTAAAGTCTCAACCACAATATATATTATATTGGACGAATATTAACTAGCGTACGAACCAACGAGAATCTCTTCTGATTTTTTTAATTGAGTGAATAATAGATAGAAAATATATGAATAATTCAAAGAAAGGTGGGAAGAATTTTCTATTTTTAGGTAATGAATAAGATGACCAATTTAAGTTTTGATTTTTTTTCTTCATTTAAGTTAAATATTTGATTCTTTAATTTTTCACCCATCAAATTGTAACCAAATTTGTTGTATATGACACTTACAAGTGCGAGGAACTAGCAATTTAAAATTAAAATATTAGGTTATCTTTTTGCATCTTGCATTTTAGTAAAAAAATAATAATCAACTTCAAATTATATAATTTCGTGCATTTTTTCAAAATATTTTTCCTTTTACTTTAAACAAATATAATCATACCAACCATGGACTTTGAAATAAAATCAAACCGATCATTTCAAAGTTACAATTTCTTTAGTCAGAAAAAACAATTTACAAAGTGAAATAGGTCCCACGTAATTAATTGGGTGAAGGCATCATGATTTTTGGTCCAAATATTCAATTATTATAGGAAGCATATATATATATATATATATATATATTCTGGTCCAAGGAATCAGTAGACATATTGTTTGTCAACATACAGGACGCAATTATTCTTTTTTCAACTGAAAAGAAAGGTAGAATGGCTAAAATACTTCCAACTTTAAATAAAGGGATTGACGCTTTTGCTTTTCATAAAGAAAAAAGATGACTTGGGTGCTTCAATCATTTCAGCATTGGATATAATCTAATAATCAATATAAGAAAGATATATAGTCAGAAAATAAAAATTAGAGGGTGAGATTTATTTTTTTTTAAAAAAAATTAAAAATAAAAAAATGTATTTTTAAATTTTTATAGAGGGATAAAATTTTATAAATTAATAATTTCATATATAAAATTTATATTAATTTAAAAAAATATTGAATAGAATAGGGACGGCCAATCCCTAACCCTGAATACCGATATTGCATTTCTTTTCTTTCTTCCCCCCTTACCCAAATAGTGATTATCAATTGGAAGTTTTGGTAAGGAAACTCTTTTTCAGGAAAAATCTAAAGTGCTCCTCAAATAATTTATGGTATATCAATTAATTATTTACTTAATATGGAGCACCCACAATATCACATTGTATTTTATTTTAATTTAATATTGTATTTCATATTATGATAAATACATACTAAGTATATCTATAATGTTGAATAAGATATGAAATAAAGAATTAAAATAAAAAAAATTCAGAGTATCATAGAATAATGATATTCTAACTCTTTCTTTTTTTATAAGAATATTAAGTAAAAGTATAAAAGTGCTTTATTATGCTGCTTTTGTAACAGATTAAGTTGAAAACTTGCCCAATCTTAAAAAATAGTGGTCTTTTGAAAGTTGTAAAATATTTATTTCGTACTTTCTAAATTGTCTCGCCTAGTTGATTTTCTTTGTTTGTTTCTTTTTCTTCAATTTAATTGTTTTCACCATTTATTCAAGTGTTCTTTTTTCTCCCTATATTGGATATGAAGTTGTTCTTACATTAGCTACAAGTCCAAGAGTACTATTTTGCCTGTGTAAATTCCAAATTATATCCCCCTCGAATTGAAATCCGAATTGTATAATACGGTAAATAGAATTTAACTTGCGAGTCATCAGGCGTATTTTTTATCTACGTACATTGTTTTTTGACCAATAGATAAGGCTTCCATTTTTTCATTTTTTATTTTCTGAATGTAATAAAGGTTCGATTGATATGATTCTTTTATTTTATTTTAGCTCAATATATATTTAATTTTAGTGTAATTAAATTCATAGGCCCAAAATGATCAAATCATATTAAAAGCTCATTAGATCCATGTTCTAATTAAATAAGTATAAATATCTTATTATATTATAAATTACGCACTTTATTTATTATTTTTTATTGATAATTTAAAAAAAAAAAATTACTTACCCGCATCAGATTCCAATTAAATAACATTGAAGCTGATCTGGATCTAGCTAGCCAGCTATCTCATATCAGAGTTTCACGTACCAACAATTTTGTAATGAGAGTGACTTCTTGTGGGCCGTAAATGGGCCAGGCCATTAGCAGCCCAACAAACCAAAGCTCATCCAGTTTGAACTAGGCCCACTTCAACGGGGTTGGGTAGTTCGAAAACTTTAATGTATAAGAAGTCGTTGAAATTTCACCATGAGGTGGGCTTTCAGAGGATTGGGCCGCAAAATTACATTCGATTCAAATCCAGCTTATTCAACTCTGTCCACCGCCAAGTTCGCTGTACACTTCTAGACATTGTCCATTTTTTGACAGGTTCTAGCTAGGCTAGACTAGTATTTTACGAGGCTAATTTAACTGACTTTTCTTAATATATATTTCAAGTGGAAAAATCTGCAACTAAGAGTTTTTAGTAAGTTTGCTTTGAATGTTATTTTTCAAGTCAAATTGATCCAGTCCGTAGATGCTTCAAATTAGGAGTGTGTATGTGATAAAATCACTGCAATTCCTACTCCTTTGCCCTTTTATTTTATTTTATTTTATTTTATTTTATTTTAATAGACGAAATCCTCAATTTACACTCATCACTGTTACAAAGAAAATACCACAATAAGAAGTTTTCCTCGAGATGAAACTAACATAAAAATAATATTTAGCTATGGATGACTTTTTCATATGAATCCATACCGTAAGAAGGGCGTTCTTTGTCGCCCGGTAACAACGAGCAAGTTTCATTTTCATAAATTATTTTCACAATTCTTACTATTTAAAAATTCAAAAAATACTTTTATTTTATCAATTTTAAACAGAAATATCACTTATTTTAATTTTTAATATTTTTTATTAAAATTAGAAATTAAAATACACCAATTAAAATATTTTTTTAGACTTACTAATATTTTACATCTTTTCATAACGAAAACACTATAAAATAAATATTTTTTATTTTTATTTTTAAATTTGTATAATTTACATAAAAATATAACTAATTCAATTATATTTTTATTTTTATATAAAAAATTAATAAAAATATTTTTAAATTTAAAAATATAAAAATAAGATTGAAAATAAAATCAAAGCTCAATAAATTATAAATATATTTATCTATGATATAGTGAGGGTTAGGTTTGTGAGCTACATCCCTAGTAAAAGCCTACCACAATATAAATATCAATATTGTTATTTCATTTCCTAAAAATCTTAAGCCTATAGTGTTGGGGAATTTTAGTAAATCAAGAATAAAATAAAAATTTCATAATTGGTGGTTTAAAGCATGTAATTACATTTCTTTAAAGCGATATTTATCCCTACTATTAATTTATTGTGGATTTTATGGTAAATTAATTTTAGGATACGATAAATCATGTAATATCTTCAAACAACAATTTGAAAACCCCCCTTCAACAATTTCTCAAAAACAACATTAAGTTAATAGTGCATGAGAGAGTTAAGAATGAGTTAGTTTTCTTACGTGAACACGACTCTTAATCAAGAGTCACGTTTGTTAGGAAAACTAAACATTCAATCTCAAAAAGACATGTTATTAGATTATAATCACTCATTAAAAGACACATCTTTTATTTTAATTAATATTATTTTTAATATTATAATAAAAAACTCCAACATAATTGTTAAACTCAAACTGTGCTTTATCCAAGGTCTCATATCACACTTGATATTTATTAAATATAATTAATAATCAATTTTGTTAATATACGCAGTATTTCACTTCCAAGTCCAACAACACTAGGATCGTACTACACAATTTCGGCCCCTTTACCCCATATTGAAAATGACATTCAACCAGCCATCCTGGAATAAGTACAGAATTTTCAAGTTGATGCTCATAATTTAGCTAGAGATTCTTCAAGATAATTTGTACACGTATGATTGATAACAAAAATGGTAAATCATAGAGGACAAGATAAAGATTACGTATTATTCGGGATAATTAATCAGCAATTGTTATCGTTTAATGATGCTTGCTTAGTGCTTTCAATACTTGGCTTGGCCACTTTACTCTTGCATTCTTGTAAAACAATCACTATATATATTTTTTTTAAGCTACCAATTGTTCAATATTTTGTAGATTTATGCCACATTAGATTATCGAACAACAATGATTCTAATGCCACGTTACAAGCTATGAATTAAAATAGATTTGAAATTAAAGATTTTAAATTTTTAATAATAAATATATTGAACTTATTTGGATTATCTCATGATACAGTATATATTAAATACTTAAATTCCTATTTTGAATTATTTTTTAAGTTATTGTCGATAATTTCAAATCGATGGAGTCATTTGTAATCATTCGTCACAATTCTTCTCTCAAATTCAAATTCTCCCATTAAAATATAATTTAAAATAATTTTTTTTGAAAAAATACCAATCAATTAAGGCATGTCAACATGTAATTCCGTTCGAGTTCAAAAATAACACAGATGACAAATGCATGTCCAAATTTTTAGCATAAGAAATTCTTTTTAGGAAATGCAGTTTTATGTGTATAAAAAATCTACTTAAAGCTAAAGGTCGAGGACACTTTGATCAAGCGGTAAAGTTGGTATTCTAAAATTTAAAAAAAAATTATTTTAATTATACTAAAGTGTGATTATTTATCTACTTTTTTAGTAATTATTTGTTAATAGTTAATTATTATAAATTTAATATTTAATTAATTTTAAATGTAATGATATATTTAATCATTTCATTTAAAAAAATATCGTTTTATGCAAAAGCATAGTACAAAAAACCAAAATGGAGGCTATCTAAAAAAATGAACGTCTCTTAATTCATTAACATAATAACTTCAGCCTGCTACAAGAAAAATTCAATGCAATATATTCTTCAAACATGCTTTTTATATATTTTTTTCTCTCATTTAAATATGTGTGCAAACTATATGTAAGAGGAGATAGAAATAAATATTGTTGCAATATTCCAATATAAAACGTTTTTAAAAGGCATCGCATCTCCCTGTCAAAATCCATTGCAAGCCGAATTCAATGACAAGAATTAGCTACAATATTAGAATAAAAAATGTTACATAGTAACTCCAGAAATAATAAAACCGAAGCCCAACATGGGGTCATATAAAGACGAAGTATCCACTATTATTGGTCTCTTCCACAAACAGGGATGGGACAACCAATATTGATTTAGTTGTGAAAATATCAAATTATTCTGGTTATACCATTTAATAGTAGAAAATTTAAATCATTAAAAGATTTAATTATATTATTTAAATTTATTATCAATATTATTACTAATATAATATAAATTTGCACACAAAATCTTCTATCATAAATTATAATATATTCTTTATTATATTGTATAATTTTATTTATAAAATATACAAGTAATAATAATTAATATTATGTAATGTAATAAAATTTATAAAAAAATCATATCATTGGATTCATACACTGTTCACTATTAACTTTTCCTCCTTTTGCACAGACGCATTCTCTTCTACACACGTAGAGCAAAGCCAAAATCTATCGATACACTCCTTTTATATTTCTTTTTCTTCTCAACAATTCCATTTCTTGAAGCCTCCTCTCAGAAATCCAATCTTTGCCTCAAATTGTTATCCGGGCCCCCTTTCTAGTTCAAGATTTTCTTGGGTTTTTTTTTTCTTCACTCGAAAATCCAATCTGTGTTATCTGGCTACCTTTTAATTCAGACTTTTCTTGGTTCATTTTTCCTGAAAATCCAATCTTTACATCAAATTTTATCTGGGCTCCTTTTCTATTTTTATTTCAAACTTTTTTCTTTGTTTATTTATTCGTTTCTGAGGAAATAAGATACAGTATTTGCCTCAAATGAAGGTTCACCCAGTGCCCAGGAAACGCAACATCACACTGCGATACGACGTCGCATCGGTGCTAGCTCAGGCGAACAGCTGCCGGCAAAAGAAGCTGAGGCGGCTGCCCCACATCTTCGCGAAAGTTCTAGAGCTGCCCTTTCACTCAGACGCCGACGTTTCGATCGACGAAACCCCTCACTCCCTCAGATTCACCGCCGCCACCGATGGCATCAGCGGTGGTGTCAGGGCCGATGCTATCGAGATCTACCCTGGGGTTACTAAGATTGTTATAAGGGGAAACGGCGTCGTTGACTTGTCGGGAACTGATTTGGAGCTCGATTTGTGGCGTTTTCGGCTACCGGCTTCGACACGGCCGGAGCTCGCCTCCGCCGCTTACGACGACGGAGAGCTGGTGGTGACGGTGCCGAAAGGGGCAGCGGCTGAGGAGGAGGAGGAGGACGGCGGTGCTGAGGAGGATGGCGGTGGTGATATGGGAGCTGGGAGTAGGCTTGTTCTTGTACAGTAAACGAAAATTACTTTACCCTCCCTTTCTTTGTTTCACTTTCACTTTTAGGGTTCACGTTTATGTTTGACAACTCAATTTCGATGCATTTGTGGTTAATGAGTAGGGAACAAAAACAAAAAAACAAAAAAAAGGGAAATCTATCTTTACCTTGGTTATGATGATGCATCATTATTATTCCAATTTTAATCAGTTTAACGGAATTGCTATTAGTACAGTTAGATTTTCTCATAGTTTGAATCATGATTGTGAAAGAAAGGTTGAAAATACAATTAAATTTTTTACTTAAATTTCAGTTGAATTTTGCTTTTCTCTGGAATTGTTTTGAGTAGAATAAGAGGTACAATAAATTGTCAAAAGTTCACTCTGGCATGTTCTTGGTGTTCCTGTTTAGTGCTCTAAAACTTATGTGAAATGCGAATGCTGTTATTGGAGTAAGGAGTTTCGAGTTTTGGAGTAGATTGTTAATTGATTGTGGCAAAGCTGCATTATGGTTTCCAACTATATAGGGACAGCCATACCTTCCTTGAGTTTTATGCATATAGGGAATTTGGTCTTGCAGAAAATATAGATGATGATTTTTCTTACTAGGATACAAAAGGAGAGAAATTTTGTCTGCTAGTCCTCATTGGCCGTTCACTTCTGTAATGGCCCTTTTCTCGTTCTGGCCTTTTGCCTTAATAGTAATCTTATTTGTGAAATGTAACCAGAAATTTGTGGATTGGTTCCAGACATGTTTGTTTTGGTTGAGTTCACGCTCCTCTCCCCGAAAGATCGTGCGAATAGCATCGCATTATAGTAGCTGATAAATGAAGGTTGTTTGATAATTGAATCTGTCCAGTTCGATAAGGTCATCTTTGTTTGTCTATCATCTCGTAATGTTTTGTCATTTTTGTTCCTTCTCACTGGTTGTGTGGTTGTCCATGGTTTTTTCTATAGTCTTCTTTGTCACTAATGGGTATAATGTTGGTTGTGGACATCAATTTAAGCTGCTTGAATTTGAAAGTTCATAAGGGACTTATACTGTAAAACGTTTTGCTTTTTATAATAATTACTGAAAAATATTGTTCCTATTTAATGGCTAGATTCTTTACAGTCTTAGAGTCTTAGGAAGGATTGGAAAACCACTTCTAGTCCCTGTGTATATCGTCTTTCCTCACTGCCAATAAAAATTGAATGGCTGTAAATTGGAGAAATAGACTATGCTTGTAATTGTATCAATGATGGTTGCCTGACTCAAAGGGGGACGATTGCTTCCTGTACAACCACACAGATAAACAAGCATAGTACAAGTGATTAGTGGCAAGTGGTATTGAAGCCCTCGAGAGCAACTAACTTCTGTACATTCTTTAATTAGCTCAAGTTAGTGTATAAAGATCACGCTAAATCACATTGTTGAATTCACAGAAAGCACATAGCAGAACCTTATAAATTCAGGTTCTCTGGCTAAAACCTATCATTTTTCAGCGGCATTGTTTGCATCTTCATCACATGATTTCTTTTTACAAGATTGGTTTAGTTCAAAAGTCTATCGGGTATGTTATATTGTTCTCTTTGTGGACAGGATTTTGGTGGATCTTGATGTTGGTCCAACAAGCTTTCTGTTCTCGTTGTCATACTCTGTTTTTAGTCTTTCAAAGTGATGAAAGGGGAGGTGGGGTCTTAACTTTGTTCCTTTTCTCCACCTCTTTTGTCCTCCGGTTGGTTTGTGACATGCCACTGGTAAGGACTTATCCATCCTTGTTGTGTGATAGCGACCAGAGATGGGAGTGGCCACTATGAAATGATATTCAAGAAAGGAAGGATTGAGCTTTGAAATGAGGATGGGGAATATTAGACATCTTTCCATACTTTTGTTGACAGTAAATCTTTTTTTCTTTCTTTCTTCAACTCTAATGAAAGTTGCAATTCCTTTCTCTTTTCTTTGAAATTGGTATAAGCATAAATGCCTTTGGTGGTGGTGGGCTTGCAACCACCGAAAACCACTTTCATATGTTTTGGTCACCATAAAGGATTCAGTTTCGATTCTTTTCTTATCCTCTCTCTCGATTTATTGGATTGTATCATATACCTAATTTTACATATTATAATAAATGTTATGTAATATTTGTACATTTATGATTTATTTTACAATTTTTTAATATTTTACTCACTAAAATTAAAAAAAAATGATAAATAAGAAATACACTTAAGATTTTTTTATTTAATTTTTAACTATTTTTTTATTTCTTTAAAACAATTCAGTCAATCAAATTAACGAATCGTAAAATTAAAAAATAAAATCGTAATAATCGTAACGTAATCGATTTTTTTATCGGGACTCTTCCACTGTGAAAAGGAGCGGGCCTAAGTGGTCGTGGTCTGTAGGTGGATTCTATTAACATTTATTGGGCCTAGGATGGGCTTTCCGGGAGCATAGGACCTAGAAGTCTTGAACTAAGAAAAGGCCCGTAAATTCTCCCGAGTCCTATGAGTTTTGGATTCAAACAATCTTATTGTACTGATGTTTGAACTATGTATAAATTAGTTCAATTAGGACATATTTTATGGTATTAGTTTTGTTTTAACACCCACATTATCTGGAGTTGTCAAAGCTTTTATTCTAACCCAGTCCAGTCATTCTAAGTCAAAGCTAGCGAATTTGACTTACTTATATATATATAACCATATATATTTATATTATATATTTTAATTCTGAGAAACAAATACTTCTTTTTTTCTTTTCTTTTCTTTTTCGAAATCAATTTATTGTACAAGGATCGTCTGAAGTTTTTTAAATAAATATCAAATTATTGTACAATTTGATATTGAACACTAACTGTAGCAAGTATTTTTTAAAATTGTGCTAAGTACTATCTTTCACTTTTCAATTGTATTTAGACGATAATCTTTACAAATGACAAACATTAAATCTAGCTTATCAAAATAAAACAAAAAACACAAATATTAAATCTATATTAAAATGATAGATTATCTTACTCTCTATCTTCCAAAACCGTTGTGTTTATTTGTTATCAATATTTGCATCAGTACTTATTTACTTGAGAAATGTTCACAAAATAAGATGACTATTACACTACGTTCATTCTTAGATTTCAACGGAAAAAAATATTAATTTTTCAGGAATTTGTGCTTTCCTTTTCCTTTTTCCTATTAAATTTAAATTTTAAAATTCAAAATCAAAGCATCCCATTTTTTATTTTTATTTTTATTTTTATTTCGGCATTTGACTATCTAACAAAACCTCGCACAAAAACATTTCGTAGTCACTGATATTATCTTACAAATATTGAAACTCATAAGCGGTAGTCTTCCCAGTTCAAGCCATGAAAAATCCACCACTTGTTACATCAAATCGGTGCTGAAAATCACAACTTCAAACAGGTGTTGTTCCAATGCCATCCCTGCTGGCACCGCTTCGCCACCTCCTGCCGCCACACTGCATATAAATGTCTCAAGTCTTAACCATGCCGCTTCACTTTTCTACCAAAAGCTTACTTAAAGATCAAACACACCCTACTGGAACTTCTCTTTTGTACTTCTGAAGATTGAAGATGAGTCAGGAACAGCCACGAAGGCCCGAAGCCGTCAATTAGCTTCCAAACCCATAGCCCCTCAAGACGCCCCCACCATGCAGGCTGCAGAGAACCTCGTACTCGGGCAGACCACCAAGGGCGGTCCGGCGGCTGTCATGCAATCAGCCGCCGACGTGAACGAGACCCGCCGCGTAGTTCGCCACGAAGACATGACCGACATTGTCAGGGACCAGGGAGCCGTCATTGCAGAGACTGAAATTGCTGGCTATCGTGTTATTTCCGAATGTATTGGCGGACAAGTAAAAGTTTCCTTTTCGTTTTTTTTTTTTATAATACCTTATTATAAACTGACAATTATATATATGTACTCCATGCATATATTAAGAAAATTATGTGATATAATCAAATCTCAGCTTCTCATCCCAAAACTATATGCTACGTCTTATGCATATAATAACTTCTGTTCACTGTAGGTTGTAGGACGGTATGCTCAGCCAAGGGATGTAAACATGGCGGATGCGGATGCGGATGCGGATGATAGTACTATTGGAGAAGCACTGGAGGCGACGGCAAGAGTAGTGAGAAACAAGCCAATCGATGAAAGCGCCGCCGCTGCGATACAGGCGGCGGAGGTTCGGGCCACCGGACTTGGCCATGTGGTGCCTGGAGGCGTAGCAGCAGAAGCCCAAACGGCTGCTGCGTACAATGTGCGGACCACAAGGGATGAGCAAAAGACTAAGCTTGGGGACGTTTTGGCTGTAAATTTCATACTCCTTCAGACATATATATGTGTCGAATGAATTGATATATTGAGATGAATTTGGGTTATTTTGTAGGATGCAACTGCAAAACTGATTGATGACAAGCCGGTGACTAGGGAAGATGCGGAGGGAGTAATAAGCGCAGAAGTAAGGAACAAGCCCGACATGACGCCGTCTCCAGGCGGCGTTGCCGCGGCTATGGCGGCAGCTGCAAAGCTAAATCAAGGGAAGTGAAGATATCTTGGATTCTTTTAGCTAGTTAGGTGTCTGCCCCATGTATTAGGAAAAGGCGGCGCATCCCTTTTTTTTTTTTTTAATGTGTATGTATTAAGTGTTTCAACAAAAAAAAAAAAAAAACTTTTGTTCTATATTATCTAAATTAAAATTTTATTTTTCATGTAATTAATGAACTAAACGCAATCAAATTTGATATGAACTATAATTTCCCCCCAACCATATAGTTTGGAACAAAAGGCGCACGCCCAAAATTTTATAAAACAGCAAAGATCAATGGTCTCCACAATTTATGTTTTAAGATCAATGTTACAAATTGACATAAAGTAAATATTAATCGTGGCCCGGGATATAGCTGTTCTTAAAAATGGATTCATACATTGCATTATAAAATTGATGGGGATCGAGAACAACTAGGACTGTCATATTAATGTATTTAGAATATTTAGTTACTTTATTTTATTAGGAGAATATCAAGAATAATTTTACTAATTTAGTTTATTCCCTTGCCTTATTAGGGTTTATATGATATCTATTGCCTATAACATATAGATGGGAATATGAATTAAAAATTGGGTTATTATAGTTTAGTTTAAAATAATTTAGTGTAGTTGTCAACATTAGAGAGTGTTTGGATGAAGTTATAAGTATTTTAAAATATTTTATATATTATTTAAAAGTTATAAACTTTTAAAAAATATTTGATAATTTTTTTAAAAAACTTATAATATCTAGAGCTTATAAATTTTTAAAAGAATACATTCATCATAACTTATTTTTAAAATAAAATTTTATTTTAATAAATTTAATTGAATAATTTTATTTATAAAGCTGCTATTATTAATATTTTAAAAGTTTTGTAACTCTATTTTATCCAAACATTTTAATATTTTATTTTTAAAATAAAATTTAATATTTTAAAAACTGCACAAACATTTTATAAGATATAACAACTTATAAATACGTTTAAATAATCTTATCCAAACACACCCTTCTACTGATGTCAAAAAGTACTGTTTTCCCATCGTTCCAAAGCTCTAAAATGGAACTGTGTGTGAGCATGATGAGATCTTGCCATCAAGTCTCTACAGAAACCCTTACACTGATGCTATCCTGAACCGATTGTCGGCATTCGGCAACCAGTCAACCATCTTTACACCAGCATTTGCACTGTTTTCTTCATCTATTCAACACGTGTAATTTAAACTCTGCACCTTCGCCACCTCACCACCTCCTCCACCGGCCCTCCATAAAAACTGTATGAGGTCTTTTCAATTGCCTCTCCACTTATCAGGATCAACCACGCATTTTGATTTAGCTTTGTCCGAGCAATGAGCCAGGGACAGCCCAGAAGGCCGCAGGCCGAGCAAGAACCCGTCAAGTACGGGGATATATTCCAGGTTTCAGGCGAACTAGCTTCCAAACCCGTGGCACCGAAAGACGCCGCCACCGCACAGTCAGCTGAAAGTATTGTTCTCGGCCAGGTTCAGAAAGGTGGCCCTGCCGCTGTCATGCAATCAGCGGCGGATGTAAATGTGAGACGCGGTGTCCTCGGCCGGGATGATGCCACGGCAGCCACCAGACAGCACGGCGTTTCCATTACAGAGACCGACGTTGGCGGCCAACGCGTTATCACTGAAGCTGTTGGTGGAGAGGTATATGTATACACCTATAGGCCTATTGCGCGAACCGTAATCTTCCATTATTCCACTTTCCCACTTCACAATTCCTCATTTTTCTTAAATTTAAATTCTTTGTTGGATCTGTAGAAACAGTCACAGATTTCTGAATTCTAAATTCCATTCTTTGTTGTTTTAAGCCAGGAAGGAGGGAACTTTTTTATAATTTTTAAATTATATAATTTGAACTACTTCTCAAATTTATGTCAGATTGTGGGAAGATATGTTGTGGCAGGACAAGTGGAAAGAACAGACCCGCCTCTGTCAGCTCTTAGTCCCGTCGCAGTAACGATTGGACAAGCTCTGGAGTCGGTGGCTCTTTCTTCTGCAGGCGACAAACCGGTGGATGAAAGCGACGCCGCAGCGATACAGGCAACGGAGACTCGAGCAACTGGCCTCAACCAAATAATTCCCGGCGGCGTTGCATCGGAAGCTCAATCCGCAGCTAAACATAATTCTCGTACCATGGCTGAAGGAAAAAAGATAAAGCTTCGCGATGTTTTGGCTGTAAATCCTACACTTTGCACTACTCAGTTTCCCGTTTATATATATATATATATATATATATATATATATATATATATATATATTAAATCTATAATTGTGAGATTGAGTATGGAACCAAGATTTCGTCATAAATTCGAACATAAAAAAGAAAAAATAGAAGTGAAAGCTTTTACCTGGAAACAAATTCTTGTGTGTCACTGTGTAGGGTGCAACTTCGAAACTTCTGGATGACAAGGCGGTGACGAAGGAAGATGCGGAAGCAGCTGTGGGTGCGGAGCTAAGGAACAAACTGGAAATGAGTACGTACCCAGGAGGCGTGGCGGCGTCAATGGTTACAGCGGCGAGGCTTAATCAGCAGCGGCAGCAGCAGTAGAAATGAGAGAGGCGAGAGTTCATATGTATAACTGGGTTGGGGTCACATGTTCTACTTAATGTGCTATGTTAAAATCGATCTAGTTTGTTTAGAATAAATGTTGAATAAAGGGTATTTATATATAGCAGTTAGTTGAATATGCATTATCTTTTACAATTATCAATCAATTATTGATAATGACTAATAATAAAGTGGATAAAGAAGCACGAATTCAAGTCTCAAACTTTATTATTTGAACTAATCATTTCGAAAGGAGAAATCATATTCACGAACATGCAACTTGCTTTGTATGGTCTGACCGATTGTCCAATTTTCATGTTTGCCCCTCAAAAATTAAAAAAATAAAAATCAAAGGATAATGAAAATATCCCAATTGCACATGAAAACAATCCATCATGTATAAAGTTAATTAGTCATTATAATAGGCAATTACTTCAGCTGGTCCAAAAACTCCAATTGGTAGTTCAAATATAAATTGAAGTGGCCCAAAAATTTAATTTTCTTGTGACGGTGGAGCCCAAATTAGATTATTTGTTGTAATATCCAAATGGGTTTGGACTGCTCAAACATATGGGGCCAATTGTTTTCAGATCTAATCCAATTTGATGTGAACCAAAGTTTAGGAAATTTTAGCATATGATCATACCTAAGTTAATCACATAACAAATAAATTATATTTTACAATGTTATTACTTCAAGGAAAGTAATTAATTGGGTCTCGCCTAGTCAGTCGACGGGGTACTATTTATTAGAATTCGGATTCTGATTCTAATTTACGATCAATTGGGAGACAACTGGGCTTCTGTTGTTATCACGAATGATAAACCAATAAAAGGTGAATCTTTGTTGTTGGGCTCTGGGTTTTGGGTGGGCATGAATATGTGACTTATGATCAAGTTAGTTTGGGTCTGGGCTGGATGTGGAGTGAAATCAAAGGGCCTCTCACTCTGTGTACATAGATATTTCCAATTTAAGGTACAATTGTGGATGATATTAAATTACCACTGATTTGATTTTAGGATAAAACTAGTCTTATCATTTTAATAATTGAAGATTACAGGAAAAAAATAAAAAAACCCAGCAGACACTCTGTGTACATAGATATTGCTGGCCTTAGTATATAAGAAACAGGCAAGTGTGATGTCCGACGAGTAGTAGTTTCTAGATGTAGGACAGAAAAGTAGTTTTTAGAAGTATTGGAAGTTGGAACCAAGAAAATTCATACGAGGAAATGTTGTTTCAGGTAAAATTTGTATTATATTTGATTAGTATATATATGTATAAATAAGTAAAAAAATATTTTTATTTTTTTATATATATTTTTAATCGTCGAGTAATAATACTTGATGAATAATACTTTATATTAATATTTATTTATAATATTTAAATATAACTTAAATTTATTCAAAAAAAATTATAAGTATTAATGGAATATCATATAAATAAAAAAATTAAAATTTTGATTGGTACATGAATATACTATTTATTATTAAATAGTTATTTTTAAATTATGTCATAATTATAAATTAAATAATATAAAAAATTCTTTCAAAATAATTTTGCATAATTTATTCATCTTAAAATAATATCATAATCATATTTTATTTCTTCATCTAAGAATCCGTATATTAACTATTTTTATATTTTTTGTCATTTTTTCATCATAACTTTTAATTAAAATTTATAATATACTCATACATATTAATGTTGAAATTTTCCCATCATGTATTAACTAACTAGGAGTTAATGTACTATTATATATATATATATATATATGTGGGCGAAATTTTCTTTAAGGCTATATGATGTGCTCCTAGTTAAATTTTTCTCGAATTTAATTGGTTTGTCACTTCTTGCCACAAATTTGCTTTTCTAATAAATATTTGGAGTTTATTTATTTAATCAAAGTATGTTGAAACAAAGTTTGAATTGTAGCTCAATTATAAGGTTAGGTACTTTTGATCAAGTTCAATAATTTTTAAATTTGGGCAAGAACTAGACTCCAAAATTTAATTTAGGATTTGTGAGTCGTGTATATTTTTAAAAAAAATTGATTATTTATTTTTGATAATTCAAATGTCCGTATCTACCCCTTCCATGCTTCGTCTGATTAGTTTTGGGAGAGAACGGTCCTCCTCCTGATTCGTATTCTATATAAATTCAAATGTAATAACAGCTTATGCACACTTAAAGTAGACATTTTAGATGCAGTTATCCTTTACGTGGATCTACATTTATGTCATGTGAACGGGATCTCTGGAAGGGCAACAGACACGTCACATTTCTAAAGCATAAAGATTCGAACCTCCGATACTTTTGTTAGCCTCCGCATGTCTTATCAATCATTGATGTTTTTAAAAATTATATGACATTGTTTCTACCTCCGATACTTTTGTTAGCCTCCGCATGTTTTATCAATCTTTGATGTTTTTAAAAATTATGTGACATTGTTTCTACCTTTTCGAACACCATTTTTCGTGTCCAAAACTTTGGAGATTTCGTTCAAAATTCATTATTTTTGTTTCCTATGGTTTCTTGAGCAATCAAGAAACATTGCAAGTTAAGGAATCAAAGCTCCTCAACCAGAATTTTCTTTTTTTACAAATTTAAAGTGATCTATGATGAGGATACAATAATGATAGTAATATATACCTCAATTCTAAATCACAATTGACTTATTTAAAATTAAATTAATGCTTGTAATTTTTTTGGGACTTCAAAACCTAGATTTTTTATTGTGTGAGAATAATTATGGTAGTAACTAAAGTAAAGTTCTCCTTAAAAACATGAAAGATGATTTTTAGGAAATTGTCACTCTCAATGGCTATCTGAACAGCTATCATCCGGTAATCTTCGTCGACTATAGCCCCCCCAACCCCAACCCCACCCCCATCCCCACCCATGTACTCTCTACATACAGTATCTCTGGAGGCACCAACCAGCAACTTGTACTCTCTGGAAGTTCACTCAGTAATTGCCACAAGTGGGTGTGCTTGTGCCACTGAATTATTGCATACAACTCCGACTATATTCCTCAAAATAGATTTATTATTTTATATTTAACACCTAAATAAAACAGTGACCCAACATTTCTGCTTCCATGATTGAGATCTGACGTGGCACTGGGTGCCTCTCACTTTAATCTATTATTGCTACATCATTATTTTGATAGCTGCTCCTTGTACTTAAAACGACACCGAATCCTCCTATTCCTTTCCTTTTCCTTTTCCTTTTTCTTTTTTCTTTTTTCTTTTTTTAATTTTAGTTTCTTAACTAGAAATTATTAAATTAATGGAGTTTGAGCCCTGTCTCATCACTGGTCACACGTGATCACTGATAATACATTGTTGTTACAGATAAGAAAAATATTCAGTATTTCTACTATAATTTATTTATTTCTTTTTAAGACAGAAAAATTAAACATGAAGTCACATTTTTCTGGCAATGTCATTGATAAAATAAAAAATAATCTCTCTTGATCACTTTCCATTAGACTCGGCCTAAAATAGTTTAAGAATTCCATATATAATAACAATCGAATGAAAAAAAGTAGTTTAGATTTTGTACAGTGGTTATGGACAGGATGGAGCCAGTAATTTTAATATGGAGATGAATTAGATTTTTTCTAAAAAAACAACGGACGAATAAATATTTTGAACAAATTATAAATTTTGATAAATTTATATATAAATTTTTTTATTTATATAAATTTGAGGGGGCTATTGTCCCTACTAGTCCGATTCCTCCGTCCCCGTTATGGAACTTCCGACAATCGTCATAAAATCATGTTATTTAAGGACCACAGCCGGTATTTAGGCTGAAGTCAGACATTTAAAACAATTACATACTCCAACTACTATACTGTAATGACGGCTATTGTGATTTTCAGACATGCCACTTATTTTCAATTGCACTCAAAGCATCTCACCCTCACAAGTCACATTGAGTTATTCTATAATTCGATATAACGCCAACCTTATTAATTATGTTTGGTTCAAAAGATTTTTTTATGTATAAGATCTGCATGTGATTTCTAGAACAGTACTTGGCAGATTTTGTAGTACGCCAGATTAAAAGCTTAATTTTGAAGTTGTCTTCACATAGTAGAGGGACCGGCATATAATACATGCACATAGTGCATTCACATGAACTGTTGTTTTCCTTAAATATATAATTGGAGGACACATTTTCAACACGTTAAAGCAAGATTTATAAAAACGAGATGAGATAATTTGTGGGTAAATTCTTACACCTAATTATTGATTACGAGGGTTCGAGTTATGTGGAGGAAAATTTGAGTTCGAATCATATAAAAAAAAAAATTTGAAAAACCAGCTACTATCCAATTATAAGAATTGTGTTCTATAAAAAATCAAAGACTAACTCAATTTTTATTGTCTAGTTCGTCTCAAAACAACGTTTGACATCTTTTTGTCAGCTTTTCAAAATTGTGTTTGCCAACTCTCCATTATTTTTGAAAATTATAGTTATAAAAGGAAAACTCAAAACGTTAAGATGGAAGAAGAATAAATGGTTGCACAATTGTGACAATATATTATCGCACGTGACCTCCCGAGAATGTAGAGCTGGTAGTATAAACTAATGTATCTTGTTCAAATTTGTGACTATGGTGACACTATGTGATCAAATACCCAAAAACTTGCATAGTCTGATTCAGAAATGTACGTAACTTGCGAAAATTAGAAGTGTCCAACAAACAATTTTGGGGAATCACTGCACAAAAAAGAAATAGTAAATAATATCACAATTTTTTTTGTTTTGTCGTTAATAATAATTTTTGCTAATTTAAGATTGATAGTTGTTACTGTTGACAAATATCACATATATGCATACAGTAGGAATTTTTGACAATAAAAAATGGCCACAGTCATTTGGCAATCATATTTATATTAAGATTGAATTTTCACTATCCACGCACTGTTAATTGTGAATAATGACGGCTTGGACATCATTTAGGTTGTGAAACTCATTGTTGTAATAAAATTAAAATTGTTGCACTAAATACATTTCACTGTGATATTTCTACTTTACTTTTTATCACGAGTATTATTTTTTCTTATAGGGAATGGTGGTTTTATTTATAAATCAAAAAAGATTTTAATTGTGAATATATATATTAAATTCAAATCATTAAATATGAGAAAGGAAAAAGAGATGTTTTGAACCCTTATATTATTCATAAAACGAAATACCACAACTCCCAGTGAGTATTGGTTAAAATTTTGAAAAAGATTAAAACTGCATATTTTCAGATATTATATAATTTTCACAATTAATAACAAAATAAGAAATATCAACATTTTTATTAATTAAGTGATGTGTTGGGCTAAATACTTGTAAGGGAGAGCAAAATGGTAGGTGAGTGGATGGAGCATACCCACCATGTGGCGGGCTACGATGCCGTTGTGAGTTTGGTTACAACATCCTTTTTAACTTAGCTTTCTTGCGTGATCCCTTTTTTCTTCTTTTTCCAGATTTCGTGCTTCTGAAGCTTAAAGATCTAGTAAGAAAGTGAAATATATGACCAGAGATAAATTTATTTTACTAAATTCTTTTGCTTAAATTGTGACAAAAAAATCTTGGGTATTTTTTCGATAAATTTTTTACGTGTTTCTTTTGCTTAAATTACTTAAATTTTTCAAGTTGAATTGTATACTTGGACGTTGAAGTGATTTTTGATAGGAAAATTATTCTTATCTTTTATCTTTTACTCGTTTCATTTGGAGTAAGTATTGATCTCCAAAAGGAAACCTGCAAATTAAGAAATGTCAATAATTCTTTGATCATAAAATTCAAAAGTAGGATGAATTAAAGGGAAGGTACACTAATTGGGATTTTCATTTCTTGGTAGGGTCTTAAACTTGACTTTCTCAATTTGATAGTGAGGTGGACTGATCTTGACAAGGCAGCCTTTGAGAGAGGGAGAGAGGGGTTAAATTTGTTATATGACAAGAACACAAGATCCATAAATACATGAAAATGTAATTTTCCATTATACAGAATGATATTTTCCAAAAATACCACTACAAGTAGAATTTTACATCAGACGGTATGATATTTTCTGCGGGGCACATATTTATGCTAAAATTTACTTTAAATATTTTATTTTAACTTGGTTTTGCACTTTATAAAAACACGTCAAATGTATATTTAAAAAGATATTTTATACTTTTGGCATTATATGTAAATCATAATACGAGATGTAATATCAAATTGAAATAAAAGAGACTTTAACATTGAGTAACTTGTGTGATGTTTGAATTATTTGGACAATCTTCATTGTAGTTTTGAAGGTTTGCGGTTATCCCATCAAGTAGGTCATTTTATTTTAAATGATATTTCATTTCGTATTTTAATATTATCAATACACGCTAAGTGTGTGATGATGATGTTATTATAAATATTTGACGCACATTGATGATATTGAAATAAAAAATAAAATATCATTTAAAATAGAGAATCGATTTAATTATTCCGTAACATAGTGATGTTGGACAACTGGGGAAGAAGATCTAATTTTGCCATCAATAATTTGAAAAAGGTCCACACCTCGTCTTTGCAATGGTGTTACGGTTGTTTAGTCGCCTTTGAATCTAAAATACAAACAACTAGTCTACAAAAACTACGCCATCTGCTCTGACCCCATCCACCTTTCTTCACAGTTATAACACATGCACGGTTTCTCTTTTTAATAATTTTTTTTTTAAAAAAAAAACAAAATAATTTTATTTTTTTGTGTTCACCTGTAATAAACGATGTTCAATACTAATTCTTGTTCATTTTTGTAGCCAAACTTCATTTCTTGCTACACGTGCATTACATGTGGAGTCTAGACATAAAATACAACCTTAATATAGAGAAATAAAATCATCATTTGTGTTGGTTTTAGCTTATTATTCAATACTATTTTCTTGTCCGAAATAATAATATTTATATGAATTGAATTTATTTATTTATTTATTTATTTTTTGCATAATCTAACTTGATCATCTATTGCAAATGATATTTTATTTTTTATTCTAAATTTATCAATACACGTCAAGTGTAAAAAATGATATCATCAATTTAAACTTAATATGTATTAATCATATTGAAATAGAAAACGGAACAATCATTAAAGAATCTATAAATATAATTTCATACTAATATATTAAAATATCCATTATATTCTCTCAATGTAAATGAATTTACATGCTTTACAGATCTTATTTGGTATATGATTACTTTTAAATCATAGATAGGTAAGAATTACAAATAATCTATCAGAAGATGCAGCCCCCCACCCCCCCACCCCCATCCCCATTTCCCCCAACTCTCCTCTGTCAATGCACACACATAAATACAGTTGAGACTTCCAAACTATCGTCTGAACAGTAACACAAATACATTCAACTCGCATCTCATCCTCTCTCTCTCTCCCTCTCTCTGTCTGTCTCTGTCTCTACATTTCTACTTCTTTGTGTGTCAATTATGTAAAACATATAAACCATGGCAAGAAATCTCAATTTCTGCTTCACGAAGATCAAATCTCTATCATCCCCCGAACACACTTTCCCAGAAAACCACAGCCGTCCTTCCCCATCCCTCTTAATCAAGAACTTTAACTCCCTCTACGAAAATTTCCACCCCGCCGCCGCCACTTCGGACCACCACTCCACCTCAGAATCTGAGACAGACTCCGCCTCCACGCCGGATTTCGCCACGGTCTTCGCCTCCCAACGCTTCTTCTTCTCCTCCCCCGGCCGCTCCAACTCCATCATCGACTCCTCCTCCTCCCTCGCGTCCACATCATCATCCACGTCATTGAACCAGCCTGAAAACGACACCGTATCCGGCGGCAGCATTGCCGTCCCCACCTACTCGCCTGACCCATTCATGGACTTCCGCCGATCCATGCAAGAAATGGTGGAGGCGCGTCAAATCCACGACGTGAGAGAAAACTGGGATTATTTGCATGAACTTCTGATGTGCTATCTTTCTTTAAACCCCAAAAGCACACACAAATTCGTCGTCGGAGCTTTCGCCGATCTTCTCGTCAGCCTCATGACTTCCCCGCCGGAAAAGGGTCGCCGGAAAACACCGTTTCCAGACGGAAAATGCAAGATTTCGCAGCAATGTGTGTAAAACAATTATTTGCTGACAAGAAAAATGGTAACTTGTTCTTAATACTATCGTTTTCAACAAAATTTACGTTATAAGGGGGCAAAAAAAAAAAGATATAAATGTTAACAGTTCTTTATGTGTGGGGAAGATATAGCAGTTGGTCCCCCTATTGTCTTCAATTATATTCAGTCGCCTTATCCTTTTGCAGCATAGAATTTATTTTGTTTTTGGTCCATGTTTTTGCTTTCCAGCTACATACTATAAATTCCATAGACATATTACTCGTTCTATCTTGAAATTATACTTACCTTTTTACTGCAAAATACTTTACGCTGAAAATTCTTGGAGCCCAGAAAAAGTAATCAACCTTTTTATCGATATTTTGATCTTGCATTGCAAAAAGCCTGATTTATATTCTGAACCCCTATAGGGAAAAGCTGTGCCTATGTCACTGATAAACTGCAACAGCAGTGATCAGGAATTAGTTTGTATCTGCTTAGCCTTTTTTAGAGTAAGATTCTGAATTAAAATGCCTAAGATTCAGGCGTATGCATGCTTGGAAATGCTAAAGATTGGCGTTAGCGTTTACATTGAAGTGAAATACTATGTGAAATATATATGAGAAGATGCGAAATGAAAGGTTTTAGCCCGCCTTAAATTCATCTTAAGATTGTCCAGCTCCAATATATTCATGTCCCTATCTTAAAACAAGTTCAACATTTCATTTCCATGCGATGTGTTTTGGTCCCGTGCGTCTTCGAGCTATTCGGCACTGGTCCAACCCTAGAGCCTAGACCCAAAAAGTGGTGAGAATTGATCGTCTCTCTTACCCAACTTCTTACAATAAATGAAATAGGAAATAACAAAAACATTTCATTGTCATCTGCATGTGCCATGGTTCATGTCCTATACTGATACTATTTGGTATTAAACTCTAGTTTGGCAATGAATTCTTGACTCGAGCATTTTCTAGGATTATTAGTTCTCAGTAGCAGAATCTTCTTACTTTTGACAGTTTAACATAGCTTTGCACCGTCAAGATTTTCCAAAATATTCGACATTAACAGGCTAAAGCTAACTAGTCTTTAGATTATTACAAATCTTGTATAAATCAGTAGATTAGTAATCGATAATCTTATATTTTCAGTTGCAGCAAATGCCAAATCCGGTCATGAACTGTGTGAGGACTTGGTATTTGTTTTTTTCTTCCTTTTTTTTTTTTATTTAAATCAATTATCAGAGCAAAAAAGTCCTTACAATTACAAGACTAAATCATGACTGAAAAGTGTCCCAGTGTCCTTTTAATGAAAACAAAATATGTGGGCTCATTGTTTGTACAAAGAAGCCAAAACTCTCTTTAACTTCTTCAATCAAGTTAAAAGTTATGACCAATGTTTCATGCAGTCATTTACCGACCACCCTTGAGATAAGATTTTGATTAAAAATCTTAATCAGACAAAAATAATAATAATAATAACTGTACATGTTGAAAATTTTCACTGGCTACATATTATTGTCCTGCTCATAAAAGAAAAGGTGTCATCTGTGCTTGATTGGAGGCAGAATCTTCAAGTAAGGACAAATATTCGGATTAAGATGAAACCAAGCTATATAATCAATAAAAAAAAAGTAGGCCCCAAACACAGACAAAATCAGGGAATCTTCAATTTGTTTTTCCCACCACCCTCTTGCTTTGCTGCTGTCTGAAATTAATTGTTTTTCTGAGACTTGGGATAAGTCGCTCTCAGTATTGAAGATTCTGTGGTTCAATATAAGTGAAGCGCATGTGATTTAATAAATTTAGAGGTTTTGCCACAGAAGATGACTTGTTTCTTCATACAAGTTGCTAATTATACGAATTGTTTTGAACTGAATAATTTGTATAAATTATAAACTGTTTATAATTAATGTGGTCCACTATTTTTTATTTACAATGTGGGATACACGACAACTAGACCAGGATTGAAGAGGTTAAAACCAAATTTACCATTATAAAGAGAATTGTTTAATATTTCATCAAGCTAAAAATTGTTTACAAGAACAGATGTGAGCAAAAGAACAATACTGATCAATAAAATTTATGTCTCTTATCGTGGTTATTTATGTCTTAGCCTCAGTTCCTCAAGAAGCCACCTTTCCTTTTTTTTTTTTTCTATTTTTTTAATCTCTGTTTCATGGTATCTTTCGATCACAAGAACTTTTGGGCCGACGTACAACTCGAGGTTGGATGTACCCATTCTATAGGCAAGAACTTTTGGGCCGACTGGCTTAGAAGTCCATGTGTTTCGAAAATTAGACCAACGAGAACTAGGTATTATTCGTTGGGCCTTAATGAACTAAGAAAATTGGGCTTGTAGCGTTTACTTCCATTAGCCCGACATAAGGCCTATGTAATCTGTTCCACTTGTATCAAAATTATGTTATATGAACATTGAGGAAGAGAGCAAAGAAACAATTACCAAGGAAGAAAATGAGCATATCTCAACCAATTAGGATGCAGGAGAGAGTAATGGACTCGTTTGGGAGAGTCGTTCATCCTCCTGAAATTGTTAACTGCAATTATTTTGAAGCACGCAAGACCTTTGGGTGAAGTAAAGAGTTATTGGAACTCGGCATTCTACTTATCATTGTCTCATCTTTTCAGCGGATCAAAATCAAAAGAGGGCGGCTTGATGGTGCAACCCTAAACATAGATCTACCATGAATTTTTTTACATAAATAAGACATATGAGACTTACATATCCTGAGAGACTAGATTCAATTTCAATGCTTCAAACAACCACAAACCAAAACCTAGTTCATGACCAATGTCTGTTACATAATTCATCTAACGAGAGAAAAGCAGAGGTCAAGATCAGCAACAAATAAAATTAGATCCCTTGCCAATTAAAGCAAGCTAAAAAGCTTGCACACAAATATTTCAGACAATTGCAAGTTCATAAATGAAATGACATTTTAAGCTGCTTATCGGCATACAGAAGGCTCTTAATGCCATACAATTCAACTCAACAGATTCCAGCACCATCTCCCAACCACTAGTGTAAATAAATTACACCTACATGCACGCCTATCAGACAGGTCTGATGCATTTTCTGGGATAGGCGACATAATTGGTGGCTACATTTGATAGTAACACGTAAAGAAATAAATTGCAACACCTATTGGCAGCCCAATTTAATCTAACTTAAAGTATAAATGGTGGCATAATGAATTGCCTTCTCAAAAAGAAAAACGGACAGAGAACCAAAAGCACAAACCCATTGATTCCTTCCCCAATGAATTGAGTCTACAAAAACCATGATAAAATTTAATAGTGGAGACCAAACTTCATATCCAAAACAACAAGGATAACAGAACTCAGCACATGTGACCTATTAGGTATGGGGTAACCCAAAACCAAATAAAACAATATAGAAAGAAGATGAGGCTCATCGCTTCTTGGAGACACCAACAGTCTTTCCCCTACGACCAGTAGTCTTGGTGTGTTGTCCACGCACACGAAGGCCCCAGTAGTGACGGAGACCACGGTGGTTCCTATGGATGGGGCACACAAAAAACAAATAAACAAGAGCAAACATAGTAGTCAAGACAAAAACCTGGGAAGTGAAATATCAAACCTGATCTTCTTCAATCGTTCGAGATCATCCCTGAGCTTCATGTCCAGAGCATTGGATGTCACTTGAGAATACTTTCCATCCTTGTAATCCTTCTTCCTGTTCAGAAACCAGTCAGGGATCTTGAACTGGCGAGGATTTGCCACAATCACCATCAAGCTGTCAATTTCAGCAGCAGAAAGTTCACCAGCCCTGTGAAAGATATACTCAAACTTCAGATTACTTCCATCAAGACATGGTTGAGAAAGAAAAGAGAAGGCCACCCAAGCATTCCAGCAAGAACAATACTTGAAGAAAAAAGAAAATGTTGATCACAGAAAAAGGCTTATTAAAATACAGAATCAAATTACTTAAAAGATTGTTCAAAACCAGCCAAAGCTAACTGCACAGATTCTTGGCTGAATTAAGTATTTTTGTGTCCATCCCCTTGTAAATAAGGACAACATATGTTCAAGTCCAACTTTTTGAATCACATGCAAATATCCATTCAAAATCTAAGAATGCTTTCCTAGATGTAAGAAACAGGGAAAGAAGCTCAACATCGAACAATCATAGAACTGATAGCTTCACAAAATACAATGTCAAAAAGGATTTTGGGGTGGGGGTGGGGAAAAACAATTTGAATCTGAGTAACAATTACAAGACACAGTAAAACATGACTCCTACAGACATGTAGAATCACATTTCAGCTCAGCTCAGCTCAAAACACAAAATAGTTGCTATGCACACAATAATTGTGACATCAACAGAGACATTGCATACACAATCGAAATACCAAAATAACAAACAGTTGCAATGCACCATTTGTCTTTCCCCGTTAAATGGATTGATATAGAAATTATGCCAGCTACAGATGGTGTGATTTGACCAGCAGACAAAAATAGGATCATGATGATTCAATTTGAACCGAAATGGTTTTTTTCCCAATTCAGTGCTGAGCCCATAATAGCAGTCAATTTTCACAGGTATAGCAATTATAAAAATGACAAGACACACAAAATCATAACAACCAACGCAACCATCAAGGATATATCATCCCTTTATTCAACATTAAAATGCTATATTCACTGTTTGTTGCAACGGAATACAAGAACATCATTTGAAGAATAGAAGTTCTTACAGCAATTTGATTTGCAAGAGGACACAACGGAAGAAAAGAAAATATAAAACATCATATAACAGAGTTAATTCGAAATATCAAACAAAACTGATTACAGCCACAATATTAGAAAAAAGGTAACAGGCAAGATCAGATGATAGTGTTATCATTTCTAAAATATATGAAAGCATCATATTTCAAGCTAGTTTCCACTGTTTACTATAAACAACAAAGAAAATGAGAAAAAAACTTAACAAACAAAAGTTAAAGGAGGAAAAGGGACCTCTTGTTCATGTCGACGTCGGCTTTCTTACAGACGATGTTGGCGAAACGCCGGCCGATACCCTTGATAGAGGTCAAGGCGAACATGATCTTCTGCTTGCCGTCCACGTTTGTGTTCTGCACACGCAGAATGTGCTGGAAATCCTCATTTGCTACCAGCGCCTGCAGCTCAAAAATTTCCACCAATTAGGAGAACTAAAACATCAATATAAAGACAATAGTACAAAAATACATTTAAGATAATCAATGAAATCTCAGTCACAGAGTTGCAGAAAGACCATGGATAGGGTTTCGAATCGAGCAGCGGAGAATAATGTGTTCTTCGACGGCTGCTCTGCTATCACTTAGAATGAGAGAACTCAAACCCTAACCCGTGGTTTATAATTTATAGTCGCGAGAACTTGGGGGAAAATTGTATTTTTGTCCCAAAAGTTGGGTTATATGTTATTCCAGACTTATATTTTCCAGATATCCACATTATACCCCAGAACTATTCGCGTACCCACATTACACCCCACAACTAGAAAATACATAGAATTTTAGCCTAAACCCTTCAATATTTAACAAAAATGGCAAAATCTAACGTGGGCAATTTGCTTTTTCTCTTTTTTTTTTTCTTATTAATTTTGTTAAAATTACTAAAAACCCTTAAAATATATTTTTATATCAAACCGTCCATAAAGTTATTTTTCAGCCCAGGAAATTCATTCCATCAATTTTCATTCCAAAAATTCAACCATTAACTTTTATCCAATTAAATTTTTTTATTTATTGATATTCATTTTAAATTTTATTTTCTTTTAACTGTATTCATTTATTTGTTGTAAAAACTTTACAAAATTTTAATTTATGAACTTCAAAGAATTTTAATCTTTTTGTGTAGTTCATCCAATTTAAAAATTAAAATTATCTCTACCACAATTATACATCTACAAATTCAAGAAATATTTTTTCTCAAAATATTTAATCTATTATAATTAAAATCATAATTGGTACAAATTAATTCGAACAACCTAAAAATAATTATTAACAAAATCAATCGATTAAATTATTTAAGAAGTCATGGATAATTTAGTAAAAAAATTTAATTGTTGGGTTTTTGAAATGAAAAGTTGCTAAAATGAATTTTTTGGATTAAAAAATATTTTAATAGATTTTTTGAATATAAAAACATATTTTAAGTTGTTTTCAGTAATTTATCCTTTCCTTTTCCATTCAACACGAAGTAATTTTAGTAATCACTTCGTTGCCTTTGAACTTGTCTTTCACCATTTTCCCACTTAATGGATCACACTTGACAATTTTTTCCCCTTTATCAATAATTTAAGTTGTTGTCTCGTTCTAGCCTCCTTTTATTACTGGATTCAACATTAAAAAAATAAATGCTATGTTAATGGCTAAAGGAAATTTGGTGATTGGAGGAAAGACAATGGAATGTAATGGCTAAAAGAAATTTGGTGATGGAGAAAGCAGCCAACCAAGGTATTAATTTTAAGGAGCTCCATTCGCAAGTAGTGCAAGGGCTTATAAAATTTCCGTCAAAGGATTAAATAAACAAATAAAGATATAATTAACTTCCAGCAGTAAATTAAGATGGAATTGGTAGTGTCCGAAATTTGAAAATAACAAGAAAGATTCAACATCCAATATCAGGCCTTTATAACATGCATTTCCTTGAAGAAATTGACAGGTATTTTGTCGAGATTTCGACAATGATGAATAAGCACATAGCATCCAGTAAATGCTTATATGAGTAAAGTGATATCCCAAATTCATCCAAACTGTAAAATGCCTATAACATTAGCAAGTAGAATCTGATATAGCAAACAGAACTAACCAGAAAAATCTGATTCTTCAATACTTAATGCAGTTATATAAATTTTGGAGAAGCAAACTAAGATGATGAGGAAAAAGAAAATTCTCTCGAGATCATGACAAATGTAAATAAAACACAAATTCAAGCCTTAGTAACATTCTCAAAATTGTGCCACTTTAACATTAAAGGACAAGCTAAATAACCTAAGACAAAGTAAAAATAACTGTCATATGAGAATCTTCGCAATTTCAAAACCAAAAGAGTACAATCCTTATAAGCTTATTTCTTCTTGCCAGCCTTGGCAGCATCTCCAGCCTTTGTCTGCAAAAAGTAAACCGAGAGCATGATCAGACATGGGAAAAACAGATATATCTCTGTAAACAAGAAACATAAGAACAATTCTTCTCCTGGAGAGGGTTGCACGAGAGCGAGTTTAGTACTTTGCTTCAAAGAAATCAAGCTGCAACCAAGGCGTTTTGCTTGGCCAACAAAGGGTTTCAAGCAAAACTGAATATGGGGACAAGACTTTTGGATATATCCAACAAGGATAGAAACTTAGCCACAAAATTGAGAGAAATTTACCTTCTTAACACCACGGATTTTCTTTGCTCTGTTCTTCCTTTCCTTCATCTGCTTCCTTGACTTCTCAACCTTGGTATCAAGACCATTCTGCATACCAAAATTCCAGATATTGTCAGACAAGTAAAATATAATACTAAGAAATGTAAACATATGTAGAGCCATGACAAAATATGCAACATACAGCATTATATTTTAACACTACTGATTTTCGTGCATATCATCACACAATTATGTGAGCAGAATGTTGATCAGTGATTTGAAAAGGCTGAACATAGTTTCAAGAGAAAAAAATCACAAGCCAGATTCTAACTCAATTTCTTCAAATGATCATCACAAAACAGTAAAACAGCAGCAGAGAAATAGAAGAGCTAAAATGGCGTAGCAGAATATCACAGTAAGAATAAGAATACACATTATTCAGTATAATTTTTAATGTAATGACAAAACAACCATCCAAAGTGCATGCGGAACTCAGAAGTCAGAAAACAATGTCAGAAGAAATGACCATGGTTCAACTCAATGGATGTTATAGTACAACTCAAAATGGCACTTAGAAAGAAATGAACGTCTTACCAAGAACTTAGGCAATTAATAGAAATTCATTAAGAAAACTCAGAGAAAAACAATGGCAAAAAAGAGGCAATCCAAGTAGCTACCAGTACATCATTCAATACATGATCACATAATGCCAAATATTAAACTAGACACACAAGAGTAATGAATAGGTTATCAACATAAAACATTTCATATATCAATGTGTGAACAAATACAAATACGAATGATTAAATAAACAGACAAATTACCCTGATAAGCCTGTATTTTGGCTCGTATTTCTTTGCATTCTCAACAGAATCATAGATCAAGCCAAACCCCGTAGATTTGCCTCCACCAAAGTGGGTTCTGAACTTGAATACAAAGATGGCATTTGGATCTTTAACCTCATACATCCTCGCCAATTTCTCCTTCAACTCAGCCTTCAAAAAAATTACATAGGGACAAAAATAAATAAGAACAGGTAGCAATGCTTCTATACAACCCAATTATCTCTCATCGCAAAAAACGATTCAGATAAAAACAAAACGTAAAACGGATTTGCTCTACATATTGGATGTAAAACAAACAGCCCATTTCCTTATGCTGGCAATGAGAAGGTGCATAAAGTTAATTCACATATTACCAAGCAACTGCAGGGCAACACCACTATCTTAGTTCATCTACTTATCTTTCTTCTAATGGGCAATATTTCCTGAATCTTTTTTTTTTCGGTGGGGGGAGGAAGGAATATAGAACTAAAACTAATCTTAAGTCACAAATGGTGTAAGCTTTTTCAACTACATTATATGCCCACGTTAGGTCACATAACCATCAAAATATCAAAAGATAGAAACGCCAATGAGAATAAAGCCTTGCATTAACAAAAAATAAAATATTATAGGAGATCAGACCTTAGAAACATTAGGCCTTCCTGGATGCAACACATCAATGACCTACAACACAAAACCGCAAACCAATAGGGAAGATCATATAACTATGATCAGGAAAAGCGTTACAAGAAAGTACTTAAATAAAAAACAAGACAAAACATAGAATTATCAGTAGACATACAAATTGTTTCCTAGAGAGGAGACGATTTGTCATAAACTTCCTTGTTCTGATAGTTACTGCCTTGTCCGCCATTTCCTGTAAAAAGAAAAGACGATGGCCAATTCAATTCAATTTCAATCTAAAGCGCGAATACTCGTAATTTATATGCTTATATAAGGGGAGAAGGAAAAAGAGATGGAGAAACAAAGCAAGTAATTACGGTGTCGTTTAAGCAGATTCACGCCGTGTGCCGCCGCTTAATGCTGCTGCTCTTCAGAAGCTCAGTTGTGTCTTTCAGCCCGCGAGGCGTTTCTGCTTGAAAGAGATTGTGACTCTAACACTAGGGTTTTGTAGCGAGAACTCTCCCTGATGGGCTTAAATGGGCAGAACATAATGGGCTGAAGTTGAAATTCAATTCTGTTGTTCAAAATGATGGGCTTTAAAATCTATGGTCCAAATTTGACCTGCCCAAATATTTCAATCAGAAACAACAGTTACGGTACCAGATGGGCGGGCCCAGTAAATCAAATTGATTCAACTTGAACTTTGTAGACAAATAAATTCTATAAGACTTCCTTGGGACAATTGATTCTGCAATTTATTTAAATTCAAAAAAATAAGTTTTAAAAGAAGATATTCCGGTATATTTTTCAAAAATTATCTCATTTAATCTTAAATTACTCTGTAAATAAATACACTTCAAAATTGCATTAAAAACAATTTCATAGAAATTTCAATGGGAGTCATTATTAATAGTTGGATATAACTAAGGATTTTATTTAGCAAAATCTTCTTTTGGAAAATAGACAATTAGGCTCTTGAATACTCGTATTGGACGAAAGTATAATAATGATTCATTTTATTTACTTACTTGGATGTTTAAATTATTGACTCTATTTTATTTTATTTTACTTGATTGATTGGTTTATGTGATTTTTTTAAGCCAAATTTGAATCCATGATTGTAGAATAGTGTATATTTTGTTATTACAAAATCTTGCAACATATTAGTATCAAATATTAATGGCAAACCAACTCTGAATTATTTTGCTATGCTTCCAGTTCTTGCCCCCTCCGGGGCATAGCTCAATTGGTTTAGGTTGTAAAGTGTTAATTTTTGCTGGTAACTGTAGTGTGCGAGTTCGATTCTGCTTGATGGTCGGCTTCATCCTAAAGGGGAGATTGGGATGGTCAAGTTCCGCTAGGTTGGGGTATTCTCATTGTGGGTATCAATGTACAGAATACTTTATATATTGTTTATTCAAATAAAACATATCTCGTAATTTACTCCCTCCAAAATTTTAGGAACAGTAGTTTTAAAGATTTAGAATTTAATTCGACAAAATTGGAATAGTTGAGTTAAAAAAAATGCCAGCAAAATTTTACTGTTTAATCATTAGGGCTTAACCTCATAATTAAGCTTACGATAACTACTACTTCAGAAGTTGGTAAAATATATTGGTAGAAAATTTAGGCGAGTGGTTTAATATTAACGCATTCTTTTTTATAAATTACCTATAAGCATCATTATCCTCAATCTATCTCAACTACAATGAAGAATCTATGTTTTTTTATGATTGATTGGTAAGAAAGAAGCTGGTAAGAAAGAAGCTGGTAAGAAAGGTTAAAAAAAAAGTGGAGGCAATCAATCGTCCCTCTTTGCTTTAATCAGTCAATAGAATATTCCATTTATGGTGGTGTTTGGGGTAGTAATTTAACTTAGTGATCCATCATTATTATTAAAAAAAATAATTTGGTAAATGTTTGACAAACTTATTTGAGTAATCAATCAAATCAGGGTTACATGATTATGAAAAATTCATGATTCAAGAATTGATTTTTTAAATTTATAAAACCATCATAGATAAAATAACTTATGAAATGTATATTTGTGGACCAATAAATGTATATATAATGATATTATAAAATAAAATATTATTAACGCGCATGTGTTTTTATGCGGATAATTGAACTTGACTCTCGGCACTAAATAATTTCAATTAATTTTTTATTTTATAATTAGTTGAAATAATCGAAACTCAATAATTTAATTAAAGGCGAACAGGGGCAGCAGTCAACACAGTGGCAAAGCAGAACAGACATGCATGTGACAACTCAAATCAAATTACCAATAATTGAAGCTCCAAAATTTTACCAAGAAATCAGAGTAACAGCAAAAAAGAACCAAGAATGAACTCTTTCATAATATGATTGACAAAAGATAATTGTCAAGTCTCAACAGTGGATGGAGATGAAAACCTTTCACAATGACAAGACTCCCAAGTTATTACATCTAAACTGTTCCACATTAATTTTTTAACTTTTAATAAAAATGAGAATTGATAGTTTGTATGGCACAGGGCTGCCTTTTTAACCATCGGCTATATTTTATTTGAATTGATCCTGATGTCTCCCTTTTACCCTGCAACTGGAATTCTAAACTAAAATGCTAAGTAAATATCCCCATCAACAAATCCAAGTGACCACACCCTGCAAAATATCGTGAAACAAAACGGTCATCTCGATGCTACACTCGATGCTCATCAGATGCAACATCTATCATTCATTACACATTCTTTTCACACGCACATGCACTTGGCATACATCCAACCAACCCACAACGCCATGTTCCCAGATGGAGCCGAATGGAGCAAGGATATAACCTAAGTGAAACTAAGTAAAACTTTTCATGGCAAAAGATTTTGGGAAATCATTGACAGGTTTGTGCGAATACTATGTACCAGTACCAGTGGCCATTCTGAGGCACTTGATTTCATACTACATGATAAAAGTTTAATAACCAAACCAAAAGAAGGAAAATAGAGCAAAGAACATAACTGGGAAACCAGTCGTTCTCCCTTATACACGGGCAGTGATCAAATCTAAGAAAAGTTTGCATCCGAATCAACCAGCAGCGTCCACAGTGCGTGCACATCTTCACAGGAACACGACTTGACATCTTCGTAGAGTACATTTATTCCTCGGCCTAAAACAAGAAATAGATAGATAAATTTAAATATATTACACAGAAGGTATGGAATATGGCAATATGAGTAATGAGATGAGAAGCTAAGAACAAAATGATGGACAATGTAATACTCAGAGGATCAGCAGAGAAAACGCAGCAGAAACCATGAAAGTGATAACATTAAAATATACCAGCTGATCCTAATATATGTCATGGATTGTAGACGAAAACCAAAGAACAAAATGATCAAGAACAAATGTGATTCATAGCAAACACAACAGAAAAAGTCGAAATATACGATTTTGATTGAAATTACGTGTTCTTTTGGTTGCGCGGAGGCTGCCCCAGAACTTCTTCAAAGGGGATAGAAGAGAATGAAGCCAACCCATCAGAAGAAGGTTTTCTTCTTCGTTTTTTTTTTTGGTTCAAGTTAGGTGAAAGGTTGGAAGGAAATTAAAAGGGGTTTAAGAATTTAGACTGTAGGTTTTTCCCATATAAGTGAATTTTTTTCCAGATCACTGTTTCATTAATGTAATTTTAATCCACTAATGTTGCAGGCAAACATGTTGTAATAAAACCTTTTCTTTCTCTTGGTGTGATGTCATTGTCAAATCAACAGAAAGTTTTCCTCCTTGTAGAAGGAGGTAAAGTTTAGTCCTCTGTTCAATTGACAAAATTAATACTCTATTGCATAACTTGATTCATGTAATCATATCCCTCTTTGTCTCAAGTCAAGAGTTTTTGCATTTCATAAGGATAATTGGGCACCAACTCTATAATGAGTTTTTTTTATTTGTTCATATTGGCTTATTTTTTTGGGTAACCAGGCAAAGAAGTCTACAAATTCTCCAACAAGGCTCTGTTCTTATCATATTAACATTTGTGTTTTTTCACTCAAATATGGGCAGTGGTTATGGTGATAGCACTGCAAGTAAAGCTGGCCTTAGCTATAAAATGACCTCCCCCCACCCCACCCCACACCCCCCAAAAAAAATTAAATTGACCACTTGCCATTCACTTCCAGGTTGGCTTCTTCTTAAAGCCTTCTGCAAGAACAACTTTACAAGATATTGCACAAATTATATTTTACTGATAAGAAGCAATGATAGACTGGTATTTGGATAGCAACTTGTTCATTTTTAGCCATTGGCCTTATTCCTTGTAAAATTTGAGGCAAGACATTGCTATAAATTATTTCTATTATTAAAAAGTTACAGAAATCAGTCAATTTAGATGCCTGTGACCTTGAGCATTGATTAGTGATGGATTTGTACTGTAAGTGCAGAAGTAAAATTTTAAATTTACTGTCAAGACAATTAAGATTTATGCAGCAGCGTACTCATAACTGAACTCGATAATCTTATGAAAGTGACATCAATGAGCACAGGAAAACTTGAAATGTTAAGTTTCCCTTTTTTTTTTTAAGAATCAATTGTTTGGGGACCAATGCATAAGAGTTTAGAGGTCCCAAAACTGGTAAAGAATTCGATAATGGTTAGCAATTCTACAGAAGATGACAAGAAGAAGCAAAATTTTAGATAAAAAAAAAATTGCCATTTTGAATATGTTAAGTGTGTGAATGGGAAACTTCATGCTAAGATTAATCTTGCTTAAATAGAAAAAGTTTTTACTGGGATTTCTTGGAAAGAAACAGAATACCATATACTGTTTGTAAAAAAAAAAAAAAAAAAACTGTGTGCCATTGCTGTTTGTGAGTTTGTCCAATTATAAAAGACTTTCTCCTACCTTTTCAAGATTATTCAAATTTTTTAAGTTCTCTTATTCTTGTCATAAAGCCAAAAAGTGAAACAAACACTATTGTCCTAAAATGAGGGCAATCAAGATAGACAGGTGTATAAAATATTTTCTTAAATAAATATTTAATTATATTTCGCATGTATTTGACGGATATTCGTGGATTAAAATACATAATGAAATCAAATTAAAATAAAAAGTGGGTTGTGTTTGCATTGCATGTTTATGGTAAAATCCAACTACATTTGATCTGTCCATATTGTGTAATATCATAAAATTATTTCCTATTTGCATCATACCAAAGGTTTAAAAATTTTCAAAAATACATGAAAGACATATTGGTAAAGGTACATGTCAGCAAAGAAACCAAAATACCAAGAACCAGCATAAAGTTGTAGATTAGCCAAAAAATGAAATAACCCTTATTATAATTATCATCATAACTAAAAATAACATAACTTATTGGCAAATATAATATTTTACTTTTAAAACTCAGAAAAAAAAGAATCAGGCATTGCAGCAAGAGAATAGTTTGTTAATTAGGCAAGAACTTGCTTGGGGCTACAAAAGGAAAATTAAAAATAAATATTTTATATTGTTCACCTTGCATTTACTGTGAGTTTGGCAAGTATTTGTAATTAAATTGCTTCTTAAAAGAATAGCTCATTTGAAATTTTTGTCTCAAAATTCAGTTTTGAAACTAATAAACAAAAATAATATATATAATATATATATATATATATATATATATATATATATATATATATGAGATCATCATCTAGTCAATTTACCATAATGTTATTTTTTGAGTTTAAATATGTGGCTAGCAGATACGAAAATTGAAACTACATCCTCTCTAGATTGGCCCAACTTTGAAATTGGTTTTAAAATAATCCACACATCATTATGATAATATTCTAGGACAATGTCATTAACCACAAGATCACCATATTAAATGCATTAATAAAATCAATAATAAATTAACCAAATGAATGAGAACAGATGTGGAATTTTATGGTACAATCCAGATATGTATATGGATTAATCATTAATGATAGAATTTACATGTGCATTTCCTTTATAATGTATCATTTTTATTTTATATATATAAAAGGTGTGGTCAGTACCACTACTTCTATTAAGTATTGATAATGTATGATTTTTATTTAATAATCCAACGTTAAATAATAGGGTAAATTCTATTTACCCATTATACTCTTTTTAACTCTCAATAGTCTCTTTTATTCCTCTAAACTCTTTTAAAATTTTCAATTATTGAGAGAAGTTAATAATTGAAGTAATTCCAAGAGTTCAATAGGGTAAAGCAAAGCAATGTAGAATTCATGGGATGACTTTTGATCGGTTAAGAGTTTGAGCGGTAAAGTGGATAAATTATTTATATATTTAAAAAAATATTATAATTTAATTAAATGACGTGGTGTAATGCTTTCCTTTTTTATTTTTTTATTTTTCACAGGACCATTTAAAGGCATTACACCAGGTAACGCTTTGACCAAAGTGCTTTGGCAAATTCCAATTTTATTTTTTGTTTTTATTTTTAATTTTTTTGTTTTGTTTTGTGTTTTTAATTTAAGTAATGTAATTATATATATATATTAATTAAAACGTGTCAATTGTATATATATGTGTAATTTATTCATATTATGTGTATTTAATATTTTGTGTAATTATACTATTACACACGTAAATATAAAGTTTTAAATTTTAAATAAAATTTAACCAACGATTAAATTTTTTAGTTATATAAATGAATATAGTAATCAAATAAATATATTATATACAGTAAATTATATATAATCATCATCTATATATGTATAAACTGATAAGATGTTTACTGTAAATAATATGTTTAATTTGATTACTCTATTCATTTATATAGTAAAAAAAAGTTAACTATTGATTAAATTTTATTTAAAATTTAAAATTTTTATATTTACATGTGTAATAATATAATCACACAAAATGCTAAATACACATAATATGAATAAATTACACATATATATACAATTGACACATTTTAATTAATAATTATATATATATGAAATTACATTACTTAAATAAAAAAAATAAAAAACAAATTTAAAATTTGCCAAAAGCGTTACCCGAGGTAATGCCATTAAATGGTTGAAAAATAAAAAAATTAAAATGGAAAGCGTTAGACAATTTAACCCTTTGTCATAAAAATCTAAACTCCACTTATTCTACAGAATTTTAAACATTATTTAATTAAATTATAATATTTTGCCAAAAATCCCTAATTTTTATGGTAGCTTAAGATCATCATTTTAACTCTTTATTTTAGTTGCAGTACATTATATGAAAGTATTATTTTGTTTATTGTTTTGCAATAACATCAATTTATCATATAATTTTTGTGCATTACTCGCGAATTTAACACTAGTTTATATTTGAAGTAAAATAAATATTGATATAAAATTATTAAGGCTACCAAAAAATATGAGTTTTTTACATTTTATTGTTAATATAAAAAAGATAAAAACATAAACTAAATTATACTTATATTTGGAGCAAAACACATATAATTTAGTTTATGTTAATTGCAATTAATTTCCTATATTAATCATCTAACAAGTGACTTGTAGTTACTTTTCGGGGCTATTATAGCATTTGGATGACACAATTAATATAATACTAGATTTATTAGAATAAAGGATATTGATTTCTTTGTGAATTGTGATTGTGCGCCAAATATCTCAATGGCAATATGTTCCACACATAATTAAGCTTAATAATTTTTTAAATCGTTAAAAGAAAAACTTAAATGAAAAAATCTTCTTAAATATTATCATGTTTGCACAGTGTTGATTAACAATTCGAGTTTTTACTACATAATGTACTTTCCAATTTAAAAAAATAATTGGTAAATAACCAATAAATTGAAAGTATTATAAATTCCTTTTTATTACTGTAATAATTGGAGTTTTATTTCCTATATTATACTATTGAGATTGAAATGAGTCAAACAATACTGTTTATTTCATCATTTGAATAAGGAAATTATATCTATTAAGTGATTAATAGCTAATCGAACAACTAAATGTAAAAGCAAACTAAAATTGATGCATTTTTTGAAAGAAAAAGTATTGATCATCAACCCGAAATGAAAATTTAAAACATTAAGTTTTGTGATTCTTTTAAATAGTCTGATAATATACATAAACAGAGGAGATATTTGATGGAAATTTAATTATTAATTAGTTTTATGATATGAAATAATATTATGTACTACACTGATCAATTACATTAAATTGCTTATATTTTCTATGTTACATATAAGTAGCTTAAAGGTTAGGTTTTGATATATTTTCTTTTAACTCTGATTATTTATGAAAATTAAACAAATTGGCAATAATCTCTCCTTAATTTTTTATTTGGGATCCGTCACTAATTTCATTTAATATGTTTTTTAGAACTGTATATTTTCATCTTTTAATTTTTTTAAGAAAATTATTTTATACACCAATTATTAAGTATTCAATTTTTTTTTTAATTTATAATTTTTTTTATCGTACCGATTTAAACAAAACTATAGCTATTCTGCAGAAAAAGCAATTCAAAAGCGTGTTTTGATAACACCACCGCCTAAAGAAGTGACTGATATGCTAAGACCGCCACGAAAAAAAATTAAAAATAAATATATATATATATATATATATATATAAGACCGTCACGAGCCCATACCCGTTTCGAATTTATTCAAATTCTAATTCAGTATCATTATTCGGACCCTCTGAATCCCCTAATGGGCAGAATATCCTCAGCCGTAGAAATCCCTGAACGCCGCCGTACCATCAGCCACCGCGACAATGGCCGCTATTCTCCCGATTCCCGTAGTTACCATCCGCGCAACCGCAGTTACAGCCGTAGCTTCAGCCGAAGCTTCAGCCGAAGCCGGAGCCGCAGTGGAAGCCCGATCAGAAACGGCTATAATAGGTACCGTCGTTCTTCTCCGGATTACTCATACCCTATTCTCGAAGAAACCCAAAAGTCCCGCAGTAGTAAGAAAGTCGATTATGATAACCGAAAAAAACCCTATCTCGATCGAGATTATAGAAATGGACGATATGCGGAGTCTGAATCTGATGAAGAATTAAAAGGCCTAGCCTTTGAAGAATACCGCAGGCTCAAGCGTCAGAAATTGAGGAAATTGCTCAGAAACTGTATTTGGAATTGCACTCCAAGCCCCCCTAGGGATGCAAATGAAAAGTCGGATGGAGAGCTGGGGGAGGATTTTGGAGGTGTAGACGAAAAACAGAATAAGGGATTGAAGTCAGACGCAAAAAAATCTATAAAGAGTGAATTTGAGTCGGAGTCTGAGGATTCTGAATCTGAATCAGATGATTCTAGGTCGAGGAAGGGTAGGAAATCTGGTTCTAGGCGGAAGAGTAGGAGATCAAAATCTGTTTCCGAGAGTGAAAGTGTGTCGGAGGAGGAATCAAGTGACGAAGATTTGGAGGAAGATAGAAGGAGAAAGAGAAAGAGTGGGAAAAAGAGCAGGAGAAGAAAGAGTAGCAAGAGAAGTAATAGGAGAAAGAGAAGTAGTAGGAAGAAGAGCTCAATGAGCGAAAGTGAGAGTGGAAGTGAGGATTCTGATATGAGTGATCATGTGAAGTTGAAGAAGCGGAACCGCAGATCATCTTCACAGTCCAAAGGAAGCAAGAGAGAGAGAGAAATCGACAGTGAGAGTTTGTATTCAAATGAGACTGGTTCTGATACAGAAGCTGATGCAAAGGATGTTGCACAGAAGGCAGATGAGGTCAAGGTCAATGATGATATTAATAATGAGGTACTTAAGTTTAAGGAAATAATTGAGTTACGGAAGAATCCCAACTTGGATGATGACCTAGTGGTTGGTCCAATGCCTCTGCCAAGGGCAGAAGGACATATCAGCTATGGTGGTGCACTTAGGCCTGGTGAAGGTGATGCTATTGCGCAGTATGTTCAGCAAGGGAAGCGTATCCCTCGTAGAGGTGAAGTGGGTCTTTCAGCTGAGGAGATTTCAAAGTTTGAGGGTCTTGGCTATGTGATGAGTGGTAGTAGACATCAGAGGATGAATGCCATCCGTATCAGAAAAGAAAACCAGGTTTACAGTGCTGAGGACAAACGGGCATTGGCAATGTTTAACTATGAGGAGAAGGCTAAGCGCGAGCAGAAGGTTATGGCTGATTTGCAGCGGTTGGTGCAGCGTCATATTGGGCAGGATGCTGGTCCTTCTCATGATCCATTCGGTGGAAGGGCTGGCGAGGGTGCTGATGATTGATTCTGTGTACTGTTGTTACTATGTCGGTATTCAGTTTGTGCTTTTTAGAGTTCCTTTTCTATTTGGTGATGTATGAATATGCCAAGTTTCTTGTGTTCGAAACATTTAATAACTGATGTTATGCAGAAGTTGGGTTAATGTATTGGATTTTGAGATTTTTTATGTAGTTCTTTTTGGAATGACATGTATTCCTAAGTTTTGGTGATTTGAACCTATATACATTGAACTTGTTATTCCTGATGTTCAGTTTGAATTGAACTACAAAATTTTAAAGGTTTATACTTCAGTCATGTCACTAGAGTTTAATCTACTTGCAGAAAAAGGTGCCTTCAACTTCTGTGGAAATCAATGTTAGGCTAGAGTATCTTTGAAATGTGATTATTTCTGTGAGGCAATTATTCATTCTGTATAACTTAATTCGACTCAGTTTGGCTTATGTCAACAAAGTATAGTTATGCATCTGTGCAACAATGGTGGTCTGGTCTTAAAGAGATAAAAATAGTTTTTCTGGGAGATATGAAACTTTGATATTTAAATATCTTAAAAGTTCTTATTGTTCTGAATTTTATTTCAAGTCTTGGGCCTTGATAGTATTGTGCATAAGTAGGGTTAATTTTGATTCCATTTGCATTGCTCTGCTTGCATAGAATGAGTGAGCTTCATAGTTAGCTCTTGGAAAAAGATTTCGGTTGCTAAAATTTGTTAAATTTAACCCGTGTTTACAAATTAAAAAATGAAAGACTGTCGCAAAAGTGTTCAGCTTTATTGGCAATTTCTATTCCATTTCATTTTCTATCCATTTGGTGGAACCTTTTAAGTTTTATATACCCAGCACCTATATCTGATGAAAGCCTGTTTGTATATCCAGGGTTCTAATGTATGTGTTTAGAGGCTTTATTGATGCATGGGGATAAGACCCATCTGACAGAACTTAATTTAATTGCTTTGTGTTTCATCTTGATCATGTGTTGGTATATATACTTAGCATTTTCTGCATTTACAATTCTTGACCCTACTGCATTGACAATTCTGACCCTACTTAGCTTATTTTATCTTCAGCCGAGGAATCTCTTGCTGCTTGAACTTCGCATTCTCTTTGTCAAGTTGTTTTGTTAGCCAATTATGTAGTCTATATTATCAATCTTTTTAACAAGAATTCAGCAATTCTGCAATTCTTGGTGATATAACCTTTGGTATTGCATGGGATGTCTGGTGTGTATTCATTAGTCCCACACTTCCCTTACCAGGTCAGGACATGTCCCTGTTTTTCTTTGGAGAACTTGGACTGGGTAATCTATCTCCTGTTTGTTTTATGGCCTCTCTCCCTCTCCCTCTCCCTCTCCCTCTCATGCTTGTGCGCATGTGGGTTTTTTCAGTTTGCTCAGATTAATCAAGTTGTTTGTACAACCTGGAATGGTTGCATTAGGTGGTGTTTTTAGAACATTTATTGTGTAATACGATGATAGCAGTACTTGGAAGTTTGAAACAGATATATTTATGCTTAAACTTCCATTAGAATTGGTAAACTTTAAATCTTGCTAATAGAATTGTATATCCAGCAATGGAGACTTTCAGAAAGGGCTCTTAGTTATTATCCTTTATGTTCTTCTTAGCTGACTGTACTATTCTAGGGTTGTGCAGCTTTTCTTTTAAGACAATAATATTTTTTGAGAACTATTTTCCTAGTTTATGCACTGTGTGCGGGTAGTACTGTTGGTTGACATGAGAAAGTCGTATGATGATTGGAGTGGCTTGGAATGATATTTGGCATTAGTGTATTAGAATTGTGAATGATGCTTAAGTAGACGACCGTTCAAAGATCGAAGACTCATTATGTGATTTGCTTTGTGCGAGTATTGAGTGCAAACCTAAGTATAATGTGTGGATCTTGAATATGTGCACTCAAATGATGCTTTGGATCCTTTTGGGAGTTTCGTGGGGACATTTATTAAATTTATCTAAGAAAGTCCTAGCTACTATCTTATAATTACATGTAAAAATTATTGGCTTGAGAGTTTGTATTCTAACTCTCTTGGGTGAAGATATATTCATTCAAGTGTTTTATCCGCTTGTGGTAGATATCCTAATAGATATAAGTGGTGGAGATTGTTTACCCATTTATGGAAGTCATGGGAAAATGCAATTAAAGTACAAGCTTGGAATTACTTAGAGGTCGATGGGTTGATTCAGGAATTGAAACTATTATTAGTTTCATTGATACTAATTTACTTTTTAATACTTGAGCAAAGGTTTTTTGGCTGGTTAGATTGTGGTTATTACTTATTTTTAACACCTAGTTGGTGGTGAGTTAGCAGTTCCTTATTGGAGGATTAATCTTATTGAAGTGTCTTGTAGGCTATATAAACTCTTTTTAGGTTTTCGATTGCATTTGTAATGTAGTATAAAGAATCTTTGCCCCAAAATGTGCTTTTTTGGAGTCAGCTGATGAAAGTCAGCCCTATAATTGATGTAAGGGACACTAGGAGTGATTCCTTCTTTCAAAGTTTATAGCCTCTGAAATACTTTTTCTTATTATGGTGGCAGAACGTGAATTGAATTTCTGTTTTCTGAGTAACCCGGGCAAATGTTCTTGTAGATCCATACACTTTATAGTCTTAGAGCTAGAAGGCAGTAACACATTGTGATCAGTAATCCAGGTGTTGTTCATCAGTGCCTGATATGATTCTCCATATTTGTCCATCACTAGCCCTCTCCGCCTTCTGCAGAACTGTTAGGCTACTTGTATTCATTGCTTTAGATAGATCACCTATATGCAATTTGTTGCTTGTGTTCCTTTCATGATATTGACCTTTTTATCCTCCTGGGGATGGCTACTTCATTAAAAGGATAACATGTTTATTACTGGAGGCTCTTTGCATTAAGGAAATGAGAAGATATCCATCACCAAGGAGATGGGTGAACACAGATGGTAAAGGTTCCTGGTGAGCTCGATTTTGGGATAGTAATTAGTTTGTCACACTTGGGATCCTCTTTCACAAAGTTCGCTTTGCATGATATCGTGTAATCATGATAGTTGGATTGTGGAATAACGTTTTTTGGGATCTGTAGCAAAGAGGTTTTCTTTCTTTCTTGGCTGTGTGCGCGAGTCTTGTGCATGTGTTTGGGTGGAATTGTGAGTGGAAAAGCTTTTTGTTGAAATTTCAAAAAAAGCCTTTTGCTCAAGTGGATTAGCTCTCTTAGTATTTGCATAGCTCCACATCTTGTTAACCTTTACTTTGTTTGGTGATTGACTTGTGCATCTGCCTTTTGTTTGGTACCTCCAGCAAGTATGGGCGCTTCTATTGATGCCTCAGGAAACACATAAATTGGTCGGGACATAACAAGAATAGAATAGAAATGAGTGATCCAGATTCATGTTTCATTTTTCATCACGAAACCATTTGATGAGATCCCATGTTTAATTATTCAATCTTTTTTCTGCCATGGATTAATTGCGATTTTGAGTATTCTGATTATTTTACTTCTTCATTCCTTTGTTTCTGTGGTTGTAGCTTGGACTTAAGACATCAGTGCATGGTGAAAAGTAAAGGGTAAACAGGTGCCAATTGATTTCCTCCACCATGTTGTTCTTTTGAGTGGGATGCTCATTTTGCTTGTGTTTTCATTTACACCAAGCACCAGGATACTTCTTTCTATAGGATTTTTTGTTTTCTGTTGAGCTTCTGAAGAAATTAACCATTTTCTATTCCTGGTATCATAATAAACCAACCCAACCCCTTCTCCTCAGCCGGCCACCCCCTCCCCATACACACACATACATACTTGTGTGTGTCTCTGTGTGTGTGTGCAGTAAGTGAATATAGTGTGGTGGTAGTAGGTCCCTGAGGCTGAGAAAGAGTGCTATGAGTTAGTCATGTCCAAAATTATACGGTACCATATAGATTTATGTTATGAAATGTTGGTCTTGGGGCTAGGTCAGCTCATCAGGATTAGCTAGGGTGTAAGACACCATGAGTCATAAAAATAAAAATAAAAAAAATTGATAACTGAACCTAGAGTAATGATGAGTATCTTTCAAGAAGGCCATTCCAATATAAATACCACATGGCCTGTTGATGTGGCATACAAGTCAAAATGAGTTTGTCTTCTAAAGCACATGCGAGGGAGGCTTCAAGAACATGTTGCCAAATTTATTTATTTAAATTTATTTTTAATTATATATATATATATATATATATATATCATACCCAACTTGGACTGTTTAACTTTAAACCAAGCAAAATAATCGCATAATTCATGATTGTGGCTGTTGAAGGTTATGATTAGGTATAATGGTTTTTCAACTTTGAAGGGGATGGGGTGAATCAACAAAAACTGAAGACAAGCTTTACAACTTTATTCACCCTTATAATTGTACTTCTCTGAAATTCTTTGTTGCATACTTTATATATATTTCTTGGATAATTGATTGGGAAAAGCCTTTGTTTGAAAAAACAATTGAAAACGAGATATAGGGCATAACTATAATTCGATGAAGTAACTTAGGTATTTCCGTTTTATCTTTAGAGTCGGGACTACGGATTTGGGACTTAAGAACTTACAATCCACACCTACTTGTTTATTTACTATTGTCCGGATAATTTTGAGTTATTACGGGCTTAAAATTTTTTAATAGTAATTCTAACGGATTGAAAATTCTCAACATTAGAGATGACAATAAGTTAGGATAGATTTGATTAAATTTAAGACCCATACTATTAAGGAAAAATTGGATCGAGACCCACCTAGTATTCAAAATTAAAACTTTTACCTTTTTGATTTTATATAGTTATTTTTCTTTTAATATGACTATTGAGTTTTGATATTCTTACAAATGATAAAGTGTTAATTGATTTTTGATAATTTTTTTATTTTAATTACTGAAGGTGATTATAATAATGATGTATAAGAGATTGAACATACTTAAATTATGTGTAGAATGTTTTATATAGTTTGTCGGTTGATTCATCTTTAATATAACTAATTCACAATAAAAAATTTTAGTGGGTTGTATATAAATCAATTATAATGTTTTTCAATTGAAGCTCAAGTTTGGAAAAAGTTTTGGAATATTTTTTTAATTGATTTAATAATGTTCTGCTGTGCACAATCACCAATTTAGAAATTAGGCTAAACGAATTAGTAATTATAAAATATATTTATATTAAAAAATAATAATAATAATATGAGACGAGTTTGGATGGATCTACTAACACTTGTTAACGCCTTGAACCTAGATGGTTTTAAAAAATTAAAATCCGTAATTGTTTAAAAACCATTTAATTGGGTTTGGACTAATTCCCGACAAAGCGAGTTTAAAAATTTTATTATAAATTCGAATTTGAACACATCTCATTATCGTCTCTACTCCACGCAAATAAATTCTTTGATTAAAAAAAAATCTTATAGTTAAGTACTATATTGAACCTGCAATTGAAAAAGCTTGGTTACCAAGAAAAGAAAGAAACTTGTTTGTTACCATGTCATCCATTTCCTTCCATCATCATTACATTATGTAAACGAAACAATTAATAAAGCAAGGGTATGCTTAAGAATGAAGGCAAAAATCAATGCAAATTAACACCCTTGTCTTCTACATTAGAATAAAACTCATAATGGAAATCTATTATTGTAGTCGATGTCGGGGAGTACAATGAATTGAGTTACGAGAAGGTGGAGGCAAAAAGTATTTAAGCCTGCCAAACATGACTCATGAAGAATTTAATATCTCTTGATTTGAAATGCTACTACATTCCTTTCCTTTTTAATGAACTTGTCCATATTTGTTTCTTTCAATAATTTTATTGATTTAATTAGAAAAAAATATATTTATCTAAAAATTTATTGAAAGTAAAAAAATATGTAGGGGGTAGACCATTGATTGTTTCTCTCAACAAATTATAAGCTTGTAAGATATTATTATTTATTGAGCAATACTACATCACCCTTTTATTCTTTTACCTTTTTTAATTTTAGTGAGTAGCTATTACAATTAATGCGCTTGGAGCGATTTAATAAATCAATAATTTCTAAATTAGAAAAAGGTCAAAAAAGAGTGAAGGACTAACTGATGATTTATAGAACTTTTTCTTTTTTAAAATGTATTTTCTATATTAATCAACAAACAACAGAGACATCACACATCCCTAGTACATATCCACATTTTCAAAAGGCTGTGGGAGAGGGATGGTTGCCCAAATTGCATGGTACAGTTGATAGTTCACACTTAATGTAAGAATGGATAATGAAAGGAAGAAATCTGAAATTTTGCAAATTGGTTTTCATATTTCTTGTAGCCATAGATGGGGTGTTCCCATTCTTGAAATATCACTTTCCAACTTAATTTAGTGTAAAAAAAAGACCCCTAACCTCTTAGTCATCTATCCCACTTAGCATCAATTTCTAACAAATGGAGAAAAAAAAAATTATTTTCAAGCTATTTTAGCTTCAAAGGCCCCCATATCACTTAGACTAGCTTTGTCCACTTTCAATGTTTTTTTTGTTTTATCTTAAATTTGAATTTGGCTAAAGGGTTGGATTATTAAATATTAGTACACTCACTTCAGTCTACCAAAAAAGGTCAACAAAAATAAAATGAAAGAAAATAAAAAGGGCAGCTTGGCTTGTGGTAAAAGATTTCAGTGATCATTCAATGGCATGCCCCTGCCAAGGATTTTACTTTTTCTTCCTTATATTAACTGGGATTAACTCTAAGGTATTTCAAAGCCATAACCTAAGACTATATACCCTTTACAAAGATCTTTTACTTAGCCAATTTCTATATGGGCTGGAAACGGATAATTAACTTGTATTTTGAAAGAGTGAGTTCCCATTTATAGGTGTGAGTTGATAGTCTACCTAGATTATTGGAGTCTTGTATATCTATCAGTATTATTTGATTTTTTCAAAGAATTAATTTGTACTAAATAGATACAGCTCGTATTTATTTTCAAACCGAAGAAATCCAATAAAATGTGGGGCTTTCTTATTGTAACACTGTATAACAACTGGCCATCTCCAGCAAATGCCCAGTTGCCCGTTTCTTTCATGCGTTTTTCTTGCTTGATCGGATTGCTTTGTCTTCTACTGCTCATCCCTTTCTGTGCCCCTTTTTTCATTCCTCTGACAACAATTTGAATCGGCCATTCAGGAAATGTTTCCAGCCTTTCAAGAACTAAGCATGGCAAAGGAAATTGCTTCATTTCCTTGTTTAGGCACGCAGAATTCGACTTTAGAGCAGCACTGAGTTTCATGTTTCTTGAGATCGCTTCGTATCTTGGAGGTAAACAGCTTATCTCTTTGCATTCATTTTTCTTGGCTAGCCTTTGTTGTCCTTAATATTTTCAAGAACAGAAAATCGATAACTGAGAGATAATTGCCTAGGATCAAGAGGTCACCGAGTTTATGGTATAATGAAGGAGTTTCCTTCTTGTTTTGGTGAGAGTGGTGTTCAAGTTGCTTACCCTTCATCTTCAAGTACAAATAGAGCTGCAGCTCAAAATCTTGTTACATGTGTCTACCATTATCAGTCTCAAGGCTTTTCTGGCTTCATCACAGTTACATGGATCAAGTATCTGATGGCGCAAGGACTTAGCATTGGGATAGAAAATTCAACCAAGGAATGCCTTTGCAAAGTTGATATCAAACCATGGTTGTTTTCCAAGAGAAAAGGCTTCAGAAACTTGGTGGTAGATTCTAAAACAGTCGACATTCACTGGGATTTAACTTCTGCTAAATTTGGTTCCGGCCCTGAACCACTGGAGGGATTCTATCTAGCCGTTGCCCTCAATCAGGAACTGTGCTTGCTTCTTGGAGATTTACAGAATGAGGCCTACAAAAAGATCGATCCAGCCCCTGCTGTTTCGAAAGCAAATTTTGTTGCTAAAAGAGAGCACATTTTTGGGAAGAGATTTTATAGTTCAAAGGCACAGTTTTGCGACAAGGGGCAGTTACATGACATAAGGATTGAATATGATCCGACTGAAAATTTTGGCAAGTGCCTAATGATATATATAGACAGCAAGGCAGTCTTGCAAGTAACACACCTTAAGTGGAAGTTCAGAGGGAACCAAACTATTTTGGTGGATGGACTTTCAGTAGAAGTGTATTGGGATGTTCATAGCTGGCTTTTTGGCGGTGTCATGGGCAACGCGATCTTCTTGTTTCGAACTCATGTTCCTGGAGTAAAGTCATGGACAAATCGGTCACCATCCGAGCCCTCTGCATTGAGCTGGACAGGCTGGCAAAGAAGTAAAGATACAGATTCACAAGGTCATGGTTTTTCACTGGTGTTATGTGCTTGGAAGAATGACTAGAAAGTTTGATCTTGCTTGTCATATATACTTTTTGAGTTGTAGTGGAAAAGATTAAAAATCTTTAATCACATCATTTGGTCGTGTGCATACTGGATTTGAAATTGAGATAAGTTTCTTTATTAGTTTTCTTATAGCTAGTTTGAAGATTTCATTTTGGGAAACATTGATATTGGCTGTTGTTCTATGAGCTTAGATAGATTAAGCAGAGTAGCCAGAGAATTTAAAAAGTTCGACCTGCATATTTCTCTTCTCCAACACAGCCAGCCATTGTCATCAACAAGGTATCAAAATTTAAGGTGATGGAATGGAGATGTTTTTTTACGTTTTGTCCATTGCATTTTGCAGCATAAATGCAGATTTTATGGACATTGTCTAACTGTTGGCCTATTGGGCTTGAATTTCTTTAATTTGGCATGTGAATTTTGAAGTTCAACATTCTGCCAAATCCGTGTCAGGAGACAAGGGGTAGATAAATTTCTCTATTCTGCTGAATGATTCACATGAATAGAAGTAAAAGAAAAGAAATGAGTTTTTAGTACTGTTAGTTAATCTTCTTGCCTTACATAAGGAGACTTTCAGAACAATTTCCTCTGATAAATCAAGAACAAGTTTCTTGATTCTTCAACTAAAATTCAAAAACAGGTCCTCAAATCCCTCTCATTTTCAGTTGTTAGATATAACCGCCAACCGACCAACCATTTTCCATCTTTCCACTCTTCTCTCTCTCTCTCTCTCGTTAAACCAAGAAACTCCAAGATTCTTCATTTTCTCCAATGGCAACCACCACTGTGCAGCTATCCCTCATCCTCATCATTACTTTCTTCTCCACCGCCTCCGCTGCCGCATTAGCCCCATCACTCCCACCTTCCCCCAACACATCCCTCATCGCCACCATCCTCTCCACCCTCGGCTTCCAAGACCTCGCCGCCGCCGCCGCCTCTGCCAATCTCTCCAGCGCCACCCCCACCACCATCTTCGCGCCCACAGACTCCTCCCTCCTCACATGCCCCTCGTGCTCCCTCCCTCTCCTCCTCCAAGAACACTCTATCACCGGCCTCTACCCTCTCCACTTCCTGCGCGCATTAGCCTTCGGCACCAAAGTCGAATCTTTCGCCACCAACCGTTGCCTCACCATCACCGCCTCCTCCGCTCCCACAGCCACCAAAAAAGTCTTCATCAACGGAGTTGAAATCACAAAGCCGGACCTCTTCAACAACGGTCTTCTCATCGTCCATGCTCTCCAAGGCTTCATCTCACATTTATCTCCGCTGTCTTGCATTATTGAAAGCATGACTTCTTTATCCTTCCCTCAACAGCCGCCGCCCACAGCGGCGTTCTTTGTCATGCGCTTGATGATAAAAGACGCCATGACGAGGCTACGTATCAGCGGGTACAGTATAGTGGCTTTGGGAATGCGAGTCAAATATTCGGAGCTTTCGGACCTCAAGTCTATGACCCTTTTCGCCATTGATGATGAATCCATCTTCATGGACGGTGGCGGAGGCGAAGGAGGCCACGCGTACGTGGCGGAGCTGGGTTTCCATATTGTGCCCAACAGGCTTTTGACGGCGGCGGATTTGATGGGGCTGCCGAGAGGCACGGCGTTGCCGACTATGGAACGTGGCCGGAAGTTGGTGGTGACAAGCGCCGGAGACGGAGGGCCGCTGGCTCCTACGAGGATCAATTATGTGAAGGTGAAGAGATTTGATATGGTGCATAACAAGAGGATTGTGGTTCATGGACTATCGATGCCTTTCCGCCACGTGGATCATTAATGGGTTTCGGGTCAAAAGAATTTGGAAAAATCAAGATATAGCATAGGGGTAATAAGCATGATCATGGCTTGTGAATTCACTTGAATTGTGAGCTTAGAGCGAATGAAATAGAAAGGTTTTACTACTAGTTAACAGCTTAGAACCAGACAAAATTGACATTGTTTCTGTGTCACAATTACACAAATGCTTTGTTGCAGAGGAAAAGAACATTATTAGATCAGAAATGCATACTGTATAGCATTGGAAATACTGTGTTATAGCAAATTATCTGTTTCATTCCATTTGTCTACTTTCATATATCCCTATTGAGGATCAAGGTTTTGATCTGTTTCAATTGATCAAAAATACCCTTGTTCTGTTTTCTTGACTGTATATCCAGTCGTTTTTTCCATGATAATTGCCAAACTTGTGCAGAAAAAAGCATCTCGGTTTGATGAATCTTCTTGTTTGGCAATTAGTAGTAGCAGCTGAAACTCACAGTATACACATGCTGCAAAAAGTGGCTCCAATTTTCTGTTTTACCTCTGTTTTCTCATAGAGAGACAGATTTCCTCTGCTCATCAGCAATGCATCATTTCTCAATTCTGATTTTCATTTTAATCTGCGTTGGTAACAGAACCTGATTTCCTATCACAACCAACCCCACGACAAGATGCCATTAACTATATTCTAAATGTTGTGGCTGCCAAAACAGGACTGCAAGGGGGCAACTTCGTCAGCTTCCAGGCGGTGTTCCTATTTTTAATTTTTTACCTTGTTACAGAATTTGCCATGTAGTGTCTTTATATTCCGGATCATTCAAGATTATCGCTTTGCACCTGAAATTGGGAGGATGAACTGATTAAATCCCCTTGTCGAGAGTCCATGATATTCAGTCATGCATCATAATTTCAGGCAAATCCCATAAGCTTCTATTGTCCAAACCCAAGAAATCTGATATTAACAGGTCATGAAAATAGTTAACAATTAATTCTTAATACTCAAGCTTAATTTATATACTAAGTTAAAAAGCAGCCAATGGATAATGGTGGATTTTGCCTGAATTGAAACGGTTTTACAGAAAAGACATTTAGAGTAAGAACACATTGCGACTTGGGTGCAATATACAACAAAATCCAAGACTTTGCTAAAAATTTTTAGCAACCTGAGATCAAACACAACTTCGAATGAATTAGGTTGAAATAAACTCAAGTACCAAAATACTGCGGCAAGCTATAGCAGAGTAACATTGCATTCCACGGCATGCATGGACAATAAAATGAACGAACATTTGCATTTAAGATGCAGGCCTGGAGATCAGCACTTGCGTTATAGCTCAAATGGTCTCGACATAATTCTTAATCTTTCTATAATTGCCTGGTTTTTGCACCTTGCTACCTGGATTGGAAAGACAAGCAATTAATCTTGGTTGTAAGCCAAAAGCCCAAGCTAGCTGCATTTCCCTTTTGGTCTTAAGCTTGCCATTCAATCATCTCAAGTATCTTCTCTTGCTAGTTGGTCCGCATAAAGTCTTATCCACTTCTCCCCTATTCGTGAGCCACCAACAGATCAATTATTACTCCCACAGTTTCCTTGCATACATAAACTCCTAAACAACACCATACCAAGAAAAGGTATAGCCATCTCAATCGTTTTGCATTCTGCATTTGTTTCAGGACACTTTTGGCTAACAACATTTATATTTGGATTGGAGGTCATTAGGTTAACAGTGGGAAGGAGGGGCCCAATCGCATATGATGTAGAAATTTATGTCAAGAATTTCACCACCTGGATTGGCATTTAGGAAAGATTGAGATGAGCTAAGGTATATTTACACCCTTAATGCTTGGTTTTCAATAAGGTATACGAACCTTGCCGATGATCAGCTTCCAACCACTTACGCATAAGCTGGCCCTGCACAACCAGTTGGCGTGCTAGAAATGCAGAGTTCCCTATACAGTCATTTTGGAGTATACCTCTCAAAACATTTGAGAAATCCCAAATGTCACGTACAGGAGCTAGGAGTCCTATTACATTATAAGCCTCAAGAAGCAGATAGCACATCCAGTGTCTATCAATCGCCCTTACCATCCCAGATCTAAATTTATGTTTCTGTTCTCTAGAGCACCAGAAAATGAGGCCCATGTACATATCCAAGCACATAAAAACTTGCAAAAGAAAACTTCCAAGTAAAATGATCATCGAACTTTTCCTCCATCAAAATGATCAAGACTACACAGATGAGATACAATATCCACATGTACTAGAACAGATAAATATTTCAAAAAGGCATAGCATGTTTATTGGATCGAAACCATCGCAACGGTTTCCATGTCCCATACATTCAACTATTCTTACGAAATGGAATTCAAGGCAGTCGCAATAGGTCTTAGTTTTCAGTCACTAATTATTAATCTCTTCCCTGCTTTAATACACAATCAATATGTTTGTTTTATATCAAGTTATTTTCTATCATCTTATTTTATGAGTGAATACAGGTGGGGAGGGCTGAAATGCCAATTTAAACTGTTCTCATATTTAAAAGTGAACATGACCCCTGTAGGAAGCTGCATAAAAGAACTCAAAAACAATACTAATTGTTTTGCTTGGCTCCATAATCTGATAACTCCTGTTATACTGAGATGGCACAATTAAGCTATTAGGAGAGTAAGCTAAAGATGCAGTTTCGAACTTTCTACAGATATTGATATAAAGAAAAGAGAAAACAAGTTAAACATGTAAACACATTAAGTATAATATGCTGGCAGAATACTTTAGGTCGAAAAAAATGCAGATCAGGACAGATAGAACAAGTCACAAAATTTTCTAGAGATAAAAGTATAAAAGAAAACAAAATAAAAAGAAAAGGACGTAATTAAGAATACACAGTAAAAAGACTTTCAAATCTACAATCATATATATTCATAAGTGGCCTTTTTAACCCTTATGTATATATTAACTCTAGAAAACAGAACCTACTGCTCACTGAGAAATCAAGGAAACCAACTAACCAGTTCACTACCTCCGCTTATAAATTAATCTTGAACCCAGACCCTCACTGTCCTGTCATTCTCAAGTGCTGCAGAAACAATCATGTTCTCTGTGGGATGACATGTTACAGAGACAACAGTATCAATATGCCCTTCGAGTTTCTGAACCAAATTTTTATCCTGTAAATCCCACAAGTACACACAATTATCCTCTGACCCACTGACAATGTACTTCTCACCCGTGACAGAAAATGTTGGCATTATGCAATATACTCCATTCATATGACCAGTATATATCTTCAAGAACTTCCCGGCTGAGTAGTTCCATAGCTTCTGAAATCAACAAAAAAAAAACACAATATTATAACTCAAATGAACCACCACCACAAGAAAAAACTCCTGCCATGTACTTTAGCAACAAATCCCATTCTAGCCACCAAAATACCATCAGCAAACAAACTAAAGTGTTTCTTTAGATGAAAAGATGCAAAAGGCCCTAAAATCTCGCTAGAGCTCACTCTGTCTCGCTTTACTCTTCTTAAACACTTTGTTATTTTAAGTATCCATGCGATAAAGTACAAAGCAAGACCTGGTTGCAGTTTTTGCTTGGGTTCTCACAAGCACAGCATAAAAATGTCTTCTTTATACGCTCAAATAAAGCCACAATAATTCAGTCAAATGGTACAACAAAGGGTATCTTGTCTCTATCAACATATCTCCAAGAATTCAAGACCACCTCGTCAATATCTTACTCTATTATAAAACTTTATGATTACTAAATAGCTAAATGTTAATCCAGACCTTTCATATTTTCCACTCTGTGATACTCCACCTCATTACAATTCGACTAGTATGAGCTTAGCTTTCCATTTACTTACATTTAGATTCATGCATACCTATTGAAAGCATCCTTTTTCCCACCATTTGATCATTTGAAATGCAGAAAATCAACCCAAAAACAAAATAATGCTGAACCTAAGACCTCCAAGTCTATATTGACTCACAATTAAGCTTGCACAACAAACTCGAAACAAGAGAGAAAAAATAAATGAAAAACTTACAAGAGTATCATCAAGCGTGGCAACGAGAATAAACTTGCCATTAGGTGAAAACTTAGCAAACGACACTGCAGGCACCTTATCATCAATCAGCGTCTTCAGCAACGCTCCAGTCGCCGTATCCCAAATCTTACACGATCCATCATGACTCCCCGAAACAATCAAGGAACCATCTCTATTAAAATGCACTGACGTCACCGGCATCGTGTGCGCCCGGATCACGTGCAACGCTTTCCCAGTTTTAACATCCCAAACTCTAACCGTATCGTCAAACGATCCAGAAACAATTAAATTCGACTGCGGATTGAAGTTTACACAAAAAACGAAATCCGTATGGCCTTTGAGCGTCTTCACGCACTCGGCGGCGCGGGCGTCCCAGATGCGGAGGGTCCGGTCGTCGGAGGCGGAGCAGATGTATGTGGAGTCAGAGGACCAGGCAAGGTCGGAGACGCCCTCGGAGTGGCCGATTAAGTGGGAGATTCGGGTTAGGGTTTCGGTGGAATAGACAATTAGGGTTTTGTCGAGGGAGGCTGAGGCGAATAGCATTCCGTTGTTGGAGAATTTCACGCTCGACACGGCGCGTGTATGGTTGGTGAGAATTTTCTTGAGGCGGTATGGGCTGTACGTAGGTGTAGGGTGGCTATTAGTGCTGGTGTTCGCCATTGCTATGGAAGAAACTGCCGGCATAAGCTTATGTGCATGTAATTGGATTATATATATAATCAGGTAAATGGCAACTCATCCCCTAAATTCAGTAACTTTCGCACTTTTGTCCCAAAAATAAAATTTATGTTTTATGCCTCTTCAAATTTAATTGTTTTAATATTTTACTTCTAAAATAAATTTTAATCACTTTATTATCTAAATTTACATTCATTATAATATTTTATTCTCAAAAATAAATTTTAATTAATTTTTTATTGAATTGTTTTTCATTATTCATCATTTTTTTTTACTCAAAAATTAAAAAAAAATAGTATTATAATATTTTATTTATTATTACCAAATATAAAAGTACACAAATGGTGATATCTAATATATTGTTAATACTAAGATCAATTTTATTTGAGCAACTATACCACCGTTTGGTGATATCAAATATATTTTTAACACTATGATCAATTTCTATTTGAGCAACAATATTTGTTGTATTTTTAGCTATAAAAATAATATTGCGATGTTTTCTTTCTCAATTTTTGCGTGGAAAAAAAATGGAACAACGACTGCTGACGAAGAGCATTTGTATAAAAAATTGATTTGAAAATAATATTTGAATCAAAATGTTATAATAAATATAAATTGATGAGATAAAATATTATAATAAATATAAAATCAGATGATAAAATACTTAAAAATTATATTTGAAAATAAAGTAGCAAAATAATTAAATTTGAAAAAAAAATACGATAAATTTTACTTTTAAATTAAATATTAAAATTATTAATTTTGAAGGGTGAAGTCTCATTCACCCAATATAGTACTATAGTAGTCTTTTCCTCTATATATATGACATACTCGTCCTTTTCCTCAAAAAGTAAAACCTTTTTTCATAAATGTATTTTTCTTAGTTTCAATTTCATGAAATATTAGAATTTACGAGACTTAACCTTAAGTCCTTAACCATATGTAAAACTATAGCGGATCGCATTAAAAAAAGAAAGAAAATTGACCTTTTAAATTTAATTATTTTGTTACTTTACTTTCAAAATTAAGATACTTGAAAAATAAGTTAAATACACTTAGTCCTCAACTTATATATATTATATCATTTTGTCCTTTAAATATATTTTTATATTAAGTTTTTATCGAAATACTTTTCACTGTGCATTCCCCTCATTTTTCCTCTTAAAAGCCAAGCAAAAAATTTCTTTTTTTTTTATTAGTGTTAATAATAAAAGTACACAAATAATGGTATTTTGCTATAAATATTATCAATTGTAGTACAAAAAATATACTAAATAGTTGCGAATAACAACAATGACGAATACATTATTTATGTAGTTATATAGGGACTGAAATTAAGTATTCAAACAGCACGACTTATATTATTTATAGCCGCTATTGACAACCTTTAGTTTGTTATTCATATTGCGATTAATATTATTTACAGTAAAAATATTAATATTTGTTGTGTTTTTATCATTGATAGTAATAAAAAAAATTATGAAATATTTTAAGTGAGAAAAATGGAAAAAATTACATATTTTTTGTATTCCAATCAACATTATTTGTAGCAAAGATAGTATCGTTTGTTGTGCTTTTACTCTTTATAGTACTAGAAAAATATTACCAATTTTTTTACTTGGCTTTTAAGAGGAAAAATAGCTTGGGGCAAAATACTATATTAAATATAAATTAATAGGACAATATATTTTGAAGGATTAGGTGCCACAAATAAATAATTTTGAGAGGGAAACATGCTCGAAAATATGAGAATTTATTAAGAAGTTATTAACTTAATCTTGCCTATATGTAAAATTATAGTTGTCCGAAAAACAAACAGAAAAACTATTCGATACTGAAGTCGAGATCAATAATTAAAAACTCGTTTGACCTTGATTTATTATCTTAATAAATCAAGTTTAAATATAATTTTTTGTTCAATAAAATATACTCAAATATAATTTTTAAAACTCAATAAACATTCAAACAAATTTAAATAGTAATTTGTTTGGCTTATTCGATTCATTTATACCCCTAATTATACATTCCTCCAAAATCTTAATTCTATATGAAATTATATTTGTCTTTTCCTCCAAAAATATAGCAATCGCGGTAAGAAAAACGCTCTTTCATCTCCACTAATATTAGAATTTATTAAAAATTGAGATACTTAATCTATATATATAAATCTAAAGTCATCATTTCCTCACAAAATAACGATCTCACATTAAGAAAATCACTTTTTCATCTTCTAAAACAATAAAATTTAATAAGAAGTAAGAGATTTAACCTCATCGTTCACATCTGCTTGATGTGGCAGAGAACATCACATTCTAAATATGATGATGTTGATTATGAATATCACATTATAGGTGACGACATTAATGAATACCAATTCAATAAATTTTGTTCCACATAGAGAAGTAGAAAGAAAAGTTTTGTTTGATGGAAGCCAATGGCTTTTGATTATGCTAATAAAATTATGACATCATTGCATTTACACATCAGCGACCAAATATACACATCCTCCCAAATGCAAATGAATTAATTGTCTTTTTTCTAAACGGTTCGCATGAAATTACTATCATCTCACTGTACAAAACAAAATTAACTAAATATAATCAAGTCAGGTCGTTATATGTTTTGTTTCTCTTTTTTTTCAGTTTATTATCTATAAATATTTGGATAGTATGTACTAGACGTTACCCATTTTTAAAACAATTTATCATACCCGAATCTCTCTCCATCTGGAGAATTATATCCTGAATTTGACTGGGCAGAGCCAGTCATAGCAAATTGATAAATCTAAGAAACTTTTTGGCGACGTCTGAAAGACAAAATTATCTTGAACATATAACAATAAGATTATCCTTGTTATTGATCACGCTTCCCCTGCCTCCACGAGGATGGCCCCAGTCTCCTTGTAAAGCCAAAATAGTATGAAACGAATTGATCCCGAAGATGCAGCAAGAAACCCGAGATGCTACGGTTCAATGTTTACCCATATTTACAAGTTCTAACATCTATTCTCATCTCCACAAATTGCAAATGAAGAAAAAAGCAAAAAATGATGGCATGTCTAATTCGTGGAAACCGAAGTTTTGGTTCCAGAAAAGATGTTATGACTTATAAGTGATCAGTCACCTACAAAAATAAACACGACTACGGGCATGCAGTAATGAGTTGCTAGCCACTGTTGTCAATTTTGGGTGTCTACTTTCTAGTGACCATGCTGCTCGTAAGTCCAAAACTTCAAATACAAAAATTCTCACAGATGTCTACGCAGGAAGTATGGCGTTCAGTTTACTATCTCATGCGTATTACTGCCATTTGAGAGAAGGCTGATAAAAAAATAGACCAGTATCCTTTGCTCGGAGTTAGCTTTCAATGCTGGAGCACTAGCACGTCACCTGATGATGGCTTGAAATGAACAGCATACCTAGTTAAAAAATGACCAGAAACATGATAATATCAAATAATTAGCACTGGCAACCACATATGGAAATATAACAAGAAGCTTTGGAATCAAAGGCTTCATTTTGTATAACAGCTTTCAAATGGGAATCTTTCGTTAACTGACATTTTTCAGCAATTCCAACACTGAACAGCATAAGTATGGAACCAACAGTTCACCAATTTAGGTGAGAAAAGGTATATGGAAAATAAGCAACCAGCTTTTGGTATAACAAATTCCATAGCATAACCAGTGGGATTGTGGGAGAAAACATACCAGTAATATTATGGTGGCACCTGATCCAGTCCATACCTTTTGACACCATCTCTCTACAGGTAATCCACCTCATCTGAACTTTCTTCATGAATTGGATGACTAGAACTTGGATTGTCTTCGTTCCCACTACTTTGATCACTACTATAACTGCTCTCTGACGTACTAGTGAGCCCGTATCCATATCCATCAGATGTATGACTGCTTGTCAATGAGGGTGAGTTGGTATCACTGTTCACATCGCTGCTGGTCATTGGCTCTTCTATGAAACTGAGCATCAGAAACAGGAATCCGTATTGAATAAAAAAGCAGACACCCAAATATCAGGTACATAGACTCTAAAAGAGAAATTAGTTACCTTCCTTCTGCAGGAAAATCTGCAAGGACGCATAAATTAGGCCTTTCTTCCAATAACTCACCTAAAGACATGAAACTGCAAAATTGTCGCATTAACGTAATTAGTATAGATAGAAATCAAAAGTGTGCAGTATTAACATAAATCAATATATACCTTGGAGTGAAACAACGGCGATACCAGTCATCATCGGATGCCAGTCCATCTCGATTGGATATGTCCTGTTAACAGGTCAACAAGAATTACTTGCATAAAGCCAAAAGAAAGGGCTGGAAAATATTAAAACATATATGACACAGAAGGGGAAAGATAGATGCGAGGGAAAAAGGGATTGTTTTAAACACTCACAAGGTGCCTAAGGTGCCTGAAGCGTCCTGCAAGAATTGCCGACAGCAACCGTGAAACTTCTGCCTGAATGACACAACTTGTAGTCAGATTAAGAATTGATCCTGTTCTTTTACAATGATTTTACTTATAGTACTATTCTTTACTGAGAGAGACAGAGACAGAGAGAGACAGAGAAACAATTTAATCATTACTTCTCTCAAGTGCATACAATCCCGTAATATCAAAACCTCCAGTAAGCTTCCACCTGCACTGCCACCAAGATTCCTGGAAGCAGGATAGTCAAAACATGCATGAAAAGATGTGCACAGGACAAAGAGACAGGCATGCATCAAAAGAATTATTCAATATCCAAGAGAACTAAGCATACCTAAGAAAGTCACCGGTGATCGAGTAGGACATTGAAAAGTCAACATACTTCAATCTGCGGAATCCCTGCATGGACATCATATATTCATTATATATCCGTTCAACATGAACTTTCCAGAACATCCTGTAAGAAAGAAGAGGAGGAGGAGGAGGAGACGGAAAAAAAAAGAAACAACACATCCAGCAAGTAGTAATGAATCTTCCTATCAACATGCAAGCATACCTTGACAAGTATACGAACTTTAATGTCATGCAATTTAAATCCTCTGAGTGCCAGTGAGGATAAATACGGGCAATTAGTGACTAGATCATTGCACGTAGGTAATTTTAAACTGTCATCTCTACCTGAGAGGAAACAGTATAACATAAGCAAAATGACTTTTCGAAACTTAAAGGAGATCATGAATGGACTAGAATGCACCTGTTTTCGAAGATTCAAAAAATAGACGCTCTATTAGAGGACAAGATCTACTCACTGACTCCAGTGTCTGTCTTAGCTCCACATGACTGTCAAAAAATGAGTTCTCACATCAAAAAAACAAAAATATATAATATATGGAGGTAATTCTGCTATTACAAAGTAACTCATAAATCAATCGTGAGAACAAGTTGAGAGAATATATGCGCACACAGACAATTCATACATCATCAATTTCACTATGTGGCAGGCAAACATACTAACTAAAACTTGCTGGTGCAGAAAAGGACGCCACAGAAATCATTTCCTGTACCATGGGCTATGGAGAAGCTAGTCACCCCAACCTAGCATTGTTGCATGAGGCAAAATGTTAAGTATAGCTTATTGGCGCCGAAAATGAGGCCACGGAAGCATTTCCATACCACCATACATAATCTATTCACGAAACTTCATACATGATATAAGTAAGAAGGGACACGGAAAATGCAAACACTGAAGGTGTAAACACGAAGTCTAGCTAAATGCAGCCCCATATTAGACAGTAGAAGAAGGGTACCGCCAGCATTGCGCTGAAAAATGACAAATTAGCAGCTCAAGATACTGGCAATCTGTATTTACGTTCTATCTTCAAATTTACATGTCATAGAAACTCATATTCGATAGAGAGGCATCTAAATTTCAGTTTCCTGATAATACACATCCTTGATTATCTCATTTGCAAAGGCAACATGAACGATTTACAACCTGTTGCATTACAACCCATTATACATGTACAGAATGTCCCATTTGGAAACATAACAGGAGTGGTTTTATGATGCGTTGTATAACATTGTATTTCTATCGAATATCACCATCAGCAAGTGTGCACTATGACAAAACTATCAATAAAGAAAAGAAAAATAAGTTATTTAAGGATAGTAATTAAAAACCTAGGAAACTGGAATCCAGTGATGCATATGAAGCCCAAAAACCCCCTCGAAGGATATCTGTGGAAAATTCAAATCTATTTTCCCAGAGAATAGGTAATTATCTAAGGCTCTATCCACAAACTAGGTGGTCCCACAAGGTCACCTGTTCATCATCTCCGACCAATGCAGTAACAAAAAGTTAGTAGATGTATTAGTACAAAATTTTCGAGTTTTGTCCTAGACACCAACTCATTGATTCAATTGATACTGATTACTGCCTTAACTTGCCAAATATATTTCAGGTGCATTAGACGCTGAATGTAACACATTTAACAGAGAATACATAAAAACATGCAGTAACAATCAGAAAATTACAACTTAAGCAACCAGTAAGTTGTGATACTCACAGGCCAACAATTTCTAGATCAAGCAAAGAAGGGCAAGCTGATATTGCAGCTCCAAATGCTGTATTGTCCATTCTTTCTATATTATAAAGGTGTAACCTTCTCAAAAGAGCCCTGAAAAAGGGGAAAGCAAGGAGAGGTGACAAGGGGTGAGACACTCACAGGAAAAGAGACTCAATTTAAACACAAGAAATACAGCCAACTACGAAATGAAAGTATCAAATGTTACCCTGGAGCACCACCATCAGCAATCAATGGAGCCAAGCAAGATCTAGTAAGTATAAATGACTCTTTTCCCTGTCTGGACCTTTTATCATTCCACGAAAACCCTGATGTATCTGAGGAATTCCTCATAGAATAAACCAGCGCTTGAGACGAACTTATTGATGCAACAGGGGGGCAGGGGACAACCCCAAGCTTAAGGGACCTACAAATAGTAAGATAATCAGAGTAGTATTTTTTGGACACGTACAGCAATGCTTATATATGCAAAACTATCACTGGCCTCTACCATTTCACATAGATGCAGACACTTGAGCAGATACAGCAATTCTAGATTCCATGCCACTACCAGATAAAGCAGCCCGATGAAAGAAAATAAAAAGTAAAAGAACAGGTTCAATAGATGGTGTTAACCTAAAAGGAAGTTGAAGTTGTATTATCTCCATACCTGAGAGTAGTTTGGTTTCTATACAGTATGACCAAATTGAACCTTATTGAACCAATAGGGAAGCATAAAAACAATCAAGATTTTTCGGTCATGAGACTGCACCAAATAAAACTTTGATTCACATACTAATTGAAGTCAAAAACAAAATTTACAGTGTAGGGCCAAACTTTCTAAGGTAGAAACAGGCAAAGAAACCAGCAAGATTAGCACTTACCAATCCCCCCCCCCCCCCACCCACTCTTGGCCTGAGATTACAAGAAAAGGTAAAGCTCAAGATAAATTTGAAGCTCATAGATCTTACCGCAGAACTTTTCCAGCTCGTTGAATCATCGTTGAAACTACCATATTATTGACCTTAGGCACAACTGTGGTCAAGTCAATATTGGAATAGCACAATGGATCAGCAGCACACTTATGGAAAAAAGAGCATGTAGCCGCTGCATGACATACACTTTGCGTATCGAGCAGAGAGAATACCTGGACGCAGAGCATATTCAATAAAGAGCTCAAATGAGAGAATCAACATCTAGTCTGCATTGTTTTCAGACTTATTTTAATTGGACAGACATGTCTTGTACCCACAAAAATAGTAAAAAGATAAGCAAAGAAATGCATTTGAACAAAATCAACTCATAGATAGAAAAACTATTATAAGAAAAAATCCACAGCAATTACATTATCCTTTTCTTTTCAGTGAGAACAACACCATTTCATGCAGCAAGCACAAAGGTCATTAACGATTAAAAACATCAAAAGATGTACAATGATGCCAAAAAAGAAGAGCTGACAAGAAAACAGTATCATGGAAATCCGAACAATACATAATTTAAAGAAACTCCTTCAAATCAGTTGGCAAACTGAAGCTAATGAGCGGAAGCATCCAAGTCTTTCAACAACGTAATCATCACCAGACAACAACAATTCAGAAAAGTACAATAAATAACATTACTAGTGTGTTCAAATACACATAATTGAGCTCAAGGAATTAAAAAATAATAAACGATCCATTCCAATGTCGAAGTATTCCCAATTCCAGTTCTATGGCCTGAATTGTTTTGATACCATACACAACGTTACAAAATTTCAGAAACCAAAATCTATAAAAATAGATTCAAAATTTCTCAGCAAGCGAACAAAGTACCTTGATAGTGAGATCCGATGGTAGGGCCCAAACGACAGCGTTGTGCGTGGAAGCGCGCCTCCTAGCGGATCGCTTGGCAGCTTCAGTGATAGCCGTGCCGAGCCGGAGCGCGCGCTCGATGACGTCATTCTTGTCTGAATCGTAAGGCCTGGATTCGAGTATGCGGTCGAAGGAGAGGTCAAGAGCAATCGCGGATGAATCGGAAAGTTCGAGAAACGATTCCAAGAGCGCGTCCATCGGATTCAGATTCGGGTTCGGGTTCCGGGTCGAGTCGGGGAAAGGAGAGCAGCAGGGGCGTTTGAGCTTGGGCTTGAGGGCGACGGATACGGCGTGGAGGAGAAGACTGCCATCCATCGCAACTGGTCGAATTCTTTCTTCTTCTTCTTCTTCCTTTTTTTTTCTGAAAAACAAAAATCTTTTTTGTTTAAGGTAGTGGTGATAAGCAGAGAGAGGTAGAAGGCGGAGTGCGTGAGGTGCGGGGTGAGAGAAGAGAGTGACACGTGGGATTTAGAATTTGTCTACGTGGAAGTGTGCAGCGCCGCGGGGGAAGAAATTGCGTCACCGTTTTACTAGTGTAGTCTAATCTAAGTCTTCACCTCCTTACTATGGTACTCATCATATTATAAATTCGATTTTGTAGAATGATGATGCCTTCTTTGGTCCAACTCAATTTTTAAGGAGGTCCAAGTGTGAAAACTTGTCCATGTCACTGGTTTCTTATACCTAGTAGGCAAGGGTATTTCTCTAAATAATAGTGAAATCATGATGAAGGATTTACCATATATTAGAGAATTTTTAGCAACGAGATATTTTTGTAGTCACATACAGAATAATTTGGGAGAGAAATCATAGCCAAAGATCCAACACTATACATACGAGATTATTATGAATAAGTGAAGTATAATTTGATATTTTTACTTATATCTTATTATTTTTTATTAATTTAAATTTTATTAAACAAAATATATATTTAAATATTAATCAAATTTAAATTAACTTTTATCAATTAATTTTTAAATTAAATATTAAATAATTTAATTATTTTTTAAACCCTAACATTTATATACACAAATGCACAATCATACAACAGTATCAAGAACCTATTGGCACACTATGGGTGGGCACAAGGGTTCCGGTAGTTGGGTCCTGATTCGATCCGATCGGGTATTGAATATCAAGTTACTCAATATCCAATTTTAATTTTTTGGATCGGGTATCGGGTATCTAGATTTATTTTTTCTATTATTATTTTATTTAAAATATCCATTTAAATCAAAGGAAAAACACGCTATTTAGTTTAATGATTGTGATTTTATTACTTGTTTTTAAAACAATATATATTTTTATCACAATAACAACGCACAACATAAAGTTTCGAGAACTAATGACCATTAGAGTCGTTCTTCCTATTATATTTTTTATATAAATCATCTCTCTTGTTTAATTAATTAGTAAATTTTAATTATTTTTATTTTGATAAAACATCATATTGATCATTATATGTAGATCTTAATAAAATAAGATATTTCAAGCTTGAAAATAACAACTACATGTATGAAAATAAAAAAATATGATGTATTTGTTAAAAAATAGTTTAACAAACATATATTAGATAGTTTAACTTCTAAAAAATATAAAATCAGAATTTGAAACTGTAACCAAACAAGTTGTAATTGTTTTAAAACTAATACACTAATTGTTATTCTTTTAAAACTATATAATAAGCTATCTTTTAATTTGTTATTCTTTTTCAAGTACACATCAATGTCATAAAAATTACAATTAATTTATTATATTAACTTAGATCCAATCCAAACTAATTTTTCATATATACAAAAATATCATAAAGTAAAATTATAATCCTCACCCCGTCTCATAATAGATGTCCTCTTTGACTTTTTGTATCAAATAAGAAAAATTAATTTTATATTTTTTTCTTCCATCACTTATTTTTCACATCTCATCAAATTAAATTGAAGTACATAATAGAAATTATATAATAAATTTCATTTTGTAAAATATGTAATAAATATTTTAAGATTAAAAAAATAAATTAATAGAAATTAGTATATTATTATTAGATATAAAAGTTTACTATCAAGAAAACATGATATCTACACAATAACATTGGAACATAGATTTTTTTTTTAGAAAAAATAAAAACCCCAAATCCAACCAGTCGGATACTCAAAAATTTTGAATTGGTATCGGTAGCTTTTCAAGCTATCGGACAAATTAAATATCAGATCCAATTATCAAAAAATGGTACTACGGACCGATGCCACCCCTACGGTACATCCACATGCCACCCACCACTCCACTGTACACATACACAGGCACATATATTAGTAAATATATAAATAAATGTATATATGATCATATTACAAGTTATATAAAATGTGGACACTTGATTGATTTATGTTAGTTGAGATCTAATGGTTGCTAAATCTTGCATAGGATCTAATAGATTGTATTATTTTCAAATGATTTAAAGGCAAAAAAATTTAGACTATGTATTACAAAAGAAATAAAAAAATAAACAGGCATTTCAAGCGTAAAATTAATGGAGTTAGAGTTTCGTAACTTCTTATGAACATGTGCATAATTTTGAATAAAACAGACGAAGAGCGACGGAGAGATGACGACGAGTCGAAGGTTTTGCTGCAACGATCTCCTCCGATTCGCATCAGTGAATCTCGAGCACCTCAGCGAAACTGTTTGTTTTTTTCTGTACTATTTTAATTTCTTCAAGTTATGGCACGTTAAATGATCCGAGGGTGTGGGGTTAAACCATGTTAGCTAACGAATTTCCATGAACGAACGACAATTGCAGTTCAACATGTCATTTTATATGACCTATTTGGCGCGGTGGCCAGATTATTTCCACGCGGCTGAAGCTCCTTGCAAACGAATCATGGGCTACAGTGAGTTCCCCCTATTTTAGTTTACAGTAGATGTATTTCTTGATTTTGGTGTCAGTTACCGATAAATGGAAGAACAATGTTCATTCAGCTTCTTTATATGTATATTCCTTATTATTTTCCCGCCTAGTTTTTTGTTGAATTTAGACACAGAAGTTTCTTGTTTTTGCACGTTGTTGCGTGTTTCTGTGATGGGTTTGATTGAAAGGTGTTAAGAAATTCTACTAGGAAGTTCTCGTTAATGCCACGATAAGGGATTAGAGATTTATATTGGAGGGATATTTAAAAAGAGTCATCCATTGAAGGATTAGAGCAATTTTAATACGGTGAGTGAATTGGAGATTTATAGTAGAGGGAAATTCAAGAAAAGCCATTGGAGGATTAGAGCAATTTCAATTTCAAGTATTACTTTATGAAATGCACGACATAATTTCTAGATATGGATTAAGTTTTCTACTTTCCTTGGACTGATATATTTTTTCAAATAATACCGAAGTATCACTGTGTTTTCAAGTAAAAGAACATGAAATCTTTCCATGAAGAGTGAATTTGTCATTGAAAAAATGATAATGGCACATCTTATAAGTAAGCTCTGGCAGGCTTGTGATCACCTATTGCTAAGTGAAAATAGTGTTTTACTTTGAGATTTGAATGGGGAGGAAGAAACAGAATAGGGAAGAAGGGATGAGAATTTTCTTGTTCTGCCGTTTGTTTTTCTTCAAAGGAGGAGGAAAGAGGCACTCTTTACCCTTACCGTGCAGATGGATTATCCTTTACATTAATATCATTGATGCTGTTGCCATAATTGCTTGCCTTGTTTTTTGCTTTGTTTTGGTGTGTGTGTTGGGTGGGGGGTGCATGTGTGAATTTAGGTGAAGAAACCCTTTTGCTTGGCTGCTTGAAGAGTATATATGATATCTGAAGCCAATGATTGCTATTCTTTCTGCCTCATACTTTCTAATCTTTGAATCCATTGTGACAAACACTAGAAGTAATGATATCCTGTGATCTAAAATTAGGCAAGGATGCATCTGCGTCTGAATAAAACATCTGTTATCTGTAGTCTGAAGGCTGTTTCAAGTATGCTAGCTTTAATCAACTCAGATAATGTGATATATAAATTCGTCTATATATGGTAAAGAGTACATCAATTTGATTTATTTTTGAGTTCATTGTTAGCGAACTGAAACCAAAATTATATTTTTGGGTTTTAATAGTTTCTAAACCTAAATTATAAAGTTAAAGAAAACAGGTTCTTGGTTTGATTTGGCTCTGGTGTTTCTGGCATTCTTTGAATAATCTTACGGAGTCCTAGTCTGTTGTGAAAATTCTTCAGTAATAAGATGAGAGCTTTTGCAAATTTTAGTGAAGAAGGTCCATGTTTATGCCTGAAACATTCCTGCATGCTGCAGTAACTCGAGTGTTAGAGCTGTACCCAAGTATTTGTCTGTGAGAAAGTAAGATACAAAATGTAATGAACTTGCTTTTTCTTGTGACATTATGACGTGATCTGAACTATTTGGCTTCATCTAGTTTCTGCTCCATGGTGCAGTTTGTTTATATTTTAAGTTAGTTTGCTTTTAACAATTGCCGAGGCTCCTTTACTATGATGCTGAGATGTAAATTGAGATAATCTGGGGATCTCTACTTAGAGGGTATTTGGCTGAGCTTATAAACTCTTCAACATCTTATAAGTTCTCTCAAAAAGTGTTTGTTAATTTTTTTTAAAAGAGGTTATAAGATAAAAAAAAAGGAAAAAAAAAAAAAACTATTTGATAGCTTATAAACTCTAAAAAAAAGTACGCCCACCCCAACTTATTTTCAAAATAAGATTTTAGTTTAACAAACTCCTTTAATTTTGATAATTTTAATTATAAAATAGCCATCACTAACATCTTAAAAGAATAGGTCCATGATCTTATTTTATCCCAACACTTCAACAACTTATATTTGAAATAAGATCTAACATTTTATAAGCTCCAAAAATATCTTATAAGATGTAGGAGTTATAAGATCTTTTAAATAAGTTGAGCCAAACACCCTCTTAGTCATTGCAATTAGTTCAAGTTGAATTTTCCTTAGAATGTATTTTATTTTACTTTATTTTTATGGTAATGGGGTAGACAAGAGTTTCTGTTGCAACTAGGGCACCGAATTGCCATGCACACATGACAAGACTCTTATGCAATTTGTTCACATAAAACAAGCCCAAAGATCTTATATTTGTTTTATTGCCAGTGCGGTTAATCTTCATGTTCAATTTGGAGTTCATGATACCAATTGGATGTTATTGAAACTCTGGATTTGATTTTAGCGATATGGCTTTTAATATAAGTTTGATTCATTCTTTCAGTTGCTCCGACTTAGAGTGACATTGACATCACTAAACTCCACCCTTTAGTGTGTTGCATAAAAGCTGCAGAATATCCAATGATGGTTCCCAGGTTCTGTTTTTCATCCATGTTGTGATATTTGGAATAAGACAGTATGTTACTGGCTCCTAATGGTCTCAGAAAGCATTTTTTTCACTTCTAGAAAATGCGAAAGTATTCAGGAAAAGTTAGCTAAGCTTTGTGGAAACTTCTTGAATACCAATATGCGTGAGCATCTGGAATGTCTAAAAGTAAGTGTGAGACTGGAAATATGTTAAAATAGAAAAGATTATGCTTGTAGTATTGTGATTTTCTGCTGTTCCTATCATCATAAATTCTAGTTCTGTTCTCTCTTTGGTTTTCTCATTTAACAACATTTAGACCTAATGTTCGAATATGTTTTCAGTTATGGGAAATGTTGAAGGACAAGGAGAGTCGTGGCTGGACATGTCACTGTAGCTCCTGAATATCGCAGGCAACAATTGGCCAAGAAACAGATGAACCTACTGGAGGACATCAGCGGCAAAATGTAAGGGATGCAACTGTGCCTTCTTAGGTTTATTTTGAAGATAATAAAAGTAACTTAGGCCTTTGCAATGCTATGGTAAAAAAATATGATCTGGCCATTGTCAAATATCTCGTTCTCTTGTCTGAGATTCTATCTCAAGTTCTTTTGACTAAATTGAATTTCCTATATTCCTTTTTCCTGGCTTTTGTACTCCTCATACGTTAGTCTAGGAATCTCCTCAGTTATTTTCTGGAGTTCTCTCCTCCCATACCCTGTTTTTTTTTGTCTTTTCTTAGTTTTGAAAAAAAAAAAAGTACTTTTCAATTTAGATTTGTATTTCCACTGTGTATGATGTTTCCAACCATTTTGGCCCTGTTGTTTTGTTTTTTTGCTCCTTTTTCATTTACCAGGGTCTACAGTTTGTCTACCAGTCACTTTGTATGTTGCATGAAAGTCGAGTGTGATTATCATAGACTGGATATTTGAAATGGCCTTAAGGTTCCACACTGTTTATCTCAACTGGTTGGTGTTGAATAGTAGGAGTTTTTCTTTTCTGCTCATACTTAAGCTGTATATATGATGAAGTTGTCAGCATATATTGCGTTTAAAGTACTTCCATCTCTCTCTCAGCTGCAAATACCTAATGCTAAATCACATAGCCAAGTCTCCATGATGAATTGGTGAAGTTCTTCTTGAGCACATTGTTGTTTTTTTTTTTTTTTTTTTTTAGTTGCCAGATGAACTCTGTATGATGAAGTAAGCTTAATTTTTTTTATAGTGATAATGCTTAAAGGTACTGAGAATAATCAATTGCTACTTTTGCTTTTCTTCAAAGTTTATGGCTAAAACAATTTCCATTGATATAAAGACTGAGAAGAAAGATGAATTGCTTTTCTATTAAGAATTGCATCAGCTACTATGCTCATTTTCTTGCCTTGTTTTTTCAGCTTGGCTATGTAGTTTATAGACGAGTACTTCAATATTACTCTGGAGAGGAGGATGGGTTGGGTGAGTTGCTGTACACAACTTTGGGGGAAGTTCTCTGTTCTGGGAAATGAGTATTAGTTTGTTTGAACTGTATTTGTTATTATTCTGTTTTTCCTTTTCAGATATGAGGGAAGCTTTATCAAGGGACGTGGAAAAGAAATCTATTATTCCTCTCAGACGACCAATTACTCCAGATGAATTGGAATATGATTAGGTCTGATTTTCTTAATCATACAAGATGCAATGTTGATAAGCTATGCTTTGTGAAGCATCAGCTATATTTGTTATTAGGAATGGCAAAAGGTTCAAACCTGCCCAGTAATCAAGCATTCTTGTATAAGTTGGAAGTTTAGGGTTCTTATTTAGTGCTCTTGTTGTAACTATTATACTTATTTTGTTGTTGTAAAATGATTTTGATGAGATGGACTTGGAAACAAATGAGTCGTGTAGATCTGATGTTGTATGTCGATTAATCATCTTTACATTGTTGTTAATTACTGAACATGTTGAATGGGTCAAATGGGTTTTACCCAGCAGATTTGAGTGAATGGGTCTAAGGGAAGTTGAGTTGGGGCAGGTATGGGTTTAGTCAATAGATGACAGGGTGGGCCGAAGGTTGGCCCCAAGAGCACCCCATTGCCTTCCCATGAGGTTTACTGATACAATAATAAAGTTTTGAATGAGAATAAAATTCGAGACATGGCTGCAAATGAATGCTTAAGACTGCTGGGAAGTGATGTTTCCAAAGAAGATCCGTCTTCCTGTTCTCTCTCTCTCTCTCTTCTCTCTCTCTCTCGTTGATATGCACTTCTCTAATTAGTTTCCAATTTAACTTAAATGCGAAAGATCATATGATTTTTGGACAAACTATGTTATAGCTTTCTAACTGGTCAAAAGACTAACATTATAAATAAATGCAAGTTTGTCTTTGTTTTGAAATGCAAAACTTTACACGAAAAGAAATAAATATGCATTTTATAATAATTTCAGAAGATTAGTGGTTATTTTCTTCCTTTCTTCTTTTAATGTGTTTGTGAGTTGCTTGCATTTGACCGAAAGAGGGTGGTGAAAAGGATTTAGTGCCAAATCTTAACATGAGCTCCAGACATCTAGGCTTGGCGCACATATGCTTATTGCAGATTCAAATTGTAAAGATGGTGTGTGTGTGTGTGTGTTGGTTGTTGCTTCTGTTAGTCATTAGCAACAAAACAATAAAAATAAAAATAAAAATAAAGGGAACACCAATGTGAGCATGATGGATGTTGTGGTGATGTGGGTTCCATTACATATTTCATGTTGGCCGCTTGCACAACACAAGTGTTAGACAGATATAGAGATTGCACGGAATAGCCATGTTTTTCCAAACATGAACCCGTGTGCCATCTCTATAAAGACAGATAAGCCAACACCCCATTGCCAACATTGTTCAGCATCTATATCAAACCCATCAAATTAGCCTTTTTCACTTTGATTTTTTGGTGATCCAGATTCTTTCCTATAGGCTCAGTAGGTAATCGATCAGATCAATACTGTTAATGGAAGCCACGAGATATGTTTTTTGATTGCATGTATTTCACTAAGAAATGGGTGTTCTTGCCTATTGCTTATCTTTGTTGGGTACTAGTGGCATGGCAAAATAAACTTCTTAAATCAAAACCACTTCTTGCATGAAACCTTTTAGGATTTCCAAACGCCACAACTCTTATAATATGTTATGATGTATCGGTCGATGGGATCACTTTTGTGCCATTGTACTATTTTTTTATTTTATTTTTTTGAATTTAAGGTACCCAATCCATTTAGATCATTAAATTGAAGGGGCTGATTGGTGAAACCACCATCCAATGGTCATCAGACCAGATCCCTTGTTGAATAACCTCTTCATTTCTTCTAGTAATTAATAGAGCCCTATGCTATGGCTTTTCTTGATTGGTGGACCTTTCAATTTTGTAGTTGTGATTGTGGAGTAATATGAATAAATTAAACAGAAAAGGGGCAAAAAACTAAAATAAAAAAGACAAGCAAATCCACATGGGGTGATGGAGATCGTCTAGACGTCTAGGGTTGTCAATGCTATATCCAAATGAAGGTTGGCTTTAGTCCTTTTCACAATCAAAAGAAAATTTAATTTGTTGACCATCAAGAGCTACATATTTTATGATATTGACAATGTAACAGGCAAGAGTGAGTGCTGCTCTCTTGTCTTGCCTGTCTTCAGTGGCCACTAAATATCTTGATTCTCGTCAGGGTTTTATCAATCTCCTTTCTAATTATTGATTCCCTAACATTGAATGTACACATACATAGTAAGGATTGAACCATTGTAGCAATCAGGAAAAAGGTGTTTGGATTGGATTAGTTTCTAAAGAAAACAAGGAACCGTTGTAGCAATCAGGTAAAGGTATATGGATTGGACTAAGGAACGCGCTTCAGCATATGCGTGGATTGGTTGGAGACTGCAAATCAATCTTCTCTCTATATTCAAGCTTTTGTTGTTACCTCGATTTAAATCTGATAATGGGTGCTTGTCAATTAATTGATATGGGGCTGTCTTTTCATATGTTGTTACAATCAATATTGGTTAATAGGAAATTAAGTTTGTTTCACTTGAATAGAATTATACTTGTTATCTCTTCCGGAGTGGTGGCGTGGTGTAGTGATAGGATTATGCTACATCGGTAGTCTGCACACCGTACAGTTCACCTTGCTTCCAGTAAGTGCTTGGAGATTAGAAGATCTTTTCCCACATTCTAGAAAATTTCAAAGTGTTGTACATACATGTGGAATATCTAGTAATATACTTTAAAAATATTTTTGCAGAGAGTTGTGGAGACCTCGTTCTAACCATGAAACAATCAAGTGGTCAAGTAGAAGTTCCATATGTTGCTTTCTTGTTTCAATTTTCCAACTCTTCCACTTTTTCACACACAAACACTTAATCTCTCACTTTTATGTCTCTTTAACTTGGCCATTTTCACTTCTTCAACTTTTGAAAGAGGTTAGTATCGTAAATGTCTTTACTATTATGTGTAATGATAGTCCCAGGATATTCTTACTAAAACTAATCATGCTTTGATAATCGATTTACACCCACACAATTTACATGGACATGGTTAAAGTACTCTTTCAAAGAGTACTTTGGCGATGTGGAAGTTGATAGTTCCAGGATTACAATAAGCTGCGTAATAGAAACTCCTGGCAATAGTAAGAAAGTTTTGCTTTGTCTGAGAATCTAAATCGCCTGAGGATTTGGTGATCACTAATTTCACTAGTTCTTGCATGTCTGATTCTATCTCTGCGGTTGTGATGCCTCCCGTATTAGTCATGCAGCCATTGCTGTCGTGGACCTGCTTGAAACCAGACAAATAAATGTTAAAAAATTAATTGCTTGAGAGGTAAACTTGAAACTAACAGGCTGATTGCAAAAGGGAATATGGATTTCCAAAAAGGAAATCCTTCTGTTCATTTGTTTGATTCAAAATTTTAAATCAGTATTATATATTTGAAAATTTTAAAAAATAAATAAATAAAAAAGACAACAATTACTATTAACGTTGGGCATAGTGTCTGCCACATTTCATGTTATAAATGTGAGATTATATAATGATACTATAATTGAAGAAATGAACCACAAAGATGGCTCCAAAATTATCCCCTGTCAGAATGTGATACAGTGTGTGAGGCATTTAGACAAATTCTATTAATGCTTTTAAACAACAAACAATCTATCACTTGTCCCTAACCTTTCGGTGTCGAAATAGGTGAAGTTGATGGCAGACCCTTATGGTGGCCTTCAAGAGTTGCTGATATTTTGGATGGGACATTAAGACCTCCTCTGATGCCCAACCACTGCCCCTCCTCCTCCCTCCTCCACTCAGATTTAACGTGCGCACGAATAGCTCTGCATCACCTTGTCTAATGTCTCCTCCCTCTTCCCATGTCTTCAGCCACTTGTGCCACTGCACATATCATTAGTCATTAGGTGTAGATATAAGTCAAATATATCATGTCACCAATTTACATTTCAAAGTGATTTGACTAATCATAGAGGCAAGCAATAGTGTGACATGTATATAATGATTCACGATAAATATAATGTAACACTAAATTGGAATAGAGGATCCGGACTCGACAATATAGACGGGGCCATGTGAATGAGATTTTTGGACGTACCGCCTGATTCAATTGTTGATGGATGTCTCGGCCGTGTGCCAACAATATATCCAATGAGAGCTGATTTAGAGTTCTGAGCAAAGTCCCGACAAGACTGGTTCTTGTTTTATACCTGTGAATTCAGGCTTAGATCGATGTATTTTCCATCATTCGAAAGGCCAGACTCAAGTCTGAACCAATAAGAGAAATTACAAGATGCAAAATGTTTTTTGAATATATCAATTTTCTTGGAATATACGTATCTTGTTGCTGAATTTGAGGGATATCTAGCCTGCTCTAATCAGCTACAACTTATAAAAGTAATGAAAATAAAAAGTGAGATTAATTAGATAATTTACCTTCCTCCATTTGCATACTTGAGGATGCTGCCATGTTCGAATTCATTCACAAAGGCGCGTTTCTGGTCCGTGGAAAGTCGGTCAAAATGCGAAACAATAGTCTCCACTAAAATCGCGGTTTTGGCCCAAGCCAGCCGCTCTTCCGATTTTTCTGGCTCGAATACGCACGCGGCGGCTATATAATACGCTAATAGAAGGCTTCTTTCACTTAAACCAAACTCCCCAAGACTGCAATTTCTGTACCATCTGCCCCAGAAAAAAATTAAATAAATATTTTTTTTTAAAAAAAAAAAGCATCCCGGAATAGTTAGGAACTTATTAAATCTTGATTAATCTTATTTAAATTTAAAACAATTAAGAAATTTGAAATATCTTACTTTTGGATGTTTTTCCACTCCCGCTGATGCAAGGCCTGGCAATTATTATAGTCTAATTTTGCCAGCTCAAGATAGGTGTTATTGTTAACATATGACATCCTGAAGATAAAAAACAAATAATTAGAACGCACAAGCAGATTTTGGTTATTTTTGGACGACGAAAAAAAAAACAAAAAAATTAAAGCAAAAAGTACATAAGAAAAATATTTTCGATTCGTATTTTCCTCACTAAAAACATATTATCATAGCAGAAAAAATCATCATTCATGACGAACAATTAAACCAATGTCTATAAAAGGTACCAAACTTCACCCTTTCTATTTTTTTGCTTAATTTGGCTAAACCGATTTGAAAATTACAAAATTTGAACACAAGAATACATTGTATGAGACAAATTAACAGGAATCTCCACGTCTGTTATTATTACTATTATTCTAACTAAGTATAAAAGAATATTAAGTACGTAAGCAAAGCATCGTCTTCTAGATGATCCACATAAGTATTTTTCTGATAGTAACAGTGTTTATACTAACATAGTCTGAAGGAATTTGATGATGTCAGAAAATGTTGTCCTAATCTTCGAGGACAACAATGTTTTGATCCTCTTAATTTGTTTGAATACGGAGCCGCCTCAACTTGTTTTCTTGCTCAAAACTCTTTCACAGCTGTGCAATGTTGGACTTATTTTTTGTTAAAAACATTTTAAGAAAAATAACATCTCACGTGCATCTAAGTGTTGCAGGTGGGAAAATTAATACATGCATGCATGCATGCAAAAACGTTAAAATTTACATGCCCTCTAAATTTGCGGCTTTCAGCCTCCAAATTTTGGCTTGGGCAGGCTCTCGTGTGTTTTCATTCCTTTTTCTTATAGTTGGGGATTAATATTGACTGCTGTTTCAAACTGTTGCTCCATTCATACACAGAGTTTACTTAGTTTTTTGTATTCTTATGTTCCACTATTCGGTCGGTTGTATGCTTATGATCTATTATTCGGTCCGTGGGTTGCACTCCACAGTTCATTACACACTTGGCGGCAGATTCAGCCCATGGATATTATCCCTTATAATTCTATTTCGATAGTAATATTCCATTTAACTTAGAAATTGCGGTCAAATGTTTGGGATAGTATAAATGATCAAGGAGTGATAACTCATATCATAGGAGGAAATTTTCGCGCAGAGTTCTATTACTATTAACACAGGCATTCTAGTTAATTATAGTTGACAAATACTTATGATTTGACATGTTAGACTATAATAGTGTTTTATTTTTAATAATTCAAATTAATGTGATTGGGCTCAGACTATTTTATGTCACAATGAATATTATAATTATATTTGTTTTGAGATTAGTGAAAATCTTGATAAAATGTGAACAGATTTATAGTGGAGTAGTATATTTAACTAGGAGTACTGCACAAAGGTTAAAAAATGGAAGAATAGAGAAGCACCTGTATAAGGTTTTGCCAATCCAGACATCGTCTTCACCGCCATATTGTTCTAAATAGAATCTAGTTTCAACTCGAGGTAGGCTAGCGTACCATGGCACGTCTAGTGCATATCCCACCTGTAAATTTTTGTCATCAGCTTCTGTTTTTTCAGGGCTCAAAACAGTACACGAGTAATAAATTGACCCACTAAGACCTACTCAATTGGATAGTTACACGGACCAAATTGTTCAAATTCGAAAGTTGCATCAGCAAAACGCCAAAAATTAAAGGGAAAAAGAAAGAAAAAATAAAATCATGGCACATTCCTTGTGGTGCTAACTTCAATTGGGCCTCTTTGTTTCTTCTCCAATGTCACTAAGCTTGTGGCAAGTGGCATATGTCCCAACCATCAGAATTTTACCCATATAATGAAATACCAACTTGGAACATGTCTTCTTTTCTTTTACACTACATCCTTAGAATTGAAGTCAACCTCCCCCATTTTTAATTCTTGTTTATTTCAAGACAAGAAGAAAATTAAGGGAAGGAGGGTTAGGAACTATGGAAGAAGTCCTTTTAGGTGGGGGGCACAAAATTTAAACAATAAACCCTTCTGAGTAAGGCATGGTGAGAGGTGGCAGTTTGCTTGATGGGATATAGTATTCTACTCTTTACTTTTTGAAGTAGATAGAATCATACAACATCTAGTCATTGGCAAGCTTTTCTAAATCACTTTCGAAGTGACACCTTATATAATTAATAGGTGGCTATATAGTTAGAATAATACTCAAAAGCTTGTTCTCTTTTAAAAGTAAAGAACAAGGGTTAAAAAAAAAAAAGAGAAAAAGACCCTTTTCTCCTCTCTCTCTCTCATGTAAAGTTCAAATAAAGAAAATGAAAAGAATTAAAGAGAATGTTATAATGAATTCTTAATTTGGGAGGTGGTGGTGCTGGATGGAGCACGTCAGCTCATTGATCTACGAGTTAGATTTGTGGGTTTATATGTGGTTTAATTTTGATTTATCACCCAAGAGTATAGATCCTTCCACATAGCAGCTAATATGTTATGGGCACAAAACAAGAGAATTATTCGAATTATAAATTAAAAAAAAAATATAAGATTCGATAGATCAAATTTATAAATTCTGCAAGCTAACAAAATAAGTGGTAATATAATACTTAAATTAGGTCAAATGAGGTTCAAACTCACGAAAATTATCTAATCTATATTATAAATACCATCAATTCTCATAATTAAAGGGTACGCAATTTTATTTAGTTTTCAGTTCTCTATTTTCAAATTATATATTATGCTCTGGTTTTGATTTAAATGTTGGAGAATTTTTATCGAGACAATTCTGATGTCTGTGTCACAGACAGAAACACACCTAAAAATTAAATATTTGTGCATTTGAGGATTTGAATCAATACCACATCAATAATAAAACTCTTTTTGGATCTTGTCTTTTAATACTGTGTTTTATTATATATTTTAATTTGTAGATATACATTAAGTGTATGTGATTCATAATTATTTATTTATTTAAAAAATATTTTATACACTTATATATATATATAATGTAAAAATAGAAGATAAAAAATGAATTTAGAATAAAAAATTGAGCTGAAGAAAAACCTCACATATATATACTATATAGGATAATTTAATACTCACCTCGCCTGGAAGGTCTTTGGTAATAATCCACTTATCCAAGAGCTCATTATTAGCTCGCTTTTCTTGCAAAAACTTGGCCGAGAACTTGCCCGCATCTGCAAGTATGTTCTCTCCTGGAAACATCAATTGAGAAGCCCTGTACAGGTTGTACATTCCGGTAACAGCCTGTGTCGACTGCCCCGCGAAGCAGAAGAATTCTCCACCCTTCTCAAAATGTTTGAACACCTCTGTCACAGGTAAAAACATACATAGTAAACTCAAGAATGCAAGCCTGATCAGGGTCTCAGCATCAAAACTAAGTAGAACTAGTATATATTTATCCAGTGCATGCAGAGACATTATCTTACGCTACACATGCCTGTTTCTTAGTATAAATTTTGGGATAGTTTTGATTTCCAACTTTCAGGATTTAATTACATATGCAGTGAAAAAAAAAAAAAAAAGTTTTACCTGCAGAAATCTCGTATCCATGCAACCTCAGAAGCCTGAATCCCATCGCCGTGTCGTCGATGTCCTGAACTTGGGAATTTCTTGCCCAGCAGATCCCTTTATTTGTCCAGTATCTGAGACAGTATTTATAAAGTAATATAATGTAATGTAGTGTAATTATACATGGCTTATGAAAGTAGTAGTACCTGTAAACATATTCTATACATTCCTCAATTTCTGGCTGAAAATACCGACAAATTCCTAGCCTTTGCAGCCTGTCTACTGCCCAAAGGTGCTCGAACAAGTCCACAGGATACACATTGGGAACTAAATAAATCATAAGAAATAAGTATACTGACTTAGGAAAAAGTAAAAAAGAATAATTACAGTATTATTTGTATTAGTTAAAATATTAATTAATTACCTCCTCCATTGAATTTTTGAACATGCTTGGCCAGATATTTGAGGCAATTATCATCTTTGGTTTGGTGGAGGGCAAAGGCAGTGGAGGATGGAGAGAAAAGAAATGACCCATCAGCAGACTGTAATTTTAAAAGCTTTTGCCACATAAGGCCTGGCATCCCTTCCAAGCTGTGGAGTAATGTTGTGGGCACTTTGTGCATAATGTCCCTTGGTATCCTAATCCACCCACACACAATTATTACACACATAAAAAAAAGGTTTTTTACTTTAATTTTGGACATATCTTTATCAAATATTTTTTTTTTTATGTGACAGGTAAGGTTGCTGCTTTCAGTTTTCATTTATATATGCTACATCAGATATAGTAATTATTACTCTACCTTCAGCTCCAGTTCTCAAACTCATCATAATATATATATATATATATATATACCTTGTGAGCTTTAATTCTCTTCTAGCATAAATCTCTTGCAAGCCTCGAGAATCTTCAGGGATATCAATCTCTAGCTTTTTTGCTATTTCAATCAGTGATGGCAATGCCACTTCGAACCCAATTGGCATGTGCTCTTCATTTTCATCCTCAAGCTTGTAAATATACTCTTTAATAAATGAAATCCCTGAAAAAGTTAAATAAAAATAATCAACAAAAACACATAACCACTGTAACATATGCAAAATCAAGTTTTTGTCCTAAAATGGTCCCGTGATGTGTTACAACCAACGACAATAATTCGAATGTATGAATTATTAATATAATCAAGTGTCCCATTGAAATAGAACACTTATTGATCATCAAGTACGTGATGGATATTATATGGAGTGTAACAAATGCAATCACTTGTCCTGAGAATGACTTCCATTTGACTAAACCAAATTTCGCATAAAATCTCTCGAGAAATTGATATTACAACAAGAATGAATCAAGAAATGATGTGCTTCATAGAATTTTTACCTTTATCGCTTTTGTCGGGATGTATGTTCCACGATCTCAACGCAACTACACAGGCTAATGTGTTGATTATCCGGTCATAGATTGAGAAGATACAGCTGTCGCCCCAGGATCCATCAGGGAGCTGGTTATTTGAAATCCACTTGAGGCTCGAAGGGAATTGCGGCTCCCCGCTGCCGCCAATATCCTCCACCAGCGCCACCCATGCGGTGTCGTACGGCGATATGCTTATCTCTCCGTCGTCCATGGATTGCAGGATCGATCGGATCGACTCCACCAGTTCCCTTATCTTATCTGATATGGGCTCCTCCTTCTTTTGATACAAAAAAGTAATCAAATCAGATTTGACAAAATGAAAAAAAAAAAAAAGGAAAAATAAATTTGATAGGAATGTTTACTAAATATGAGTATGATGAACAGGAGAAGGCAAAATGAATGTCTGCAAGTACCCACCTTATGAGTATCTTTTTCTGTGTCATCCTCCACAATCTCGTGCCACTTTATCACTGGCAAACCATTCTGAATCACATCTATGTATTCTGCATTTTTCATGTAAGAAAAAGTATCATTATATCATTATTAACAAAGGCATTAACTCAACACTTGGGACTTGAAAACACCCCACACACAAAAAAAAAAAAAGTGTACTAATTTGTTCAGGAGTTTCTTTATATGTATACCTTCTGTACGAGGTCTGGAAATCGCATGGCATTGCAGAGGGAAACTGCAAGCAACTGGTTTCCAAGATGGAAAAACGCCTGCAATAATTGATGTACATCAGCATCATATTAAGTACAAATGATAAAAAAACAAAGGTGTAAGCGATAAAGGGAATCATCAGAGTTTAACCCATCTATAAAGCTGATCAAGGCAAACAAAAGTGATAATGACTCTTTTTAACCATTTAAAGAAATAAAAAGCAACATAGAAAAGAATGGCTCAGCTTCAGAAATGCAACATAGAATTCTTTTGAATGAAGGAAAAAGGCCATCAGCCATATTGTATCAAATCAAACGGCCAACACATATATCAAGTGCGTGTGGGTGTGGGTGTTTGTGACTGAGGATTCACCGGCGGTGGAAAGGGCAAGAGGGCTTTCTTGGGGAATATGCAAAGCCGCCGAAAGACCGCCGTGAGTGGTGGATGATCGGAGGAGAGAGGTGGGGTGGGAAACAAACGACATGTTTAATTCTTGTTGGGTGTTGGAGAAATGTTAGTTTGATTGGTGTTAATGAGAAAATAGTGAGAGGGGACTGAAGGGGTTTAAAAGGATAGAGAGGGAAAGGAAGCAGACAGAAACGACTTCCCAAGAGATTCCCGCGAATGGGTGCATGGGATCATCCAAATTCATGAAAATGAGGGCACTCCTGTTCTTTTCCTTGCTACCGTTCTCTTTCACCCTTTATATAGAACTTATGTAATTTATTAAAAGGAATTTATATATATTATATACCAATTTAATAATTTGTAATACCCATTTCTTCTTGTAAAATCCACAGTATCTCTTGGTTATGATTCTCTCTTAATGACTAAGGAATAGCCTTAATAAGTGGAGTAAAGTTTAATAGATACTGGGTGTTGTTATTGTGTAATTTTATTAATTAAAATGATCAGATACTGGGTGTTATTATTGTGTAATTTTATTAATTAAAATGATGCAAATTTGATGTATGCAATATGCTTTGTTATAAAATCAGTAATTTTACTTTGTTGAAATTTGATATCTTGATGTATTGGATAATGTAATGGAACTCACCTAAAACAACAAGTTATATTCGCATCAATACAAAATCAAATAGTTTGATCTCTAAATGGAATTTACTATATTATTTTTTACAAATTTTGATGTTATGAAGCTTTCAAATCATGTTATTTTATATTATTATTATGAAGTTTTTTTCTTTTAATTTGATGAAAATGAACTTAATTACGTATACAAAATAATTAAGTTAATTGATTAACAACACTAGCTGAACAGTAGTATATTTTCTAAGGTAGTATCATTGCATCCAACATTTTGTATTTGATTGTGTAATTAAATTTTATTTTTGAAGATAATAAGAAAATTGAAAAATAAATAAATCCAAGCCACTCAAAAGAGGAGACTGTATATATTATATGCATGAAAGATTATGTAGTTTCATTTAAAGAAATAAATAAACAGTATTTGTTTGTATTTTTTGTATTCTGAAAATACAGTACTGCTCTGCATCGACCAGTCGCTGCAACCAAGATTCAGGTTTATTTGGTTTTGTACCTTTTGGAGTTTGGTCCAATCTCAATGATTTTTTTTATAAAAAAGTTCCAGATTGGAGTGCATTTAATCAATGGCAGTCTTAGCTGATCCTTTGTGGATAAAAAGGTCAATTCCCTTCTAACTTCTGTGCTTCCAAACAAGAATTTCAAATACCAAAACAAGAATTACTTATACAAGATTAATTTATAAATGATAGCCAACACACATATGTTGTGGCATAGCAAATCGCCACAAAAAATTCTGAATTTTAATTCAGTATCTAGCTTATTTTGCATTGGCATGATTAATTAACTGAAATAATGTAAATTTTTTCCCCAATTAAGTTGGATTCTTTATATTGTATAATTGATATTTTTCTCAATTAAGTATAATTATCATGTCTTACAGCCGCCCCCGACTTTAAAATAGAACTTTCACTCAATAATTTATTTCACTCAATATTTACACATATTTATACATGTCACCCCTTCAATAAACATGGTGATTTAGTAATAGATTAAGAAAGATTTTCTAGAACTATTTAAGAATATTCCTAACATATTTCATAACATGTTTATAAGGTAGCTTTCTAGAAGCTCACTTGTCTACAACTAGTTTTACGAATTTTCTATTATTTTTTTAATATTTTATACACATCTAAACTTTTTTAGGACTGTGTATAAGGTTTTATAATTATTTAAATATTTTTAGCACACTTACAATTGGCTTCTAAATGACAGGAAATCTATGGCATAATTTGACTTTCACCACATGATTAACGTCATCGTTTGCCTTTTTATCATTGCGTCTCCTAATAAAGTGTTTAAGACCTTATTTGTTTATGTTTTTAAAGGGCCTTTTCAATTTGTTTTGTTTATATAATTCGAAAGGTGAAATTTTTTTGATTTAACTTTTGTGTGAAAAATATTTAATTTAATTTGATAAAAATATTGACTTTATATGTTGAAAATGAAAATGCATTTGATTCATGTATTTTCATGCAAGAAAATATTTTTTTTTTAAAGTAATTTGGTGTTAATGTTTTCAACAAATAATTTTCATATGATAATAATATTTAATGTAACTAGTGATAGCTTGCGGGCCTCATTACATTATTCATATCCCATGGATGGGATTATGTAGGGGTAAGAAAATTATAATTTAATTTATTGTGCATCCCATTATATTTTTTTATCTCAAATTATGTGATTATAAAAAGAGAAATTATTTTTTAATGAAAATTTTAATTTTAGTTATTATTAAATTAATAGATCAAGATAAGTGGATTCTACTTTCATAAAATAGTGCTTATAGGTCTGATTATACTTATGGAAAAAGGCATTTTCAATTTCTAGGTTTGACTAAAAAGCCTTGAAAATGAAATTAGTGATAAGTTTATTGAAAAATGGGTAAAATAAAAATATTTTGAATTTTCAAATTGTAGAAAATGAATATATGGGTCCTAAAAATAAAAACAAACCAGCCCTAAGATTTTAAAGAATATTTTTTTTTAATGAAACAATAAAATCTATCAATATGAAGATATCAATCAATGATTATTTAAGTATAACGAGTAATTATATATCAACTTGTGAAGCAATAATTATAATGTTATGTACTATTATAATAATTATAGAATCCAAATGCCTTAAATTGAAATTTAAACTAGGTTCCACTGGCAAAAGTTTACGTATTTCATTCGAATACGTTAATTTCTTTTATTTTTTTAATGAAGCGATCAATATAGTATTATATCACATATTAATAAAAAATAAATTATCAATCATCAATTAATAATTTATAAATATCAAAATAATCACTATAATAGATGCAGGCAAATACCTATATATCTAGTTAAATTCAAATCTAAAATCTCAAAATCTTGGAACCTTAACTTCAACGACTTAAACTTAGCCTCATTGGCCGAACACGTTAAGTTTTAATATTTACTTTTTTATTTAGTAAATCTACCCTTTTTAATGTCTTTTTTGCTCTAATAAAAATCTAAAGTCTCCACAACCACAAGATCATTTTAGGACTATGAGGCAAAAAATCTAAGTTCAACAATCTCCTGCATTATTATCTTAATTAAGGAATTGAACACCTACTACAAACTTCTGAGGAAAATGGGACAGTTACATCAGTTCACAATTTGCTCCAACAAAACATGAAAGATTGACATAAAGGCTAAAATTATGTTTCACAAACATTTGATAAACCAATAAACCAACAAAAGGACCTGTACGAAAAGCATTAATCTAATAATAGAAAAACATCATACATAAAACTTAAATAGGAAGTGTCTGTCTCTAAGGGGGATTGTGGAATCTTTCATTTCCTTGATGCTTTCTCATTAACTGGCGTTTTCCCCATCCTTGTATTAATCGTAATGACTAGATTCCACGAAATGACTAGGGATCCTAATCTATATAAAATAAATAAATTGTGCCCCTAAAAACAATTACAAAAAAATTTATTTGTGAGATTTGTTACATTATTCATTGTTACATTTGTCGGTGAGAATAATTGATATCCTAGCATACTATTGTCTCGAATCAATCGTTTCTATAAAAATAAATTGTATGGAAAAAAGTATTATTGAAAAATAAATTTTTTAAAAAAAAATGGATGTAGAGTAATAATTCGGATCATATATTCTAAATTTAATTTTTTATTTTATAATATAGATGTAGGTTAGGTAAATGCTATGGATTTGTGGATGTAAACGATTTAGGCCCAGTCTATGATCCACTACGCATAGCCTACTTCTTACATATTAGTCCCTTTCCTTTTGACCTTTTACGGCCGATTGATTTTGGCCCAACTCGTGAAAAGAACAAATAAGGCTGGAATATTTTTTTTTTTTTTTTGTTTTTTAAATACATACTAAAAAATAAATTAAATTATTTAATATTCGATTTGAGATCTACTTTTAAAAGCTTGTTTAAACTTTGTTTATTAAACATAACAAATAAAATTCAATATATTTTTTCATTCGATATAATTTAAAATTCAGTTCGAACTAAATTCAAGTTAGTAAAAAAATAATATAAATTTAAAAATTAAATTATTCAAGTTTGATTCAGTTACAGCTCTACTAAATTCTTGGATAAATAAACAAAACAATATCTAGGGATTTTGTTGTGGATAAATAAAAATGTTGCATAAAAGTGCTTCAACCTCTTATTCTACATCAATTAAGTGCATATGTATTTTTCCCTATAATAATCCAAGAATCGAGATTATTACTAAAATTTATAAATATAACTTAAAAGTGCATCAACCTCTTATTCTACATCATTTAGGTACATATGTATTTTTTCCTATAATAATCCAAGAGTCAAGATTATTACTAACACTTATATATTTATTGAAAATCAGCAAAACAATGGAAGTAAGAAATATACATTTAACATACATACAAAATTTAAAATATCAAATGAACTACAATTTTAAAATAGAAAATCTCAATATTCTTAATGAATAAAGGTCAGTATCTTTTCACAAGAAAATATTTAATACTTTAATGGCACAAGTTGGGCCAAACTCCACAGAAGAACAAATAAGGATGGATTTTCCTCAAGTCCCCATGGATTAAAAAAACTTGGAAAATTGCTCTATAATAAACCTAAGGGCTTGTTTGATTTCATTTTCACTTTCAAACGAAAAGAGTACAGATTTAAAATGCAAAGTAATATAAAAACTGTGGACATAAAATTTCAAAAATAGTTATATTAGAATTTTAAATAGTGTACTTCAATAATTTTTCAAATCGGATCCATATGTTTTTGGTTTGTGGATCCATAATTCCATATTATTGAGAGGGATTCATCCCACATCGAATGAACAGATAAGTAGGCCATGCCTTATTAGTAAGGGGTCAGTCTCTCTTTGTCAAGAGACATCATGAGACTTCGTTAAAATAGACAATACCTCTAGAGCAGAAATTTACCCATGCATTTTCTAGACAAGTGAGGCTCGGGTTGGACATGACTTCTTGGGGACTTTTTATAGATAAAATCGTGAGGCTCGGGTCAAAATGGGCATTACCTATTGGGCCGGACATTACTTGCACAAAATTGTAAAACTTCAATCAAAACGAACAATACCTTTTGAGCGGACATTTGTCTACTTCGTGCCGTATCACATAAAATTTGATTAAACTTAGTAAAACGTGTTTTTGCTCTGTGTATAATAAGATATTAGATCAAATTCGGATTAAAATCAGAAATTGTTATCTCTAGAAAATTCTTGTTAAATGTCGTGTGGAGACATCAAATGACGAGAATCATACAATTTCATTACTACATCTGCAGCAATCTTTCACCGTTTGGTATTTTCACTAGAAACCCATCCGATTGGGCCAAATCCACGAAAAGGCCGATTATTGGGCCATGAGGAGACGCCCACGATGTTGCAATGGCCCAACTGTTACCACCATGCGGCGATACTCCCTGAAGCACTACACAACTGTCACAACTACCTCAAATCATAGTAAACAATGGTTTCCTTTCGCTTCCCATTCTTGTTTTCTCAGCCCCCAAGGCCACCCGTTGCCGCCACCGCCAATGCCTCCTCCCGACCCTTTTCGGCCACAACCGCCGCAATATCAGTCGCCGCCACATTATCAGTCGCCGGGGCTGGCATTGCTATCTCCCAGAAGCCCAACAACCCATTTCTTCAAAGCGCACTGAATTTCTTGGTGTCCAACAGAAGTGGCTCTTGTCCGATGTGGGGTTCTCTTTCTCTCTCGGACAATTCGTCTCCTGTTACTGAATCGAGGACTGGAATGTCATTTCCTGTTGTTCTGGGAGATTCTCAGCGGCTTCTTGGAGTTGGGTTGCGGAGAAAAGCTGTTCTAGGGTTGAAAAACATTGATGTGTATGCTTTTGGTACCACATTCATACCTTCAATGTCTATTTTAAGTATCTTATTCCTTCGTATACGCTTTCAACTAGTATTCGGAAAGTAATGCTAATTGCTAAATAACTTATTCAGCTATGAAATTCATTGCGTCTTAATTAATACCACTATACAGGAAATTATTTTCTTTCTTGATGTTGACTTCGAATTTCTAAAATTCTGAAGAAAGCTAGTTACAAGATCTCCTTGTTATTTCAGTTGATATTATTGATGTATGCGCATATATACTAATCCAATTTACGATACCCAATTTACGGTAATGTTGTGTCGCAAGCAGCCATATTGGTGAGTTTTCTTTTTCTATCATATTTGGGTTGAATAGTGATACCGAGTCTTGAAGTTTATTTCTTTATTTTCAAATTGGTTCATCAAATTGAATTCTAGACATTTTCGTTGGCTTTGGCTTTTGCATATAGGTGTATATGCTGATGATGCTGATGTAAAAAAGTTTCTTAGTGAGAAATATGGAGAGCTTTCTGCTTCCGAATTGAAGGGAAATGAAGAATTAAAGGAGAATCTCATGGAGTGTGATGTAAGCATGACTATTAGGCTACAGATAGTTTATGGAAGATTGAGTATTCGTTCTGTGCGAAGTGCTTTTGAAGAGTCAGTAGGTAGCAGATTACAGAAGTTTGGCGGGTCAGATAACAAAGAATTGCTACAAAGGTAGCCTATTGTTTCACTGCCTATGAACTTTTATGATCAAAGATTAAACACTCATGAGTAATAGCATCCATAATCCATGAGACGTGATCGCGTTTAATGTGTTTTTGACAGTCAAAATTCCAGTTGCTCAAATCACCAGAAAATGGAGGCTATTGTATTTGATCAAATTGTTTTCCTCAGTTTGGAACGCAATGTTAGATTTCTAATCTCCATTGTTAAGTAGTTTCCTCCTACCACCCCTTAGTGTTAGCAAATGAATGGTGATGTGAGATAAAAGTTTCTTTTGAGGTTGTCTTCCAGTTGCACTAGAAGTATTAATGATAATGGCCTGTAATGTAATAATGTGATTCTGCCTTTATCCCCTTAACAGTGTTCTCTTTCCATTTTATACTGCCATTCCTCGCTCTCAGCTTTGGGCTGTGGACATTTTTCCAGTAAACAAAAGCATTTTTTTGGGACATGTTGGGAAGAAAATGAAACTTGTCAAGTTCGATGATTGCATTATCATTGATTTGCTTATGGACTGACCAAGGTTATTTGATCTACAGGTTCACCTCCCAATTCAAAGATGAATATAAAATACCTAAGGGATCCATCATTGATCTGTCCAGAGAGCGGGGCTACGTTCTTCGGACAATGAGTAAGATATTTCTTTAATTTGCTTCATAAATGTCTTGGACCATAAGGTTCATTGCTTTCTTTTACACTTTCCTTCTTTTGTTCTCAATATAACAACAGCTTTATCATTGGCATTCTGACCCGAGAAATCTGCATTGAAGTTTTGTATGGCTGAAACCAATTGCAAATTAGAGGATAGGAGTTGGACAAATCTTGTGATTTGATCAGGATAACTACTGGTGATTAGGGGAGTTGATAATGTATAAACTAATTTGACTACTCTTGAAAGCAAATTGCTGTTGAAATTCATCATAGAACTTCTGGGGATCAAACTTAGCATTAAGGTGGGTAAAATTCTGTGGAGATCTTGAAAACATGCATGAGCATTCATGCACACGCTCTGATTCATATCTCCTTCTAGATATGGAAGAAATTGTCCCTAATACTTCTCTCAGCATTTTTGAGGTAAAGATGCTGGAAGTATCAACCTCCAACACATCAAGAAGTAGTACAGAAGAAAATTGAAGAGATGAAGTTGAAATTCACGTATGCACGACTTTATCTTTATAATCGTTAAACTATTAATGCTTTCTGAGAAACTTTAATACTTGATAAGCTCGTCTTTGTTTGACATGAGCATGGTATCACTGTTGGTTGTCATGCTGCAAAATTTTGGTAAATCAAATATAAATGCAACTTTCCTGTGCATCTATGTAGTTGATGGAAAAGAGGTGGGAAGCATCCAGAGCAAACTCTTGTGTCGGTCATTGCTTGATCTATACATTGGTAATGAACCATTTGACCGAAAAGCCAAAGAAGAAGTCGAGCTGAACTTGGCTTCTCTCCTCGGGAAATAGCTAGCTGGATCAAAGTCTGCGTAATCACAGTTTGGGAATTTCATACTTTTGGAATGAGGTATACATGTATGCTATCTAATACTCCTTTGTTTGCCCTGGAAACAGGAAAAAAGGAAAGAAAGGAACGAGGAAAGTCCCTCCTATGAATTTGTGTTAGAGAATTTGAGTGCTATTTGATTCAGATGTAAACTCATTATGCGGATCAATTAATCTAGAGTCAAGTTTGATATCTGTAAGCCATCCGATAAACATTGTATCTTGCCAATTGAGTTTCTGCAGTAAAGAAACTAAAAGCCGATGCTTTCTTTCTTGGCTAAGTGTGTATCAATCAAAGCCATGGTGGCCTAGAAAAATATGTGCGCACTAAGAACCAGAATATACAAGAGACATCGTCAAACCTATACTGGTCAACTGAAATGCAAACGGCTCTAGAATATGTCAAATGGTCTACGGTCTGTCCGAAAAGAAAGAAGAGAAAACGTAGGTTTAAATAACCCAAAGGCGCATGTGAAATTCGGGAACGTGGCTGTAGGAACAATTTGCATGATTAATAATAGTCGCATCTAGCAGATTTGGTGGTCCATTCATGCCTATACTTTTCTTGATGATTGATAATATTTTAACCTCGATTTTGGCATTTTAAATGCCCATCTCTCGTCCTTTTCCTCCAATTATTTCCCGGTTTGTCAGGTTGTTCTTGCATATTAAGTGAACACTCAATATCTGTGGTTCCAAAATTGGCCAATTCCACAACTTGGTTTCATGGTACAATAAGGGGAAGGGTATTGATATCATTGCTCTAAAGTGATTTTATGCACTGAAAGTGAAGCAAAATTTGGACAGTCAATATCAGTACTCTGAATGGGAAATTTATGACTAATTGGAAGAGAATTGTAGTCACAACTCACACGTCTATATTATTATTATTATTATTATTATTATTATTATTATTATGAATTTGAATTGCCGACAAGGAATTACAACTTGTTTCCCATCAATCAAAATATTCCAGTATTCATGATGAGTCAACTGTGAGGTGGTACCCAAATACTTTAGTCATCATTGACTCTTTTTTAGCCATCATGGCCGGATGTGGGTGATGAATTTTTTAGGGAAAAACGAAGTAAGAATAAAATCGTTGTTGATTCCAGCTCTATCCAAGTCGCATTTGAGAAGTAGGCATGAATAGAAAATTCTAGGTCAAAAAATTGGAATCCGCTAACATAGGGAACAAAAATTAATTAAAACTTTCGAGGCCGACGTCTGAAGTCCAACAAACACAACATGTTCTTAACATGAACCCTAAATCAACTACCCCATTAAGCTTTCTTTAAGTACAAAAATCCCACGGTCCCCACCAATTCAATTAAAAAGAGAAAATGGCACAAGAAATAATGAAAGAATGGAATTCTATGATTATAACTGATTAGTCTATACATACAACACATCAGTGTCGCATTGAAACCAAAATCAGATGAGTAGAGTGGGGAGCCAACTGATAAATAAGTTCCAAAATTGCAAGCCCAAGAAATTCCAAAACCTTGAAGCTAACTTGATATGAGTTCTGTCATATGTGGTCCCTACTTTTTCACTGGCTTTGATTCACTTCACTTGTTCCCAGCTTTCCCTCCTTTTTATCTCCTCAGTTTTCTCAACTTTCCACCAAAACACATTCAACTGCCATTTCTACAAGTAAACATTCCCACTTGTTGGCGGGAGCCCCAACACGTGATCATAAATTGCTGCAACATAATGGCAAGTGGATTGCTACTGATAAACAATGAGATGAAATCAATAATCTCTGGATTATAGCAGAACCCATTAAGCTTTACCTTCAGGTGACGCAGCAGAATGGTTTCGACATGAAATGGGACATTTTGGTGCATATTGCACTATCATAAATTCATCGCAACAAATTTCTCAGTACTTGAGCTCCGAGAGTTGGCTAGGGCATGTGCTTAAAATTGATGGCAAGTTCCTTCCACAAGCAGGGGACGACTTCTGGCTGGGTCCGTTCGGAGAAGCCTCTGTCTCTTGGGATGTTAATGCTGAAATTGTTGAGGCAGCTTTGTTGACAGTGGAGGCAGTTCTTTGGTTGCTACCCATATTTTTTGAGATGGAAGAATTAGATGGTGACCCAACTATTAACGAAGACACTGGCTGACTATTGATGACAATCTGATGCCCTTGAAATGATGCAGCTGACGCCGGACTATTCCCAAAAATTATATGATTCTGGCCTTGAGAACTTTTCAGTTGAGGAATGTTTAAAAGGGTTGAGGTTGCAGATTGAGATGATCCTTCGGGAGCTGTGGTTCTAGGGAAGTTCTCCCATCTGGGGGGAAAGGATGAATTATCGGTCTGGACAGAAACTTGCGTGAAAACAGGGTTATTACTTGGGAAAATACTAGTGAGAGAAGAGCCAGGAATGCTGTTAGGAGTTGAGGGCTTAACTTGAGCTGTTCCTGTAAGCTGCATTTGATGCATATGCTGCTTCTGGAGCTGAATCAACTGCTGTTGATGCTGATGAGAGTTTGGAATTGTGACAGAAACACCAGATGTCAGAGCAGCTGAGGATGACTGAAAATGATGGTTTCCAGTTAAAGAGGATGGAAGAAAATTGATAGTTCGAGCTAAACAGTCAGATTTGGAAGTTCCCATCATCGAGAGGGCTGAGATATCAGTGCAATCTGATTTGGAAAAGTTAAGAGAATTATCACCACAGATTGGAGATTTTCCTTCAGATGCCTGGAAATTCATATGCTGTGCCATCTGATTACCATTCCGAGACATGTCAGGAAGCATCTGGAAGATAGCAGAGTTCTGCGCCATGGATGAGAAGTTAAGCACTGGAGTTGTGGAAGCATTTGAACCAAAAGACAAGGGAAAAGCTTGAGGGATGAGCTCAACTCTACCCTTAGAACCCTGTTGAGGAGGATCACCATGCTTATTGCCAACACCACCACCACCACCTATTGACACAGGCGGGATCACTGCAAAGTTCATTGGTTGGACAGGAAATGAACAAGTGCGGGCATTATTAGGTTTCACAGAGTGAGACACCAAGCCATCAGCAACCGATGCGCCGCTCTTCCTACTTACTTCTGTGTCTGACTTGCTAGATGAGTGGAGTGGCTTGAGTAGCTTTTCTGGCTGTGGCAAATCTGCAGTTACTGAAGTAGGAAACTCATTGTCACTCATTTTTATACTGGTCTGTTGCTGACCCTGTGGTTGTTTGTGGGATGACAAGCCACTAAATGTGCTTGTATTTTGAGAAGCTGATTGGACTGGAGCATGAGGAAGGGATAACTGATGCTGATTTTGAGCAACATTAAACACTGGAGGAGAATAAAAAGAAGAGTTCAAAAAGGGCACAGTGGGGGATCCTCCTTTGAAAGCAGGCATGGCAATGCTTGTTGAAATAGGAATCGGACAACCACTGTTCTGTAACATTGCCATGTATGGAGCAGCTTCATTGCAAGGAAATATTGGATGATTAAAGCTCACAGCAGCTGATGCTCCAGGCAAGGGCAAGTTTACTGAAAGCCTCCTGGCTGAATTAGAGGGCAAAGACACACTGCCACCTGCTGACGCAGATTGAGGTGGTCCAGAAGAATTAGCTGGTGCCATCATTGTTGTTTGATGATGACCAAGTGGAAAGATAAAACTAGGGCCATGCTACAATCATCAGGAAAACAACCATGAGCTTCGAAATTGGGTGTCGCAATTGTGATTCAACAACTAAAAGATAAAGTCCACACAAACTTACCAAAAAATTATTAGCTGGCGCTTGATGTGAAGCTTGTTGAAGCACAGACTTACCACTTGTTGCGGCATTGAAAGCTGCAGCGGCATCAGAGCTTTTATCTTTTCCACTTAAGCCTGACATGTTTGCCAAATTCTGCCCTCCTTGAAAATCTCCCAGCAATGGGTTTCCAGGAATGAACTTATGTGTTGGTAACATGGATCTTAGGTTCAATGGCTTGGTTCCATATGAAGTAGCAGGACCAGTTGGCCCAGACGATACAGACTTCTTGACAAGTTGCTGGTGATAATGAATGTTGTGGGCAATGTATTGATGTGTTGCACATCTCTTTGGTCGAGGCTGTGAGAGTTTAAATGGAGGGAGCTGCACATTTTCCGACACATACGCAAATCAATAAAACAATCAATAGTTAAACTCAAACAATAAAATAAACATCACTCTGAAAATTGCCATGGAAGGTACCTGCATCATCATTGAAGATCTGGCACTTCCATCCATTGGCAAAACTGTTTGGAGAGGCGGAATAAATCTGCATATGAAACTACTTGTTTAACAATGGGCATCATCAATTAAACCAAAGACTGAACGAAGACTTTAGAATACACACCCTGGATGAGGAAGAACACCAGGCCAGCTACTCAAACCAATAGGGAAAGGCAACAAGGAAGTTGGCACTGCAAAAAGAACAATTATACAATTCAGCTGAAAAAAATGTCTTCCTGAACCACAAATACTCAAGGTCAAATTCGGGATTAGAAGCTTCAGGATGGAGCTTTACATTGTTTTTTCTGCTCCTTCCGACCCTGATGCTGTTGGGAAGTACTGTCACTGACACTTAAGATATCATGCCTATGCTTCTCCAAGTCAAGGTTTAGCAATTGATTACTACTGATTACTCCAATCTTTTCTTCCTGCATTCGGATTGCAACTGCCAAGGAACCATCTTTCGAAATAGTTTCACTCTTCTGCATCAGAATTAGTAGTACAACAGTTTCAGTCAAATTGAAAAGGAAAAAATTCGGAATCAAAAAGAGATGCACATGAAAGGATCAGCATACCTTTTGAACATCCTGAGTCATAACTTTAGGATCAGTCGCTATATCAACCAGGCCATCTCTCTCCGGGGATGATGGCAAAGACGGAGGAGCCTGTCAAAAGCACATTCCTTTTCAGAATTTTCACTAGAAGAAAGAAATCATAATCCCAAGAGGAAGAACAACTTTTGTATATGTCGTACTCACCATCAAATCAATCTCTAGCTTGGCTTCCTTATTAGCCTCAACCACAATTGCTGCATAATCCCTGTCCCACCCCACCAGAGATATTGTTAGAATTGTTTTGAAGACGGATTGAAGAAAAGAAGAAGTTAAAAAATAAACAATAAAAAAGAGGAAAGGAGAGAGAGAAGGAAAAGTAATAAACGGAAACGAAAATTGGGGATGCTCACGCTTTTGTCACTGTCGGATCCTGAATATCACAAGCATTTACTTTAACACATGATGGCGGTTCGCTTTCTTTTGGAGACCCCACTTTTCCTTTATTCACAAACCCATCTCCACTCACAAATTCTTGAGCTGGGTCATCCTGAAATTTCTCTTTCTCAATCCTTCCTTCTTTCTTCAGCTCTTTCATTGAGTCAGCCAAAATTGGTTCAGCATTCACTTTTATTGATTGCTCATTTTGAACTTTAAAGGCATTATTCTCATCTTTATCACCCTCGGCTTTTAACCTATTTAACTCTGTAATCCATCAAATCCACATTTATGAAGAAACTTTTCGAGCAACAATTGTTCACTAACTCTCAATTAAACACCAGGAAAAGAAATCACAAACTTACCATCATCAGATGTGTTTGTGCTCTCCCTATCACCCTTTTCTTGCTTTTGGGAAGACTGGGATTGCGATTGTTTCATCAGATCGAACAGAGCTTCAGCAACCTCGATCTCGATATCATCTTGAATCACTGAAGAATGCTTCGAATTTGATGCACTACTCAAAACCCGCGTTCTCGTCTCTACATATTTCTGCGAAGTCATAACCCATCTCAGTCAGCCAATCGCATCATAACAAATATCGAAAAAACAAAAATAAAGTCTACCAAAGAGAAATTCCATAAAAAAGAGCTAACCATCTTCTTCTTCAATGAAGCACCGGAAGATGACGGCGAAGCGCCGCCGGAACCAATCAGACTCACCGTCGCCGGAGACGGCGAAAACCTCCGGTGGCTCAGGTCCTCCCCAAATCCGCCACTGCCTGAATTCCAGTACTCATGCAACCTTTTTGCTGAAGCTATAAAAAATTAAAAATAAAAAGACAAACCACAAATAATTAACAGCAAAAAAATTGTAAAGTCAAACACAACAAAAAGACCCAAGTATTCCTAACTATGATAACATACTAGAGCGAGCTCTTCGGGGTATAGGAACACCGAGCATTTCATCGGCGGCGGCTCTGAACACCGGCGTCGACCGGAGAGTACGCAGGCCCCGACGGTTAATTGACATAGAAGAAGACGTTGGCGAAAGTTGATTCATCCTATTTTGCTGCTGAATTCTTGTCTCCTCTTCCTCTTCATAGTACTCTTCATCACTCGAGTCCGTACTCTCGTTCTCTCTATAACTTCCAGCAGCACCACTTCTCTGCTGCACCGCAGACCTATCAACTCTTCTTCTCTTCAGAAACTCTCGATCCCGGTCCTTCTTCTGTAACTGCTCTCGATCTCTTAACCTCACGGTTTCCTGCAATTCCATCTGTCTATCCTCGTCTGTGAAAAGCAAAAGCTGATTACGAAAACACAAAAAAAAAAAAAAAACACTTATCCAAATAATAATCTAATTTAGGGTGATTTCTTTTAAGGATTTTCTAACCAGTTGAATCTCTGAGAGTAGTGATTCTCTGCCTTCTTCTCGGCAAACCGTTGGCGGTAGAAATAGCCGTTCTTCGCAAATCTCTGTTTCTTTCCATCACACTTCAAATTCCTTCCCGTCAATCACATAATTCACCGGATTTCCACCATTTTCACCGGCGAAAATGATCACAACAAAAGAAAATCAAATTCTAAAGACTGCAAGCACACTCTGAGATTCACAAAAACGAAACTGAATTTGGTTGTGAATCTCTCTCTCTCTCTCTCTCTCTCTCCTCTCTCTCTCTCTCTCTCTCTGTGATTCTCCTTTTTTGCTTTGTGTGCTCTCTCCTCTTCACTTTTTGTGCTCGCTCTCTCTCTCTAGTCCCATCTAATCTGTTGCTTCTTGTTATTTTTAACTCTCACGCGAAACCTACTGCAAAGCCGGGATGGACGGCATCGATTTCTCTCTCACCCTCAAAACGTCATATTCACCGTTGGATCTAATAAATATCTAAGGGTCACGATTAGCCGGTGCCAACATGGCACAACTGTCACTTTCCCGATTATAATAACCTGATCGGGGGCCTCATACTGCCACGTTGCTCATTTATTGTCTGTTTATTTTTAGTCTATCCTTTTATCATTTTCATTTCTTTTCCGCTTTCTTTTTCATACATTTTATTACATAATTTTATTTTATTTTTTATTCTTTCCCAATAACTATCTAATCAAATTGAAGCTAGTTTAATTAAATGAAATTAATGAATTTTGTACTCTGAAAATCGTAACCGTATACACCCATCACTATATATTTATAAAATTAAATTATAAATAATTTTTAAATTTTTTTTACTGATCCTCTAGCTGATCAGAGACTTTTAAATAATTTTAAATAATTTTCACTTCCTTTATTTTATAATACACGATGGTTACGTCGTACGAAAATTTGATAATTTAATGTCGATTCATTACCTAATAAAAAAATGTATACCCCAATAACTATCTAATCAAATTGAAGCTAGTTTAATTAAATGAAATTAATGAATTTTGTACTCTGAAAATCGTAACCGTATACACCCATCACTATATATTTATAAAATTAAATTATAAATAATTTTTAAATTTTTTTTACTGATCCTCTAGCTGATCAGAGACTTTTAAATAATTTTAAATAATTTTCACTTCCTTTATTTTATAATACACGATGGTTACGTCGTACGAAAATTTGATAATTTAATGTCGATTCATTACCTAATAAAAAAATGTATACTAAACCATAATTAGATTTCATCTCTTCAAAATAGTATAGTAATGACAATAATGATACAATACTTTTGAACTTTTGAAATATTATTTGATTCAATGAAATTTCCTAAAGTAGACTATAAATATTTCTAAATACAATATAAATTCAATCATAGAATCCATTAGCGCTAGATTTTCATAATGCCTAGTAACACACACAATCCGGATAAATATCCGATTGATTTCAACATTTATTTTCGATATAGTTCTATAATAATTTGTATAATCGATTGGGTAAGAATAAGTAGATTTCAAAAGTCATCACTCAAATTCTATTAATTAGTTCAAGATTCCTATCGAATTATTAGTTTTACGTAAATACTTATTGCAATAGATTTTATCTAAACTTAGAGACAAAATTTTGTTTGTTGATCATAATAATGGCATTAATTTGAAGATTTGCTATGATGATTTTCTTTTACAGACTTCAATAAAAAACTTCTTTAAATTCCAAAAAAAATTCAATTTTTTTTAAAATATGGTCCATTTTCCATATAGGGGTAAAAGACTTTTTTCATGTTTAAATTTGTACTGTTTTAGATCTCAAATTTTTAAATGTACTAATTTAATATTTCAACTTATTAATGTCTACCAAATTTGACTTTTCCAGCAAAATCACATATTTATATATATATATATATATATAATATATATATATTTCTGTCCACCTCTCATAAAGTTTGGATTTTTGACCATTACCTTTCATTTATCACTCTTTCGTCAAATATTCTAGCAATTTTTTTCTAAAGATCAAAATTACCCTAACCCTGTACTTATGAAAAAATGCATGACTTTTATAGAGCTAATTATAGTTATTTGTCATAATACTGAATTATTTAAAAATTAAGTAAAAGATTACAAATTAAACTTAAGTAGTATTATACTAAAATATTAAGAATAAACGCATAACTTTGATATATCAAGTGAGAGACATCTATTAAATGCATAATTATGGACAATTTATCAGATTAAAATAATGTATAAATTATATATTTTTATTTATGAAAACAACAATAATTTTTTTTAAAAAACTCCACTTTGATTTTTTGGAAATTGTAATAATATTGATGATCTTGTAATTGTTGAACTGTATAATTAAATTTGGGTCTCTTGTATAAAAACAAAATTACAATTAGACCTCTCACTCGTTTTTAAAAACTTTGCACTTGAAAAGTTGTGAACCATAAATTATTATGAAAAAGTGATTACGTTAACATATAAATATTAGTATTAGTCTAATACTTTTTTTATTATAAAAAAGACCATAAACTCTAAAATTAGGTCCCATCTATTTATCTTTTCCAAAAAAAAAAAAAAATAGATACGTATTTTAAAAAAGGCCTTTTTTAATAAGTATAATTGGTTTACTTCATTTTTTAATGAAATAGTATTATGAATTTTCATTTAAAAATTTAGAGTGTCAAACAATTTGTTTAAGAGTGAAAAAAAAAAAAAAGGATTATCCTCCTTATAATTGCCAAAAGCCGAAAGGCCCAATCTGGAGTCTATCCAGTGTTCGGAGCGGGGATGAAAAAGAAGCTTGCTGCTATGAGGACACCCGAAAGTCATACACGTGTCGCTTTCCGATTCCCCGAATTAAAAAAGCTGAATATATAATTATCTTATCTGCGCGGACGCTACTGCCTTCATTAGCAAAAACTAGCGACTATAACAGCTCACGTGGGGTTTACTAGACCGAAAAGACCGAATCGTACCTGTTTGTTGCTCCGATTGCATCGCGGCCGGTCTTTGTCTCGAGTGGGTCCCCACCCTCTCGAATCAATACTCCCGACATGCCAGTGTCTCTTGTGGGTCCCACTTTGAGCTGACGTGGCCGAGACCACCTCCGTCGTGGTTTCCCCCGTAGGAAGAGCGAGATATTCGCCGTCGGTGCAGCCCAATCCGACGGTGGAGCTTTTTCCTCCAGTGTGAGTCGCTATCGGCCTGAGTGGCGACACGGGCGGAGCCAGAGTCGGTTGCCTATGGATCTGACGATGTTCCACCGCGTCAAGGGCTTCGCTTACATGTCATTTCTTCAAATCATCTCTGATTTTATTTTATTTTTGTAATTTTGTAAATTAAAATCCTTTTTCTTTTTCTTTTTTTTATAAATTAGGGATTAATTCAAAGAAACGAATGTGGCCTGCATGAGAATCTATATCTATACATATATTATAGCTAAGGGTCGTTGACCGTAAAGATTCAATTTTGACTCAATTCTAAATTTTCAGAATTTTTAGTTTTTTGTTATTGCAAGGAAAAATTCTTACAGGTTAACTTTGTATCATACTATATTTATTACTATCAAACCTCACCAAGTATAATTATTGGCATGTCAAGCATTATTCATTGTTAAAAGGAAAATATATGTGAATTTGAAAATTATTATAAAATTGAATTAATTTTTACTAAAGATTTAAATTAAAAAAATTGCTATTGATCTCTTAATATTCCTTAATATGTAACAATTTATTTATTTTCTTACGCGTAAATGCTAAGTTAATCCTTTCAAACGTTGGATATCTTGGTACGATAGTCCGTGAGTGACGTCTACTCTTAACTCTTAAAATGTTAGTTGTCTGATTCGACATATTTACATGTCAATAAATAATAAATGTTAGTTAAATTGATTAATTATTGATATTATGAAACGAACTGATTCATAACACATAATACATTGAAATGTAGTATTTTGACAACTTTGAGATTTTCAGAACATATTATTGCAGTGCTGAGTTGATAATTTAGTAATTCATTGAATAATGACAAGCAACACATGAACGGACAAACAGCAGAGTGGGATGCTCACCTTGGCACCCAAATCCTAATTGTAAATATGTAACTAGAAACTAACATAAAAGACATCGCAAGGCTTCGGTAATATTAGTTTAAATACTATCAATCATTTTTTTTACCTTCAAACTCATATATTTAAGAGAAAGTGTCAGTCCTCTAAATTAAAGACAAAATAAAAAAACAAAATAAAATGAATGGTCAATATTAATATCCCGCTTAATTAAGTAAATGTTTTTTCTAATATATTTTCATCATCATAGATAGTTTCCTATACAACGTATAAATTTAGAATTGATTCTTTATTATATGATTGATTTTTTTTTTTTAATTTTTTGGATACGTAAACCAATTATTTATTAAATTACTTATTATATAAACGACTAAAATATTTCAATAATAATCATCGACAGGGATCCAAAGTTGGTACATGCTTCACTCCAGAATAAGTGGGTCACCTCGGATCTCGCAAGCTGCACCCACCCCACTTCGGGATGTTTTTACTTTAATAACATACCAGTTAATCACATTGGTGAGGAAAAATGCTGATGATGCTCAAATAGTTCACTAATACTAGTCTACATAATAAAAAGAATTTTTGTATTCCATATTCTTTTTTTCTGAATTAATTAAAGATAGTTCTATTTTTCAGTTGAATCGTACAATATAAATATTACAAGCATTTCTCATTAAATTATTAAGTTTTTTTATTCAAAACTTTATTTTTGTTAATAAGTATTGATTGAGAGCTATATGATTAAAATTATATAAATCTTAACAATAGATAAAAAGAATATATGCTTTTAATAAATAATCATTCAATAACAAGTCATTATTCTTACACCAGCATTATTATACGAGATTATTATGCTTTTTTTTAAATATAAACCAATTATAATCACATATAATTTTTTATCTTAATGATTGTTTATCTATTTAGCATCTTTGATAGTGTATTGGCATAGTGCATGCCAGCCACATGACAATCAATTATAGAAAGGGATAAAATATAGGATGAGATCTAAAATTTGTCCTTATTTAAGAATAATGTTATGTTAGAAAGTAGTCTTGATATAATGAAAAAAATGGGCAATGCCACGCCTTGTGGCTTGTAATAGTTAATTCGTATAATTAGAACATAATATAGTCTTAGTACTTATTATAATAATCTCGCACGTTGGGAAGTTAACCAGACATGATGTATAACTTTGCAACCTTCCAATTTTGAATTTGAGGTCTAAGGAAGACTTAAAAAAACACGAGAGAATAAGAGATTTGTCCACTTGTCTCGAATACCAAAAAACAATCTTGATGTATGCTCAAACTTTTAAGTTATGTTTGGTATTGGGATTTTGGTGGGGTCTTCATTTTTCATATATATATATATATTAAATTACTTTATTTATTTTTTTAAAAAAGATGGATTGTTTTCATATATGTTAGATTAAGGGTATTTTTTGCCTTCAAATATGATTTCAATAGATTTTTTTATTAAAAGGTAATAGAGGGGATTTCTTTATCAGAAATTCAAATTTTAGGAAGGTAGATGCTAAGGGGAGATGGATGCAAATAACCCAATATTTATAAGAAAAACGCTTAAAAATTGTTTGTATAGATAAATTAAGAGCTTAATATTAACACAATGTTCAATTGCATTATGCCTTATATGTTGGCTGAGTTAGGGAATTCAACAATTATACGACGGAAGATCATTTCATTGGCTTAAAGGAAAACTAAAATTGTTATAAGCTATCACTTCATTAATAGAGAGCGTTTATTTTTTTTTTGGAAAAAATTCTACATACATTGATCATGCTACAATCTTGTAAATAATTAAATATGCATATTGATATAATAAAGAAAAATATTATTAATTATCATTTTGTATAATCTAACAACTTAAAATAAATAATATGTAGTATTAAAATTTTCACATTTTAACGAACCTATATAAATAATGTCCAAATTCTTGTGTTACACAAAAACTACATTCGACTCTAACTAAAACTACATGAAATTATTTATCTCATTTTACCTTCTCTTATACTTTTCGAACTTTTCTGCCTTTTAATATTTTGCTTTATCTAGTTAAATGAATCCATTGAAAGTTCCTTTAGAAAAATAATAGACAACTCCCCTCAAATTCGAAAGTAAGTTTGAAAATCAGTATAATTCAGTATTTGTTTATTAGCAATTCCATATTCTGGGGCTTGTGAAGTCAAAGTTTAATTGGAAATTAGCAATTGTCTTTTGTCGTTGTCTGCCATTCCTGAATTTTGGCTTCTTGTTTATAAAAATATAGTGGGAAAATCTAAAATTTGATACAGGACCACAAAAAATTTATCCATATGAACTATTGGAGCAAAAATAATGTGGAATAAAAGCTATTTTCTTTTCTTTTTCTTTATTTTTCTTTTTTCTTTTTCTTTTTCTATCTCAAACAGCGCAATAGATAATATTTTTGTCATTTAATTTTCTTAAATTACGTAGATAGGAACATAATTGATAAATACTACAAGACAAAAAGAAGCATATTAATAAATACTGATAATTATTTAGTAAAAGTCATAAAAAAAATAAAAAATTGTACCTCTACTTCGATCAAAACACACGAATGAGATAACAACATTAATGAGCGCTGTTAATGCGAACAAGGTATTCTGACTGACTTAGAGTTAGAGTTAGGGTGATTATAAAAAAAATAAAAAATAGTCACACGCGCACTAAATCGATTTTATTAAATTATTATATAAAGTGTGATTAAAATCATATTATTTTATATAATTTTATGGTGGTTTGAAGTTTGAATAAATCAAATCGCATTGCATATATATTTATATTATATTTATTAATATTAATATTAATTTTAATACTAATTTTAATTTTGACAATTAACTTATAATTATAATATTTATTTAAACTTCATGAAATTAATTTTTTATGTGCTTATCAACTTTTCATATTTTTTTTATTTATTTTAAGTTGTGATGCAAGAAACATATATGTTTAATTTCAATATTAAAAAAATTTGTACTTTTCTTTTTTTAGAAGTGTTGGTTTATTTAATTTTTTCAGGATTTTTTTTTTCTATTTATTTTTCCTTTATAGTTTTATGGTATATGAATGAGTTAATTTTTATTTTCAATAATTAAAAGATGAAGAAAATAAGTATTTTTTTATACATGCTCAAGATTTTTTGTATTAATAATATTTGTATATTCAAATTATTTTTTTCTATTTGCATTTTGAAATATTGAGAAATTTTATTTTATTTTCTCTATCGTACCTATTATAGTTTATATAATATAAATAAAACTAAATAAATAAGTAGAATATATAAAATGAGTTGAAATTTATGTATAATGGTGTAGCTATTTGTTAGTATTAGAAATATTATACTATTATTTTTAGGATGAAAATTATGATATTATTTTCATATTGAAATGATTTTTTCAATTAATATTTTTTTTATTTAATTATATTTTTTATTGCTAAAAATCATATGCAATCGTCCAAAACTGTTTAAAATCGTATTTTTTTTACTTGATAAAATTATAATTTAAAATTATTTTTTAATAAAATTGTATATAACAGTTGGATTGAAATTAGTAAAAATAATGGTAAAATCATATCATGATCACCCTTAAATAGAGCAAAGCCCAAAATGTTTATAAGACAATAGTCAAATAATTATTTAGGCAATGATGGATTACAACGCATAGGTGTACTTGAGTAAAAATTAAATTTTTTCCATGTTACCTGAAATTTTTTCCACATTTTGTACTTTGCGTTTGTTTTATATTTAGAAAAATTTCTCTCAATTTTTTCACTTAAAGTTGAATTCGCTTCTCTTACACAGATCCTAGATAAGCCCGCCACTCATTGCTCGTGGAATTTGACATTGCCCCTCATCAAGAATTAATAATTTCCTAGAGAAATTATTCTGAGTTTATGATCTGGTCAATATGTTGCTCCTACAAAATATTGTGTGTGTGAGAGAGAGAGAGAGAACTCAACTTGTTCAAAAAAGAGAATGTGCTTGTTTTTCCACGTTCTAACCTTTTTTTTTTGTCCAAAAAAGTAAGTGCTTTATAACTAAGATAAGCATGTTTTATAGTTAAGATGCTACACTTGCATTTTATTATATATTTTACACACACTTATATATATATATATATATGAGTATACATAAATTAATAAATATATAATAAAATATATACTTGATACATATTATCTAGTATAAAATTTGCAAAATTCGTGTTGCATCACAAGCTAAATTAACCACTATAGTCATTTAAAATCTTGTATTTCCAAGAAAGTATTATAAAGAAAAACAACATGACAAGTAGGAACAGGATCTTTTTTACAAGGAAATTTGAATTTAAGTCTTGGAACGTTGAATCTAACCTAAGTTTAGGTCAAGTTTTTAATGTTTATGTAATTAGCCTGCTTAATATATTCAAGTAGTTCAATTTTTTTAAAGACTTCCAACTTCAAGACGCATTTGAGCTCATTAGAAAAAGTGGGCGTGGACGGTGTGTTGATTTGCACGTGATAATGAGATTAATGCCAATCATGAGTACTTTATTACTGCTACTAATTAAGAGTACTGAATATATATTAAACTAGAAACACAAACCTAGATTATATAATTCCATTTAGGAGTAGCACTCCATGCTTCGGAGCTTGCTCTAATGATTTAATAATGAAAGTTTTGTTTTATTGTACTTTAAAATTTTTTATTACCGCACTAATAATTTATAAATTATATTTCAAAAAATAATAAAAATTCTTCACTTATTATTATCATTTTATTAAAAAGTTTTATAGAGAATTGTATTATTAGTGATGGGGATGAAAAATGGGACATAATAAAAAAAATTATTGATAATAATAATTAGGTATGATGGCCACCCGTTCACGAAAAGTAATTCCACCTGTTAGGCTTTCCTACAAACCAAAAAAAAAAAAAAAGGTCCAACTTACATAGGAGGAATGTGTCAAAAAAACCGCCCCCCGCCAAGAAAAAAATAAAAATAAATAAGATAGTCTTATGTAATTTTGCACAGTACATACAAAAAAGATTAACAATAAACAACAAAAATTACTAAGATTGATATACACTTGGTATAAATAACTTATCGTTATTACCTAAAAACCAAAAACACTAAAAAACATAAATACTAAAAGAGAGAATTTTCGCACATAACAAAAGGTCTTCCAAACCCACAAGCTGCAAGTACAAACAATACACGTTTTTCCCCACCAACACCCTGGATAGGATCAATTAACAGCGCCACAAGTCCTTCTTATGATCCCATTTTGACCAGTTAAGGGCTCAATGTCTCCCATTCTCACCATTGCAGCAGCAAAATCAGATGAAAAAGTTCCAGGATTGTTGCTATATTCAGTCACAATTCCATCTGTGGATCCTCCACTAAAAAGAACTTGATCTGATTCCAACAGACCCCTTCTTTGCACTAAATTCCTGAAGTAATTGTTATCGAATGAATTGGGTGTAACCAAATCTAGCGGCGCCAAACGGTTGTCTCCGCCGCTCGTAGGGCACTGGCGCCTTCGGGTGCTAGCGAAGCCAGCGTCTATGTCGCTTCCATTGCTATATATCCTGTCCCGAAATAAAAAGCACTGTGCTTGACCAATTGTGTGTGCCCCTGAAAAACAATTCAATTCAAATCTTTTATTTCAAATTTTTACTGTATTTTGTATATTATATATACAAATTATTTTTAAATATACATTTAATATTAATTATATATATATATATAATTATAATAAATAATCTAAAGTGCTAGAAGGGCATCTTGTAATTAATTTTAGAGGTGGATGAAATGATAAATTCCGAGCCAAGGAATGATTGATTACCCGACAAAGCTACCAAGTCCCTTTCACTTAGTCCCTTGTCTCTAAAGTTGGATATAAGCCTCTCAAGAGGGTCCCTAAAACTAGGAAGATTGCTTTCAGCCAGAGACCGGCTTGCGGTGGTGGAATCCCTTCTTCCGAGCGTCACCGTCCACGACGGACCTCCCACCGCAGCTGATGCATCCCGCGCCGCCACTGCAAGGACGTCGGCGCAGGAGACGACCCCTGGACATATGTTCTCCACCTCACGCTTCGCAGCCTCTATCACTTCATAGCCTCTAGCAGAACCATTATTAGGTGCTGCAAACTTTTCGCCCGTGATAGATGGGCTATCATCCAGTAAGATAGATGCATCACATCCCTGTACTCCAGAAAGAAAACACGAACGTTAATCATCATCTTCCTATATGCCAGAAAGACTTTAATGTTAAATCGGGCTATTTGCTCAAGTTTTTATTTTGTATTCTAATTTGATGTTGAATTATATATATTTTATATTACATATACAAAGTAAGTGTATATAATTCAATAAATTGGAATAAAGAATACAGACTAACAACTGCTCATACAGGAAGGCACAAAATGTAAATGTAGCAATTATTTGTAGGGTGGAAGCTTAATATGTGGGTTGAAGGCGTGTATCATAGTCGAAATGTGTCTTTGTGTCAATTGATAAGGATTCAACTTTACAACATTTAAACGAAATTTAATTTCAGATTGGATTTGACCAAATTTAATATAATCGACATAACAGTGATTGATTTACATTTAAAAACAGTAACTTATATATATATATATATTTGATAACTCAAATTTCCGACTTCATCTTATTAGTTTTAAACCTCATAAACATCTGTCCCTACCACTTAAAAGGGGTAAATCGCGGGATATGACTCAACCAATATCTAAATTTCCAACAAAAATTATACGATTTTGCGTTCAAAACACCTCACTCGTAAGATTCCACCAGCAGCATAGTAAAATATTTAACAAAGAAATACATGCAACTAACAAGTTATATAGAATGATAAGTTATATATTAACCTGAACAAAGCAATCGTGAAAATGGAGGCGAATGAGGGATGCCGCCATCCTGCGCTCACGCGACACAGCTTGTCTAATGGAAGTTCGAATTCTACTCAGCGCATTGGGACACGTACTATTGTAGAACGTAGGAGATAGTTGAGCCTCGCATGGCACGTTCAAGATCACGAGAAGAAAAACTGCTGCAAAAGAATAACTGTAAGAATTCATCGTAGATTGTAGTAAGAAAACTAATGTAGATATGGATTTGTGTAGTAAAAATGGGTTGTGGATGGTTACTGCAAGTTATTTTATAGGGCAAAATTTGCTGGCATTCGGCCTCGCTAAGTGCTGGGAAATTCAGTGAAACCTGACTGATTCTGGAATGGCTGGCTGCCTTTCTTTGAACGTATGCTTCAGGATTTAGTCCTTTATCTAATACTAACATTTTTCAACTGACAACTTTTCTCTGGTTTCTTTCTTTCCTTTGAAATTTCTTTCTTGTCCCATATTAAAAATGATAGAAGTTGTATTATTGGGAGTGAAGAAAATTAATTTTTTTTTAATATTTTTCAATCCAAACATTTAAGGCTTTGTTTGGTTTCATTTCTCAATAATATTTTCCATTCCTGAAAAATGTGTTTGGTATTAATATTATTTAAAAATATATTTTTATTTTCTCAAAATACTTATTAATCATTATTTATTCTACTATACCCCATTGGAATAAAACAACATTAACAATATATTTATATTTGAAAATGTTCCCATTAAGAATAACAAGTAATATTAATAAAATATCTCCAGTTACAAATTTCTTCCAAAATATATCATATAATTTCCTCCTAACAAAACATCTAAATATTTTCACAATTGTGTTCTCCAATACCATTATCAAAATACATTATCTCAAAATAATTCCCTCATACCAACCAAAATAAAACGAAACAACTTAAGATTCTACTAGCAGGCTGTGGGTAAAAGCTTCTAGCAGGAATTTGGGCATTCTTTGCACTGATCCAATAATAAATTATTGCCAAAGCTTGGTTTATTAAATATTAGTGTTATGCACCACCAGTCCACCATGCATCTGAGGCATTAGATTAAGTATAATCTGCTTAAATTAAGCGAAATAATATAATAATAAATGAATTTTTCTGGCAGGATTTTGGCTTTATTTGCATGAATGGACTTTTAAATTATTCGACAAGATTGGTTTATTCAGCTTTCTTTGAATATTAGTATCCAACATGCATCTAGGCATCTTATGTTAGATCATAGTAGTAGTATTATAAAAAGGCTGCTCAAAAGTAATAAGAGGGGCGCAGCCTCGGAATTTACAAAATGGTTATTGTCTCTCTCTACTTTGGTATGATTAGTTCATATTTTTGACAAATTACTAAAGATGCCAAAAATTAAAGTACCAGCTCGATTGGAATAAAGTGAGCTTGCTTTGGTCCCAAGAGTTGATATTTTACTTATTATAAAAGGCATTGGACATTGACCCCTCATCAAAAAATTGGCACTTTTTGGATGTGCCCTTTTTATTATTTACCTCACGCTTCAAGATTTAAAGTGAATGTGAATGCACATAAAATGATTATGAGGTGATTGATATAATGAAAAATGATTACGTTTGAATGAAAAATTTTAAATTTGACAAAAGAAATTAAAGTCAACAATTTTAAATGATTTTAGTAATAAATGACTTTTTAAATTTACCATGAGGATCAACAATAATTCAAAATGAATGTTAAGAAAAAATAAAATTTATTATTACTTAAAATTATACAAACGAATTTAATAAATTTATTATTATAAATTAAAAATCATTAGATTTCAATCCTTTAATTTATCATTTATATTAAAAAAAAAACGAATACTGCAATATTTATTTTCCAGCAAAATGGTGGGTGCCCACATAAAAAATTAATTTGACATAATTAATATATATTTCAATAACATTTTACAACTCACAATGATTTTTATATTTTTAGACACTTCTCATATTTCAATAACAAATATGAGAAGAACAAGAGAACGACAGTCGAACAGGTTCTTCTAAGGTGAGAAGAAAATTATATACACAACAACGAGCGTGAAAGAGTCAACATAAATCGCATTTAAATTATTGAACACCTTAAATTAAGCCGAAGTGAGAATAGATTATATGCCACCCGCGGAAATAATGGAATGATCAATGATGTGGTTGGAGTCAAATAATAGAAAATCAACTCACTAATTAATATATTATTCAGTGACCCAGTAAATAAATTGGAAATACTTAATTCAACAGTTCATAGTCAGCTTCTGGAATTACAAAGATCAACCCAGTTAAACAACTTGCATAGATAAAGACATGATATTATACCCCACAGATTAAATAACTGCATATGTCAAAACGACTTTTATGCTTTGCAAAAAGATGTACAGTTATGAGGAACAATTCAATAACTCTGGCAGGAGGCCTTCACAAGAACAAGTCTTCAAGCAGCATAGATTCAGATTTTTCAAGTGCCAACCTATGTACCACATACTACACATGTAATGTGTTTGCAAACTAAGAAGCAAAAGCAAGAAGAAAAGAGCTGCTCAAAATTTCACTACAGCGGGGAATTATCGCATTTACACGTTGCATAAATCTGTCATACTGTCAGCAACTCCTGAAAGACAAGAAGAAAGGCCAAGAGAAATGAGTGGATATCCAGTGCTCTCTGAAAGAGAATGCTTTAGTTACTAACTGATGTTAAAATTACTGTTACTGTGATGATTTTAGAAATTGAAATGGCCTAACTCATAACAGCTCAAATTCGTAAATAGTATCCTAGAAAACTGGGACCCGATATTTCAAGGAAAAAAAGATGCATTTCACATTCAAGGTTTTATAGTTTATCATTCTGACAAAGGGTGCAATTTTCCTTGGCCAAGGGAAGAAAATTGAGCAATAAAGATTCTAAAGCATTCAACCTCACAGCAGATGGATGACCACCCCGCCCCCTTTCCCAACCCCACCCTGCACAGGGGAGTGGGCAGGGCGGTGGAGCTGGATTTCCATACTTATCAGCAAGTAGTAACAACGCAAGAAGCTGTACCTTCTCTTTCTGTTTGTAGATTGAATCAATCTTCTTCATGTACTCATCTGTCACTTTCTGTAAATAAAGAATCAGTAGTCAAGGTAGTTAGCAGCCTTCAGCTTTCAATTATGTGGAAAAACAAAATTAAAAAAATGGGAAAAAGTCTGTGACCTCTTAACTAGGCGCAAAAATTGAGGAAGCCAGTGACATTAACATACTTCTTAAAATAAAGACAATAATGAAGAATCAAATATTTCGAAGGAAAATAAAAACCCACTAGAGCAATTTGTTGGGCTTCTCATAAGTCAGAATTATTACAATAACCTTCTCTTTAGAGAAATTTATCTGTAGAGATATGGCCTAAGGCTTCATGTATCTTTATCAATGCCCCATTACTCAATTCAGCTGATGTTTGTTAACCATATAACCTGTTTAGAAGCAATGAAAGAGGAATTGCTAGGAGTTTCATACTCCTCTCAACTTACTTATCAAAAGGAACTTATCTACGTACCTGCAAATCAGCAGATAGGTCCTTCACATTGTCTTCAGAGAGCTTCTTCTCCTGCAAGATATGTTGCTGATTACAATAAAATCATGACATGGAGAGAGAGAGAGAGAGAGAGAGAGAGAGAGAGAGAGACTACATATTGCAGACCTTCTCAAGTTTTTCATAGGATTTGATGGCATCTCTTCTTATATTCCTTATAGCAACCTACAAAAGTTAAGAGCAGTCAAGGTTACCTCGGGTGGGGGATGCGAAAGAGGAATTCCAAAAATATAAAGGAGTACAAAAGAAAAAAAAAATTAACATTGGAAGTAGCTTTAAAATTCATCCCCCTCCCATAATGTATTCAAAAATACTGTAAGAACAAGACTGGACCAACAATTATGATATGTGGCTCATATGAATCACACAAATGGAAAGAGTAAGGATCAATAGCAGAAAAGAGTTTACCTTGCCTTCTTCAGCCTGCTTAGCCACAATCTTTGACAACTCCTGCGACAAAAAAGATACAAAATAAATAAACAAATATACAAATAAATAAATAAACAAAGATACAAAAAATAAAAAAATATATATTATCAATAACAATTTCAGAGCATGAGTTACATGGATATGCAACTTGATGCATCTTGTATCAAACATATGTTGATGGCAAAACTTTTATGAGATAATACATATTCAATTCGAAAAATCAGCCAGTTTAAACAGGCATGAAGAGCAAAACCGATTCACTTAGCTACAATACCTTCCTCCTCTCGGATGTCAGCTGCGGAAGGGTCAATCTAATAACTTCTCCATCATTGTTTGGAGTCAAACCAAGGTCCGAGCCGACAATTGCTTTCTCTATAGCCTTCAAGCTGAAAACAGTAGATAATCCAAATGTGACTGGATCACATACAAAATATAGCATGTAACTGCCAGTTGAAGGAAACATATGACGACAAAGAAAATTTTCATATCTTGACATCAATTAATGCCAAAACTAAGGCAGTCTACAAAGCCGGCTAGCAGTAACCATTCTTTTCGTGCATCAGCTATTTTTAACAAAAGTGTGGGGGAAGGACAAAATGGTGTATTCACTTTCCATTTCACCCCAGTCCATAAGCCAGTCCCGAGTTTACCTTGAATGCTAAAACTAAATGACCTTTAAAATTTTATTATTTGCTCTAAAAGTACAGTACGAGGAGCTACACCTTGATTTGTCATACGGCTGCACCAAGAGGGAACTTGCATCAGGAGTACTGATCTGAGCTATACTCTTCAAGATGACTGGTGTTCCATAATACTCCACCTAAGAATTCGGGGCAAGGAAAAAAGGGAATGGAATAAAATGATATGTAGTCAGTTGCAAGACATGATAACTCAACAAGCAAATAAAAACTATAATCTGAAAATTCACTTTTTCCCTTGCAAGTTGCAGATATAGCACAGAACAAGATTCCTAGGTTAAAAAATTAAGTGTAAAATAAATAGAAAAATTCCTGCCAAAAAAAAAAAAAGAAATGAACAAAACAAAACTAATGAGCGTAATCGCATTTGGAGCAGCACATTTTTTGGGGATCATTTGAGATTTTCGTTTAAACACTATTCTACGGCATTCCCTTGTCAAAACTTTGATGAAGCTCGAAATGATAGCAGATTAACCAGTACATGAGGGCTGGCACCCCCTTGGTGCTATTAATAAAATTTATTTTTATTTTAAAGGAAAAAAAGGTTTTCATTTGATGGCATTACAGAACCAAAGAAAACATGGTTTAAAACTATCCAATTATTTGCCACATGGAACCTTCTGGTCAGATAGACTTTAATCATGACTATAAATTTATGCCAGCATTGCATTTCATTATGACCTAAATCGTCTACAGCCAAAAATTGGACAGATAAATACATTAATTAGGAAGATGGCTGTAGATATCTTAAATTGCCAACAAATGAACTATATACTATACAGGAGACTGACGCAGCTTTAAACTAGATAAAGCATAATATAATGCTGATAAAAGTAAAAGAAGATACCACCAAGTGATTCTCAAAAATCCAGTAATACACTGTAAATTACCAAAAGGTATCCCCTGAATTCTATACTTCTGGGCTAGGCGGGCAATATACAGCATTCAGTACAGACAAGAACACAGAAAATGCCAAAGGGTAAGCACCTAGGGCAGGTCAGTTAACAAAGATATACCATACCTCAACTTTGTCAAGTATAGCTGGGTTTGCTCTTCCCGTTCTAATGGAATTGAAACTGGACCGCACATTTTCAATAGTCTTTTCCATCCTTTCTTTCTGAAGACCAATGAATAACAAATTGCACTCTTAGATTGTTTCAGAGGTTCCCAAAAAACAGATAACTGGTTCAACAAGAAAGCTTAAGTTAGATATTCTTCCGGAAATACTTTAATTCTTACAGCATCTTCCTCAATCATTGACTTCTCCGCTTCTATTTCTTCAATGGTTGCGCACCTCAACACTCCCATTCTGATATTTGAATAACTCATTCAATAACATACCACCAACAAAAATCTTAATACAACTAGCAGACCAATATTTTATGAACTTAACTTGCCTCTTCTTCCATGTCTGCTTAGCAACTAAGGGTTTCCCAGAAAACCTTTTCGCCGCCACCTGGAGCTTGACGTAATTCGCAGACGCACTCCAAGAACCCACATTTCCAAAATCTGCAGTAAAGTCAACCTTAACCACGCACTTATAATATAATTAAAACCCAAAAAGACATGAAGAAACACTGAAGTTTCTAGGAGACCTGGGAATGAGAGGCGGGTCTTGGGAGGATTAGACGCGTAGCAGATGGAGCGTATGTGAGATGCAGGCGCGAATGTTGTCGCCATAGAGATGACACAACCTGTTCGACGAAATGCCTAAATTAAACTTTCCACTTTCTTCTCAGAGATTATAGCCAGTTGAGCGAAGTACACAGAGGAGAGCTAGGCGTGAAGAATTGTGGATAAGAGCGATCTTTTGTACTGGACATTCACGCACCAAATTCGCAAATTCTTTTGTCAGGATTTTTGCCCTTGATCGCTGCATAAGCCCAAAACTAAAAGTGAGTTTCCTGCTTTGCCCCTCGGATTATAAGTAAAAGTGGATTTCCTGTTTTACCCCTCATATTATGTAAACTTATTAATCTATAAAAATCAGGATATAGACTATAGAGTGCGACTTTATTCGAGTCTGTCCTGCAACAACGCAGGATTACAATGTTTCTCTTAACTACATATTACGATGATATGTTTTTCTAATGTCTATTCTCATCCACGTCTATGGGCATAATGTGATCAAAATAAAGTTTATTATCATGGAATACCCAAGTGTACTTGATACTAATTACTCAAAATTATGCGCCATTTGACATATATATTTATTTGATTTTTTTATTAAACAAGATTACGACTAATATTATATTCACCTTGTTTGTATTTACAAACTTGGACAATCAATTACTGACATTAATCCAACGGTTGCATAACAAGTATACACGATATTATTCATCAAGTTTCTCAGCACTAAAAGTCCTTGCATTAATTTTATCTAAAGTTCTTAAATAGAGTAACTTTGTATAAAACTAATTTTACGTAGAGATCACTTACATAAAGTTTCTAAAAGAGTAAACTCTTACTTTGACTCTTTTTTATAAAACTAATACTATCGTTTTTTAATATTATATACAGATTGTGGATTATTATATTAATTTAATTACCACCTTACACGAGTGTTTTTTTACTTTAAAAAAAAATCTTAATTTGAATCTCAAGCAAACATGTGAATATATCTATTGGTGCTTTACTCATTCATCCATCATACTATGTTTCGAAAAATCTAGCTTTAGCATTACTTTGTTCAACTTTGTCCTCTAGCTTAGTATTTCACAAACCCATTGGTAATATTTTGAAAGGTAAATCCAAATGGTTCATGATATCATAACAAGACCATTTATGTTAAAATCCATATTATATAACGACTGCATAATATTATGTCAATTATCATATTTTTTGTCAAATAAAACATTTGAGCAGTCTCACATTTACAAGAAAAGACCATGTCCTTGTCCTTTTATTTTCATGAAACAGGACCCAAAACCACCAGTCAAAATGAGGCCAAAAGAAGCGAGGTACCATCACGTTTACATGGTAAAAATAACATGCACAGGCATAACAAATCCCACTCACACAAACTGTATTCACGCATATATTGTGAGTCTTTTACTGCTGGAAATTCTTTGGCTTTTTCCACCAAATAACACCTACTGCCCCCCTCTGCAAAACCCCTTTATATAATGGGGCCTTTCAAGAACTTTTTTCTTTCAGCATTAATCTACATTTTCACTGATTCTTACCCATAAGCTTCCACATAATTTCCTTTGTTTTTGCAGTGTGGTTTCAGTCATGGGTCTGGTGAAGAGGGAAATAGTATTTCTCTTGTTTTTGACGGCTGTTTGTGGATTTTGCAAGGGTTCTGTGTACAAAGTTGGTGATTCTGCTGGCTGGACTATTATTGGCAATGTGGATTATAACAATTGGGCTTCCTCAAAGACCTTCCAAGTTGGTGACACTCTTCGTAAGTTTATAATCTTCTTTAATTAGCTATTGATGATTTATTTGTGTTTGATTCATTTCTTTAATCAAAACCCTATCATTAAATTTCTGACGCTCAAAATAAGAACGACCATAAATGAACCCCAAATTTTTATTTGTACACTCTATCTATATGAATGAACACATGGAGTGCATGAATAAAGCTTGGAATATATTTTTTAATTACTCAAAAATAAAAATATATCTATGTTTTACTAACGAATCCTTTGTTAGTCGGTCAAAAAAAGTATTTGCATTTGTATTTCTTTAATTTTTAGTGTCACAAACCAATGTGTGACAAAAAAAATATAAATTTGTGATTTTTGTGTATAGTTTTCAAGTACGATCCACGATATCACAATGTGCTGCAAGTGAGCCGCTCGGACTTCCACTCATGCGACGCGACGGCTCCCATCTCCACCTACGCCACCGGCAACGACTCCATCGTCATCCACAGCCCCGGCCACTACTACTACATCTGTGGCTTTGTGGGTCACTGCCAGGCCGGGCAGAAGGTTGACATAAGGGTGCCCAGGTCTCATCGGCCCGCTGCAATTCCAATTTTAAGCCCAATTGAAGCTCCTCATGGATCCTCAGTTCCAAAGGCCTCTTCTGTTGGGCCGATGGCACCCAGCCCATCTCCAAGTAGTGGAGAATGTCTCCTGTTTTGCAATCGGCTCTTCTCTTGCAACTTTGGGCTATTGCTTATTCTTGCTTGGGTTTTCAATTGATGGATTTATTTTATTAGGTTTGTGGGCTTATGTTTTTTCATTAAGAGTCTTTAATTACAAATCCTTGGGAGGCTTGGCCAGCCTTGAATATTCGGCTTTTGTATATGATAATTTGAATATTGTGGTTTATATAATTGGGAATATTAGGATCCATGTTATAATCACTAGTTACACATATTTGTACATATCAAATGTTTTAAATTTTATTTCTGAAAATTGAGTCCATTTTTGGATGCTGATTTCTAGACAATAAAGGCAACTACGCAACTCTTTATCTTTTTTGAAAATAAAAACTATATTACTTCTTGAGAGGTGACCAATCAAGGAAATATAAATATGGAAACCCTTTTATCTTGGAGGCATGACTAAACATTTGCAATACCTCTACAACCTTCAATAATATAGTGGAAGAAATTTAAACAGCATTTTGTCTTAAATAACATTTTCAAGAGTGCTACATTTATTTACTTGTCACCAACTTTGAGGCAAGTTAATAAATATTATTAATCATTTATGGATAAATTTTTGAAAAATGTTGTTTATCCAAATTTACAACTTTTATAGTGCAGCAAAAAAAGGTTTGCTGTCTCATATATTTTGTTTATTAACAAAGTGGAGAATTAGAATGAACAAAAATGAAAAAAAAAAAAAAATACTAGACAGTATAAAAATTTAGAGGGGGATTTATAAAAATAAAGAGTTAAAAATGGCAATCTAAATGCTAACAAATTAAATTACTTGTTTATCGAAGATGTTTCTTTAATTATAAAAAGAATTAGGCCCATTAAACTGTAACACTTAAGCCCGCACATTTAAAGTAATAGGGCCCATTTCCACTGGAACACAATCTACTGAAGAAGAAAAAGGAGAAGAGGAAGAGGGGAAAAGACTGAGCTGTGTGAGCCACGCCGCTGATCGGTATGTGCTGATTCTTCTAGCCCCAAACGCCAATTGGGGTTCCTTCACAGAGGCGCGACTTTGTCGCGCTTTTCGGCTTAGCCACCAAAGGCGGACAAGCTGCGCCGCTCACGCCTCAGCCTTTATAGGCGACAAGCCGTTCCCCGCCTGCACCGCACCCGGCGGCTACGTGCTCCGGGCGTCCGCCTTCGGCAACTGTGCTACTATACTATATTGGACATTAACAGGGCATGTTTTGTTAATAATTCCTGTGTTTTATAAAAGGTTGATCGATGTTTGATTAGGAGGTGAAACTTTATATGTAAAATGTGTGCATTTTTGCATGCTCAGGTGTGGCTATGCTAGCGGTTGGGTATATACAGGTTTAGTACTCTTTCGATCTCTTCTTTACTGCTTCGCTTAAAATTATGATTCTCTGGTAGTTGTTTATCTTTGAATTTCCATCTAAGTGTTGTGTTCATATGATGATATCCCATCTGATCATTGGATTATCTGTTTCACTTCGGGATTCCTCTTTTATATTTTGCTCCTCTACACCAGACCCACTAGAATTACAAAGTTTGGATTTCTTCATTGTGATATTGAATTTATCACAACAAGGGTATGTAGCATAGACTTATATTCCAGCTATAGAGATGAGACAGAATTATTCAGATGCTGGAAATAAGGCGAGGATCCACCATCGGTTGAGTAGAGGCAATATGATTTTGATTTAAGAATTACTCCTCCATCGAGTTTGAGAGCTCCTATTTCCTTTTTGGGATGTATACTATTTATATTATATTTTCTAAAATAGCAATTTTGATTTTCAAATTTACCCTTATACATATTAATGGTGTGATTGCAACTAATTCTAAATTTTTAGGGTAAATTTATTAAGATATACGAAAAGTTCACATTTTCAACTCTTATCTAAAAATCCATGTCATGCCAAACTAGCCCTTATAAACTTTGATGGAGGGAAAACGGGATCTAGAAGACTTCAAACAATGACTAGTATGTTGTCATAGAATTTAGTTTATTTGATCATTTCATGTTAATTAAACAAGAATCTATGTAATTTCGGTGCATAAGCTGTCACGCCAAGGTTTGTTACAATTAAAAAAGTGTTTTAATAGAAAAATATGTTGATCTAGGTTTATATCCCAATAAATTTTCTTTTCTTCGTGACTTTCTGTGTTTCAGTGATTGATGTTATCATTTATGCCTTTAGGTCCAAGCAGTTGCTGGTAATCATTTTGTGCCAGAAGTTCTTCTCAGTGGATCTTTTGATCATTCAGTAGTTATGGTACAGAGACTTATCTTGTGCTAATTACTTGTACAACCGGACCACTTCTTGATCAACGACATTCATTTTCTGCTCTTTCAATATTGTTGAGTAATTGCGCATTGCAGAAAGATGGCAAGTGGATTTAAATGGCTAGTTGCAGCTGATGTAGAAAGCCTGGCATGGGATGCACACACTGAGCATTCATTTGTGATTTGTGCTTCAGCTTTCCTCAATTCCGACCATTCAAAGTGGAAGTTTCTCAAAGTGCCCTAGTTTTTTCAAATATCGAAAATAAAATGTATCTCTTTTTACCTGTATTCAAATTATTTTTCCAGGTCAATCTTGAAATAGGCATGGTTACTGTTTTGATCCGTGCTGTTAGCTCTGATTTATCCTTTTAGCCAATGACAACTTTCACTCTCCACGCACATGAAAAAGAAGTTTGCACAATCGCATATAACCGAATGTACAGCACTCATTATTTCATCCCTTTTCTCCCTTCTTTTTTTAGAACTTGTACTTTATTTCTGTTACTCAATTTGGATTTTAAGTTCTTGCTGCTTCTTGCAGCTGGTTCCATGTATAAGATGGTTTTTTCCTCTTTCTCTTCATTTTCTTTTAACTGCTGTTGGCCTCCACAAGACTCTTTGTTAGTTTTCTCTGCAAGTTAGATTTGTTTTTATTGTTGACCCTTTCTGAGGCTATACAGGTGAAACCAAGGAATTTGTGAAGCCAGCCATCATGTACTGCATCCAAAAATGCAAAAGCTGTGTGACACTATTTCTTATTCTCTTGGTCGTTTCCCTTCCCAGTGATGAACACAGGCAATGATAATAGTTTAAAAGTTGAATTGATTATTTGTCTTTGTTAACATGTATGTGAAATAATTGCAACACTAGCTTGAGTCTTTGATAAGTATCTCTGTTTGTTGGTTGCTTCCCTTCCCATCAATGGACATGGGAAGGATAAAACTGAACTTAGATTGACGATCGGTTTTGTTGATATATCTGTGAAATGATACTTGGTTAAATTGTTGTTAGGGAGCTGTGTTTTCCATTTCCTTCTCAGAAGATTGCCCATTTTTGCTGGCAATAGGAGGCTCCAAGGAAAATTGCAGGTGGGTGAGAATTGTGTTTCTTACCTTCTTTCTTTTCATGGTTTAAAAATATTTAACTTTCATTTCTGAATTTTTCTTACTCCTCCCTTTTGCTTATGAAAACAGTTGGAGAAATCGATGCTAATCATTTACAGGTATGGGATTTGTTATCTGATGATGGGGTTGCCACAAGAAATTGAAAGTATGCCAACCAGGCTAAACCTCCACCTTCCTGATTGTGCAAGGAAAATGAAGATCTTGGATCTGTTAATCAATGTGGGAATAGTTGGTTAGAATATGTTTTCTTCTGTGTTTTTTATGTTCTCTAACTTCTGATATCCTGACAAGGAAATCCATGATATGTTTGTTTTCCCCACTAGGAACTGAGAGGCAGAATTCAGCGTGGATAGAGAAAGACAAGGTGCCAATTTGTTAGCCAACCTTGGACAATGCTCATCCAGGATGTTGGTGTACCATTCTTTACTATGTTTCAAAGCTTGACATTGAAGTTATTGTAGTCCGCAGTCAAGAAAACCTCTTTGAGTTAAGGAGAACTACGTGTTCACATACCAAGTTGCCATGCGCAGTAGAACTACTTACCCACTCCTGTTATGGTGAGCCCTGCCAAACAAAGTTCAGTCGATACGGTTATCACTGAATAGCCCTCCTTGGGACGACTTTAAAGTGTTTAGTCGCATGTTAAAAACTCGTAGAGAAGTCGTGATTTTTTTGAACCATAATATCCCAATCTATCAATATATTATGTGAACATGCAAATGGTTAAAAGGCTGTTTGGCTTCATTTCCAAACAAAAATTTTCCAACTTTTACTCTTTGAAATTTTAAAAATGCTTTTATTTTATTCATTTTCATAATAAATACAACATATTTGACGCATTTTCATGCAAATAAACATAATAAAATAAATATATTTTTTTTTCAAACAGATATAGTTTATATAAAAATATAGGTAATCTAAATATATTTTTTTTATAGGTAAATTTAGTGAGATTATTTTCATCCTGTAAATATTGAAAATTTAAAAATAAAACCAAATGCCAAATGTTTTCCCCACTAGGAACTGAGAATGGACACAGGAACTGTCAAATGTATGAAAATATTGGCTACAGCAACGGTGAAGATGCCTATTTAAAATGCAGTAATGATTCAGTTGTCGCTATTTTAGCTGGTGATGATGTTTGTTATTAATCTGCTTGACAGAGTGAAATGTATCAGTCCAAGGAATTTGAAATGCACCAAATTTGCATGACTTCTCATAGGCTGGAAGTTTGCCGTTCTGTTGTATCATAAGAGTTGCATTTTGTTCAGAATGTGACAAATTGGTGGGTGGTTTTACCGAACTTTGAGAGCCAAAGGCATGCGGGAGAAACGACAATCAAACAGTTTCATATTTGGTGAAAAAAGGTAATATTTTGAGATGTGTCAACTAATTTTCTGCTGCTGATTCATATGCATCCATTTTTAAGTACTCAGCTTCTAAGTGTAAGTATGTGATTTATAATTAAACAATTACTTAAATATTTAATTTTTTTTAATTAATTCTCACGAACCCTTTTGGTCGTTTTAGAAATACTTTGAATAATGAATCATGTCTGATTTAGAATAACTCTTTATGTAAAAGCTAAATGAAGGAAAATGGCAAAAATGATATCATTGAAAAAAAATAGAACAAAGCTAATGTTATTTAATTCTTTCATTTATGATGGTTATTTCAAAAATCAGCTCTCACAAACCACCCCAATCCCAACCTTAAAAAAAAAAAATGAAGAAAAAAAGAAAAACTCGCACGTGCAATGGATGCCCAGAAGACAAACTGTGTAGTCCGTAGACAGTAAAAATAAATTAGTGAAAACGCGTGTAATAAATTGAATAAAAACAAAATTGAAAAAAATAAATCAAGTGCAGAACAGCACACCCTAAGTAGAGTAGTACTCTTGAGGTCTTACACCAAGCATAATAAAATTATATATTAATAATGTAATTCAAATACACAATACGACATGATTCCCCGACTTGATTCCCCACTATATATATACATACACCACATGTAACCTCCCTCCCTCACTCGTTCACTCACTCACACTTCCCCCACTCCACACTCAGTCATTCAGTCTCACTGAACAAAAACGCGCAATTACCCACTCCCTGTGTGTGTTTACTTGTGAGAGTGAAGCAGCATTTTAACACCATTAATGTGCTTCAGTAGTTGAGCGTGATCTTTCGCTTTTTCACGGATTTTCTCTCAGTAATCCGCCCTAGCTATATAGCTATAGCTGTAGCTCCTCGTTATATACCTGCATCACATCACACTGCGACGCCATCATTTCGCCTCCAAAATCGACAAACAAGATTGGCGCCGGCAGCTTCTTTTGCTGTGGCTTTTAATTGGGCTTGGCCTGTGCAAATCTATCTCTGTACCGATATATATCGGGGTTGTGTTGTGATAGAAAGTGATGGAGTTGAGCAAGTTGACAGTGGAGATTTTCTCCAAGCTAGAACAGAAGTGGCTGCACCACTGTGAAGGCAAAAAAACGCGTGTTTTGAGCATTGACGGAGGAGGAACCAACGGCATTGTCGCTTGCGCTGCCTTGGTTCATCTTGAGGAGCAGATCCAAGAAAAAACCGGCGATTCAAACGCTCGAATCGCTGATTTTTTCGATATTGTTGTGGGTACTGGAATCGGCGCTCTCCTCGCCGCAATGCTCGTCGCCGACGACGGTTCTGGCCACTCGCTTTTCTCCGCCAGAGACGCCGCTAAGTTCTTGGCGGAGAATGAGGCAGAGCTATTCAAAGTAAAAAACGTCGGCGTTTTCCGCCGGCGAACGAGGTTTTCTGGCCGGGGCATGGACACAGTGCTGAAGGAAGCGTTCCGGAGAGATGATGGCAAGGTTTTAACCCTTAAGGACACGTGTAAGCCTCTCCTTGTGCCGTGCTTTGATTTGAACAGCTCAGCGCCGTTTGTTTTCTCTCGAGCCGACGCCTCCGAGTCGCCGAGCTTCGACTTCGAGCTGTGGAAAGTGATCCGCGCCACGTCAGCGACGCCGTCGATGTTCAAGCCGTATAAGCTGTCGTCTAGCGACGGAAAGACCTCTTGCCTGGCGGTGGACGGCGGACTTGTGATGAACAACCCCACGGCAGCAGCCGTCACTCACGTTTTGCACAACAAGCGCGATTTTCCGTCGGTAACCGGAGTTGATGATTTGTTAGTGCTGTCTGTCGGTAACGGACCTTTAAGCAGTCCGTCGAGGATGAAGCTAAGTCGTAACGGCGACTGCTCGACGGCGTCAGTCGTCGGCATTGTCCTCGACGGCGTCTCTGAAACCATTGATCAAATGCTCGGCAATGCCTTCTGCTGGAATCCTAATGATTACATCAGAATTCAGGTGATTTTAGTGTAAACTCTAAACTGAATTAATTTTAACCTTTTAAGTTCACAGAAATTGCTAATCTACAGTGAATAACGGAATTATTAACATCCTGACGGCGTTATTTTGCAGGCGAACGGTATGGCGGAAAGAGCGGAAGACGTGTTGGCGGAGAGAGGAGTGGAGTCGCTGCCCTTTGGCGGGAAACGATTGCTGACGGAGACTAACGGGCAGAGGATCGGTGGGTTTGTGCAACGACTCGTTGCATCGGGAAGGAGTAGCCTGCCGCCGAGTCCGTGCAAAGAAACGGCCGTTAGTCCCCTGGTTAACGGCCGTTAGTTTCTTTTGTTAATTCCTTTCTTTTTTTGGGGGCTTTTTTGTTCAGTTTTATTTTAGCCCATGTCAGTTAACTGTCCCTGTTGTCAACTTTAACCAGTTAGCAGTACATTTAAATAATACTCCTATATAGTACAAGTGACTGTCTGGCATATAATTAATTAACTACACTCTAATCTCTCTCTCTCATCTCCAATTAATTATGCGGTTATAGATTTTAATTATGACTCTTGGATTGCGTTCTGTTTAATAGCTCATTTATGGTCTGCTAAATAATGCAATTAAGAGATGAATTTCTCCTGTCTTAGATCTCATAAATTGCAGGACTTTTAACATACAAACTCATAATCATGTGCTCATCTCTTTTCATGCAGTTAAGAAACATTATTATACGAAAAGAAAATCAGGAATTGAATGAAAGTATTTTTCTTTGTTTGATTTTTTGTTTTAATTCTGTATTTCACCTCATATTAAAATATTAAAATAAATTTCTCAAAAAAAAAAAAAAATACATACACTCCACTTATTGAGTGCTTAGGTAAACTTGTTTAATATAACTCATTTTTTATTTTTATTTTTAAATTTTATAAGATGTTATAGTTTATTTTGAAATGAGCTCTTCAAATATTTGATTAAAATAAGATACAGTACTTATTAAAAGTTACAACGAGTTTATTTAATTATATGGTCAATTTTATAATTTATATTTAAGTATCCCATATCTCATTCACTATAATAAAATATTAAAATATATGCAAATTTCTTCTAATACATCCATAGTGTTTTGAATTTCCATCCTGAGCTTTTGGTAGGTAAAAGTAAAAGCTTCTTCAATAGAGTTGGCAATTTTTGATAGGGCCACTGATTGTTCCTTCAAATTAAATAAACATTATATTGACCCATAAGTTGCTGTTTTTGTGTTTTTACCCTAAGTTTTTGGGTTGGTGTTATTTCAAGATTGGACGAGGTTTAAATTTATGAGTTAGGTAGAATATTTTTTCTTGCTAATTATTTTACTCTAAGGTAAGACAATAATTACAGCTAAATCATGTGTTTTTTTTTTTATTATTATTACTTGTTTTTAAATGGGTTGCCCAAGCTCAGCCAACCTGGTTGGTGTACAAAGCCAGGTATAACCAAGCAAATGAAAATGGTGTAGGTTTTTCATATTTATTTCTACCTTTTAAAGGAAATTAAAATACTGGGGAGATTCACAACTCTGTAGAAAACAAACAAGAATTAACAGGGGAACTTGAACTTTGAATTCCATTTACCAAGAATTGTATATAATTTAAAAAAAAAATGCATCATTTTTGGAAATAAAAATAAAAATATAATCCACAACCAAATATATGTATGTAAAAATATATTTTATATATTCTATTATAAAATACAAAATATTAGAGTTTGCTTTGTGAGTCCCATTTTCATGAACAGTAACTACGTACTTTTGTTTTTTGTTGTAATAATTGCTTTAGTCAAACAGTTTACAAGAAAATAATGTCACAATTTCACTGCTCAAAACCACCTGAAGCCGACAAGATTGGGACTTAGCCTCATTTATCTCTGTGCTTTGGGCCATGCTGTATATATATGAAACAAATAAGTACATTTATCCACAGTAATTCGTGTGTCTTATTTTTCACTTGTAATGAATATCTCAAGAACTCACTATGGTGCAGATCTATAATCTGAAATTTTTATGGGCATTCCAGAATATTACAAATAAAATTGCATATACATAGACAAATTTAAATCATGTCTTTAATTGTATAGACTTGAAATTATGAGACTATGATATATACACTAAAGAAGGAAGAATGTGCATATAAATCTTCTCAAGTATGATTTAACTTTTGATGGTGAGTTTTATTTAAAAATTTATTTTGAATGATATCAGAGTAGGCATATATGTCCGAGTTGTAATTGAGTGTAAATGGAGATGACACCGTCATTGTAGTATTCGTCCTAAACTAGCTAAATAGATTAGTGTACACTTTGTCATTGTGGGCGTCAAAACTATAAAATATAATAGATTGTCATGATCTCATTTGTAAGACATGAAACTTGTCACACATTAAAAGTATAAACTTTCGGTATAAAATTTATAACCATTTGAATACATTCGCCTTAACAGCATGCATTTAAAGCTCGGTTCCATCCAAATCTTTATATCAAAGAAAGTAGAAATGATGTAAAATGTACCATTTAAATTGTAAATACAGTGATATACAAGTTAGTTGAAAGATTATTACCATCAAACACATTCAAATTGAGTCTTTTAAATTGTAAATACGGCCATGTAAAAGTTAGTTGAAAGATTATTACCGCCAAACACCTTCAAATTCAAGACTTTTTATGAGAGTTCTATGTCTGATCAATTTTACCAGCACATCAGTGATTGGTCTAATTCAATCTAGATTAAAAGTCAAGATTTAAATCAATACTTCAATGTTAGTTAAAGTGAAGCCTAAAAAAGTTCACCCACCATTAACAGTAAAACAAAGCTAGATTCTACCCTAGCAAAACTCCAAGAGCTTCTAAGTTTGCCGTATCTTTTCTCAATATATAAAACTCCTTGTGCATGACAAAAATTAAAAAAAGGTAAGAATTAATGAGGGCCTGTCTTTTTATTAGTAGGCTTTTTCTCTATGTTGGTTTCTTATCATTGCTTTTTATAAAGGAAGTTTTGGTTATTCCTTCAATAAAGGGAATTAAAAGACATCATATTGCTAAACAAACTATTTTTTTACATTTTTAACAGTAATAGTCTTCTAAGTAAAGGCAACTTGAGTAAACTTATGGATATTGAGTTAGTGGTGGACCATTTAGTTGCATTTTAATTAACATTCGTTGTTAACAAATCACACACCAATTTCCTTATCGACGCATCCGTTGGAGCGTGCAGTGTAGTGTATAAGGTGTTTTATTAATCCTTTATTCACACACAAAAATACACACACTTATGTGTGCGGATGAAGAGTAAATTTTTATTAAATACACACTTCATCGAATGTAGCATACATTAGACATCCCATACCTCATAAATTATTTGACACGGGATTTTTTTATTTTTAATTATCTTTAGTCGAGGAATTAATATTATTAATTTCGTGGTTATTCATCACTCTGATTTTATGATTATTAGAATCAAATAAGAATTTTACTCTAAAAAAAATGAGGAATTTAAGAGTGAACATAAAGCTCAATCATTTCCATGATCCTCTCCTATAACAAATAATCCAAAAACCATTTTTGCTTAGGACCCAAGATTAAGTCGTAATCGAAAAGTTTAGCAAAAATATTGTATAATAGTGGGGGCAAAAAAAGAACCAACTTGATTAAGAACCAAGTAATTCTATCAAGAATCCATCCCGTTCCCACCAAACAAAGCATTTCGGGCACTTTTTTGGCCTTTAAATTAAGATTGCTAATCCATCTTAAATATGCTTAAGCTCTTGGATTAACTATTTATAGTAACCTAGAATCCACCTTTTAGTTCTTACTTTGAAAAAAATGAATAAGAAAACTATACTAAGTTGACAAGTGGTAGAAGCATACATGCATGCTTGAGACATGGTAGTTGACATCGTAGAAAAGTTTTGCTAAAATATATGTTAGCAATGTTTCTTAATAATGTAATTAGCAGCCCACTCAACATTATAGAATTTGAATTAGGTTTAAATTTAATTGAGAACCTGCAACTTTAATAAAACTCAATTATATGTGAGCCTTAAGTGAACATGATGGGGCAGAAATAAAACTTTTTTTTTTTTCCTTACATAAAGCCATGATAAATAATTGGTGTTGAAAACTCTTTTGATGGCACATATCAATTAGGCAGAATATTAACGTATATGTAGGTATTATTGAATAATAATTATTTTAAAATAAAATTGCTCAAAAGAAGTGAGAAATAAAATATTTGTTATCTATAGTACGTTTTTTTTATATTCAAATTGTAGTTTTTCTTCGTGGGTCCTAATCACACGACACCTCTTTCCATACCCTATAAAGTGTTAAGCATGTAGGAATTATTGGTCATGAATTCGAATTATTTGATAAAGTTAGAATATGCTTTTTAAAATAAAAAAAAATGTGTGAAATGCTGTTTTTAAATATGTTTGTCAATCTTAATTAATTCTATGTTTTTATGGCTAAATAATATGAACTATGTTAATGTAAAATCAAATGAACTTTTTCTTTTTGGCATGATCTTGTCGAATTTTTTTTCTTTTAATGTAATTTTTTAAGATGAATCAAAAACAACTGATTTTTGCGAAATTAATTCCCCAAATTTCAATAAATTTGTCTGCCTGAAGCTAAGAATAACACAATGTAGGTTTAAAAAAAAAATGCCCTAAAGAATGCGAAGTACATCCTAGTGGGACACAGAAAAATCTAGGTGTCCCCTACCATGACTCTCAGACAACTTGGCAGTCAACCACCCGATGTCCTTACTTCTTTAACAAATTCATGACCTTTTACCTCTAGTTAGTTAAATATAGACAAATTTGACGATTAAGACAGAGAAGTATATTTACCTATTTTTTTGGTAAAAGCTAGTTAAAAAATGAATACAAGGACGATCAACATAAAAAAATTATTTTTGTATGAATTTTGTTTCTACTCATTTATAAATTATGTAAAAATTATTTTGCATGTGTCACGATATTATTCGATTAATTGTAATTGTGATTCAATACATAAATAACTATTTTGTAATTACTAAAATTTGCATAATTATGAAATATTTGTAATTTTTTAATTGTATGGCATGCAACTATTTATAAATAAATTAAATATATTTTTAAATTTTGAATAATAAATGTCAAATAAAATATTACTCGTTAAATATAACACGAAATACTTATAATATATGTATTAAATATTTCAACTCAAAAATATAATTATTATTTATCAAGTTCAAAATTCATATCGTCTATTCATATTCAAAATGAACATTAGAATGCACCAAAATAATTCGCCAAAAACAAATAAACATTAGAACAAATGGTAAATATTGTTTCAAAGAAAACAAAAAAGAATGGTTTCTAGAAAAAAGATAAATAACGAGAATGACAGAATTTATGAAGCCAGAGTCCGAATAAATCTGTTCAAAACCTGCTTAACAATAATATGTAATTTTTATACTTTGGGTTATATGACAGATTTAATTTGCGGGCAAAAACGTGCATGTCGTGAAACCCGACTTCTGTTTGTTAAAAAATTAATCATAGTTAACCATGCATGCCCATCCAAGTCAGCATTGGACCCTATAACAGTCAAAATCAACATCTTGCGAATTTAATTTCTTTCATAAGTTAATTGTGATGCGCACGCAAAACAAGCCTTTTTATTTTTTTTTTATTTTGTGGGGGTGGGGGGGGGGGGGGGGGTGCAATAATAATATGGATGGACAAGATCGCAATCTGATTTATTAGAGCCAACATGCAGATCGACAAAATATTTATGCACCATTTTCCACCCATTTCGCCTTGTCCCCAGATCATCCACACGTGCATTTCTCTGTAACTCTCTTTTTTCCACTCCCTTCACCTAAATTAAATACAAAATAAGCTATATATAATGAAATCAAAGGTCAGGTTTGATTTTCTATTAAACTTATTAACAATTTCAATCACAAGAAGGATTATAATAGAGTGTAATATGTATACAAATTCTTGATACATCTTTAAAGTGATATTTTTACTTGAATTTGATAGTATATCATACATAAATATATATATATATATATATGTATACCAAAGCATATATGTCACATATATGTATACCAAAGCATATATTGTCACCCCTACAAATTTTAATTTTCACATAAAGTAATTATTTGACATTCGAAGCTAGGAAACTTAAATTGTAAGGTGAGATATTTTTAATTTTTTAAGATAAAACATTAAAATTTAATAAATTTATATCTAAAATTTAAATTAAATTTTAAATTTTATGAAGTTGAGAAGGGTAAAAAATTATAAAAATTTTACATGTTTGACCTTCAATGATAAAATAAAACTACTTGCATATGAGGGAAGATATTACATATTCCAATGACGTTTTCTCTCTAACTTAGGGGAGTTGTAATAAATTCTAGCTTAATCTTGTTTTGTAGAAGCCACTCGATGGTACCTGATGTCATATTTTATATTTGAAGTCAGAAATTCAAATTCAGACAAATAATTTTTTAATTTATAAATTTGCAAATAAATACAAGAACTATATGCAAACAAATTTACTATAGGATGATACAGTGTTCATGCATGTTAATTTATATGATAGATATTATGATAAGATCTTGTCCCCTAAAGGCTACATCACGGACAAATGCACTTTCACACTATGCCTATTTCCCTACACAATAACGACGAATCAGTCTTGCCCTTCATCTTCTGCCTTACTCTTCTCTTACCTTTCATTCAGTTCACTTGACTTCTTTTCATCAAAAAACTGAAAATCACCACATACCAAATCTTGTCAATCTTATCAATCCCATGGATTATTTGTTCAAGACTTCAACTAGATGTAGCATTGATAATGCTGCCAGCTTTTTGGACATGCCCATCTGAATTATATATCTAAGCTAAATCTTGTGTGTGCCCAATTGGATGAATGAAGACAAAGAGACTTGATGATATAAAAATATCTAAAGACTTTAATTTCATTAATTAGCAATTTGCATGTCATGTGTGGGGAATCTCTTGCAATCAGTCCGAGTACAACATAATGAGGTTTTATTTGAGTTGGCAAATCGATATGATAGAAAGAAATGACATTTAAACATTAATTCAATTGTTGTAAATAATCCAGAATCAACAATCATAGAGGACTTGTCCAAAATTCATATGTGCAACATTACTCCAATCATATATGTGACAAGAAGTATTGGACAATTACATTATATTGGGTGCTATTTTTATTGTTCTATGAAAAGAATTAGAAAATGCATTTTGGATAGTATGATTGGGAAATGTGTGGAGAATATATTTGGATAAACTGTTGACAAATAACAATATGATTTACTTTATTCTCGAAACACACTGAAAATATATTTTGTTTCATTTTTTGGGAGATATTTACAATAGTAAATATATTGTCAAAATTAGTTTGTTATGATTAATAGTAGTATAAAATGATACATGATTATTTGATTGAAATAATAATTGATAAGTGTTTTGAAAAATAAGACCTCGTTTGGTTTTATTTTTAAGAAGAATCTTTCTATTTTTTATTATTTGAAAATGAGAAATTACATTTGTTTTATTCATTTTCATCATAAATACTACTTAGTTTTTATTTTTAAATCTATTAATATTTTATGTCTTTTTATGCACCGATAAATCTCATTTTCAATTTTACTCACATATTTTTTTCATACTAAAAACTTACATTTTCATTTTTAACTTATACAGTATATATAAAAACATAACTAATTCAAATATATCCTCATTTTTACACAAAAATTTAATAAAAATACTGAAAACATGAAAATGAAACCAAATAGGCTCTAAAAATCTTACTCCCGACGGTATTAATCACAAACACATTTTTATTTTGAGAGAACAATTTAAAAAAAAACAAACAAACATAGTCTTAATTTCTCTCCAAGTTATGAGAGTGGTGAATTGAAACAGTAACATATGATTCCGTGCATGGGACATCTCGAGATTGCTGTAAAATTTAAGGAAAATTTAAACTTTGGTGAATCCCACGTTAATTTGGAATCTACATGTAGCAGGTAGATGCTGCTCTTCGAGGTTGCTTCGTCGGAGTACACTTGGAACACATGCGGAACCGGCGGACCATCATCCCTTCCTAGTTCCTACTCTATAATAATCAATTTACTCGCAATTTACAACTCACGACTCTGTACTGTTTATTCTTAATTATAGATTTTGTCGAATTTTCATAAGATTTTTCGTTTTCTTTTTCTTTTTTTTTTAATTTTCACAGATGAATATTTCAGTTGTTTTCTCAACCCCAAAGACCACCAAGATATAATTAAGTAACCTACAGCTGGCATTAGGTTAAATCTTACAGGACTATAGCTAGGAAATATTATAATCATGATGTGATCTCAAGACTACTAATTAGTGATTAATTAGAAGTTTGAAAAAACCAATAATCGATATGTCAGATACACAAATACTACATCCATCCCACAAAGAATATCTAAGTTGATTTTTTAGAAGATAAGAAAATTCAATATGTTTTTTCTTTTATACCGTAATTGTCCTTTTTCATTAAAGTTAATAATTGTAGAAATATTTTAAAAGTTTCACTAAGCTGCCAAAAAAAAAATCATTAACAATGTTGATTATAGTTGTATAACGTTAAAATCAAATGTAAAATGCTTAATTGTACGTGGGACTTAGTTTTAACTTGTCATGTATATATAAAGCTAACTAATATTATCTAAAAAGGGGTTTAGTAGGCAATCAAATCAATTATTTGGTTGATTTTTAGATTTAAAACGAATATATTGGGACAAACAAAAAAGAGATCAACACATCCTTTTAAAAAATTAAATCATATTACTTGGAAATTTGCTCAACAAAATAAATTAATAAATAAAAAATATTTAAAAAATATCAAGACCATCGAGCTTACTTATGTCCAAAAATCAAGTCAAATTCAAATATAATTTTACATTTCTTAAAAGATTTACATCTAACACGACAACGTGCTAAACTCAATTCATTTATATTTTTTAATCTTTATTTAGTGAATTTTTGTAATAGTGACAAACATGAGATGCACAAACCTAAGAGACCAATTAATATCTGTTTGACTGATCACATCAAGTCATTAGCCGAAAATACTGATTGTCAAGAAATTAAATTGTCCTTTACACATCAATATTTATTTTCCATTAAAGCATATATGCATAGAATTGACTATGGGCATAGAATATGCATTTTAACAGCATTTGACTGTCTTAATTTCAATAAAAGATCTAGTCTCATTGTCTTGATGTGGAGAATGGTGAACATATCACATGGCTAGTAATTGCCAATACATGCAAGTAATACCCTTGTGGGGTTAAAGTTCATAAATACGAGGGTGGCTGTGAATTAATTTGCAGGGACAAACAGCCAGGAACATGGTAGACATGCCTTTGACCTATTAGATATTTGTTAATGGTGAAACATTTCTAGTGACGTGACCCCTACTTCTATGCTCGTGTGCCATGATTTTTACTAGCAATGTTAAGTTGTTTGCCTGATTTTATAAGTTTTTTAAAATTTAAAATTTGTTTAAAATATTAAATTTAAATTTTACGAGATAAATTTAATTATAAGTCTCAAAATAAGTTATGAGGATCACAACACCCTAAAAACAAAATAAGGAAATCCCTTTAAGATTTTGATAGTATCCTTTAGTTTCATTAAATTTGTCATTATTAAAATTATATGATCTTATTTTATTCAATCATTTCAAAAATTTAACTTCAAGATAAATTTAGATTTAACCTTTTCTCTTGGGGTCACCTTTGGTATTTATTATTTATTATTTTTGTTTCTGAAGAATTCATTTTGGGATAATGTGTGTAATAAGAGAAAAATATATTGAAAATGTGATATTTAATTACTTTTATTTTTAAAAAATTAAATAAAAAATAAAAAGAATCTAAAAATGATAGCAAACATAGTTCAAGTATTTTGTAATGATTCTAGGGCCACGTTTCAAATTGATAGGTAAAAGCATGGGAAGCTTCTCCTTCGCCGACACCAATTTGTAGCAACTGTTTTAACAGCTTTAAGAAAAGGGGCTTTTTCTGTACAATGGAGCAGGTGTCTCGGGTACAATGGACCAGTCCATACAATAATTTCACCTAAGAAAATACTACTCCATTGAGACCACACTCGGACCATAGAATATTGACCGGCAATGTCACCCTCGTTAAAACTCTTAGAGCCCATTTGATTTTATTTTCAATTTTTTTTTATATTTTTAGTATTGAAAATATATTTATTAAATATTTATGTAAAAATAAAAATATATTTAAATTAATTATGTTTCTATATTAACTATATATGTTTGAAAATAAAAATATATTTATTTTACAATGTTTTCTCTATAAAAAGAAGTCAAAGATTAGTAAACGTAAAAATATGTTTAGTAGGTATATTTTTATTTTTAACTTTGATAAAAAAATTAAAAATTAAAATAAATTGTAGTTATGATAAAATTGAGTAAAACAAATTCATTTTCAAAGTTTTAAATAGTAAAAATTAAGAAAATATTATTGGAATTGAAACCAAAGAAGATCTTAATTCCTCATGCTATGGACCAATTTCCTTTTCCTAAATGTTAAACTAGTAATGGCATTTGCAAGATGTTGAATTTCATTAACGTTAAACATATGTTCCTTAATATTTTAAGGATTATATTTCAATTTGAGAAGTCAATGATGTCCACTTGAGTGGTTGAATAGTACACAAGTGCAATATTGTTTATGTCCATATAAGGATATTGATATATAATTTTTATGTCGTTATAATAATATTTGTTCACATTCAATTGTTGACACTTAATAAATTAAGTTTTAATACATTTTATCATTTAATAAATTTTTTAAATTGACTCGAATAAAAAATAATTAATTATAAAAAATATATATAAATATCAAATTATTTAAGCTTATTTACATTCAACTAATTAAAGTTCGTATAGCACAACTTATTTAATAATCTAATTAAGTTCCAGCTAGATTTTAAAGTCGAAAAAAAATTATAATCAAATTTTAAATAGTGTACTGTTTGACTTTTGAATTGCTTTTAGTTCTATAAGCCCATTTCTTATTGCTTCGTCAGGCACAGGTTTGTGGAATCATAACCCAAACTCTATCGTATTGTCTTTCCATAAGACGAATTATATCAACGTTCTTTAAGGTTACGTTTAAATGATAATTAATCTCGAACATCTTAATGTAATAAATAATGTAATCGTTCGTATCTATCAAATAAATAAATTTATATATATATATGGAACATTGGCCACAATTTGAGCGGTACCATCCACCCTACCCTACCACTTATAGGCGGTCGTCCATCCTACAGCCGTCCGAAAAGGAGTTGCAGTGATCTTGCATAGAAATCCTATAACGATAAATAAAATCCTCATATAAATACCACTAGATCAAGCACAGGTGATTTCGTATTCAGTCAAAATCTTGATTAATTGGTCGAAGTTGATAGCTCGAATAAACCCATAAATCATGGAACAAATAGAGCGGGTAGGCCCAAGCACCACTCTACACATATAGACGCAGCCCCCTTGTCATTGTACGTGGGATTCTCATCGCATATGGCTCGCACACACAGACTCCTAAATCCATCTCAAGTCTTTCCCTCCACCTCTCCTCTCTCCAAATAAATAAATATATATACATATATATGTATATATCAACTTCCTAGTTCATTCAAATCCTATAGGCCCAATGACCTGGGCTAGGCTAAATTTAGTGCATTAATCTGGGTTAAGCTACTTGTTAGTTCATGAGTTCATCTAACATGCAAGCCGTTGAACAGTTTTGGCTAAAATTATCAATTAAACTTTTCACCAACTAAAAACTTTCTATTAAGAATAATTTCTGATACCGTCCATTGTGTAATATACTTGGATAGTTTTATTAAACTCAATTATATCGGCAAAGAAATCAAAATACCCCAATACAAATTATCTTATGTTACAAAAAGCAAACGAGTTCAATATTGATTAGATAAGGTGGTTACGAACTTAAAATCTATGATTAATTATAAAAATTACTTAGGAGGTTTGGTTTATTTACATAAATTATTCCTCTAACTTTATTAATATATAATACTTTCTTGAAATTTGTATCTATTTTATAAATACTCAATTTCAATAGGTGCAATTTAAGATACAAATATTAATAAACTTAACGGGTGATTTCTATTAAGTCAAACTTTAGGAAGATTTTTATAATTAATCATAAAATCTAAATGTAAATATATAGAATAAAATTTAAATATGTTTCAAATTTGTGAAAAAAAAATGATGATGACTCCATAATTTATCAATGATCGTTGTAATTTAAATATCCACATTAAAACTCTTTCACTACCATTAATTTACCAAATGCTGTGAGCTTAAATTATAGCCGTGTAACATCATTTAGAATGTCTGAACGTGGGAAATGTTGGTGTGAAAATTAATTGTGAACAACTTTAATGAACCTATAATATTGTTGATATAGATGGCCAATCATTGGTCATTCTCTGCGTAAAAAGACATTAGTACAAATGTACAATTATAATAACGGCTAACTGTTATTTTGTTGTGGTGTTTCTATGCCATTGTAATGCAAAGTACAACTTTACTATGCTGTGATGGGCATGAAACAAATTATAGGGGTACAATTAAAAATCGATCCATTAAGGAAAAAAAAATTAAGAATACTAAAAAAAGGTAAGGAGTTTATGGGACAAGATTTTTCTCGCATTTTATGAATGCCCCACTAGATAAAGATAAAAGTAAATTATCGTTTTTCTAGTAATTTGGGTTAAATATAATATTTTGGAAGTAGCATGTTGATAAATACATTGTACCTACGATTTATTTGATCACGTATTTGCATAGATAGGGGATGATTTGTATTTTCTTTGACTCTTGGGAGAACACTAGGATTAGAAAAAAGGCTTAAATGCTGTTGAAGAAAATGCGGCTTTTGGCCCGACTAATTTAGTTGGAAAGGAGACTTTTGACTACGAATGAGGCAAAGGCTCGAAAGCAATAAGCAATGAGCTGCGTGAAAGCCGTTGAGCTATCGCACCCTTCTTTCTTTCTACATCTTTATCTTTCTACACACTGTTTGTCGTTGGAAAACCAATTGGTATCATCCTTCTTTAAAATTAAAAAAAAAAAAAAAACATGCCTCACATTTGATGAGCTAAGGTAACTTGTCGGTAAGTACTATACACTTATAATTTCGTTGGTCATATATTCAAGTCATTTGAACTAGTTGGAAACTAGCCAGCATCCTCTCTAAGAAGGGAAAATAATAATCATGCCTCACGTTTTGCAATAAAATTTTCTCTTGCAAGGAAAGTTGATTTTTATCATCTTTAAAAATAAAAAAAATAGATGCAAAATTACAAGAAGTTGAGCTTGAGCTTATCATATATGATTTGAAATAATCAAATAAAGTTCATACATAATTTCAATTTTAATAAAGATTTCAACCCAAATTTGAACAATTTGTTGTTTATTAGGCCCAATTCATTTAAGCGCTAATTATACTCATACGAAAATTTGAAGCTCTAATTGCTTATAAGTCCATAAATACAAATAGACATGTGCGGACTGAAAGCCCATTTCTCATTGCTTCGTCAATGAGCAAACTTTTTGGGAATCCGAGCCCAAGTTCACTACCGTAGGCCCAATTATATTAACTTCCTCTAGGGTGTTCAAATATGGTAGGCCCAATAACCTGGGCTAGGATAAATTTAGTACACTTATCTGGGGTTAAGCTCCTTCTAAGTTCATTCGGCTCAAATTAATAAGCTTTAAAACAGCTAAAAACTTTCTATTATTCTCCTTAATTTAATACTTGAATAGTTTCATTGAAATCTATTACGCCAACGGACAAATGGGAATATTTGAATACGGATAATTATATGCTACAGAAAACCAAATGACTTATATGTCCTTTCAGATAATATAGTTACGAACTTAAAAATAAATTTGAACAATTATATAATAAAAATATTAATTTTGTTATCTTATTAATAATTATGATACTAGAAGTGACAGCAAAATAATTACTCCAAACCCAAGTGAATAACTAGTATATTTAAACCCTATGCTCCAATTTGTGAAAATAGATAGTTAATTTACCGTACATGCTACATCGATGTAATATATATATTAAGTGTATAGATAATAAATAAATATTATATTTTATAAAAATAAATAAATAATTATTTATCATTTATATATTTAATATATTGTTGGTCGATACAATATTTTAAGCATCTTACTATAGTCAGTATAATTTAAAATTCACTCTTAAAAATCTGTTTCACTGTTATTAATATATCAAATACTTGCTCGCAATTATAGCCCATGTGCCATCATTGGCAACAGTTGTAATGTGAAAATTGGGTGTAGATTGGTGGTACGAATAGCCAATCATTGTCATTCTAGACCCTAACTAGGTCTGCACAGCAAGCCATAAGTACAACTGTACGAGTACATTTACCAACTGTTTTTCTTATTTAAATAAAAGCTGACTGATGACATTGTGATGCAATGTACGATGTGATTATGATGATTGAACTAAAATTGCTCAAATAATATCTTCTATTTAAGTAATGTTTGTATTGAAATGATACAACTTTTATACTAAATTTAAATTTTAAATTCAATCTATTTATTTCAAATTTACTCTAAAAATAATATTTTTTGTATATTTTTTATTATTTTATTTATAATAATTATTTTTATTTTATTAAATATCTACTTATAATTTCGTTAACATATTATAAAATACATATTCAATTTGTAATTTTGAGCTTAATTTATTAAAATAACATATTTAATTAATATGATACTAAATTAAATAATATACGCAAGCAAAACTAAACAATTGACAAAAAATAAGATGTTCAATTAAATAAAATACAAAAACAAACATTATAATTAATGATAAAACTTAAGCAAAAAATATTTAATTATCTTAATTTTAATCTTTTATTTATATATGACATATTATTAGGAATAAATTTTAGGAATGTTTTAACATAAATAATAATCTAAATTAAATAATTAAATTATATTAATAAATATAATAACACAGGGTTGGGTTTGGCCTAAAACCCCATCTGTAACAATATCTCACGTGTTTCTATCTTTGGCTTCATTATATTGGGAAAATTTTCAATAAAGCTGAATTATTTGCCCTGTGGATAAAAGCATTTTCAAGCTCACATAAAGTTTGTAGATTTTTGTCTTCAATGATACTAATGGAGCATATGCCTGTGAACTTATACTTCAATTGACCTACTAGACAAAATTACCCCTAATGCTTCTTTATAGTTTACCTATCATTTTATTTGTACAATATCACTCATCATGCACCAATTTTTTTGAAATGAGTATGAGAATGAGAAAAAATAATTGAAATTATTGTATAGAAAAAATAATTTTATCTATACCATAATTGAGCTCGAGTTTGCTCAATTATGGTATAGATCTGAGATGAGCATAAATCAATCTTGAAATTAAAGGAATTCGTTAGAATTATTCAGTCATCTCTGATAAAGATCTTTTGATAATCAAATAATATAAATATCTAAGCACTTGGGATTTAAGACTTGGAAAGCAATAAAGTAACATATTTTTTTTATGAATGTACAATTTTTTTGCTTGATGATCTTTATAAGAATGTAACTAGTATGGTAGCTGCTCCTTGTAACAATCTTGTTTTGAACCAACATAAATAATGAAGTTTGCTTGTTACAAAAAATAATTAATAATAATAATTGTAATGTTTTCAATAAATATGTATATTTTTGCAATCCAAATAGATGCACCGTGCAATAAATATATGTCAATTAGATATTTGATCGTATAATATTTTCAATTTTAAATTAGATAATTATTATTTTTAATAAATATGTCTATTTTTGCTATTCAAATCGACACATATTGCAATAAATATATATGACAAACTGTCGTGTAAATACTTATAAAATTTAAATTTTATTTTATAACCAGTACGATTGAAAACTTTGATGATTATTGTTTGATCACTCACCATATAATTGAACAAGAAAACTTGATAACTTTGAAGATAATAACATAACTATTTTCATTTTTTGTCCTCTTATTATATATATGAAGTGCACAAAAAAACAAAAAAAACCATGTCAAAAACTCTCCATCAGCAACATTAGCTCTTGTTTCCACCAATCAACTCATGCAAAACAGTGATTAGTGACGTTGGGAGTGACCCAATATGGTCATTCAGACGCTCAAATCAGTCTAACATGCATTTTGAAGAAAATAAGAAAAATATGCTAAATATAAAGAATTAAAATTTTGAAAAAAGAAATTATACCTCAAACCCCCTTTTTTATAGTTGTAAAATACGTAAGGGTAAAGAGGTAAATTCATCATTCTTATAAATAACTGAATTAATGATAAGTTTCATTCATTTTTAGAATTAATTCAAGATATCATTTTCCCTTATTCATTAGTAATCAATTTGCTGCAATATTCCAACAGAAACCCATATTTTACGAGACTCAAGCTGAGTAGGATGTTATAAGCTCATTCCGAACTAATCTTCAACAGACCGAGCAAACATTGCCCATAATAATACATCGTAAATTTAGAATTTAGTTTGAGATTGGAATTTTAACATTCTTATTAAAACTAACATGACTCATGTTCCATTCAATTGGTTAACTTTTATCCACGTCAACTCACTTGCCAAGGAGCCACCACGTCAGCAAGGCCAAGCCCAAGCCTCATCAATATATATTTTTTATAAGTTTAAAATTTGATTTGTTTTATGCCATAATGTGGAGAATTATTAGTATGATGTTTGGTAGTATTAGATGCGCGGGAGAGTAAGTTTTAAAATATTTAAACAGGCGGGGTGTTTGGTCCAAAACCTTACCGCCCTTTGCATTGGTAGTCCACGTAACTCTCTTACAAAACAAGTCACAAAACCGGACCCCTCATATTAATTTCCAAAAATACCCCACACGCTCCCATTCTCTCGCCCACACAACCATTTCATTTTCACTACATAATACTTTCTCTCGCCTCATCCCCTCTCTTCTTTCTCATGGAGAACCAGAACCAGGACTCCGGGCGGCGCCTCCGCGAGCAATCGTCGTCAGCCTCGTCTTCTTCGCGTCGGAGCTTGAAGAGGAAGCTTGATGAGGGGCTAGACGACGACGGAGGAAGGATCGGCGATCAGTCGCCTCTGGATTTGCATCAAGATCTTGTGCGCGAAGTACGCACTCAAGTCGAGATCCTCGATTCCGCTTTCTCATCAACCGAGAAAGATCGCGCGTCCGCCAAAAACGCCATCGACGTCCTCTCCGAACTCGCCAGGAGCGGTAATGAAAAAAATAAAAAAAGTACAGAAGATGAAAAATTACTTATTCCCTTCTTTCTTAGTGAATTCGTTATTTTTTGCACGGGCACGGTTTTCTTGAGTGTGCATGTACTGGATTTTTGGATTTTGAGTTTAGGGTTTTGATCTGTTAGGGAATGTTGCATGTGTGATTTTAGAGGATATAGGGAACGGATAAAAAAGTATTTTCTACTTAAATTCTTTAATTAAATCGTTATTTTATGCCTGGACTAGTTTTTCTTTGAGTGTGCATGTTCTGGATTTTGAGTTTAATGTTTTGCTTTAAAGGAACTTTGCTTGTGTGGTTGCAGAGGATATAGTGAATGTGATAGTGGATTGTGCGGCGGTTCCGTCGCTGGTCAGGCATCTGCAGGCTCCACCGCCGGTGAGGGAGGGAGACAGTGGTCCAAGGCCGTACGAGCATGAAGTGGAGAAGGGGATTGCCTTCACTCTTGGGCTTCTTGCCATTAAAGTAATTGCAGTACCCTGAGAGTTCTTGTTCTTTATGTTTTCTTGTTTTTTTTTTCCCCTTTCCTAACTAAGAAAATTTTAGGAATGTATTAAATTGGTATAATCTTATTATTCTTTAAATTGCTGGAAATACTATGCAATGGGACTGAAATTGAAACACTCAATTGTACCATACCAAGATACTAATCAGTTTGATTTCTATATCCACTGACTTCCAATTCTTTTTTCACAAGCTGCCCAGTTTGGTGTTTTCATGCATGCCCTACTGTCTAAGGATTAGTGATATGTGCTCCTGCAAATCCTACTGTAGCCATTCTGTTGATGCACCAATGAACCGTGGAGAAACCCGAGACAGTTTTAAGGCATTCTCAAAACATTTTTCTCATTTATTTAGAAAGTTTATGCACCTTGTCAATAACAGAATTTAGTTATGTTAATTCCATCACCTCATAGACAAGTAAATTTGCATGTGCATAAAAAGAATGAGTTTTAGTGTATAATAGTGCCAAACAATAAATACTTGCATTTATTGGAAATATTACCATTTTCCTGATCATTATATATTTCTTAGATATCGTTTATAGATATAGCACATGTTGCCATTTTGCAGCATGTAACATGCTTTTTTACTTATGAAAGTATGACCCACAAAGATCCCATCACAGTTACTTATTGTAGGTTGAATATCTTTTCGTTACGTGTCACTCATATCTTGTTTGTCTACCCACCACCTTTGTTTCACAGCCAGAGCATCAACAGCTCATTGTCGATGCAGGAGCTCTACCCCATCTCGTGGATCTGTTAAAGAGGCATAGGGATGGTCTAAATTCTCGGGCAGTAAACAGCGTTATTAGGAGAGCAGCTGATGCAATCACTAATCTTGCTCATGAGAATAGCAGCATTAAAACCCATGTTAGGTTGGTTTTCTTTTGTACTTATGTGATTTGATATGTATGTTCTGCCTGTCTTCTAATATTCGAATTATGTGCTTAGGATGGAGGGTGGTATCCCTCCTCTTGTGGAATTGCTTGAATTTGCTGACCCAAAGGTGCAGAGAGCAGCGGCTGGAGCCCTTCGAACCCTTGCTTTTAAAAATGATGAGAACAAAAATCAGGTTTTTTAACTTCAGTAACTTATGAAGTGTCTGTTTATTTTCTTGTCTACCTATTTTAATTTTTTAACTTATTTCAGATTGTGGAATGCAATGCTCTACCTACTCTTATACTAATGCTGCAGTCTGAGGATGCTGCTATACACTATGAAGCGGTTGGCTACTGTTGTATCTTTTTGCACTTAATTATGTCTTTATATATACTCACTGGACTTGGACATTTAAATTTTTTTAATTCTCATCCTACTAATGACGCCAATAATCAGGTTGGTGTTATTGGAAATCTGGTCCACTCATCTCCAAACATTAAGAGAGAAGTTCTTGAAGCTGGAGCTTTGCAACCTGTCATCGCGTTGCTTAGGTATGATTGGTATATGTTATAAATGCCAAGATTCTTCACTGAAAACATATTTGTGATGATCTCTGTTTTTATTCATTCGAGGAAAAATTATAAGTGACACACCTTGACCATCCTCATTGCTTCTTTTGTTGCATGTGCATTAGTTTATCTATTTTTTCAAGGGGAATTTATTTTTTCATGTCAAATTATTCGGCTGCTGCTTTTGCCTTATTATTTGAAGTGTTAACTGACGTCCACGATAACAGCTCCTGCTGTTCTGAGAGTCAAAGAGAAGCTGCTTTGTTGCTTGGGCAATTTGCTGCAACAGATTCAGACTGTAAGGTTGACCAAAATAATATTTTTCTATTTAAGTACTGGGTCTTAATTAATTATATAATAATATGTCCAATTTTAGTCATTTCTAAGAAATCTTTCAATGATGCTTCTGCAGGTGCACATTGTTCAAAGAGGTGCTGTGCGGCCACTATTAGAAATGCTCCAGTCACCTGATACTCAATTAAGGGAAATGTCAGCCTTTGCCCTAGGGAGGTTAGCTCAGGTAATATTTGCCATTTGTTTCTTTTTGGTCCCATTATTTTTACACCTTCAATTCTATTCTCTAAGGGTTCCTCTTGATTTAATTTTATTATTTTATTGGAACTTAAAACAAATTTTATGCTATTGCAGGAGACTCACAATCAAGCTGGTATAGCGCACAGCGGTGCAATAGTGCCCTTACTAAAGCTTCTTGAGTCCAAAAATGGGTTTCTGCAACATAATGCTGCATTTGTTCTTTATGGGCTTGCAGACAATGAGGTATTGTAAAATTTTAAGATAGTAGTTAGTTTTTATATTAGTAAAGGTTTGGTGCTTTTTATTGGTTAAACTTACTGTATCTTCTTGTTTTCTTCTTTTCCTCTTTCCCCTCTCCTCTGCAGGATAATGTAGCAGAACTTGTTAGGGTGGGGGGTGTTGAGAAACTTCAAGATGGTGAATTTGTTGTCCAAGTACAATCTCACCTACTTTTCAGTTACAGAAATATCCATTATTGGGTTTAATCAAGTGATGTTATATCTTGTTACAAGTAAGTGATATCTTCTCATATTCCTTTGGCTGCAGCCGACTAGGGATTGCATAGCCAGAACGTTGAGAAGGCTTGAAGAGAAGATTCATGGAAGGGTGCGTTACCTTTAGTTAATTTACAAAATTAACTTTTCAAAATCATATTTAGTTCAATGGTTTTACTCTATATGAAAAATTTGAAGAACATGCAAATAGAAAGATAGATCTGATGTGAAATAATGAAAGCAAAATATTACAAAATTGGTTTTTGTAATTAAGAGAGGATTTTTATGTTGTGTGTTGTTGAGCCTCTTTTGGTACCTTGTTCATGCCATGGTTTATTGTGGATCTTGAACTTAATTAACATTTCCCATGGGCAGGTATTGAGCCATTTATTGTATATGATGCGGGTGGGAGAGAAAAATGTTCAAAGACGAGTGGCTTTGGCTCTAGCGCATCTTTGTTCTCCAGATGACCAAAAAACCATTTTCATTGATAACAATGGTATACTATCTATCAAATCCGTTAATGGTGTCAGTGTCGTGTGTCCCTGAACTTAGACTTTCTGCAATGCATCATTGGGCTCCTGATTACAACTCACCTGCCTCACCTCCCACATATTCTTGCAGGACTGGTGTTGCTCTTGGAGCTTCTGGAATCAACTAGCTCAAAACATCAAAGAGATGGTTCTATGGCTTTATGCAGGTTGGCTAATAAAGCCAGCTCACTCTCTCCATTGGACGCAGCTCCTCCTTCCCCAATACCTCAGGTGATATTTTGCAGTCTTTGGTTGTGAATGCTGCTGCAGTCAGTCGATCCTTGTAATCGTCTTGCCATACTTATGATATTGTCTATGATTGATTATTTCATATTTCAGTAGAAATATCAGGGAAGATTGTCTTGAACTAGACACACAACAGAAATTGCTGTTCTGTTACTCTTAAGAATACAAACACTTGTGCCTCTACTTGGAGTTTGAAGTGTGAAGCAAGAAGAAGTAAGATGTGAAGATGTGTGTTTTAGAGGCCTGTGAGTCATGTTTCTTGGTGGTGTTTAGCTGGTTTAAGAAAAAAGTAATATTGTGGAAGAGAACTTTTCTGCCATTTCTGCAGGAAGATATGGCTAAACATTATGTTAGCAGTTCCATCTTTCCTGTAGGAAGATTTTCCTGAAGTCTTCCTGCAATGTCACATAATTATGTTTAATACACTTCCCTGTTTAAAAAACTGCAAGTTTGCTGAAACCATGTTGGAAATCAGTATATTTTTCTTGTATTCAGTCTTTTTGAAGAAAATCAGTTTTTAGAATAGGACCAATCTTTGAGGGCATCCTTTGTTGTTTTCTGATTTGGTCATAAGCTTACCACTTGGGTATGTTGTTTACTTTCTAACGAACAATTTGTTATTGTTATTGGGTTTAAAGATTCCTTGACCATCCCTTCAATCTTTGAATGTCTTTGGGTACAAATGAGATAATCTTATTCTGAATTGACTACATCTATGAATTTCTTGTAGTACAGATGAAAACATCTTATTCTGAATTGACTAGAGCTATGAATTTAAATAGTGGTTGCATCCTGCATTGGCAACGTCAATATAGAGAAGAATGAGTGCTTATTTCTATTTTGGTTTAACTGCATATATATGTACTCCTAATTGTTTAATTTTGTGATCAGTTGCGGTCGTATGTATCAGCACTCTTTTAAACTTATGCTATCTAATGATGCCTACTTTTGGAGTCATGACTTTATCCAATGTGAGAGAACTTTGGTTTATTGAACCTATGCCGAGTAACTACTTGCAATTCTGCTGCAGGTTTATTTGGGTGAGCAGTATGTAAATAATCCTACATTGTCTGATGTGACTTTTTTAGTTGAAGGTGAGAATCTATCTATGCTTTCTATGTGCATATTCGTGCTGAACAATGTCTTATTAATATCTTATCATTTTTATTTTTATCATCAGGAAAACGGTTCTATGCACACAGAATTTGTTTGCTTGCTTCTTCTGATGCGTTCCGGGCTATGTTTGATGGTGGTTACCGGGTGAGCATACATAGCTTCACTTTGCGTTTGGTTTATCCCTTATAGCTTTACTGTGTTATTCTATAGCGAATGTGCATATGATTCACAAATAACATATTTTCAGTCCATCTCATGCTTTCTTTTTCAGCCTTCTGTTTAAGAGTATACATCATACACAATGACATAGAATATGTTGCAATTATGGAGCATTTCTTAAGGTTGCATTCTTGAATTAAGCTGTCATCTGGCTGGTCCATGGCTCAAACTGTCCATCTTACTTGACCAGTTTGGCTGAATCTGTTATATCATAAAAAAACATTACTAAATTTTTTTCCTGAAAAATTGAAATATGAAATGATTTTTTTGGTTTTGGTTTTTGTTGTTGGTTGGAAATGAAGTAAAAACAACTGGAAGAGACAATCATCAGTGCTTAACTATCTGGGGTAAAAATAATGTAGTGGTTGTATGTAATAGATACATATATTTACCTCTAAATAGCACTCTATGGCAAAACAAGAAGTTGGTCTTTAGAATAGGTAACAAGTAAGTCCTATAATTGGTTTTATTGATCTTTTAAAATAATTTACTGGAATGTGTTGCAGGAGAGAGATGCTAAAGACATAGAGATTCCTAATATTAGATGGGATGTTTTTGAGTTGATGATGAGGTGAATATGCTTTGAATTTCTATCCCAACTATTAGCTTTTGTAATAAAATTACAATTCATTTCTAATTGCTGTGCTTGATTCTAAACTCTTCTCTTTTTGTTGTAGGTACATATACACAGGATCTGTTGATGTCAACTTAGATATTGCACAGGATCTTCTGAGGGCTGCTGATCAGTATCTATTGGAGGGTCTGAAGCGCCTGTGTGAATATGCCATTGCACAGGTAAGTTATGATTACAATAGATGGATTTTACTTGGTAAACATATTCTATTTTGTTTCTCATATTTGGTTCTTGTCTTCCAGGATATATCTGTGGAAAATGTGTCTCTCATGTTTGAGTTATCGAGGCATTTAATGCTTTGTCTTTGAGGCATGCTTGTATTCTATTCATCCTGGAAAAGTTTGACAAGTTATGTATCATGCCTTGGTATGTTTTAACCTCTGCTTCGGCTTCTCTTTTTTAGTCTTTAAAGGTGCTAGTGGTGACCACTTGGGCTACTGGATGTATGGAATGTAGGTATTCTCAGCTGATCCAACGTATTTTGCCAGAGACTCGTAATTACTTTGTAAGAGCGCTGACCAGACCAATCCATGCTGAATGAAGATGATAGGTGGTTTGGCAGAAGTTTTGATACTGAACTTTGACTAATTAGTGACGCAGGAGAATGTACAGAAATCGATTATTTTTCTCTGAGCGTAGGTGTCTAGTTGAACAAATATTAGAGCCAATTTTTTAATCTAGACTTGGAAGCACCTATAAATACCCCCCTTTGGTGCAAATTCATCATAAATGGCTTAGTTCTGTCTTGGACCACCTACCCAGATAAGTTCTATGTTTATCTTGGATAACTTTTTAATTGCTTAAATGTTGGATTTGAACATGATTGAAAAAGGAAAATATTTGCTCAGAAGAGTGTTTTTTTCTTTTCTTTTTTGGGGGTGGGGGGTTGGTGATGGTGGTTTATGTACTTTTTATTGATAATATTGTCATACTAGATGAAACTGTACACATCTATTGCTTAAACACAAAACGATTAAAATAACATACACAAATTCCCTGTAGTGCATAAAAGTCGCAAAACAGATGTGGAGATTTATGATGGTTGATTAGTAATTATTTACTCCACGCTATCTCATATCTGGAATTCGGATGGAACAATTCTGCAGGCGGTCAGTGACAACAATTTTTTATCCTTTGGTTGGTTTGGCAGATGAGGTCGTGTGATTAAGAATATATTGTCCGAAATTCCCTTGTCGCTCCTGTCTCTTTTCATTTTTCCCTTCTCTTCCTGCTCTTTATTCTCTTGTCTCCTTGTTTCTCGTCTATTCATCTGCTTCTGCTTCCTTCTCTACCTGAAATTGCTGCCACCCTCCCCGCCCGCTCAAACCTGCTTCACTCCCACCCTCGTCGCCCACCTTCCCCCATTCCTGCCCGTGGATCCCTCCCCAATCAACCTGCTGATAACGCTTGCCCACTCTACCCAATGCCGCCTGACCCCTGCCTTATACCCCCAACATCCTAAACATGGAAAAGAGAATCAAAATAAATGATACCAGCAAAATTATGAATTTTCTTTTTACTTGTTGAATTAAAAATAAAATCAAACTAAAAATTTCAAAGAATAATGCAAGAGAATAATAAAATGTGATAAATTTTTATGAAAAAATTTCAAATTAAAAAAAATTACGAGATTGTAGTCCAAATAAAATTTTAACTATATATATAATAGATTTATAATTTATTTTTTAAATTAAAAAATACATAAATAATCCTTAAAATAATATCTGTTGAGATACTTGTGATCCAAACTTGAGAATCCCTCAAGCTCGAATTTCTTAAAAAGATTCTACTTAGGGCGATGTCAGATTTTTATTGCACAATATCCCCCGCAAAACATTCACAATGTGAACATTGCATACATCGGTGAAATGGCAATACCAATGAAAGAATAGTGGCTCACTTTTGCTAATATATTTCATCCTCTAGCCACAAAATGCTAACAATACAGGATGGACCAAGCTCGACCCATCAAACGGACACCAAAGCAGAGTGGGAGAAAGTAAGTCTCAACACAAACATGGAAAATCTAAAACAATCTATATACTTTTACAACAAAGAAGGGAAGCCTTAAAAAATTCCAGACTTATCCATCTCATGCGACCTTCTAAGACACAAAAAGTCCACATCCGAAAATTTCTCATGTTTCCTTCATGTTATTTGGCGGCCCATCAATATTCTTTGTGCCCAGCAGATCTTCATCTAGCAATTGACTGTGCACATGCAGAATCATCTTTGTTTGCCCAGCTCTGTTCGACTCCACAAGCCTGGATCGAGTGCTCAATGAGCCCACCTGTAGCTTCTCTTTTAAACACGGAACAATATTTACCAAACGTCTGTACGCTGACATGAAGTCGGAAATCTAGACAAAATAAAAACTTCATCTCCAACTTGTTCAATTCTGCTGTGCTTACACCTCCCACTCTAGCATAATATGCATTATTGAAGAATCTGAAAGACATCAGATTACAATTTATCAAAAGCAAATAAACAAAGCATGCATAAACTAGTTTGTTTTCAATGCGCTTGTGATCAGGTAATAAAGTAGTTTTGTTTATTGGGGACATCAATAATAGAATAAAACAAACAGTGTAAGCACTCAAAAGTAAGCCAAAGAAAAGAAGAATTTGCTATAGGTAACTTACGCATCGTCCATAAATTTTGCAGCCAGCATTACACTGGTGATAAGAAGTCGATGAATATTGAGGGACGTTAAGAATAAATTTGTCTGCTGAATAAATCTGTCCATGTATATATGTGCAATAACGAAGCAGGAAGGACTGCAGCATGAATACTTAAAAATCCGATCAATATATTGTTGAATGCTCAGAGAAGGTGCTCTTAAACCATGAAATATGGTGATGACATCTTTGGTTTGTGAAGTTTCCAGTATCCTTTCATTTTTCTGAACAGACCTGTCCAGCAATGTTGACAGAAGTGACAAAATTCGGGGCTTTCCTAGACTGTCCTTTCTCAAGTCCTTCAGCCCCAATGCTACATAGTCACTTGATCGTATACTATCAGCTTCAAGTGCCAAAGTTCCCATTTCCCAGTACACTTTGGAGATACACTCTCAATTCAAGAGCCAAAGTTCGGTAGCCAGTGATGCTGCAAATCATTGATATCAATTAGCATCATATTTCCAGAATTAACAAACTAGGTGTTAATTCTGAAACTATTCAAAAAATAAATAAATTGGGGAGATAGAGCACAGGTTTGATCTATCTTTAGTGTGCCTGAATTCACTCTAAAGCAATTTAACACACATTATGCATGACTAGGAGAATCCTGAAATGGTATAGGAATCTGTGAAACTTCACTCTATATCGAAATGTTTGAAGTAGAGAAACATTTAAGAAACGCAATGTGTATAATTGTGCACTGAGCATCGTAGCAGATTTTTTCGTATTACGGTCCAATTGAGCTGCCATTCCACTATTTAGTCAATTAGGCATAGTATTTTACAGTCATCAGAGTTCCTCAATTTTTATTTTGGAACTTCATAAGAAGTTAGAAGAAAGAAGAGGGAAAAGAAAATAAGAAATGAGCAGCCAGGTTTGCAATGTACATATTTAATAACTAACTTGTAATTAGATTTCTCCTTTTAAGTTTTCTATATAAGTAAAACGCACAAGAATATAGGGGGGTATAACGGTACAAGTAAAGAAAAACTCGTTGCGCCTTGCATTGAAGGCACACTATGATGTAGGTTATCTATCTATGTACATAACGAGAGATCTAAAGAAGGTCAATTCTAAATCTCAAATCTGCATTGACATGAATGAAGTGGAATTTTCATGGCACCTGCACATAACTGTAGTGCAATCAAAACAGGCACTTAAAGATACAGAACTTGCTGGTGTGAGCAAAACGGATGCAGTTATCATTATCATGGATTTCAAGGCATACTTTGGCAAAAACTGTATCAACAACAAAATTAAAAGGTAGACGTTGATTCTCTGTATCAATTATCAATCCCATCTTCTTATTATTCTTGTAGTATAAACTTCTGCTTGTGGTATGGTTTGTTGAATCTAGTCTTTCTTTAGTTACAACTCACAACTGCATTGCAGAAAACTAGCTCTAAATATCAAAATTATCAGTTTGTGCAATGAGAATTAGCATGAACCAATAACAAGTTGCATATATATATATATATATACATATGAATCCAAATGAGCAGATCCATCCCACACCCACAAAATCTTGCTCCGAAAACTGAATAACAAAGCCAAATTGCAAGCAGTACGAACATGTTATCAAAACAAAACAATGAAATCCAGACAAAATTATAATCTTTTCTAAGCTCCTTTTTCACTTTTCAACACCAACAAGAGACCTCCCATAAAGAATCTAATTCAGATCGAGAACTCCAGGGGAAAGTGCAAAACATCAAAGTGAACAACAATTAGCAAAAGGGAAGCATCAAAAACTGCAGGAAAAAAAAAAAAAAAAAACGAAAACCCGTCAAGGTAACTAACAGAACAAAGAACCCATAACTCAAAAAATCACTAATGATGAGAAAAAGAAGAGAGCTCCAAGAGAACCCAAGAAACTGCGTGAGAACAAAGCTTACAGTAGGTTCTTGACAGATCTGGTGCTCCAATCTCCCACATTAGCAAAAATTTGCAGGCTCCATTTCTCACTTTTCTTTTTTTTTTTTTTTTCCCAACAAAAATAGTAAATCTCACAGCATCAGCTTCTAAACTACTCTTTCTACATAAAGTAGATTCATTCAATGAACAAGCAAGAAATATGCTTATCCCCCTTAAATTTGGGTGTCTTTTAGGTCACTTCACATGGAAAACAAAACCCCAACTTCTCTTATACTGCATTATCTCACTATACACTTATTTTTGGTAGGTTACAAAGTTACTAAGACAAGCAGAGTTCTTTTTCTCCATTTTTAAAGTAAATGCACTTCACGTGGAATCCCTCTCTCTCCCTCTCACTCCCTCTCTCACTCCGTGTGTTTCTGTGTGTGTGAGAGAGAGAGAGAGGGATATGGGATTACGGAAGGAAGTGTCGGTAGTTTTTAATTTGCTTGCGGTGGCGTGGTCCCGCAAACATTTCCCACCGTCATATCCTTTTTCCGACCCTTTTTCGCGCCTTTCTTTTCTTTTTCTTCCTGTAATTTGTTTCTGTATATTAGAGTAATATAAACTAATTAGTTCAAATCTCGTAATTAAGTTGATGCAATTGGTTTTCGAAATATGAATTCAAAATAGTAATGGATATGAAATTAACTATCAAAGTATGAGTTTGTTTTTTTCATAATTCAAAGTCATTTTTATGTTTTCAATATTTCTATAATTAAAAATATTTTTGTTAGATTTTTGTGTAAAAGAGAATTTATTTGTATTAGTTATTTTTTATGTAGATAATAGAGATTTAGAAATAAAAATATATTTATTTTATGATATTTTTTTTTATAAAATAAAATCACGTTATATGTGAGTTGATTTGAGAATGAGATTAGTAAATATGTAAAAAAGTATAAAATATTATTATGTTTAAAAATAAAAATAAAAGATATTTTTTATGAAAATAAATAAAATAAATATAATTTTTATTTTCAAATAGTAAAAAATGGAAAGATTTTTTGTAGAAATGAAACCAGCTCTAAATTTTCAAAGGCATTATTTTGTTAACTGTTTCTTGTTTTATATTGCCAAATTTGTGAAGTTTTACATTTATTGTTTGTGTTTTTTTTTTCGATATATTTCAAAATAAAACTCAATAAATTACTTGTCATATATATTTCATTCAAACTAATGATGTGATATTCCACTTACTACCTCTTTTTTAGATTAATATTATAAAATTATTCAAAAAATTAATTTTCTTTTGTATGAATCAAATGAGAGTCATCATATTAAGACAAATAAATATATATTTACATGTCAGTAAAAAGATAAATTTTTTCAAGATGCCATTAATTTGGTAAATGATTTGAGAAAGTTTTTTTTTTTAAATAAATAAATATAAACAATCTCAAATCTATGGATTTTAACTTGAGCAACTAGCTAAGTTAGCTAACAATTGCAATTTTGTCAAAAAATAATTGATTTCTTTTTCTTTGGGTATTATGCAAAGCTGTTATTTCTTTCTTCTCATTTTCTCAAGAAAAAAAAATAATATCTCAAAGCTTCATATTTAAAATACTAATATACTGAAAAATAAAAAATAACAAAATTGGAAATATACTATGAGGATAATTCCAACGATGGGGTACTAAAAACTAAAATTTATATTGAAATTAGCTATTGCACATCATCATAGCTTAGAAACCAATCGATGGATGGCCACTTGGGATAATGATTGAAGAAGAATAATTAAGTTAAATGGGGTGATTAGATCCTCAAATTATGAGGTGATTGGCCTTTAGTGACTGCCTAATCAGACCACAGTTTACAACGTAGAATGTTACGATTGTAGTGCTTCTTAGGATCCACACTAGGTAAATGTTATGTTGATATTTTAGCCATTTAAAAAAAAAATATTTAGAGTAATACATATAGCTGGCAATAATTAAAGTAGGGCGATCAAAATAAATTAAAATATATAATTGATTGGTATTGGTTTTATATGGAAATAATTTTAGAAATTGTTTCGAAACTTTGTGGTTTACTCAGCAGTAAAATTTTATTTTTATAGTTATTTTGTTCCAAATTTTTCAACATACAATCACTTATTAATTTTTTTATTAAAACTGGACTTCTGCTTTATTTTAGACACGGTCCAATTTTGAAATGTCTTAAATTCTTTTTTTATTTATTGAAATATTCAATAATATAATTTTATTGGAATATCATTAATAACTAATTAATTACACTCAATATTTAGATTCAAAAGCACAAAATAAAAGATACAACTTCCTTTCTCCCTATGAAATAATTTTGAATGCTAAAATTATGTAAATTTGTAATCCGACCCCCATCTATTTTTTCATATATTGTCATAATATTTTTTAACTTAAAAATTAATAATCCTAATTTAGATGAAAACATTTGTATTCAGAAGTTCAAAACTTTAAGAATTATTCATTCTGAAATTCCACTATTTGGAAATATTTTATATAAAATAAGACCTTGAAATTCAAATTTTCATTTCGTTGATAAGTTTTAGTTATTAATTAAAAACAAGTAACTCATAATTTAAAAAAAAATCAAATTTAAAATAGAACTCTTCAATCCTAACACATTCTTATATCATTCTCTCTCTCTCTCTCTCTCTCTCTCTCTCTCTCTCTCTCTATATATATATATATATATATATATATATTATGGGTGTTTCATTTATATTTTAATCTTTTTATTACTACATATTACTGTATGGTTGAAAGTCAATTTCTACGTATTAAAATGATAAAATGCATGTCTAAAATCTCAACCACCGAAATATTTCTTGAAAGTATATTAATTACTAGAATCTAAAATTGAAAACTGTCACTCATAAGGGCCCAACAACAACAAACAGAAAATAAATTTGTTAATTTGATAGTAAGTGCTGAAATAATATGGTTCATAGAAATGACTTAAAGTTATAATCAAGCCAACTCGATCCATCATTAATCATTAGACATTATTATTTTACTTTTTGACCCTTTTATCATGCTCTATTGATTTTCAATAAAAAAAATATTTCACAAATTAATTGATTTCGATAAATTTATAAGCTAGTCAAATTAAGTTGCATCGATTTTTTAATTGTTTGTCGATTAAGCTAATTTATATTTTTTGTGTTGGTTTATAATTAATAACTCATAAAATAAATTCACAAAATTGTTTGTAATTTACAGAGAGAATATTTGAATGATTTCCATTTTAGTGCTAGGAAATAAAAACAAACACAATAAATTAATATTTATTTTAAATTCTGTTGTTAAGACGTGAATGAATCATAAATTAATGCTCACGTTGACTAAAGGAAAAAAACAATTGTTGATTTCTCTGCAAATTTACTCATTAAATAAATTGGTAATTATATGTATGGTTACAACTTATATGCAATTTGGTATAATCAATACTACATTCTATGTACCGTGCATTAAATAAATATTTTATTTTATAAAAAATAAAATTTTTAAAAATGAATATTATACCCAGTGTATGGGCAGCTAGTGCAATAACAAACTATTTATAGAGTAAATAGCATTTTATTCCCTTAAATTTGATCGTTTTGAAATATTACCCTTCAAAAATAAATTTTAAACACTTTAAATCACAAAAATAAATTATAAGCATTTTGTCCGTTTATCTTATATTTATTATATCATTTTATTCCTTATATCAAATTCACATCAATTTTTTATCAAAATATTATTTATCGACCACTATCACGCATTTTCACATGTCTTTCCATGCAAAAATCAAAGAAAATACATCATATTTTTTATTATTATTATCAATGATAAAAAGATGATAAATTATGATATTTTTATTATATACAATATAGATCGTAATTTCATTGATAAAAGTGTCATCACAATTTAAAGCAAAAATATCACAATTTACGTGTTTTCACAATTGACAATAATAATAAAAATATTAAGATAATATTTTTCTTGACTTTTGCATGGAAAGATAGAAAAAAACGCACAATGACGGTTGACGAATAACATTTCAATAAAAAAACTATTTTGAAAATAACACTGGGTAGCAAAAATTATAATAAATGTAAAAATTTGATGGGGCAAAGTACTTCATTTTTTTAGGGTAATGTGTCAAAATAATCAAATTTAGATATATGAAGTTCCATTTATCTTATTTAAAAGAAATATCTTTATTCATGCTTGTGTTTGAGTAGTGATGATTTCTTTAAAATGGATTTAGTAATGATATTTATGGGCATTGAATTTTAGTAAGATTAAAAAAAAAAATAGAAATATGAAGTTGTATTATTTATAGTATTTTTTACCTTTTAATGTAAAATCCAAGATCCTAACATAACCTAAAAGTAATATTTAATAATTTAAGAAATTTATTGAAAAGAATAAAAATGCATAATACGAGTTCCTGCTTTAAAGAGTTGGAAAATTGGTCATGGAAACCGAAACACAATTCTTGTTTGGCTTATGTCAACATAAATGACTAAACCAGGGTTGTTTACATCTACATCTTTGCTAGACAAGCTAATGAATGCCCTTTTTGTTTAATTATTTATTTATTTCGTTTTTATGGGATAAGTCAGATATAAAAAATTATCAATTTATATATATTGTTTTAACCTTCTTTCAATTAAACTTGCTAAGTAATTAAAATAAATTGACTTATAGGGCTTGGGTGTTAACTAAGATATTTCCCCAAGTCCTTCGGATAAATTCATATTCTTGCATCAAAAGCTATATCAGTTAACATTACTTTACCCCTGTATTCTTGTTGAGCATTATTTTATATTATTGTTCTATTAATTTTATTATTTTATTTTTTTATATTTTTATTTTGTTTCATTTTACCCCCTTATATTCTCATTATCTCACTTTATTCTTCTTTACTCTTAAAAAAATAACAAAATGCTATTACCTATTATTTTTAATGAAATTACTTTAAAATAGGTTGATATTAATACATTTATATTTATGTTCTAATAAATTTTCAACTTGATTTTTAATACTTAATATTAAATTTATTTAAAAGTTTATTATACTTAAATTTTAATAGATATTTCATAATATAACATAGTTTCTATTAAATTAGTATATAGTAGGATATTTTTTATTATCTAATACGCTTTTACTTTTAAATTTCCTACTGACTATAAATCTTAAAAATATATTTTATTAAATATATAAAATATTAGCAATATTGTTTATTATTAATAAAATTATCATAAGTTCATAGAAACTATATTAAATTCAAACATAGCCATTATAATTAGGTAATGATAATAAAATTAATTTCTAAAATGACTATATTTTTAAATTTAAAAAAACGATCATTAAGTTATTTTAAATTTAACGTAATATTCATCAAATTACGATAATTTGACTATTTATGAATTACTAAAAATGAAAGACAATTTACCCCCCTATGTTAAATTTAAAATAACTTACTGAATACTTTTCTAAATTTAAAAGTACAGTTATTTTAAAAAATTAATTTTATTATCATTACTTAATTATAATGGCTATATTTGAATTTAAATAATTTATACGAACTTATGATAATTCTATTAATAATAAAAAATATTGCTAATATTTTATGAATTTAATAAAATATATTTTTTAAAATTTATAGCTAGTAGGAAATTTATAAGTAAAAGCGTATTAGATAATAAAAAATATCATATTATATATTAATTTAATAGGAACTATATCATATTATAAAATATATATTAAAATTTAAGTATAATAAATATTTAAATAAATATAATATTAAGTATTAATTAATTAAATTAAAAATTTATTAAAACATAAATATAAATATATTAATATCAACATATTTTAAAGTAATTTCACTAAAAATAATTGGTAAGGGTAGTTTAATTATTATTTTTAAGAGTGAAGGGGGTAAAATGAGATAATGAGAATGCAAAGGAATAAAATGAGATAAAATGAGAGTACAAAAGAATAAAGTGAGAAAATTAAGAGCAAAAAAAAAAAACGATATTTAACAAAAATAAAAAGTAACAAAGTGAAATTTAACCCGATCAATATTTTGCGTTTAGTGAAAAGGACACTGCAATAAAGCTAAAAAAACCCATTGTGTTTCTGGGCCTAAAATCCTGGACCAGGTGGATTAATGGTAATTAAAGCCCATTTAAGCTAAAAAAACCCATTGTACTTCTGGGCCTAAAATCCTTGACCAGGTGGATCCCGTCTCAAATGCAACTGAATCTTATCCAAAAAGAATTTTCTCAAAAACCCACAGCGGGAGTTTTCCACTACTCGCTCTCTTCTCCCCAAATTCAAAATTGCAATAAATCCTCAGGTTTCATTTACTGCTCTCATTTTTACTTCTCACCGCTTTAGATCTCTCGCTCCTCTTCATTCGCGGCGTTTCTGGCTTCCTGTTGACCGGTAACCCTTTTCTTTTGTTGTAAAGATTAATGGTGTAAAAGTCTCCGGTATTTGTGGATCTCTTAATTCATCTGTTGCAGTTTTAGAGTTTTACTGTCACTGTTTTTGGTTGTGTTTTTGTTTTTTAAGGTCCGATTTGTTTGGTTTTTCTTGTTTTCAATTGTTCACCAACTATTGACTTTACATGTTTGACTAAAGTTCAGTGTTTTATTCTTTTGTGATTTATTCACTAGCATCTTTTTATTTTGTTTATTCTTTCGAAGTCACAGATTTAATGGCAATGTATTCTTTTAGGTTGTATTGACATGGAATTTCCCACAATGTCTGTGAAATTATGGCCCCCTACCCAAAGTACACGGCTAAAACTTGTCGAGAGAATGACTAAGAATCTTGTAACTCCCTCCATTTGGTCTAGAAAGTATGGTCTCTTGAGTCAAAAAGAAGCTGAGGAGGATGCCAAGCAAATAGAGGCTGCGGCTTTTGCTGCAGCTAACCAACATTTTGGAAAGGAACCCGATGGAGATGGAAGTTCGGCAGTGCAGTTATATGCCAAGGAATCCAGTAGGCTCATGATTGAAGTTATCAAACGAGGCCCTGTTACAAAAGCAGATGGAGAACTTAGTATATTAGACAAGATTAAAGAAAATGATGGAACTACTTTTGATATATCTGGAGATCCACGGAAAGAAATTGGCGTAGGCGATGCTGAGAGACTGTTGAAACTCTTGAAGGAGCCTGGAAATAAATATACGAAGATATGTTTTAGCAATACAAGTTTTGGTCGGGAGGCAGCACTTGTTGCTGAGTCTATATTGTCATCCATTAAGGATCAACTGACTGAAGTAGACCTATCGGATTTTGTAGCTGGAAGGTCGGAGGAGGAAGCTCTTGAAGTCATGAATATATTTTCATTAGCCCTCGAAGGTTCTAAATTGCACTATCTTAACCTGTCCAACAATGCTTTGGGTGAGAAGGGTATCAGGGCATTTGGGGCACTTTTGAAGTCCCAGTATAATTTGGAGGAGCTGTATTTGATTAATGATGGCATCTCAGAAGAGGCTGCAATGGCAGTCTGTGATTTAATTCCTTCTTCCGATAAACTTAGGGTCCTTCAGTTTCATAACAACATGACTGGAGATGAAGGGGCGATAGCTATATCTAAAATGGTGAATAATTCTCCCCTGCTGGAAGATTTTCAATGTTCGTCTACGAGGGTGGAATCTGATGGAGGTATTGCCCTAGCTAAAGCACTTGGAACATGTAACCACTTAAAGAAGCTTGATTTGCGAGACAATATGTTTGGTGTTGATGCCGGATTGGCCTTGAGCAAGGCATTATCAGCATTTTCTGATCTCTCTGAAATCTACCTCAGCTATTTGAATTTGGAGGACGAGGGGTCTATTGCTCTTGGGAATGCCCTAAAGGAATCTGCTCCATCTCTGGAAGTTTTGGATATGGCTGGAAATGAAATCACTGCTAAAGCTGCGCCTGCTCTTGCTTCCTGTATAGCTTCCAAACAGTTTCTTGCCAAATTAAACTTGGCTGAGAATGAATTGAAGGATGAGGGTGCTATCTTGATTGCCAAGGCACTGGAGGAGGGTCATGGTCAATTATGTGAAGTAGACATGAGTACCAACTTGATAAGAAGGGCCGGTGCCAGGCGCTTGGCCCAGGCTGTTGTAAGTAAACCGGGACTTACTTTGCTAAATATCAATGGGAATTACATATCTGATGAGGGGATTGATGAGGTGAAAGATCTATTCAAGAATTGCCCCAATGTTCTTGGTCCTCTGGATGAGAACGATCCAGAAGGAGAAGACTATGATGAAGAGGGGGACGAACGAGGTGGTGACGTTGAACATGAATTGGAATCCAAACTCAAGGGCCTTGAAATCAAACAGGAAGAATGAGAATCGCAAAATACTTGTAGCTTAGCATCACCTGTGTCATGGGTTTCTAGACTCTTTGAGTTGTTTGTATGAGTATGGGTCAGCAGACTATTATGTCTTAGCTAGGAATGAATTTCACTTAGTGAAAAGTGCTTACTAGCTCTTTTGTACTTCATAGTATGCACCTAGTATGCAGATGTATGTCTTCTGATTTCTTCTTTGAGTTTGACGAAATTTGATCAATTTATTATCTGTCTAGAATGGATCCATGTTTGTTATAAGCATAGACTGTAATATATGAATTGCCAACTGCTGAATAGTTTATAGACAAGTTGGGGGCATTCTTGAAATTTATTTCAGTTATGTTCTTCTATATGTAGTGCTTCTGTTATTTATTTGATTGAGAATAGGTCTTTTTGGGGTTTGATCCGTGTTATGAATGTAATTTGCTGTCTTCGGCCTATTCTATTGTTAGGACCACTCAAGTATCTGGTGCTCTTTCAACCAAGGATTTTCCTCAAGGCATCGTTTATCAACCAGAATATCATGCTGAAGCATACAAAAAGAATCCATATGATGGGAAAGGATTCTTTAATTGCTTAAAGCAACGATACATTTATGAACTTCACATTAATAAGTTGCTGCTGCCTTATGCCACCTTCATGCATTATGAGTAAGAAGAATATAAAAAGATTGATTACTTTTCGTAAATAACAGAAACTGAGAACATTATATTTATTGCTTCACAGGAAAAGTTAACAAAATTGCCACTTGGTTTCCTGGATTCATAGCCATGCAATTCATTTACTGATTGCTTGGGAAACAGTAATCATACTGCCACAGGTACTTTGAGTGCTGCAAGAATCTTGTCATCTATCTCAAATTGTATTTGCTTCTTGTCTCTACCAATCTTGACATACTCATCGAACCGCTCCTTCAAGTCCACGGTTAGGTTTGTTGTACCACTCCATCCAAGAATCTCCTTTGCAGCTCGTGGCTCGGAATAGAAATGCTGCAAAAGTATATTATAGTCAATAATGAAAAATCAGATTTGCTAGTAGGTGATCTGCTAGGGGATTTTTTTTGTTTCTTTTATAATGCCAATAGGATTCATCATGTGATGTCCTAGTATTCTCAGACAATTAGGTCAGATGTAGAGGAACTCACATTGCCATTAGCATGTAGTCCTAATTTGAATTTATTTCTTGATCTATGAGACATGCCTAATTGTAGGGATAGCTCACGTAATTGTCTGCAGTCAGTGTCCTATGTTAAGTTACTTCAGCTATCAAAGGAAAATTTAGAATACCATGTTACGGAAAGGAAATGCTTTCTTTGCATCAATTCCCACTGCTTTTGGATCATAATGCACTATTTCAACAGGTAGTCCAGCAGCTTGAGCACATAATTTTGTCATTCCATCCAGTGTCACAGCACGGTCACTAACACAGTTGAAGATGTTACCGCTTGCAGCATCTGGCTTTTCTACAGCCAAAGTAAGCATGGATGATAAGTCCCTCACATGAGCTATGTTGGTTAACTGCATCCCAGAGCCAGGAATCAGGACAGGTCTGCCTCGAACTATACCTGTCAAGGATTGATGAATGTCCCTCAACGTAGAGCTTAAAAGCAGAAGGCATGCAGGTGCACCTCATGACAATCATGGTACTGTATCTGGATCTTTTATTATTTACCAGAATGTGAAATGATGCAAGAACTTGCTATTCCCAAAGCCTTGATCTTCTAAGTATAACTTATACAGCACTTAATAACCCTACACCAATAACTAGACCCAAGGTATAAACACGAACAAATGAAGCTCTAAATGCGACCTTGTCTCCAAGAGTGTTGATTAAGTTGACTGATATCTATTCTTTTCTTCAAGCAAAAAGATATGTTTTCAAGATTACACACTTACGGTCAAAGAACCATTCCTCACAGTCCTTGTTGTTGCCGGAGCCTATCATGTATTGTGGACGGAATGATGCCCAATTACCAAAGATCTCTGATATGTATTTCTCAACTCCAACATGACCAGCATGGGCTTTGACAATATCCTGTAAAATCAAGATTTCAATTTATACATGGAATTCTCTCTTTTTTAGGTGTATAAGAATGAGAGACCCAAGGAAATATACCCCTTCAACATGAGGAGGTTCCTCTGTTGGCTTGTAAATCCCTGCACTACTGATGAATAGAAATTGCTTTACCCCAGTGCTCTTGGCCCAATCTGCTACAGGCCTATTAATAGATATTGATATTAGATTAGTCTTCAGATGGCAAATTAAAAATGATAAAAGAGTATATTTTCATACAATGAAGTCCGAGCTGGACAAGTTTAGAAAAAATAATCACCTATGAAGTAGATGGCAAAGCCAAATAGATCATGACCTAAGAAAGCTAGAGAACAGAAGTGAGATCTTTTGATTTTGTAAAGCCAATCTTAACTTGAGCTTGAATTCTTATGTGTTAAACTTGCGGGTTCCCCTGCCCCTGGAAATCTGTCGGGGCTTTCTCTATGTTATGTTATTCTCAGCAGAACTTGTGTTCATAAGTAGATGGTAGGTGAACATTATACTCGTAAACTTACATTGATATTGAAATTTTTGTGGTTCTTGGCTCTCCACTAAATTTAGTATTCTGAATATTAATTTTTATGGATATGAATCAGCCAGAGAAATGATGAACATGCCAAACTCAATATTCAGGAGATGCAAACCTCACTGCATCCAAATCCTTGCCATTGTTATCCAACACCACATCAAATGCAGCACCCTCCAATACCTTCCCAATATCTGCCGGCTCCCCCCACACTGTCTTGCCACCAGCACTCACAATTTCCTGCAAACCCCTCTAAATTAGCAACAAACATCTTTTTCCCATTATAAAAAACTTATCCAATTCCAAATTTTTTTCTTGCTACACATTCCAAATCAATATTTTGCTGCTATGTTTGTTAATCTTTATCTCAAGTATAGAATCTTAACTGAAAATCTGTTGAAAGGTGGCTTCTTCATCTTGTCGGAGCCCTCTTCACCAACAGTCAAGATCGTGACGCTGTGGCCGGAGGCCAGAAGTTCCTTGGCAAAGTAGAAGCCAATGACTGCATGGCCGCCACTGTTAGTGTTGACAATGAGCACATTCTTCTTCTCTGCCGTGACACTGAATGAGGGGAAAAGAGATGAAACAGTCCTTCTAGGACTTTTTGTGGGGAGAGCAAGAAAAGATGGAGAAATGGAGAGAGAAGAGGAGAGAGAGTGATAGGAGGTTGAAGAGAGAGAGAGGCGTGGGAAAGGAGAGGGAGAAGAAGATGAAGGTGAAGAAGAAAGAGAGGAGAAGAAGAGGAGAGAGGATGAGGAGGAAGCAACTGCAGTGGCCATTGGACCTTTGACACTCTTTTCTTGGTTTCTTGATGATTGATGCTGCAAGAACCAGCAAGGTTCTTTATTTGTTTGGAGATAAAGGAATTTCAATGGGATTTCCTTTTCCAATCTAGTTTCAATTTACAGTTAGCTTCCCGGTAAATACTAAATGGGATATTGGCTTGATAATTGAATATCTATTCCTTTGTGGTCATTCATGTATGGAGGATGAAAAAAAATGTGGACGAAAATCAAACTCTGTAACTTTAAATGGATATTTTTGTCTTTTATTGTGAAAATGAAAGCAGTGGGTGTGCAGTTTAACTATACATAAGCTAAAATATGTAAATAGATTTATATACTACTGTTGTAGCAAAGCAAAATTGAAGGCTGGTTCGCAAATATCCCTTAAAACAAAAAGATACTATAGATTATTGCTGTTTTATTATTTTATTTATATAAAAAATAGTTTTACTTCCACGAAGTGGCTGTAGTTTAGTGGTAAGAATTCCACGTTGTGGCCGTGGAGACCTGGGCTCGAATCCCAGCAGCCACACAAATTTGTCTTTTAATTTTTTTCCCCTTTCTACGGTGTTTTTTTTCTTTCTTTCTTATGCCTTTCGACACTTATATTCGCAATTAATGCTTTCCAAAAACTTTGAATGTATCTCGGAATCTAATTTATGGTTTCCAATGTAATAAAGACCATTTTTTTCAATTCCATATTTGTTTCTTTTTCTGATTCGGATAATAAAAGAAAATGACAAAAATTCTTAGCCGTTTGATTATCAGAACGTTGCCACCACCTCTATTTAAAAGTAAAAACCTCATCAGCTAAAGCCCCCTCCCTCAAACTAGCCGTTACAAACTCAACTTTCTCTTCCCTCCTCTGGCTCTCTCTTTCTCTGACTTCCTCTCTCCAAATCCAAGAAAGCTCTAATGGCAACTTCAGTGGAATCTCCATCCCCTGCTTCCCTCAACAAGGTATTCCTTTGTTCCCTTTAAAACGCTCGTCATTTAATAAAATTCCCTGACTAAATATTGATAATTTAGTTCCAATTTACCACCAATTTTAACAGGGATCTCCAAGCTTGATGGGTTCTTCTCCTCCCATGTTCAGTCCCTCTTCCGACAAGCGCTTCTGGAGCACCCTTAATAGCCGTATCGACACGCTTCTTGTGAATCGAAAGCCTGTCGACCAATCCTTGCCTGCACAAATGGTGAAATATTTTGCTCCTTTATACTTTTCATATAAAAGGAATTGCAGCAAGAGTTCGCAAATTTAACCGTCTGCGTGATTAAGCAATTTCGTAGCTTTTGGGCTCCAATTAGCAGCTGGATCATCGTCGACAACCCCAACATGATGATGGATTTATGGGTTTTGGGATTTATTTATTTATTTGTTTTTTTTTTTTTTTTTTGTAGAATCCGGAAGCAATGGACCGGGCGAGGCTATTGAAGGAGGACTCGATGCTTTTGCTGAGAGGGTTTGATTCAGTGGCTCAGTCTCTTTCTCAGCTTTCTAACAATCTAGAGAATGCCCTTCAGGTGACAACACCACACCAGCTTAATTAGTTAATAATAAATTAATTTCAAGATCTTGAGGAAAAATTGTTTCAGATTTTGTAAAAAATCACAATTTTGTGATTTTCTCCTGTTTAAAATGTTGAATTATCATTCTAAGATATGTAGCATTAATGTGATAACAAGTTTCTTGCCAGATCACAAGATTATTCTTTTTCGCTCATGAAAATCTCTTGATTTTAGTGGTAATTTCTGTGCGTTTTGAGTTCACAAATTTATGTGCTAAAAAAAGTATCATAAACCTCAATATATGCATTGTCTGAGCTTTTTCCTGTCTGCTGTGTTTTTCAGGGAGCTAGAGATCTAGCTAGACCACCCACATTGACAGAGATAGTTCATGCCACACTTCAAAAAGTCAAAACTGAAGAAAGTTTATCAAAGGAAGAGAATAAAGATGAACCAGAAGAAAAAGAAGAAGAAGAAGAAGAAGAAGAAGATAATGAAGTAGACAAGAGAGGATTGAAGAGGAAGTTGATTTCCAAAGAATGTACTGAGGATCAAGGGGAAGAAGATTCACATAAAGCAAAAGGAAAGGGTCCAAATGAACTGGAGAAAATGAAAAAAGCCAAAAATGTAGGTACCTTTTTCTGCGTTTTACCCCCCAACTTTGTCTTCTAATGGTTTTGAGGTTGTGTGATTGATGGATCAACATTATGTTTTTAAGCTGGCAATTTCCATGGCAACAAAAGCGGCTACCATGGCAAGAGAATTGAAGTCAATTAGATCAGATTTGGGCTTTATGCAGGAGCGATGTGCTCTGTTAGAGGAAGAGAACAGGAAACTTCGTGATGGATTAGCCAAAGGGGGGATCCAACCAGAGGAAGATGATTTGGTAATCATTCTCTCAGCTTATAACACCCTCTATATGTTCTCAATTATCAAGTGAAATTATATTTCTATTTATTTGACTGATTAGTAGTGATTAGCTTAAATTTCATATTGTTTGTTGATTTACATTTTTAATTACTTAAATACGAACACATTAGGCCTAATTATACTGATAGAAGGAATGAATGAGCTTATTTATGACAATGTTGATCTTCAAATACTATCTATGACATGGTAAAGATAATTTTTGGTGATGGCAACTTGTGCAGGTAAGGCTTCAATTGGAAGCACTTCTAGCAGAGAAGTCAAGGTTGGCAAATGAAAATGCAAACTTAACAAGGGAAAACCAGTGCCTACACCAGCTTGTGGAGTACCACCAGCTAACCTCGCAAGATCTCTCAGCATCTTATGAGAACCTAATTAGGGGAATGGGCCTCGACTTTTCTTCTCCACCAGAAACTGATGATGGACCTTTAAAAACACCACAGGCAGCAGATATATTACGATTCTCCAAATCATTGGATGAATGCTTTGATGAAGAACAAGAGTAGGAACCAAAGATTTTTGTGCACTCTCTATTGTGCCTGACATTATCATTCTATTTCTAAATGAAGAAGTTATATCTTGCAGCATGGCTGGACCTTTTGCTTTCTCTCCTGGGCAAATTGTGTTTACAAACCATGTTTGTAAACCAATATTCGACATGCTCCTAACTTTAGACAGACAAATTCCTATTTTGGGCTAATTATATTGATTTCGACTCATAAGAAGAGGCTAATAGAAAAAAAGTTTACTTTCCAATAGATGAGGAAGGACAGATAAAAGTTCTGGCAAATAGAACACTAATACTTTAAGCAGTTCAAGTAATAGAACAAATTGTTCCTCTACATACAGCAGCAGGGGATTGAAGAACATTAAAGAATTTCCAGATACAAAGATTCTTGCACTTTAGCAGCTAACATAGACCAGAAATTAGAAGAGGGGTATGGTGATAAACATAAGTTAGTCATCAAGAAGATATTGTTTGCAGATCTATCCAAGATTTCTGCTTCATACAAAATGACCAAATGAGCCGAATCCATTCTTATAATAATCCAAAACGATCCATTTGATACAACTTGGATGACTAAAAGTGATACATCCAAAAAGGGAAGGATGAATCACCTATAGTAGCAAAAGCTGATTCAGCTATTAACAGCATAAGGTGGCCTTACAGGTTTGTTTTAAAGAGACCACAATACTAACAGTAAGTTCATTTGCTGTCAACAGAACATCTTTTTTTATTTGTTGTCAGCATTTTCCAGAATTGGCCATTTTCTTTTTGTAATTGTTCTTTGTCTGCTTAGGGGATGCATTTTGATCATCATCAGCATCTGGAGCTGCAGCAGAGATGCATATTTGAACTGTTTGAGGAGATAAACTCATGGCTTCAGCATCTTTCTCCAGCCTCGAGACTAATATCACTTCCTTTGCAGCACCCATAGCATTGTTCATCTTCTCATACTGCTAATAAAAGTGGATGCATTTCAAAAGTCAAAGGATTAAAAGTTTATATAACATTATTTCCAAATAAATTTAAATATAGAAAGGGTAAGTGAAGAGTACAAAAAATGCACACTGAAATAAAAAATATATCTACAGAATGGTCAAACATAAAGAATCAAGACTCAGAACTCGAAATTCATTGTATTCTGTAACTGAAGTACATAGCAAGCTTAAGACTTGCGAAGATGCTTGGATTGCAGAAACAATGACAAGCATCAAATAAACTCATCCATGGATAATTGTGTACATTTGTCCAGACATCTCATGTTTTAACAGTACCAGGAAGGTTTGCACAAAATATGTAAAACTAATAAAAGAAATATTAGTTCATAAATTTGTATCTGCATAGGTTCATCTTCTCCTGAAAACAGTTCAGCCATCTCCTAATTACATAGTCCAAAATGTTGGGAACAAATATATCATCAGACCGACAATCTAGAAGCAATTTCAACCAAATAACAGATAATCAGATAGGATAATGATCTAACACATTATGGCCTCCTTTGACAAACCAAACATGCTGGCAGACTAAAGCAATGATCATCCTTTTTCCATGGTCAGTATTCTTTGGTAAAACATATATGCTATGCGTGCAAATCAAATGCCATACAGAAAAAAAAAAAAAAAAAAAGCACAAGAATCAGATAGCAGAGATAGTATGCATGCTCTTACTTTTGCCCATTCCTTTTGATTGCCTACTACTAGGAATGTTCAAGTCAAAAAACTTTAATCTAAATTTTAAGTTTTTCTTTTAGTAAAGCTCCAAAAGTCAGAACACAGCATAATATTTTTCGTTGTTGCAAGACTCATTTTCATACCCCCTCCATCCCAAAGTGAATGCTCCTATTTCTTTTTTGATATGCCCACAAAATAATGTCCTATTTCTTAAAATGACAATTTTTTTTCCACAAGTACACTCTCAGTTAAATTTATGAAGTGACACCACCAACTCCACACCACTAATTTCAAGGGCAAAAAAGTCAAGATACCAATAAGTTTCACTTTTTCAATCCCATTTACAACTGTATGCTCATTCAAATTGGAACATAGGAAGTAATTTATACTATGACAGGCCACAGAAGTATCCTCACATTACTGTTTCAGAGAAAAAATCACATGATCATTTCACATTCATTATCATGTATTAAAAACAAGAAATGTGCATTCATTTCCATACTGATTGGCATTCATATAGTACATCTTTTAGAGCTTTCCCTTACTATTTAATTATTATAACATGTAGTTATGTATAGCCTAATTAACTATTACCGCATCAATTTTTCCATGGGCAAATTCCAACTTCCTGACCAGCTCATAATGTTTCTCCATCAAGGCCTCAATCTACACAAGTTAAGCAAAAAAACCCAGATAAGACAATAGAAGAATTATTATATTGAACAGGAGAACATTAGACATGGTTACTTTTTTCTGTGAATCAATGTACAATCTTTTGTAGCCGTAGTCAGTAGATGGGCCCTCAATCTGCCTTCTAGTGACCTGTTTAAAAGTCTGATGAAACACAATATTCATCAAAATGGATACAGAAAATAATGAAGTAATGATTGTATTGTCAAATCTGCAATGCCACCTTAGACTTTAATTCATCAACTACTCTGACGATATGGTTAACTTTTCCTTCCAAGTTTCTTTCTTTCACGACTGGCAAATTATTAAGTTGCTGAATCAGTGGTGCCTCTTCTTCCAAGTTTCTTTCACTTAGGACTGGCAAAGTACTAACTTGATGATGGTTTGATGCTTCTTCTTTTTCGCTCTCAACAAGATTTACATGCTCCACAGTAGGTTCTACTTTTTGGCACCCATTAAGTAATACTGAATTTTTAAGACGATCAGATCTTCTGATAACCACATTAGTAACCTTCGAATTTATCTTCTTCGATGGTAAACCATTGGAATATGGAGTGGCATTATTTTCTATATTCATAGCCTCCATAGCATTTGAGTTGTGATCAGTATGAGGATTGATTTTCTCCCCGTCAGTTGTCTCTGAACATGCATTATCCTATCAACAAAAGGACAATGCAGTTCAGTTCCAATTAAAGGCTTGTCATTTGTGCAGGTTATCTCTTTCTTCCTTTTTTTAGCATCATATGCAAAAAGCGTTTTGCGACATAACAAGAATCTAGACTATGTAGCAGGCAATCTCATTCACGTGACAAAGAATGATAGATATAAAAATACTAAACAACAACAAATAACGGTATTATGTATAAGTTAATGACGTGAGGTATATAGAAACACTACAAGGCATGCTCACATCTTCAAACAACTAAGCAATCCCTTCCTTAGAATCTCTTAGAAGGCCCCTCTATTTGATGATTCTCAATTTACCTCTCTCAAAACTATTCTTCGGAATTGCAAAAGTTATCTGGAGGAAAAACCCAACCTTGCGGAGAGCAGGTTTATATCCTTAATAATAATAATATGTTGTTTGGCATTCTTACAAGCCCAATCAAACTTCCTTAAAAGATCATCATGCATTCTCAATAGTGTTTGAAATTTTTTCAAGAAGCGCTCATCATAAGTTCAAAAAACACAAAAATGAAAAAAAATACAGAAAAGCCCCTTCTGTTGAAGCTCGAACTCAATGTCTAATTAAAATGTCAGTAATGACTAGTTAATGATTTTATCTAAGTCTTTTGCTGCTGTAGAGCTTCTAGTTAACATCCCATTTATGATTCAGGTGCTTAATAAAATTAAAAATTGATGGAGAAAAACTTATTCTGTTTAGCAACAACAACAAAATAAGGAGATCCTAATCTGTAAGAGAACTATCAGCTCTATAAGGGCCGACTTGGGATGACCCTCTTTAAAAATCAAGTATATATTATTTTCCATCAAATTGCAACAGCCCGGTCAGAACACTGAATCTGCATTTTTCCAAAATATAAAAAAATGAAAAATTTCTCTAACGCTTTAAATCATCATGTATCAATAGTCAAAACAAGACCAGGCTTCTCATAATTTACGTCCTCCATACACCTACTATCACCAAGTAACAAAGGGCACCCCACACCACATATCTCTAAGGAAAAAAACACAGGAAGCCAAATCAGCCCACAAATCTACTACCACATATCATATACTGCGCTTTCATGCATGCACGAAAAAAAAAAAAAACGGAAAAACCCAAGAAGAAGAAGAACAGGCAGAAAGAAAGAATCAGCAAGAAGAAAGCACAAGAAAAACCCTGCGAAGAATCATGGTATATTTGGTGAAAGGCGTGTGCGTGTTTGTTTATACCTCTTTGCCATCGATATTGGCCTTTTGTACCTTTCGTTTTCTACCCATATCTTTCTCAAAGTAAATAAGCCCTCACGCAGAAGATCAAGAAACACGAGGAAAAATCCATCCAGCGGTTTAAAAAACGCACAACACACACTAGCTTTGAAGATGAGAGCTATGTCAGTCCTGTTTGTTTGGTGTTGTCGATAAAATGAAAAATATAAGCGCGCAGAATTTCAATAGAGTATGACAGTGGTTGTGGATGGTACTTGCGTGATTTAGAACCAGTAAATCCGTGAAAAACAAAAAATCTACGGCACGGAGTATTAACCATATGAATCTTGACGTCTATTTTGAAAATTGGGCATCTTCATCTATTGGCTTCAATTTGACCTTCATTGAAAATTACAGTAGACTCTTTTCTTATTTAGATCCTTTTCAGGAAGCTATTCATTATATATTTTTTCAATAATCCAAATTAAATAAAATCAATAATTTTTGTAGTAAAGCATACTTCCTAAATTGTAAATAGATTATAACAAAAATGACATGAATAGGGTCAACCAAAAATGGCACCACAATTAATAGATTTGTGGTTGGATGTACTGATCTTGATTTTTTTTTTTTTTTTAAGATAAATCATATAATATAGCTCAGTTTGATTTTATATTTCTACGTATGTACAAGTATATTCAACGAATTTATATTTTTGACTTGAATTTGAATTTATATTCAACTAGATCCTAATAGTTTAATTAAATTTGTATTCGGAAAGAATCCCTAAATTTGTATTCTCAACAATAGTGATATTCACATTATCAATGTATAAAATATTACTTTAAAATAAAACTTTTGGTATAATCAATATTTTCTTAATACTCATTAATTTAATAAGATAAACTAAACTTTTCTGAAATTCATCTGATCGGGTGATACAGTTTTTTATTTGAATCCAATGCAGTTAGATTGGGCTTTGGTTGTTAAACATGTCACATAATTAAATCATAATGGGATTGGATAACAGGCCAGGATTGAAGATCCTATCCATCGACTCTCCCCTCTTCTTGGCCCAAAATAGTGTATGGTAAAAGAAGCCCAATGACCTCGATTGGATCCGTAGCCCAAAACGTTAAGACAAAGTGTGTTTATTAGAAAAGTCACCAATATTATAGAGCCCATAACTAAAGATAATTAAATAGAAAAAATAATTTTCAAACTAAATCTGAAAAAAAAAAGAACTTGAAAATAAACTCAACTCCAAAAGAAGAGTAGACAGTAGGGCCCCACCAAAATAAAAACAGAGTGAAGAATAGGAGAGCATGTGGTTCACACTTTGACAGTGGAGTCGATATAGTACCACCAACAAACACTGTCCGAATAGTCAAACTGCTGACCGCAATTCAATAATCCCATCAATTCGGATAAGCACTCGTTACCACAACCATAAAACTCAAATTTCTGCATCCCAGCGCCACCGCAACCGTAACCGGCAACGCCCCTGCCCCCTCCTGCTTACATCTATGGTAATTTCTTCGTTCTCCCCTTTAACCTCCACTCACCTCTCTCCCCAACTGTTCCTCTTCCATCCCAAGCCCACGCTACGAGCTCCTCGCCCCCGCCCCTCACAAACCATTTTCTTCGCTCACTCCGCAGCCAAAAGGGGCAAGAATACTCTAATTTCAAGCTCTATAAACCAGAGTCCACCGAGAAGTCTGTTTCCCGGCGGTTACAAGCGTCCGGAGATCAAAGTGCCAAATCTCGTACTTCGATTGAGCTCCGATGACGTGTTTAGGGATGATAAGGCGTTCTTGATGCCATTGACGACGCTGTTTCTGATAGAGTTGGAATTGTAGTGCTTACTGGCGGCGAAGGCAGTGGCAAGAAGTTATATGAGGCGGCCTGTTTGCTGAAGTCTGTGATTAGGGACCGTGCTTACTTGTTGATTGATGAGCGCGTAGATATTGCTGCTGCGGTTAATGCCAGCGGCGTTCTGCTTTCTGATCAAGGTTAGTATATATATTTACTCCATGATTTGAGCTCAAATTTATCAGTAAACAATGTTGCGCATTTATCACATTCTGTACGGTCAGCAAAAAGAGCTGCTAATGTTGTATCCTGTTCTAACAGCGCATACCACTCTTTATTCCTATATTGTGTTTGGATCCATCGAATTGGGATTGATTAAAAATCAATTCTAATTTGAATGGATATATTTCTAATTCCTATGTTAAAGTTTTAATTACCTGAACGGAAAAGCTATGTTAGGTTGCATTTACCCTTAGATTTAGTGGGAAGAGGAAAATTTGAAGGACATGGTGGAGGAGATTTATTTAAATCAAGATGTGAGAAACATGAAAGCTAATTTTAGTGGCTAGTTTTTATTTTTTGAAGTCAATATAATATAGTTTGATGTGAGGTAAACTATAACATATGGATGCACTACTTTCTTCATTGATCTTTTGTTAATTGATTAAGTTTATACATATTTTATCGAATCACATAAGGAAAATGATTTTTGTTTTCTGGCCTTCCCCTTTTGTTTGTTGAGTTCCTGTTAGCTTTCAGGTTTATCTTTTTGGGGTGCTTCTTCTTGATTTGAAGATTTTCTAATACTTGATAGGTCTGCCTACTATTGTGGCAAGGAATACAATGATGGATGCAAAAACTGATTCAGTGATTCTTCCTCTGGTAGCAAGAAATGTCCAAACTCATGATGCTGCATTAGATGCTTCTAATTCTGAGGGTGCTGATTTTCTTATTTATACCTTAAATGGAGATGATCGTCTGGAGGAGCTGGCGAGCTCTGTGTCTGGGCATGTAAAAATTCCAATTTTTGTCATGGTTGATTCTCTTAGGGATGGGGTATCCTTGAAGATATCTTTGGATTCACTAAGATCAGGAGTTAGTGGAATAGTTGTTTCACTGGATGAATTGAACTTGTTGAGAGAAAATGACTTGAGCAAGTTGTTTTACAGTGAATATGCGTCAAATAAGAAAGTAGAGGATGGCGGTCAAAGTTTTGACAATCTCGAAACTACAGGTATGGAGAATGGCTTTTATGGGAAGAAGACAATTGCTGGGTTTACCAGATTGGAAGAGAGAGAACAACAGTTCAGAGACAAGGAGAGATCAATTTTGCTTGAAGCTATTAATGTCATCCAAAGAGCCACACCACTGGTGATCTTTTATTGCTAAAAACTTTGGTAGTTACAGGTGTTCTTACATGATATTCCATTTTACTACTGGTGTTTTTGCTACTGCTAACGTGAAGTTTCAATCTTAAATGGCAGATGGGGGATATTTCACTTCTCAAAGATGCTGTTTCTCAACTCAACGAGCCATTTTCACTGGTTATAGTGGTAATTGTGTGCTGAACTTCAACCAATTCTGGTTCCACGGATATACATGGGTATTAGCTCTAAATTTCAATGCAGTTTTTGTTTATTAGTTGGTTGTTGGTTCAATCTGACCTCAAGTCATTGCATGTTTTCGAGGGAATTTTTATTCAAAAAATATAAATATTGTGTGCACATTCTTTAATTCTCATGAGGTCTCCATCCTTCCTAATTCTCATTTACAAAGATTTTTGAAGGTAATCTATCCATAAGCTTACGTTCAAATGCTGACCAGAATTTCTGTGGGTCTTTGAAATGCTATTGTTGTTCTATTTAGGGTTGACATTTGTGGATTATTGGGCAGGTGGGATTTCTTCTATTGTTATTTTCCCTGTTTACGATTGGTTCTGTTTGTTTTGTTTGGAGATTTTAACCTTTGGAAACATAAGCTGAAGATATTGTATGCTTGAACTGCCCACCTGAGTTGAAGTACTTGAAGTTTCGTTCTATTTGTTTCATGCTGGAAGAACCAAATACTCTGAAGCAAACAACCATAATATGCATAAACAAAAGACTAACATATAATAGTTGATAAAGAGAGAAAAACCAGCCGTCTAAACATCAATAACTCAGGTTAACTTTCACTAAAAAAAATTAGCCACACAATTGAATTTCGGCTTTTCTGATAGTTGCAACTGTCTGCAACTAGATAGAGTTTTTAGTTTTTTTTTTTTTTAAAATACATATATTTATATATATATATGTATATGTATACTCATATACATATATAAATCATAAAAAGTGTTTTTTGGTTTGCTCCTAACATTTTAATCAGCCACAGTTAATCTATACCTTATATGTTTAGGCTCTAGAATTGTTTAGGCACATAATCTTTTTTGTTGTTGATTGAAGCATGCTTGTCTCTGACTGTTTTCCTAATATTCTTGGTCAGCTTCCTTAAAGTAAAAAATATTCCAAGTATTTTTGACCAATGGAAAAGTAGATTCCTGCTGGTAATTTGTTTCTTGCAGATCATCCGTCTAAAAGCCAATTGGCTTTGAGTGGGAAGACTGCCCAAGATCATTACTGATCTCAGTCAACTTCCTCTAAAGTACAAAATATTCCAAGTATTTTTGACTGTGGAAGAGTAGATTCCTGCTGGTAATTTGTTTCTTGCAGATCATCCGTCTAAAAGCCAATTGGCTTTGAGTGGGAAGACTGCCCAAGATCATTACTGATCTGGAAAAGTTTTATTTGATATAAGATGGCCGATGATAGTTCCATAAGTTCCCCCCCTCCCGCCAAAAAAAAAAAAGAAGAAAATCTTCTTCTCTCCTTGGAAATAAAGGATTCAGATCTTAATGTGTATCATGTAGCTTTTGTAATAAGTTCCTAAATTGATTGGTAGATTTATTATGTGTTACCATTTAGATTGTGGTATTCTAATTTTGCATTTCAAGAGCTTAGTGTGAGTGCTAGTAGATTGCGAGAAGCAGCATATTTTTCGTTTTTCCAGACCACACTGGGATCTCAGGTAAGATTCTTACTTTTATTGATTTCACCAGGGAGAGTTTAACTCTGGAAAGTCGAGTGTCATCAATGCTTTTCTTGGGCAAAGATACTTGAAGGATGGGGTTGTTCCTACAACTAATGAGATCACCTTTCTACGCTATTCTGAGTCAGAGTTTAGTGCGCAACGGTGTGAAAGGCATCCTGATGGCCAATACATATGCTATATACCTGCTCCAATTCTGAAAGAAGTGAGTTTTTTAAATTTTGCTGCCTTTAACCACTACAGAAAGATACATCCCAGCAGTGTGTCAGGAAAATTAATATTTGTTTCTTTCAAAAAAAATTATCTGCGCAGCCTTGAAGGTTTTACTTTCATATTTCGTACTTCTCTCACATTAGTTATTTACTTTTGTAAAAAAATTCCTTTTTCCCCCTCGGTTTTTCAATTATCGTGTTTCTAGTGGTAAAACGTTTTGCGGAGCAATGGGTATGGGGTTCAGCAATTGGTCTTTCAGACATTGTGTCATCATCCATTAAGACTGTACTCAAAATTCTTTTTTTCAAGTAATTAAGATTTTCATTGAATTTTTTGGCTAGAAGTCTTCCTTAAATTTCGTAATAATCATCAATGCTGTCACAATCATGATTGTCAGCCTTCTCGCAAATGTTTAACCACTGAAATAACTTTGCCAAGAATGAACTTAATGGGAATTCATAGTTTTGGGGAAGGCAGTTTCATCTAATTTGATTGTTGCTGTTTATGTCTGTGGGTGTGACTTGTCTGATTTTGGTCTCATAAAATGAAGATGCCTTCTATACTCGTCTAACTATCTGATCCCACACTTATCTAAACTATCTCACTTGATATTCCTTCTTGTCCCCCTCCCAAGCAGATGATAATTGTTGATACTCCTGGAACAAATGTGATTCTTCAAAGGCAACAACGGCTGACCGAGGAATTTGTGCCTCGTGCAGATTTGCTTCTTTTTGTCATGTCAGCCGACCGACCATTGACTGAAAGTGAGGTATGATCTAGTCCCCACAATGGGTGTAATGATGCCTTGTGATACTTTTTGACGCAATTCTTTATTTCTTGAGAATTCTTTATGGGGAAAAATTGTAGCAATTTATTCAGTTGGCTGTCGCCTGTGAGACTTAACGTTCTGTTGCTATTTGAACTCTATAAATCATAGTATTAGATGCTTATAATACTTGTACAGCTGAAAAGAATTTACTGTGATTGTGTGGTGCACAGTTAGGTCCTGCAGCACTCTGGTTAACTTTCAATTACTTGTTTCGTTTTTCTTTACCATGTTCAAATGGATTTTATTATGCTACTTTGGCACCTGAGATTGATATATGTGAAATATTACCTGTTTTCCTTTTTATATATTTTGTTTTTCTTATTAATCTTGGCAGTTTGTTTGGATTATTGCCCTTGTCTTAAACCTTTGGCTTCTATTAAGTATGTTTTTGAGCAGGATTTCATGTTTGCATATTTGACCTCTATTATATCCCTAGTAGATGACCTTTCATCCCATCTCTTTCCTTCTCTTTAACGCGAGAAGCTAATCTTTTATTCCCTCATGCTGTCTGTCAGGTTGCTTTTCTTCGCTATATTCAACAATGGAAGAAAAAGATTGTTTTCGTGCTAAATAAGTCTGACCTATATCGAAATGCAGACGAGGTTGAAATTAATATCTATGGTTCGACTGTTTATACCTAGTCGAAAAGTGTTTTCTTATTGTGGGGAAAAAGAGAGGGCGTTGTGGAATTATGTGTAGGAGCTTCCTCTTATTAAGTTTCTAATGCTCAATGCAGCTTGAGGAAGCTATTGCATTCATCAAGGAGAACACTCGAAAGATGCTGAATGCTGAACATGTCACTTTATACCCTGTATCTGCACGGAGTGCTCTTGAAGCAAAGCTATCTGCTTTTACTGGTCTCGAAAAGCAAGAACAATTCTTGAATACTCCATATCCAGGGGCCAACAACTTTGCCGATCTTGAAAAGTACCTGTATAGCTTTTTAGATGCATCAACAAATAATGGGATTGAAAGAATAAAGCTTAAGCTGGAAACCCCAGTTAAGATTGCTGAACAGTTACTTTCTGCTTGTCAAAAGCTTGTCAGGGAGGAGTGCCAGCAAGCCGAACAGGACTTGCTGTTGGTGAATAATCTTCTAAGCAGTGTAAAAGAGTATGCACTGAAGATGGAAAGTGAGAGCATTTCTTGGAAGAGACAAATTTTGTCTCTGGTATGGTCCATTTGCTCTATATATCTTTTTTTCATGCTTTATTTTCTTCAACTGCTTATGATATTGTTTGTGGACAAACATATGCAGATTGATAATACGCAAGCACGCGCAATCAAACTTGCAGAATCTACTCTGCAATTATCAAATCTTGACCTTGTCACTTCATATGTTCTCAGAGGAGGTAAATCTGCCCAAATGCCAGTGACCTCAAGTCTTCGGAATGAAATAATTGACCCTGCTGTCTCAGAAGCTCAAGTGAGTGCATGGTTCTGTTTTCTATTGTAATTGAACATCACGTTGCAGTGCTATTGGTGGCCTAGAGATGCCAGAATATGTTTTGACTTGTGCTTTTAGAGTAAGTCACGTGTATCATCTACTGTGAAGTAGTTCCTGGTTAGGAATACAAGCAAGCAGTGAGGTTTAGTACCCAGTTGATGTTTGTCGTGTTTGATTATGCTCATATACTCAAATGAGGCATGTTTGTGCCTGCAAAGAACTGTTTGCCTGTTATTAAGCTAATAGTATATTTCTTCGTCCATCCAAATTGAATCTCTTTGTCCATTATTTATGCTCATAATACCAGACGCTATGCAAAATTTTGTCACAAGTACAATTCAAGGGTTAGATTGATGAAGTATTTTTATCATTCAAATTTAAAACAAACTTGTGTTGCATTTCCTTTCATTGAGTGTGGATAAATAAAAAATTTCAAAGATATTTTATTGCCAAATTAAGTCTTTTTCCATCATTTACAGAAACATATAATATGCCTAGCAGAGATATAGTCTCTAGATTCCTACTTTTGACTAATAAGGCACCCAAGACACCATGCTTGTCTTAGAGAGTCTTCACTGCTTCAAAAATTTTCTGTAGTGATGAAAGCAAATGAAACCCTGCCTGTATGATAATGTTCCTACTGTCATTTATGTTTTATGTTGTGGGAGTTCATATGCCATGTTAAACATTTTTGTTCTGAAAATTACATTGGCATCCAGAAACTGCTTGGGGAATATGCTATGTGGTTACAGTCAAACAATGCTCGTAAAGGAAATATGTACAAAGAATCATTTGAGAAAAGATGGCCTTCAGTTGTTCCATCTATCCAGTCTGAATTGGAGGCCAGTGAGCTGCTAAGGACAAAGCATGAACTAGGTGTAACAGTTCTTGGGGATTTTAGTGCCGCTGCTGCTTCTAAACTGTTTGAGCAAGAGATTCGTGAAGTGGTAAGTTCTTGAGATGCTTTTCAGATTGTAAATAAGGCTTCATTTTGTTGCACCCATTTTTTGGCACCAAGACGGTGAAGCAAATTAAATACATCCTCTAAAGTTTAAAATAAGGCTAGTTGCAGTTCAACAGCTTAAAATTGTACGACATTCTATTGCTTTTTTATATCAAGGATCCCTAGCTGCGTGGTAGTGTGTAATTGAGGCAAATTTGACCATTATTGCTGATGGGTTGAAGATAGATGCTTTTAAGTTTGGAAAATTGCAGTCACTACACTCATTTTCAATTAAAATAGTTGTTCCATTAAAAAGTACGTATTATAAATGGGAGTACTACAGATGCTCTGCATGCATGCTAGTCTAATTTCATTCTTACATTAAGAAAGCATGAGTTGATAATATTTTGCTGGAACATTTTCAGTGAATAATTCCTGGAGAGCACATTAAATTTTACCTTTTACATTTGAGCATTGTTCAGTGGAGTAGATTATCATTCTACAACCTTGGGGCATTCACATTTTTTCACATCTGCTGTCCAGTGATGTTTGCTTGAAGAACCTTTGTGTAATTACTTGGATGCGATAATTCTTTACGCCTATTGAATCCAAGCCGTACTACTTCAAATAAATAAGAAAACTGAAAGTTCTCATCATGTTGGTTCACTGGCTTGGAAATATATGGGCAAGCATAAGATATATCTTATTTGATGACTCAATCTATATTTCTGTTCTTCCATTTTCAGCTCTTGGGTGCTTTTGGTGGATTGGGGGCAGCTGGTCTATCTGCATCACTTTTGACATCTATCTTGCCAACCACATTAGAAGATCTCCTTGCTTTAGGCCTTTGCTCTGCTGGCGGGTATGTAAATTATAATCTACCTCCATTTCTGTTTTCGTTTTATGTCGTAGATAAATTGGCTGGAAATCAAATTTTTTATTGAACTTGATGGAGATTCTGGCTCACTTCTATATATTACTTTTCATATCCTGTGGGAAGCTTGTTTAAACCTGCCTTACTGATTTCGTAAACCCAGATGTCTTGAAACTTAGCAAAATTGGGCAGCTGGAGCAGAACTTCAAACTTCAAATTATAGATTTCATCAATTAGTTATCTTGAAACTTAAAGACTTGTCTATTACTCTTGTTGCTCACCAGCAATAGATACGTGTCTTTGGAGCTTAAGTGGATTATAATTTTTAGAATAACATAGATTAGTTAATTTCAACATTAATATAGCTATATCAATGACAATAGAAGTGGTTCTCCTTGCTGCTTTATGTCAAAATTACCTCTAGAATCGAAGTAGGTTCAATATTTTTGTTAGAATGCATTGAGGGCTGGTCTCAGGTCAGGCTTTGCCTTGACTAGTGGAGGACAAGCTTAAAGAATCCTTACGTGCAGTTAAAGTTTTGCTTCCTGACATGTTTCTTATAGGATTGCTATATTTTAACATTGCACCAAATGCATTTCCATAGAATGCATAGCTTGATTTTCTATGAGAAACGTGCAATTGTGTCAATATATGCTGAGAAACTCAACATTCAAAACTATGTTGAATCTCTGTAGTTATCTGGAAGTGACTAGTACAGTATAACTTGATACTAAAATATTACCACATCTGCTCTTCCTTGAGGTTAATCCTTCCGATGCAGACATATTCTGATCCAAAGTGATTTGTAGATTTTGAATCTAATTGGGGAATCGGTTTTGGCATATTACATTTCAATTTTGGTGCATGTCTACATGGTGATTTAGGCTGATATTGGACAGAGGTTTAAGTACAAGGCTGGATACATATATCCCTTGCTCTTGACATTTCTTTTGCTTTAGGTTTTCAATAAATGCTGATTGAGATAATATCTTTGATGATAGTCTGTTGGCAATTTCAAATTTCCCGAACCGGAGGCAACAGGTAGTGGATAAAGTGAGAAGAACTGCTGATGCCTTGGCTCGTCAGCTCGAAGAGGCAATGCAAAAGGACCTCTTGGAGACTACAAACAGTTTAAACAACTTTGTTACACTTATTGGCAAATCATATCAAGAAAGAGCGCAAGATCGAGTGAATAAACTGTTGGGCACCCTAGATGAATTAACAGCTATTGAGGAAAAACTTGAAACATTACAAATTGAAATCCAAAACCTTCATGTATCAAGGTAGCAGTAAACCTTTGTTTCTCATCCTGTAGCACTATCTTCCCTCGTTATCTCCAAGAGTATCAAATGTTGTAGAGTTATTTTGAGTTTCTGGTGAGGAATCTCTATGAAGAAGATGGACTCTGCCAGGGAAAGAAAGATTTTGTGATTTTTGTGTAGAGGAACATTCTAGAATCAATTCTTATTTTTTGTAGCCATCACTTTCCTATCATTCTTTTGTGGGTTATCAATTGAAACTGAAGTTTTCCTTCTAACTTTTAACAAATAATAAGCAGACTATAAGCCAAACAACAGTTTTTGTAAAATGAAACCAATCCAAAATAATATTGTAATAATGTATGAACATTTTAGGAAATTTTACACCACACTTAAATACTACCAAGTGAGTTTGTGAGTCATTAAATTTGATGTTATAGAGTAAAATTATATGTAAATGTTAACTTCATTTTTAAATAGTATCTAAGTGGTGACATTTTATCAGCCCATTGCTTAAATTATATTATGCCGACCATAAAGTTTGTCGAGGGCTTGATAATTTACTTTTTTTTGGTTGATAATTAACTATAATATTAGCTATTGTTGTCCTGACATTTCTGCATGATTTTTGGTGATGCACCTTTTCCCTTGCCTTTTGATTTTTGTTTACAAGCTGAGACCTTGGAACAAGAAAAGGTTCCACTAGTTTGGTCAAAAAGGATCACATTTCTATTTTAGGCTTAAAGTAAAACGAAATTATATTTTAAAACGGAAACAGCCAATGGGGGTAAAGCCCAGCTCGACTTTTATAGTATATTTTCATGCAAAGGTGGTGGGTGAATAAACAGTTTGCACATGTCCCGAGTACTGATAAGGTCTTTATTTGAAAACAGAAAGGAAAAAGCAAAGATTCAAGAAGTATAAAAAATGGTTGGAACAAGCAATTTTAATGGTTAGGGTTGTTAGATTGTGAGCTACAGGAACCATATTCTCATTAGCCTCGTAGCCTTATACTTTTGAATTTGCATTAAAGCACCAAGAATGCATAATTATAAAAGAGCTACTATTGTGTTCATCTAATGCTTTGCTCTGTTTGGATTGTGTGTAAGGGGTTTGAGAATTTCGATTTTTTTGTGTTCCCATTGTATTAACTATTGATTCTTGAAGTTGGCTTCGTTTTTATCTCTTTTATTTTTGCGCCAACAATCTCTTTAAGAATGATTTACGATTTTGCATAGTGATAATTTTATTGTAATCAAGAATTCAATCCCAATATGTCGGAACTATTCTATGTTTTATAGATTATTTATGTAACAACCCTTAGTAATAATATATAAAAAGATTAAAATTACACTTTCCACTTTCTCTTCTCTACTATCATTTTGCCTTCTCTTTTTTGGAGGGCCCTTTTATGATAGGTCACCCAATACCTTTATCTCCATGTGCTGAGAACACAGACAGACAGACTCTACCTGGGATAGTCACTTAGATGGTGATTTCTAAACGTATTCATTTGTTTAGTTGTTTAGCACCGACAACGCATATAAAAGGGCAATCAGCAAAGATAAGTTTACATTATGCAGCAACATTTTAGGAAATTAATCTGTGGTAAGGACATATACTGCTTCTGTGTGCTCACAAAACAACAATTAAGAATCTTACGTACTCTAGAATTACGACCATTTTAATTTGCTAGTTTTCTATTCTGGGATGTCTTAACAATGTTGCCATGAATAATTACCTAAAAAAGTTTCTTGAAATTTTTGTGGGGCTCCCAAAAAATTCACCAGCGCATATATTTCATAATGTGTTAATGACCAAGTTTTGTGGCCATTTTCATGCATGTGAGTTAACTACCATTTGAGGTATACAAGTGCTTTGTCTGTGGCATGTGCTACACATGGTGAAAGTCATCTTAAAGTGAAAGAAAATAACTAACACTTTGGGTTAGTTCTTGAGTGAAGGAGGCATATTAATGTAACAAGTTATTTATGAACTGCATGTGATATATGATCATGGTGTCCATGAATAATTAAAAAGTTACTATGTTCTAATTTCATGGTAGACAAAATAGGATGTCGTGTTAGTTCACTCATCGTATCCATGAATGATTAAAAACTTTAAGTTCTAACCAAGGTGTGTTAAGGTAGGCGTCTATGATTATTCGTGGCAAAAAGATGACATAAAAAATGATGTTTTAAGGGTTTAAGTGGGCTGATAGGGACTAAATTTTCAATGGAGCTTGACCTTCCTATGACAGGAAATTTTTAGGGTGACTAATTGTTGTCTCTATTGGCTGAGCTTAGCCTAAACTAGAACAACAAGATTATTATCTTTGAATGTTAATTGGTGTACCTGCAATAAGCAGCATGTATAAATGGAGGGTCCACCATTGTCTTCCCATGCTTATTGATGATGACTTGTAAACACTAAGGAGGAGAATAAGTGGAGGCTAGAACTAACCAATGAACAACAAAAGTTTCTCCAAGAACAAATTTTTTGAAAAAAAAAAAAGAAAAGAAAATGTGAAGGGTTATTGGTTTTCTTTTCTTCTCTTTTCTTTTTTAATTAATTATGAGAAGGTACACAGCAAAAATAAAAATAAAAATTATTCTAAAATTTACGAAGATTATGACGATGATGTCATTTTTTTCCTTTCTGTTTTTCCTTATATTTAATGATGATAAAAACCATTCATTACAGAAAGAGAGATGAGATAGATGGGGGGGGGGGGGGGGGTGCAAATGGTTCTTAATTATATGTTTGCAAGTTAAGTAAAGGGAGCATGGAATTAGTGTAGTATCATTCTGTGTGTCATCTTTCTGAAAAGAGAAATATTAGCATAGGACAGCCTAAAAGACTGCTTTTAAAATAGCTACTCCCTTTTAAGCGTTGATTTCTCACAAAACTGTGCGCATTTGAGCCAAAAAGATTGACCCAGCAGGGGAGGCCAGAGTGGAAAAAACAACAACAAAGGAATCTTTGGTTTCTCTAATCCTGTTGAATTTCGAATATTTATTTATAATAATATTGTGATGTTCGTGGAAGAAAAATCTTGAAACAATTTGCTTATTTTTCTACAATATTGATAAGGTAACTCCATGATTAGGGATTGATGAGAACTGACTCCTCCCAGCAGCTGGAGAAACTGAGGGTTTCTGTCTATGACACGAACAAAACCCTCCTTTTATCTAGCTGCTAGGAGGAGTCGAGCCTCGTCAACCAAGGAGTTACCACATCATACATCTTTTTGTTATTCGGCCATAAGTTTCTTCATCACATTTTCTAAATAAATCTTACATTGATATTTAGTGGAAAAATGTCGTTTTCTCACCAAAATGATCATGTGTTTCAAATTTAGCTAGAAAATTTATAAGTTTGGGGTAAGAAAATCATGGATTCTCTTAGTTGAGACATAGTATTGAGGAAGAGTAAGGTGGACAGCAGGAAGGATTCTAATGTTCAAATTTTGAAGATTCTTGTGGTATTTCTTGTGGCTGGTTGGCGTTCAAAATGCTATGAGAGACAATCAATTTAGGTTTTGACCCTAATCCAACAAAAAAAACAGGTGAGATGAAGTGGAAAAGCACGAATGAAAGAAAAGAGCATAAGGAAAATAAATGCGTATCAAGAAATACCACGAACTAATTCCTCTGCCTCTGGACATTTTGCTGGCACACTTCTGGTCTGAAAACAGGCTGCCTAAAGCTGCTTGTTTTTAATTCATTTATGGTAATTCCCACATCTACCCACCAGATTGAGCACTTCTTCTGTGTATTGTGACAAATCAATTAAGGTCTCATTGTGGAGCAAAAATCAACCATTATTGTCAAATTTTAGATAAAAAATTGTGTATATTTTCTTTAATTCTCCATTGTTCTGTTTCCTTCCTAGTAATTGTGTGGCAGACTAGAAACTAAGAAGTATTTATTTTTTTCCTGAATGAAACCATAAAATACATCACTGTATCATGATATTGATTAACAATTATCTTCGATAATTAATAAATTATAATTATCATCTGTTAAATATTTATATTTTTGACGGGATTCGAATTCAAGAACTCAAATTCTTTTGACAACACCAATTGAAATTTACCTCATTGCCAAAAACTAAAAGGATTCTAGTGGCATGAAAATGGGAACCCAACCCCACCCTCCCCTCTTCATGCAATTGAGAACCCTTCATTGAACACTTTTTGCACCTATAAATTCTCCCCCACCCCTTTCACTTCTCTTTCATGCAATTCTCTCCTTTCTTTTCTCTGATTTCTCAATCTTGATCTACCTCCACAAACAACCATTTTCACAACCCAAAAACATTTTTTGATTCAAAAACCATACTTTTTTTTATCATTTCAAATCAGATGATCCCCTCAAATCCCAAAATTATATACATTATTTGCCCAATTGAAAAAGCCATTATCCCCTGTTCATCCCCTGTTTTTGCCCCTTCTCCACATATTTCAACAAAACAGAATATGTTCACTACTTCAAGTGTTTGTCAAGGGTTGCAATCCTGTTTGGAGCCCCTTTTATTTGAGCCACGTGTTTTAATGCACCAGTTGGCTCCATCCAAACCAGGCTTATCTTTTCCAGGGCCTCAAAAACAAACTGAAATTCCTCGTGCCGAAAACTCAAAAAACTGTCCCATTGAAAAAATGTGTGAAAGCAACAGAAATGGCGAAGAATCTGTGGGCAGCTGTAATTTCATGCAATCTCTCACAAACACTTCATACAACTGCAGACAATTGACTGATGAACCAGAGCAAGTTTATGTGCACCCCCTTGTCAAGCGCTCAACTTCTTCTCTGAGCACAAGAAGCCTGGAAATGTGCACTGAGAGTTTAGGGAGTGAAACTGGAAGCGGCATTGATTCGAGTATAGATGGATTTTCTTACCACGTATCGGAGAGACAGAGTTCTGGCAGAATTAAGCAGCCGAAGACCCGAGAACTTGCCAAGAAAGTTAAACATATCAGCAGTTTTCCACCTCCACTGACTTCCATCAGTGGAAGTGATGGTGTTCAAGTGCAGACTCATCGCGAAGGGGGTCGACTAGTGATTAAGGCCTTCAGTTTTTCTTCTTGCAGCACTTATTTCCAAACCGAGCGTGAAAACGGGAGGCTCAGGCTTTCTTTGCTTAAAGATGGTTACAGGGATGGTGACCAAGAGTTGGTTGAGAATGAAGAAGAAGGTGAAGAAGAAAATGGCAACGAGTCCGAGAAAGATTGTGATGAAAGTGATGATGAAACTGATTTTAATGGGCTTTTTTGGGGAGAAAACCTCAGAGATGATGGAGGGAAGGTTGGGTGTAAAATAGGGGGTGGGGAGTGGTCTAGCAGCAGGTGCAATGGAGATAGGAGTAGCAGAAAGAGGCTGCCAAGTTTACCATTTTGTGTGGCAATTTCCTGAAAGATTTGTTTCTCTTGGAGCTTAGAGCTTGGAACCCCCAACCTACCACCAAAAAATATGATTGTTTATGGTGACTTAATTATATAATATTTTTCCTTGATTTTCGCAACTGGTAGTTATTATGGTTACAAGACATGATTCACCGTTATTTTCGAGGTTGTCAAAGTTGTAGCAAGATCTTTCTGCCTTTGTTTTCACAAATGGCAGTTATTATGGTTACTAGGCATTATCTGCTTTGATTATTTGTTAATCTAGTGATTAACTGTTTGTTTTTTATAGTTTTCTTGTCAATCCAATTAATTTTCTTTATAGTTTTAATGTTTTGTGGGCGATCCCTTGATGAATAGGCGAACAAGAGTTTGGGGGTTGAGAATGACTGCACAAATAACCAACTCCAACATGAAGTTGGTAAAATAGCCAACTGCTCGCAATGATGGAGGGGGAACAAAAACAGGTTGATCATCACTGAATTTTTCAAAGGTCTCATCATTGTCATGGGGGTCACATTCAATCCAGCAATATGCTCAAAAACTTTTTGATTCTTTCAGCAACATGGGGAAGAAGGACATCTTTTGCCCATCTTAATCATTGAGATTGTACTGAGAAAAATGCACCAATGGTTGCACACGACTTCCATTTCAAAGACTATTGGTACTTCAAAGACTATTCGTACTTCTTGGAAGCTAAACCTACAATTACACTTAATTATATAAAATAGTTTGAAAATCTTTTCAAAAATTTTAATGTGGGACTTTTCATCTTCTATCTTTTTTCAGTTCAATAATTTACTTTCTTTTGAGTAACTTATTTCTCATTCATTCGAAATAAGTTTTAAACTATCAATTATATTACGCTTATCTACCTACACGTTGGATTATATTAAACTAAAAAATTCTCATTTTAGTTAAATGGGATCCACTTAAATAATTGATTAAAGATTGACCAAAACTAAAATTTAAAACTAATTTCCAACAAATCTTGGCTTTTAGGCCATTCTACACCACTATCAAGTACATATGTAATATGGATTCAGTAAATACTACACTCGATGTGGTGAGATGCATATCCAATATATACACCAGTTACGTTTAATGTGAATGCAATCAATTTGTGTACGGGTGGTGTACGTAGGGGTGGTTACAATCGCAGTTGGTCCCTCCAAAGCAGCTAGCCTGTATTGACATCAAACCACGAGGACTCCATGTGCTTTGCTCGCCCTCTATTCCCACATTCTTCCATGCTTTAACCCTACACAAAACCCACCTCATCTCTAACTAATACACATTATCATTCTCAACTTTTTTCTTTTTTTTTTTCTTCTCTCTCTGGGTATTTGAAACTATGTGTAATGCTTTGTTAAGTTATTTATACACATGTTAGGGTCTAGGCCTTAACCCTTATCGAGACACTGGTGGTCTTGAAAAAGAAAAAAATAAATAAAAATTGCTCCATAGTCATGTTTTGTACACATGATTTATAGTTTCACGAATAATTCACAATAAATCGGGACTCTCAACCAAATAATTTTTCGTAAGTAGAATCAACGAAATTCTATAATAAATAAGTTGAAGACTTGATCCACAAACATAATCCTATTATAGTTTCAAGAGTCAAGTTAATTTTTACCTATTTTGAATCTTGTGTTCTACCCAACAAATTATATTTCCGACCTCCATAACTAATCTTCCTTTTAAAAAAAAAGAAGTAATGGAGAAAAAAGGACAAAATAGTAACCATTTTAAGTTCAACAAATGCATTCATACCCATACTTTATCCATATGTGCAGTCACTAATATGAACCTATACTTAATGAACTCAATTCAGGCATGCAAAATAGTAAAAGACTGAACTTGGGGGTGGGGTGGGGGGTCCACACATGTACTATGTGGATGGGGGGTACTAGGTTGGAAGGTTCTTGGGTATCTTGGAAATGGCCAATGAGCATATATCTGGATAAGGTTTACATTCCTGGCAAAGAGGAAGACAATACCCCAGCGTGGACTCAGGCCTTCCATACATTCCCTTTTCTTCTTTTCAAGAGAAAATAATAATTAGAGGGGTTTTCAATGTGGACAACATATACATAATTAATGCTTGTGTCTTTATGTTTATATACATATCTTGAATGTCTATTGTTCATTCTTGATTTTTCACTTGAAGGGCACGGAATTTTGTATGGGAGTTGAAAAATAGAATTTTTGGTATTTTTACTCTTTTGTCTTTATAAATAGTAGATGAGACGCGCCACGTTATTACTTCAACTGAGAGTATACTTTGAAAAAAAATTGTGATTTTAAGAGATAGGACATTGTATGTGGACATTTTATTCAATTTGGATGAAAGAAGTAATTGTAATAAAATCTAACGCTATACTTAAAATAGTTAATTAAGAAAATTTTGTGTGGTGTACTACTTCAAACCAACCTTTCGATTGAATGCCCTACAAATAAAAGATGATTCAAAACTCTAAGATTAAAGTGTGGGAGACTTAGCTTTGAGGTAAATCATTATATTTGTCTAACTCTATCTGGTAACCAAAAAGAGGACAACATTCACATTGGTCCACTTTTGTTTAAGTTTTTTGGAAAGTTGATGAGTGAAAAATGAAATTATACGATAGTTCATGGGTGAAATATGAATTTAGCCCATGAAATGAGACATCATGTATTCAATTCCACGTGTCGTCTCCTTAGTAGTCAATATTCCAACTTCAAATTACTCTCTAAGAACATGGTCCCAAAATTCTGACTTACTGGATATTACGACTTAGTCCAATAACTTTGCATTATTTCTTTCGCTGGCACGTTTAATCTGATGTACTTATAGGTCATTCCTTTTATTTATTTTGGTTGCTTCAAATACCTATGTCTGGCATTTTCATTTGTTTTTAACAAAACAATAAAGAGGCTAGGCCAAAAAAACTAAACTCTCATGTCTTTACTATTCGTAAAATATATTTCAAAGGAAGAATTCTTGCAAATTACTATAAATGAATTTAAATTCGTAAAATATATATTATCGAAAACTCAATAAAATGTAAGTGTTAGCATATTAATTTTGTATTTAGAAGGGATAATTAGCCAAGGTGCATGCATGGCTTTCCTAGCTCTAATTCAATTAACACATTGTAGAATTAGGTATTTGGAAAATAAGTGGTTGAATCCCAATAGTTAATTTTTTGAACACAGTATCCAAATTTAACCATTAAATCTCTCTCTCTCTCTCTCCACTAATCTAAAACCCAAAACATTATATACATGTATATATACACATACACACACACACACCATACGTTCATATTCACATATTTTAAAAAGTAAAAAAGAAAAGGTCTAATTTGAAACTTACGATTGGTGTGATTCAGAAGAAAAATTAGTCTGGTGGCTGGGAGGTGATCACTCCATGAATTATGATAATGCAATGCACGTAAAGAAATTCAAATGATATACGAAACTTTTCTTTCAAATATGGACTTTAAAAAATGAAAGAAAATATTGAAAAAAAAAAGAGAGAGAGAGAAGTTTGTGTTCGTTAGGTCATAGTTATAATAATGGGTGATCGCCTCCAAGGAAAGGTCGAATCCATGCATCCTACACAAAATAATGCAATAGATTTGTCCACCCAACCCTGGACATAAACAAAAACCTCATTATTCCAAATGGGGACAACATTAACACTCAACTTATTCCCTTCCCAGCTATAATACACACACACACACACACACATACATACATATACATATATATATATATATATATGATACATTGCAATGGACCCATTATTAAATATAAGGCAAATATTTTCCCACATCAATGTCTTTTGGACTCATTTATTGTGTCCATAGATATATACAAAGTGGTCGCCAAATATATATATATATATATATATGGTAACATATTAAATATAAAACCATACCTTTAGTCTCACATACACACACATATTTATATATACACACCATAATTCTGAGTCTAAATCATGTCGTGCATCAACTTCATAGTCAAAAGTGCCGCACATCAATGCCCTTTAGACTCAAATGAGAATATAAACTCTATTTATTTGTGTAGTATTATAGGTACATGCAAACCAAATGAGAAACATTTAACATAAGCTACTAAAAACCATATTATTTATTATTCTATTGTTTGCGCGTGTGTCTGATGCGTATATATTTTTAAGAAGGACCGCACCAACCGAGAACCTAATGCTCATGACAAGGTGGGTGGTCGGCCTCATCGTGCCACCATGGCAATTGGTAGTCCTACCATTTCTTTGTGGTGGCCTTCTAATCCCACTCCCCCTTTTGTTCTATGTGTATCACACTCATTGCTCTCGATCCACATGTACTATCCCATTCAAAAAACAAAAAATTGCATTTTTCCACAATTTTTGGATAATAGCCATATCTTTGTCCAATGTGACTCATCAATCTAATCCATTTTTCTTCCTTACTCTTAATTGTGATGACTTGCAGGGGTTTCTTTCCATGCTGATACGCTACCAATTACTCTTTAATCTACTCACCAGCCATATCCAAATGGGATTATATACCTCATAATTTCTATATATGTGGGATTGATAAAAGACCAGAACCATGTGAAGAACCTGAAAATTTCTTCTCAATATATGCCACTCATTACAAGAATAATATATATATATATATATATATATATATATATATATATATATATTATAGGGACCATGAAACAATAGCTTTGAATCGAGGCCACCAAAGTTATTGATGCTTATCTTCAGCATTCAAATGCTTGGTTCATATATATGTATATATGGTTCCATGCATGGTTTTCCAATTTCCAAGAATGGATTGTTTGTTTTTCTTCCATCTTGGGGTCAAGCATGTTTTAAATTAGAATCTTATAGGATCTATCTTATAAGCATATGCCAATTTTATTTGATTTCAATTTCAAGAAAGGAGAAATTGAAAATTCGATATTCTTGATTGGCATTTGTGCAATACGGTGAGAAATTTGAATTGAAAGTTAACCAAGATTGAAATGTCCATTATAAAGAAAGTTAGTAGTTACATGGTTTTTTTTTTTAAGAAAAAGAAAAGAATGTGCCTAATTAGCTTCTCCTAATTAAGTATAATCTTTTTTGAGCTTGAATTCTTTTTTTTTTTTTTTTTGAATTATATTTAATCTAGTCATTGGTGTTGCTTGGTGGGATGATGACTCCCGACAATGCATCGGTTTAGGATACCACAAAAAGACCCACGTTCCTACAAATATTTGGATTTTGAAAATCTAGTCTATGCTGTCGGGAATCTACAATATTGTCTCCTTCTAATTATTTTAAATTGAACTCATCCAGTAACAAGTTGAATTCATTATTTTTATCTGTCAATGTCCCATTGGTGTTTATTTTCTTATAAAATTTTAATATCAATTTTAACTTTTTTCCTCTCAGAAGAACCATTTATCACTGCAAGTAAATGTTCGCCCTATGTTCAAATGGCACAGGTAAAACATTTGTAGCATAATATAGAGTATCAATAGTTCGAATCTCCTCCGTAGGTATTCTTGTTAGTAGGTGAGTTGTCGAATCCCACCTTTGAGCCTTCCATATAAGGGGAACGACTGTATCATGACAAAATTTAACGTGTCAAATGTCTACTTTGAGCGTATATAAGTACACTTTGAACTTTGGTGCAATGACAGAAGTCAACATGTCAAATGTCCACTTTTAATGTATATAAGTCTACTTTGAGCTCTGGGGCTACACCTTTGAATTATTCGTATAGGATGAACGACTGTGACATGATATGAGTCAAAGTGCCAAATATTTATTTTGAGCGTATATAAACTGTTACCACGCCAACATTAACCGGTGGTCGAATCAATGGGAATACTATCTATCCTCAAAATTAGTCAAGTCAAACGTGAACATGAGTTATAAAAAAAAAATGGAATGTTCTACTATTGATTTTATTATTTTTTGAAGCTAAGCAAGTGAAATTTTATGTAATTAGATGGTAATGGCCAAACACGTGCAACATTTTTTAACAATTGGCTGTAGTGAGGTTAGAAACTAGTCTTGATATTTAATATTTAGAATAATAATTATAGTAAACGACTAATTCACTTAAAAGTTAAATTATAGAAATGAGATAAACTTGATAATCAATATTTAGAACAATTATTTTTAGTTAGAAGTACCAGTAATTATATATTGGTTATAATTTTACACCAAAATTTGGTCAAATTATTGAATGTGCTAAAACCAAGTTAAGTCATTCCTAACTTAGGACTAGGCCCAATTAAATGAGTATTATGTATTACGTAACTCTCATTTAATGTAACAAGGTGTAATACTTGGGGATTATTGCTCTCGATCCAAAGAGATCTGTGGATCAAGAGAAGTTGGGTGGTGAAACACAGATTATCGAGAGCAATGCATTCTGATTATAATGTTTTTTTTATTATAATATTTTGTTGGTGTCGTTAATTTTTTTTAATGTTATATATTATATTTTTTAATATAAAAAAGAAGATAATATATTTTTATTTTTTATATATGTTATATGTTATCTTTACGAGGGATTTCAAACTGTCATTTCTTGAGGGTAAGGAAAGTCGAAGAGTCGCTCCCATACCTCGCTATTATTATCAATATATTTTCACTTTTACCACCACCACCCCCTCCCCCGCCCCCCCAAGCAAACATGGTGCAGGTCATAAGGTAGTTTTTGTTCACTAGTATGCTCCCCACCCAAGGTACAATCAAATTTCATCCTAAAAAGCGTTTTCATGTGAAGAAGGAAATTGCCAACCATGTTTGCGCATCCAACGGTGCGTGCTTCTGCAGAAACTCTTTCTTTCACACAAAAATTCAACCGTTAACTTTGGAAGACTGAAGAGTATCATGAGTCTGTAAAAAAGAGGCCCCCGCAACGCATCTCCATGTCGTCGTTTCGAAAAGGTTCAGAAACTTTCTTGTACTATATTGGTACATATTTATCCTTCATGCACCACATTTTCAGACCCTAACAACTCGTTGTTGAATAGCCATTGGTTGATTCCCTCTTACTTCTGACTGAATATCCCTGAAAATCCTGTGATAGAATCCCACTTCACTCGTTCTCCAGTCGGGGAATTGTTCATGATTATACAACATGTATATATTCGATGTGTGCGAATTTAAATTAGATTTTTTCTCACTGTATTATTACACCATCTCCAATCCAACATCAAATTCTACACTACAATATTAAATTTAGCGTAATTCTATCTCTAATGAAATACCAAATATTACACCAAATTTAATGTGCTCCTAATTTTAATTTCATTTGTATCTTATATTATATATTTAATTAATTTATAAATTAATTTTATTTATTCAATTTTAGCTTTTTTATTATTTTATAATAATATTTGTAGTGATTAATTATCATAATTAACAAGTAATTAATATTTGTGATAAATTATAATAATTAACAATAATAAATAAATATATTAAAATAACATTACTTGCATAAAATTCAAAAATAAAATATAACATAAATATTAAAATTTAAAATTTAAAATATAAAATACTGCATATAATTAAAGATAATAATTTAATAGTCTGATAAATTATTTTTGAGTAGATTATTTTCGGGTCCTACAAGATCATCAAAATATTGATCAAAAGAATCAGAGCTACTTTGAGATTTTTGACTATGTTGTTGATCTCTTTTTTGCATAATTTTTAATTGTTTATTTTGAAAAAAACTCGCATAGATTCGTATTATTTATAGAGTTTAAATCTTTTAATAAAATCTTATTCTCCTCTCGATATTCTGTCATAGCCAATTTCTTTGACTCATTTTGAGCTCGGATCATCTGAATTTGATAAAAATTGGAGTTTTGCAATCACGGTTTGCAATTGTGGCAGGATCGATGCGTTTTTGGAAAAAAATATATATTACATGATATAATGACTACATGCATTATTATGTACAATATAATAATCGAGGATGAACGCGATGTTGAGATGGTTATAGATAAAAATGATCATTTTTAAGAATTTCTTGCTCGACATAAACAAATCAAGAATAAAGATGCTCATTTTGCACCCCGAGATGCATTAATTGATCATTTGTGGGATGAATATACTAATTATAAAAATTAAATAACCAAAATGTATTAGTTTTTATATTTATTTTATGAAAGTTTTTTTGTTCTATATAGTGTGCAATATAGTATTTTTTTATTGTGATATTAATTGTAATGTTTATATTTGTAATATAATCAATAAATGTAATACTAATTATATGTAATTTTTTATTTCGTAGAATTAGTAGTAATAAAATATAAATAATTAAATAACTTTATAAAAAAATAAATAAGTGATAATTGATAAGTAAAAAAAATAAAAATAAAATATTCATTTGATGTAGTGATTGAAGATAATTTAAGCCAATTACACCAAAATACCAAATTTGACGTAAAACTTACAACAAATTTAGCACAATGGATTGGAGACGGGCTTCGAATCCTCCGACAAAAGGGCAATTATGAGGACTCCATGCCCGTATCCTGTACAATCTTTAATTTTGCCCTACCCTTTCATGCTTGATGATGATATATCATGCAGGTCAATTAGGTCAGTTTCAAATGATATATAATTTTTTTTTTTTTTTACGGTCGTATCCACAGTCAGAGTTGAAAATGAGGTTAGTTGTTAGAGAACATTTTCTCAATTCAAATTATGGAGAAATACTAATTAAAGTTTAAAGGAATGGACAAATTTCTGTGTGTAGCTTTTCCCAATTCTTTAGCTTAATCTACACTTGGTTCTAGTTTGAAGGTTATGGAGAAATACTAATTAAAGTTTAAAGGAACGGACAAATTTGTGTGTGTATCTTTTCCCAGTTCTTTAACTTATCTATACTTGGTTCTATTTGCATAAACCTTCGCATGCCGCGCTAGAGAAAGAGGTTGACTTTATGAATGAATTACAATACGGGAATCCACCAATATAGGAAGCCGCAGAATTTTCTAGTTGATCCCAAGTGAAAGAATTTTGATTTAAATTGAATTTGAATGATTAGCCTAATTGGTCAAGAGTCCAATGGGTGATCTATTAGGATCAAAACGATCACGACTAGTTGAAAAACTACAAACATTTTATTTTCTTGTACATTTGACAACGCAAAGCTCCATTCTATATGACATGAAAACGAGGTGCTATCTAGCATAAACATCACGGTTGTGTCCTCAACTACTCAACTATTCTCGAGTTGAAGGATATGCCTACAACAAATCCCAACATTATCGGGTTAGAGATATAACAATATACTTGGGGCTCGTTTACCTTTGTGGATTGTATTAGATTTATTAAATAATCTAACCCAATTCAATATTTACTTTTCATGATTTCGGCCCACTGAATAACAAGACGCGGGTTTTATTTTAAAATTTATTAATTAATTGCAGAATATGAATCCCACAAAAGGGGTGGAATCCAATAATCCTAATTAGCCCACCATGTTGGATTTACTAAATAATCCAACGCAATACAATATTCACTTTTTATGGTTACGGCCCATTTGATAACAAGAGGCCTATTTGTAATATTTACTCCATCATGGCCCATGGAGCCTCCCCAGATCTCCTCTCTCCTTCAGGTTCAAATAAACAAAGAAAAATCTCCCAAAACCCTTCAAGAAAGCATTGCCATTTCACTTCAGCTAAAGATGACAAAATGGGTTGAAGATTGATTAATGGAAAGACAGATAATAGAGATGAAGAAAGAAATAGGGAAATGTTCTATAGAAAGGAATAGTGAATATCAGCTAATATTAGTAATGGTAATTTTGTCCTTATTAAAAAATCCTCCTTATAATCCACCCAAGTACATACAATATTCATTAATAATATAATCTTTATCCTACAAGTTTTTTAATTATTTACCAATTATTTTATATTGCAACAACAAAAGTAAATGGGGTCTTAAGCTTATCAGGTTTTATATATTTTTGGGATCAAGCCCAGGCCAACATTATCAGGTTGGAGATATAACAATATACCTAATTTTATCAGGTTGTATATATTTTTTGGATCAAGCCCACACCACGGGCATCCTAAACCAAAGATCATGCTGCAATTTTTTGGGCTCAAGATCCAGGGGCCCATCACTCCAAAAGAAATCCAGCTTTCTTCCTTATCCGTTCTATTTTTATTTTTTTTTGATAAGTTAATTTAATTCGAGATTTAGGATTCCCTATATTCTGCATAAGACGTATTCCTGAACTTTAGCAATCAGCAGAATTCGCTACCTCAGAGAGCAACCAGCTAATACAAAACTTATAAGCGCAATAAAGTGGAAAGATTGAACTTCTAAAACTAACAGCAACATTAATATTCAAACACTGAAACTGGATAAATAGCAGTCTTTCAATTGTATGCATTAGCAGGGAGCCAATGCTTTCAGATACAAAAACTTTTAAGCTTCTTAGTGGTAAAACTAAAATTCTCCAAATGTACACAGAAAAATTACCTAACAGCAAAAACTAAACATAGTAAAAACAAAAGCATGTAAAGTCGTTAAAGCGATGTGACATTACCAGCTGGAGAACTGCCAATCTAACTGGAGGTGTTCTTCCTTGCAGCATAGGCCCGGTATGCTGCCAACCCAACAAAAGTAGCAGCAGCCCCAACTGTAAATTTTATGAAATCAAGTCATAACAGGCAATTTCACACGTAGTAAACAAAATGCAAGCACAATGCAGATCATATGGACCACCATGTTCCTATCATTTTATGCAGTGTACATGCAAGTGTGTGGCTTCAAGGGCTGTGTTCACTAACATAAGCTATGCGAGTAGTGTCTACTAGCTCACATGTTGACTCAATGGTTGTTCCAAAGGCCTAACTAAGAATTTTCTGTACATGGGACAAGGGATTTACTCCCCAAACCCACCTCAGTCACTAAGAAATTCTGTTACAAGACCTGTTATCACCTAATATTCAGTTGTAGTATATTACAAAAGTATTGTAGAGTACCTGAGAGACACATGAGACCATGAGTAACAAGCTGGCGGTATCGCTTCTGACTGCGGCCAAGATCAGTTTCAGGAACACTCAGATGAGGGTGTTCAGCTGCATTTACAATTCTGGAGAACACCTCATTCAGATCTCTTTCTTTCACACTTACAGGAATAGGTGCATCGATTCCCATATCCAGGCAAATCTAGGACAGGCATAAGTAAACTCTAATCAAATCATGAATCATTCCTTTCCATATTTCTTCATAATTTTCTCTTTTTATTTTGTCATGTGCGGGCTCCACAAAAGCAGTTGAAATCTCTTAATACGAGTTTCAAAAGTAAAGAAGGTAGGGCCAAGGAAGCACCCAGTACCTTCGCTGAATCTTTGTTTGCCGCTGAATTTGAATCAAGATCATTCTTTGCCGCAATCAGGAGACAAGGCATCCCAAAACCACTTTCTTCCCCTTGCCTAGCCACATATGAAAGCAATTCTATTGCCCCTTTAAGAGAATACTCGCTTGAGCTAGAAAAAAATTAAATCAATGAAACCATGTCAGAGGAGCCACTTTATTTAATCCATGTATTTACCCACTGAAAAGAAAAGAAATAGTAAAGAATAAAAGAAGTGGTGTGGTTACACAAGTTTAAAAAACCCTGACAACATGATAACAAGTGTGGAAAAGCATCCCGACCTGTCATACACAAAAACAGCTACATCACAAGCAGCCAAAGATTCCTTATTGGATAAAAGTTTCTTAACTCCATCTTCTGGAATCTCCCGAAGTATAAGAGTCTTCTTACTACCCTGCAATCGGAACAGGCAGAGTAGTAACATTCACAAGTTAATTGCTTTACTAACAACAGAAATTCATTAATCTCCATTTACATACCACTTGGTCGAAACACTTCACATCTTTCACCCACCCACCCAGAGAGCGTGAGAGATTATATCAAATTGATTTTGCAGTTAGTACTCACCACACGCTGGTTGACGACATTCACAACATATTGTTCACTGGTTGTCGGAATATAGTTTTCAGAAAAAGGCCTGTAATTAGGAGAAACAACAAAACTTTCTCATTCATATTTGCAATGAGTAAAGGTAATAAAATATGGTTCATATAGTTGTAAAAGAGAGCCTATGTAATACTATTAAGAGATTTAGACAAAGACAAACATTTAATATTTTTGACTCTGATTAACTTGTTTTTATGCACATATAGATTCAGACCCACACCTTCCCAACAATGACATCAACAATGCAGACTTTCCAGCATTTTTAGGTCCAAAGACAAAGCACTGGAAAACATTTCGTTCTGTTTGTTGCTTCTTCCTGTCCATTGATCTTTTCCTAGTGATGTGTAGGGCTGATGCTGCATCGCAGTTGTGACCAACATATATTAAGTTGGCTATACTTTGAGCTGGATCCAGTAATGTCATAAGAGCCCACTGCAATACAAGTTCCACATGAGAACGAAGCAACAAAAGAACAATATCACAAAGATTATGCCTTTCTGAAAAGAATGTCCGAGATGGAGTATAGTTGAGTTACGCTTTTCACTTCAGGGACAAGTGGAAACAAAAAAACAATGAAAAACGAATCAAGAACTTGATTTATACATGGAAAAGAAATTTCACATTGAAAACAGTTTTACAATAAGACTTCAGTGATGAAAGTGCAGCTAAAGTTCACCAATAACTCCATGCAAGTAAATCCCCACTATTCAAGAATTAAGATATATAATTGTAATTTATCAACAGCCAAAAGACAGAAAGCTAGCTGAAAACCTTGGCCACTCTACCTGCATAAGAAAATAATTATTGTCATAAATTAAAATTATTCATGCATCATAGAACAGTAAAAGAATCCCTTTGGAAATGAAACATAATTGTTATGCAGAAAACTTCTAAACTTCTGGTCTTGAATATTGGACTAATGGTTAATGTAAAGAAGTTGTAAGAAACATACAGCACATCTTGTCAAAACAAGCAACCTGGCACACCCACCTCTGATAGAAATCCAGAAAGAGAGAACCCATGCAGTGGAGTTCTTTCGACTGCATCCTTATAAGGAGCTTCATCCCAGGGACTGAATTAACATCATCAAAACCAAGTCAAATAATATTAGGAAAGGCAAGGGAAAGAGTAACTAGAATTTGTGAAGGAAAACATACACAGGGAATGACATACTTAAAATGAAACACATCAAGGAGAAAAAATTGCAGAGACCACATTTTCCAAGGGAATTTTATAAAAAAGAAAAAAGAAATAGGTATCTTGCATAGTTCAAGAATTCAACCACGTTCAAATCACAAGCACGTTTATTGTATTTAATGAACAATTGTTAAGGAAACAGATTCTCAGGCACATGGTAAGCTGAAAACTAGTTGTGCCAAATTCAGTTGAATGAAGGAAGATGATGGCCTAGACACATTGCTTGCTTATCAACATTCAAGATAATATTCAGAACTTGCCAAAAATCCACAGATGCACATAAAATCATGCAGATAAAAGTCTTTCAGAGGACGGTCAGAGCAATTACTTTATTCTGGGCAGTCACAGCAAGCAATAAGAACAACACAATCATAGAAATATAATTCAATGCCAACTTTGTCCCAAAAGGAACAGAGGACCAAATTGAATTGCATACAAGAACACTTTGATCAATTTATCACTTATTCTGGCAGTCACAGCAAGCAATAAGAACAACACAACCTTAGAAATATAATTCAATGCCAACTTTGCCCCAAAGGAACAGAGGACCAAAACGAATTGCATACAAGAACACTTTGATCAATTTATCACCAGTCCATAAAGGAAAATCAATCAGATATACTCACGATCCATCACCAAAAAAAAAAAAAAAGCCCCACAAAACACTCACACACACAGCAGAAACTTCCTAACTTTTTTTAAAGTTAAAGAGATTGATTCCAGCAAACTCAACAAGAAAGCAAGCAACTTAAGGTCTTAACTTAAGATTGATTTGATGTCTGAAAATGAAATTGTTTATCCATGCTTAAATTGGACCTAATGTTTGTAGCACAAAAATGACAGCATTCTGCAGAAACAAATTTACCTCTCTGGTGCAGTTGAAAATAAATCTTCAAGCTCACTATCGCGAAGAACTCCATCCTATAAAAGCACAGAGGTGATAGGCTCACAAGTGGAGGCAGAATAATACTGAAAATGTTGGAGCAATGTCTATGAGAAAGAATTCTACAACAATGTTTAGCGAAATGACAAGTATGATAGCCTAATTTGTACAAGATCTAACTCTCGTTCTGTCCACAGTCAAGAAAAATAAAGTGCACAAAGAGTATAAGGCACCTATGAATATTTAAAATGTTGGAGCAATGTCTATAAGTCGAGGGGTAGAATTTTATAGCAATATAAACCTAGATGACCAGTGAATATAGTCTAATCTCGCTGTATCCTCAATCAATGGAAGTGCACAAAAGTACACACATGACGTGACAACATGAAAATATCCTCTTACTCAAATTAAACAGAAATTTGGGAGCTTTGAAAGCAACCCAGGAAATTCACAAGGCCAAAAATGGTGAGAGCATTACAAAAGCTGTAAAAAAATAATAAATGCTTAACACCAAAACCTATTTCAAGGTGGTGTAGGGCACAAATTATTTTGACCTTTAAATGATTATGGATTATGTAATTTAGTGAGCTTCAGGTTTTGTGATTACTCAAGTGATGAATGTTTCAGATTATGGGTTATCAAAAACAGTCTGAGATATAATTAAATGGACATGTTCATCATAGATTATTGAATCTAGAAGGTCCAATTCTAAAAGCTATGCCAAACAATCCCAAAAATAATTTCTTAGATCAATTTTCTTTTGATGAATTTAAATCATCATGGTTTAGTTATCTTAATCTAACCTGATAATTTATATCCAATAGCATTTGGCACTTATGGCATCAGGAAAAACATAGAATATTAGCAAAATATAGCAGTTGTCTTAAAGTTGTAACTAATTGGTGACGGCAGTCATCTTCCCTTTGAAAAAAAGGGTACTAAAGAATACACCCTCTTTGTAGGAGTAATTTTCAGATTTTTAAACTGATGAATTCAAAATCAGTGAGATTATACACATTCTAACAGCAAAACAGGCACAACATCGTCCACCACAAGGTCATTGCTTATAATCCTTATCACTGCTTTTACTAGTAATGAAGTAAATTGAACTTCAGAAAGAAATGGCAAGAAAGGCAGATTGATGCTAGAAACAACAATCCTTTTAATTTTTCTTTTCAGCAGATTATTTGCAGGGATTTCTTAGACTATTATGTATATTTACATTAATGTACCGATTGCCTGCATAGACTAGCAAAAAGTTCAATGTCTTTCCATCAGCATAACATTATGTGTACTGTATCTTAAAGACATGGTGTGAACAGGCAGAGCAGTTTTCTTGAGAGCACAACAGGCATCACAGTGGAAGTCAATTGTTAAAGGCCCTCAGGTTAGGAAAGTTTTACTGACCTGATAAAGAATCATTTTGATCAATGCAGTAAATGTCCATCCTTGTCATTATATAATAAGCTGAAGACCAAGTAATCAGTGAAAATCTAGCTTATGATATTAAACATCTGTCTGTTTATTGCGTATAGATACAGGTTTTCATTAGGTTGGCAGAGCCTATTTTGCATCACAAAATCCAAATCATTCAGCAACAGATTCTCTCTTCATCTACACCCTGACCATATAAAACTTTTTCTTGAAGTTGTTCTTCACTATAAAGTAGATGTCAAAAGAATTCCAGCTAGCTATCGTGGCATATCAGACACTAAACTTCAAACAGATAGTAAGACAGTAATAGAACAACAACATACTTTGTCATCATCAAATGTGCTGAAGATTCCCTTTAAAAACTCTACAGCTTCACTTGTCAATTCAACACTCTGCAAGGACACAAGCATTTGGAGATAGAAACTATAAAAGAAGGATAAGCTAAGTGCTCCTATAGAAATATTAAAAGGCCATAATCCTTTGATACTTGTACGTCAAAACAAAAAATAAATGTTTATCATGTAATAATAAGTGCCAACACCAAATAATTTTAGGAAATGATAGATTATTAGCCAACTAACGGCTTAAATTCATTACCATGTTTCGACTTCCTAGACAAGACACTGATACCAGTAAAGATAATGGAACATATATCATGAAGGAAAACCCCTCTATTGATTTTGAGGATAAAAACTCTCCTTAGTGTGCAAAAGTTGACTTAAGAATCATTAGAAGCAATCCATATAGGATTCTGTTGATATATGACTAACCTATTTAAAATTAATAAATCAAATCTTAAGCTTTTCCACAAAATTAAACTATTGAAACCAAAATCATGAACAGGTGCTAACAGCACATGTACTCCCACTCAACAATGTAACTAAAAACAAGAAGTTGTATACAAGATCATCAGTCATGACGGTTCTCATATTGCTTATAATGATTAAGAAGGCCAGATTTTCTGAAGTTAACCTATTACTTTTCCTTAGACCAAAATCACCTTATTTATATGAACTTTCTGTTTCTGTTATTGATCTAATTAGTAGAATCTTTGGATTTGTTTGTTTACATCTTTTGGATGACAAACCCAAATCCTAACAGTAAAATAATGGATTTGCATCTTTTTTACAGCATTTTTTGGATACAGTCTCAAAATCCAAATTTATTCTGAAAATACCCCATTTTCCAATACAATTACCTTTCTTTTCACTCTTTCTCTTTCTTTATCATTACTCCCCCTACCTACCACATTATTTCTCTCTCCTTATTAATATCAAAATATAATCAAGTATTACAAAAAAAATCAAATAATTATTTCATATCATCATTCCCATAATTATTATGAAAATAAAATCCAATTATAAAAATCAACCGGAGCCTTTTTTTTTTTACAATAACATTATCACAGTTACAAAATAATAACTGAAGACAGGCTTTGCTACAAGAATCACCTGATCTGGAGCCTTTTTGTGGGGAATTGACAAATAATCATCCCTAAGTTTTAGATCGTCATTGTACCCAAATTTTCTCAAAACAGTCCACGTGGTCTCTATTCGGCCTTTCTCTATAAAAAAAGCATGAAGAAAAAGAAAGCCCGTTAAGGTAAGACCAAGTTCATTGACTCCTTCAGGCAACTTCTCTTGTACCACGCTCTTAACACCCACTATTTCAGCAGGTTGCAGAGGAGCATTGAAACACTTAACCTGCCCACCAGAAATGAAAGTTAGAGATTTAAAAAAAAAAAAAAAGAATCAGCAAGAACTGCATTTTCACACAAAGAGAAAACTTAGATGGACATGAAAAATAGGAAGCAAAAGAAAAACTCTCCTCTTTAATTTTTCAACAAAAGTTTTAGGCCGGGAGAAAGAAAACAACCTGAAATTCATTTAGCTCTTCATCATTGAGAGCACCATCCATATCATGATCACAGAGAATGAATATCCTCTTCAGCGCTCTTATGCATCGAGGTCTTAAAGCTTGGGTTTCTTGATCAAACAATGGAGCTGTTGGGTGAAGGACAGCCTTCTGAGCAAAGTAGAATACTTCTTGAATCTACAAGCAATTACAAACCATTGCAATCATCTGCGAATTCTCGTTGAAAAACAAAAAAGAAATAGTAAATCAGAATCAACAAGATTCAACCATTATCTCAAACCTGAAGCATGTTAGCTGCGGAACATTCTATGCAAGTCTCAATCTCCCGAAATTGCTGCATGAGCGGCACCATTTCAACGCTCAAATTGTACTCCTCATCTCGCCTATCTAGCTTGCAACCAGCCACAATCACCGGTGCCTTGATCTAAGCAACCACAATTGACAAGGCATATTCTAGTGGACATACAATAATAACAAACACCAATACAGTGCAAATAAATTAATTTTCCTCAGCACGTCAGTTGCAAATGCGGTATACAAATCCATAGCTGTCAGGTACTGTCATCTCAGCCGGAAAACCAACAAAATATCTAAAAAGGACTGAAAAGTGAACTAAGCTACTCAAAATGAGGCAGTTTCTAAAATCTCGTTTAAGCTCGAATTCGTTAACTTACATAACGAAACCAGAATACCTTTCTCGTCCGCTAATTTTTGAAGGGCAGATCGATAAGGTTAATCAGTGTATTATATATTGAAAATACCTAGCTACTTGAGCTCACTCATATTCCAATTTAATTAAATTTTGTTGGAGATTAGTTCATTCAATCACCAAAGCAGCTCAAACAAAATTCCAAGGTTGGTAAGAAATTCAAACGAAGTTTGAAAAATGTGGTGTTTGGCTCCATTTGATTCTTTTTACACTCTTGAATGAAAATGGCCTGCTGCACTGGCAGCAAGTACAGTAGAATTCTTTTAACTTCAAGTTAATTAAATAAATAAATGTATAAAAAAAAAAAGCAAACAAACATTGGTAAGAGAAATCCAATTAGAAACCTCTAAACCAATGATTCAATGAACAAGTGTACAATATCATAGTATTAATAAAATAAACACATAGAAATCAATAATGTAACATAAACATTTAGCTTAAACCTCCAATCGCCGAAGCTCATGAAGCCAGAATGAACTGAGGCGATTAAGCGTCGAAGGCTGATCGCATGCATATGTCAACACTACCGCATCAGCACGCTTCAACTCTTCAGCGAGCCTCCCTCTATTTTCCAAACTGCATCCACAAACTAATCCATAAGAAGAAAGAAAGAAAGAAAAAAATCCTACTCCACTAATAAATCTAAGACACAATATCCAAACGAAACATGCGTGAATTGTGCACCTGGATGAGGTGTCGATGATGATGATGGGGATGTTATCGGGATAATAATCGGCGGGGAGGCGAGTGAGAGGGAGAACGGGAGGGACTTCCTGCCGGAAGGTCTCGGCGGCTGCCGCCGCGATGAGGCTGGATTTTCCAGTGCCGCGGTCGCCGACGACGACGATTCGGACGCTGGTGCGGGCGCCGGTGATTGGACCGCCAGCTGGCATTGATTCGAAGGTTTTGTATGAGTTGAGTTTGCTGATTAGTGGGTGAGATTTGTGCGTTTGATGAAGTGAGGCCAAGTCAAACACTAAACAATAAATTCATGGAGAGAAAATTGGGATTTGTAATTTTCTCTAAAATAAATATGTTACTCATAAAATCTATTTTAAATAATTTTTTTAAGATTCTATAATAAGTTGGTCATTTTTAATATTTTCTAAAAAAAAATTAATCTTATTTTTATATCAAACATTTTTTATAAAATATTATAAAAAATTTATTTAAATATAACTTAAGAAAGATGTCGAAATTAAATATAGCTATCATGATCAATAATAATTAAATTTAGTGGAGGAATATTAGTAGTTAATAAATATGATGTAATCTCGTATGAATTAATTGAAACTTTGATTAAGCTACAAGTTTGCTTTACTAGTGTTAACATTACAATTTTTATTAAAATTAATAATTTATGAACTATTTTCATGTAAAAATATAGGAAGTAACTACTTTGTACAACTACTTTAATTTTTCATTACATTTCAATTCTAAATGGATCAAGGCAATTTTTATTTTCACTTATTTATTTTAGATTATAGATGTTTTTACTCGAATATAGATTTTTATTTGGTTATGGCTTATGGGAGCAAAATAAAATTAAAATGGAGAAAATCGAATCATAAATAACTTTAATAGAAATTGTTCTATGTTTTCATTTTTCAAATTGAACTGAAAATGCTATGGTGTAGCATCAACCTAATATTTTTGGAATTGGATCAAATCACTTATTCGGTATTAGTCGACAGTTGGTCCAATTTAAATAATTTTAAATAATTATTTATTTACAGTTCAATTAATTAAAATTAATTTAATTTAATTTAATTTATTTTTAATTTTTTAAAATTTTAAATTTTAAACTTGATATTTTGTCAAATATATGATTATTTGAATTATATTTATTTATTTATTTTTATTTTAAAATATATTATATAATAATTAATTTATTATTTTATTATTTTATATATTATAAAATATAATTATTTTTTATTAAATTGATTGAACTAAATTATTTTATGCAGGGATTGAAGCGTGTAATCCCAGTCTAAGTTTGAAGCCCACTATAGCTCATGGGCTGGGCTCAAGTAGGCTCTCCTTGAATATTTGATGAAAATTATATTGGTCTCGCACACTCACTGTGTATTCGTTTCGTGAACATGTTGCCCCGTATTCTTCGAACTTCCGTCGCCGCCTTGCGCCAATTCTCCACAAAGACGGCAGTCGTGGCGGCTCCGGCGCAGGAGACGCTATCAATAGAGGGAAGAAACGACGCTGGCATAAGCTCACCACCGCCAGCACCGGCAGGGACACGCTGGGTCGGCGGCTTTTTGCTCTGGTGTACGCGAAGCGGAGTGCCGTCGTCACCATACGGAAGTGGAAGGAGGGCGGACACGTTGTACGAAAGTACGAGCTCAATCGCATTGTTCGTGAGCTCCGAAAGCTTAAGCGTTACAAACATGCTCTCGAGGTTGTACAGCTGCATATAATTATATTTGTAATTCTTGCTTTTACAATTTTTTATTTAATTTTCTCAATATTATTTATGCTCTGTGTTGTGTGTCGCTGTTCAGTTTAATCTGACAAAAGCTTTAGAAATTGTAATACGAGCAAAATATAAACATTAAGATGCAATATTTTCCTTTTCAAAAAATTAAAACGAACTGTAATACTCGAACAAAATAGGAAATGGGGGATTTACCCATGAAATTGGAAAATGTCTTTTTTCTTTTTCTTTTCTTTTTTGTCGGGTTGTTGGGGTGAGGAGGAGGCTGCGTGCATACTAATCTCTGTTGAGATGTTTAGTTACTTCATTGTACTCAATCTCGAATTGATGCCAAATTTGGGATGAGTAGCTACAATACTAAGACATATGTTAGAATTAGGTTCCTCTTGGTAGTATAAACAGTGAGGAGAAGGAAATAGCTTGCTCCCTTCTTCATCATTTGCTTCTTATCATTGGGGTATAAAGCATTCAAGGGATAAAGTAAATTTAGTTCATCAACCCTAAAAATATAGACTTTGAGGAATTTCTGGTTGGGGATTGGAAGGCTTTTAAGTGATGATTGAAACAAAGCTAGTATGATTGAATCCACATATATACGTGGCATGGTCATATATTTTGTTTTCTTGTTCTTCTATTTATTTGCTTTGTAAAAACTAGGCAGATGATTATCCTTGGGTATAATGGACGTTGAGAAGATAACTAGCTGTTTGCTGCTGGGAAGCGTTTAGGATAGTCCTAAACTTGAACAAATAATGTGCAATATCTTGTAATTAAAAGGGTCACATTTCTAACCTTTTATTGTTTTGGAGAGTTGGTGTACTTTAACCATATGAGATTAAATTAATTTTCAATCGTTATCAAAATCTGGTGTATTGCATTCTTTTATGTCAGTAACATTCTCAGTTGTGTCACTAAGACATTGCGTCCTTTGCTAGTTTGCTACCTAAGTAGTTGACAAAATGCTGAGGCGATATCAGGTGACAAGTCTAGTCTGTCGCCATGCAATTGCCTAAGTGAAGGTTGTTGCCCGAGCAACACTTCTGAATATTTCTTAAAAAAATTAAAATATAAGAATAGAAAATTAAAGTTATCTTTTTTACTGGGAGCTTCATGCAACATGCTTTCATTTTCCTTCTCTTTTCGTATCTTGTATGAATTTTGCTCGTCTGCTAACTCCTGCTGCTATACAACACTTAAAACAATGCCTGATATCTAGAGAAAACAAGCATAGTGATGTTATAACATTTAATAATTTAATTTGTTTTAAGAATTTAGCCTAAGCAACAATTGCCTAGGCATTTTGGCTTAAGTCTTCTTGCCTAGGCAACCACCTTTAACAAGTCTAGCTACGTATTCTAAATTTATGATGCTATTGGTCTTGTTTAGGTTTGTGAATGGATGAGGTGGCAGGAAGATATGAAGCTGGTGCCTGGGGACTATGCTGTCCACTTGGATTTGATTGCAAAAATTCGGGGTTTAAACAGCGCAGAAAAGTTTTTCGAAGATCTCCCTGAAAAAATGAGAGACCCCGCAACTTGTAGTGCCCTTCTCCACACCTATGTCCAGCACAATGAGTCTGATAAGGCTGAGGCTCTGATGGAGAAGATGTCAGAATGTGGTTTCTTGAAGAGTCCTCTTCCATATAACCACATGCTGTCACTATATGTCTCCACAGGGCAGTTGGAAAAGGTTCCAGAAATGATTAAGGAGCTGAAGAAGATGACTTCTCCAGATGTCGTCACATATAATCTGTGGTTAGCTGCATGTGCATCACAAAATTATATTGAAACCGCTGAGAAGGTATTCCTTGAACTAACTAAGGCCAAAATAGAACCAGACTGGGTGACATACAGCACATTGACCAGCATCTACATCAAGAATTTACTCCAGGAAAAAGCTGAATCTGCGTTGAAGGAGATGGAGAAAAAGGTCTCTAGAAAAGTTCGAGCGGCTTATGCATCCCTGATCAGTTTGCATACTGGTCTGGAAAATAAGAAAGAGGTTCACCGAATATGGAAGAAGATGAAGTCTACTTACCGCAAGCTGAATGATGTTGAGTACACTTGCATGATTAGTTCCTTACTGAAACTTAAAGAATTTGAAGAAGCTGAGAAACTGTACAATGAATGGGAGTCTGCTTCCCCGACCAAGGATTCAAGGGTTCCGAATTTGCTTCTTGCTGCTTACATCAATAATAATCAAATGGAAATGGCAGAGGCATTTTACAATCGAATGGTGCAGAAAGATATAGTACCAGGCTATACCACTTGGGAGCTTCTTACTTGGGGTTATTTGAAACAAAGGCAGATGAACAAAGTTCTTCATTGTTTCAAAAAAGCTGTTAGTAGTGTTAGAAAATGGGATCCAGATGAAAAGCTGGTGCAAGAAGTATTTAGAATTGTTGAAGAGTTTGGCAATGTTGAGGGTGCAGAAAAGTTGCTAGTAACCCTTCGGCGAACTGGCCATGTAAATACAGAGATGTACAAGTCTCTTCTCCGAAGTTATGCAAAAGCTGGTAAAATGGCACTTATTGTGGAAGAGAGGATGAAGAAGGACAATGTGCAGATAGACGAGGAAACCAAGAGACTACTACAGCTAACAAGCAAAATGTGTATTGGTGAAATTCCAAGTGATCTTTAAGAACAAGTTGAGAATCAGTGGCTTGATGATGATTTCCTTTTCCAAACGACTGGCTGTATTGGGTTTGGAGAGTTGTGGATTAACTGTTCAATCTGCACATTTGTTATCCCCCGAGCTTTGGGTTCAGTGACAAAGCAAGTGATGTGCCATGGAGGATTGGAGGAGGAAGGTGATCCCCCCGACATTCCCTTTTTGTATTACTCGAAAGTTGGCTCTCTGCTGTATACCTCTACTGCTCACATGAAGATGGACTTCACATGAAATTCCTATTGACTTTACAAGAACAAAAAGCAATACTCCTTCACATACTTTAGGCTTTATTATTTTATGGAAAATGAGGGAATGGATGATATCGTGGACAATAGAGATCTTCCTAAAAGACTTTCTAAGGTGGGTTAGGTAATGAATTTGGTAAAATCAAATATAAAAGAATTGGATTTTCGGAGAAAAAATTCGTAAATATTAGTTGTGCGCTTTTAATATAACTTCAAAAATAGTAAACAGAAACATTATATATTTATATTTAAAATATTAATTATATTAAAAATAAAGAAATTGTTGAGCATAATGAACCCTGTAATTTATCCAGAATGCTTCCTTGGAACTTACCAATCTAAACATTAAGATAGTTACTATTATTACAAATACTTATTCAAGATCACCATATAACAATTGCGAAATTGAAAAAGAAAATGTTGTCACATTACATTACCACCAGAAAATTTATGTAAATTTTAATATTATTACCTCTCATAATGAGGTCCACTTTCCTAAACCGAAAAATGTAACTTTGTCAAGATATATAGTTGGGTTGGTATGGTGGTTGTGAAAAAGGAAGGCTTAGCCCCTGCTTATGTTGCTGAATTAATTAGGTGAGGACTACATACGTGAGCCATAACTTATCTCCTTCAATTCCATTTAATTTTGGAGCCAAATTATTTTAATGTTACTTATTTTAGCAGTTCACAGGTGGAAGAAAATGGCAGTTTTCTGATAAAAAAAAAGAAGAAGAAGATATTAATAGAAAAATTGGTATGATTTGGGGCAACAAAACCTTAGGTGAAGAATAACTGCAACAACCTGCGAGAGAAGGAGGGGTTCACCGAACCCAACCCAACCTATCCACGTCCCACGTTGCAATGATATCTCTAATTGTTGTTTATCCATGCGAATTTACTTTCTTGTCCCTGGATTACCTCATAAATTAAAATTCCATGTTTCTCTTTCTGCCTTTGAGGGGTATGTGTATTCTATAGATTAGGAAAATATCATAGTCCTAATAAGTGTTTTTTTTTTACTTTGGTGAAATAATTTTTTGAAGATCAATGAAGAGAAAATATAGAGGGGGGTTAAGGCTGAAAAAGAAAGTAAATTTCTTAAAATTTAAAATTGAGATCGATCATGAAAAAAAAATTCAAATCCTAATTAACTTAATAAATTGAACTTAAACATGTTATGTCTTACACTAATATTTGAGACTAGATAAACTACCAAATAGTTACTAACATTATAAAAATTAGTGTTCAGATTAATTAATAAAATTTCATTAGATATTAAATTATTAAACGATCAAACCACAATCCACAATCGTCAAACACAATTTTAAATTCCATGATCTTGCTAAATATACTTCTTATTTACGATAGAAATTCTTTAGACGAAAATGGAATGCATGTTATCATTGTGAATTGTATTTATCATTACTTATACAGATAATTACATCATTCATGATAAGATTAATATTTTATAAAAAATATCATAAAAATAATAGCTAATTCGATAAACAAATAGTCGTTTGAATATTATATCTTCTCCTTAAATGAAGCCCGATATGTTTACGTTTAAAACAGTATTTAGTATCCAGCCGATATAGTTAATTTTTGAACATTGAGACATTATTACATGTATAAAATAATGCAGGACAGGACATTTGTTTAGGACTAATATTATTCATAGAGCAAAAGCAAGATTTGTCTAATGTAGTATAGATTATGTTGTTTAATCTATGACTTTATGATTTTATAATTAAGGCTTTAAACTCTATAAATCAAATTTTAGTCCATATAAAAAAGTCAATTTTTTTTTTAATACCCAAGTATCCTAATTCCTGGACCTCCAAGATATATGCCCCTACCACTTTGGAGGGGGTAAATTGCGGGATATGTCTCAATTGGATTCCAGATTTTCCTAATGAATTGTACATTTACCGCAAATTACCACAAGAATTCGAACTCCCACTCTATCTATCGATGGAAGCAAATTTCATATTGATTATTCCACCAAGTAAACCCTAAACATAAAGTAAATAGATTGTGATTATGAAAGCAATTATTTGGACAAAACCCGTTTAAATGCGTATGCATGGAGACCAAAAACCTGGTGCCAAACGTAATTCAGGTACCTCATCAAGGGCAAGACTGATAATTAATTATGGCAAATCCATACTTACCTATTTAATTATCACGTAATCCCCTATCCCCTTCCCCCCACCCCACCACCCACCCCCACGTATGTATATAATTAGTTATGTTGCAGGTTCAAAGTTGGAACTGTGAATCCCCTCAAAAATCTATTGCCTCAACTAGAAATCACTCTACCATTTTCCTCTCTAGATTCTTGGATTATTGGGTGTTACATGGCGCAGAATGATTACGATGGACTCGAACATGGAGGAGTCCTGCAGTGGCTTGATGAGAAGCAGACAAAGGTAAAAAAAAGGTTCCTTATGCTTTGGTTCATGTTCCCTATGCATTCTTGTTTGTACATAATTAAAGAGAAAGGAAGAACTGGTGTGTGGAATGTACAAGTTATAAATGCGTGTCTTTCTTCTTGCAGGAGCAGTTTGGAGTTGGGATGCAGCAAACACGTCGACATGGGATAAAATCTCTTTCGTCTGCACAAATGAACTCTCCATTGATGGTACTTAATAATACTTATGTTTATCATTTTATGGGAAAAAGTTTATTTCTTTTTTGTTGGCTGTGGCTGGTGGCGGAACGGCGGCGGGCAGGCGGAGATGGGGTGGCGGTATATGGAGGAATTAGTTTGCAAATCATCTTGACTTTTTATTTATTTTCAGAAAGAAATTTTTATTTTTTCTCTTTTGAAAAACATTCACATGTAATAAAAAAATTAAAGGGATCAACTTAGTAATTAATTGGATTTTACACGTGAATATGATCGGAGTTGGAAGGTATTAACTTCACATAAGATACTATTAAAGCGTCAATACATATAAAAATAAAAATAAATAAATATTACTTATATTCATTTAAAATATTATTGTATTATAAGAAATTTATTAATTACTCTTTACGGACTTTGGTTCAATAATATTTGAAGTTGCAATTGTTATGAATTTATTTTTCCTAAACTCGAAGTAGTATAATTTATTGTAATTATTTATTTTTTTTTCAAAAATTGGAATTACTTGGAAATTAACTTACCAGTTTTGTTCATATGTCCTGTTCTTGTATACAGTTTCAAGGACAGTCGAGGTCCAGCCAGAGACCCCAAAGAACAAGAAATCAGAAGAATTGGGCCTCTAGTGGGCCTGGAATGCAAGCAATATTCTTGGGCTCTAACCAAAGATCTTGTGGCACAGGAGTTTTTATTCCCCGAATGGAAGGCACTGACTTCCAGTTCAGCAATAAGCCGGGTATGCATGCTATTGTGTAATTTCCGAGAAACTTAGGGTCTCGATTAGAAATTTTTTATTCACATATAAATTTCATATAATTTCTAGTTTGACCTATTACGATCTACAAAATTTGTTACCCCCCCCCCCCCCCTCCCGAGTCATGCAAAATAAAATACCCTACATATGATATTTTATAAATATCTTGTTAATTTTTTATATTTTGCTTTTATCTCTTACGAATAACTTAACTTGATATGTTACGAATTTCTAAATTATTATTTTATTATATTCTAAATATTTTTTAAGACCATTTTGTTAAAAACAAGGTGCGTTTCATTGAAGATAACTAGAAAACTATATTCGCGATATAGTTGGTATTTTAGGATATTTTTTACAAAATATTGTTATCGGGTAATATTGTGAAGAATATTATTATTCTTTAATATATTTTGTTGTTAATGCTTTAATGTATATGTAAATCTCTTGTACTCGATATAGATTCATCGGTACATTTTATTATTAATGAATAATAAATCACCACAAATTACAAAATTCTCTATACGTCGACTGCCAAATTTTGAGGCTATACTTCTAGATATTTATTTCTATACGTACTGGTTTAAATATAAGCCTATGTGGGCATTTGTATTTTAGCATATTAATTAAAATCTACAAAAAAAAATAAAAAATTGATGAACAAATTTATTGTTATTTGAAGTGATATTATGTGCAAGCTGTGCACTAATTATCTTTTTCTTCCACTCCTTATTGTGGCTTTTCCAGCTTTCTCCCCAGTTTTGCTGCCTTCTCGAGTGGTTCAGGCCCTCAACCTTAACGTGCATGAACTTGGCCAACAGATTAAGCCCCAACCAGGTTATTTATATATATATATATATATATATAAACCTTTTATTTTTTTTCTTTCTTGAGAATAAATTGAAAAAAAATGTTGAAAAATATGATTTTTTTTGTGTGCAGAACAACATAAAAGTTTCGTGAAAAAAATTGATGAAAAGTTGGAGAAGAAGAAGAAGGCAGATGACGTTTGTTTTTCGCCAGAGATTTTTCTACCTAAAGAATGGACTTATTAGATTTCAAAAAGAATAATGGGGCGCTCTAAAAATACCAAAATTAACTTCATAATTGCCTCTGGATGGCAGCAGTTCACAAGCTCTACATTTATTGTTTGCTTGCTGTTGATAATTTTTTATCATTTGATGTAATCTAAATAATAATAGCAGCATAAAGTCTGACTAATATTTATTTCATTATTACATGATTCAAAGTATTTTATTTATCTCACAATTTATTTGATATGTTCCCCAAGGTTGCAATTCGGACAAAAGGAATTAGATTTAAACTAAGAATTTGGAGATTGAAATTCATTGCACAGTAAAATTATCCAAACAAACGCAATATATTTATCATTATAAATTTGAAATCCTTAATACAAATCCATAAATTCAAGTATTTCGTTACAACAACTGTAGAATAGAAGCAGATAATCCGGATGTAGTTGAATTGTTGTTGTATCTACCCTAAATATACATCTCCATCGTAATAATCATGGGTTTGGCTTTAGCCATGAATGTACAATGATATTTATGTTCTTAAAACATAGGAGATAATGAGATTCACATTAAGAGAATTGGAAATTAATAAACTCAGATTGCCATATAAAAAAATAACATTGTAGAAGTGAGTAAGTTTAGAGGCAAAACTTGAATCCGCCTCATGTTCTAAATCATAAATAAATAATTTTCATTTCATTTATTTTGAAATTTTTTTAATGAAATGCAATTATTATCATATGCTGTTCAATCCTAATTTCCCTCATCTATATTACCTGATTTTTCTTTGCCTTTAGCAATATTTGGACAATAAAAAGACTGCATTTGACCATTGCACATTTGCATTTTTTAATGTTCTAAATGTAAAAAGATACTATATTAGGTAGATGTTATTTTTCCCTCCCCCGGCTTATGGTTGGTGTTAGTTGAACAACATGGTAAGATGCAATTTGAATTTTATGTTACATCTTGCATATATATATATATATATATATAATAAATTTTAAATATATATTTTAAAAAATATTTTATGTACGTAACACGCATGTATGATATGCAATATAAAATTGGAATAAAGGATCTAAAGTTTGAAAAATTTTAAAACTTGATTATATATATATATCAACAGTTATTAAAAGTTGTGGTACCTAACTTCACCTTTTATAGATGAGATTAGGATTTAAATTATGTCTCTCTCCTCATTTCCTATGTTTTAGGGTTTGAATTTAAATATATCATATATATATATATATATATATGTATATGAACATGTGGAGTAGAACTTAGAACATACTATTAACATATACTAAACCAATAATCTCATTAATTTTCATGGTATGTACTGTCTCCTTGTATCTATGTGTGAAAATATAAAATAAATAGTTCATGAGAGAGGGAAAATTAATAAATTTCACTCGGTGGGAACGTAATCAAATATTTGTTATTTTTTTGGTAAGAATGTATTCATGTGTTCTTGATAGAGTTGAAAAATAAATTAAATTATTCAATTTGAAATCAATTGTTAAAAAGTTATTATTTGAACTCGTTAATGTAACAAATAAAGTTTAAATATATTTTTTTTGTTCGCTAAAATTTAAAATTCAGTTCGAACTCGATTCGATTAATAAATAAAATAAAATATATAAAAAATTAAGTTATAGGAGTTCGATTCGAGTAAAGTTTGTACAAGTTTAATTTGCTCAATTATATTTTTTTAAATTCAGTAAAAATTTAAATAAAATTTAAATAATAAAATATTCAAGTCGACTTAATTTATTTATATAACTAATTCTTGGCAAGTGGCAAAATTCATTTTCCCTAGATATTGGAGATATTCGTTCTGGCTGGCTCAAACTATACAATGAAGCAAAATTGCAGCAAAACTTGTGGTTGAAAACGAGTAGAATGTTTTACGAAAATCAAACAAAAACACCACGTTTATGATGCTGAGTCAGAAGGATATAAATACAAGGATTTAGTACTAATCGATAAATTCAGCAGCATACAGGTCATTCTCGGACACGCCCAAAAATGCCTCAAGACCACACGTCCAAAATTCATGTAATATCAACATCCATGATCAAAGTCCCACCTCAAACAAAATCAACAGCTCGAATCAACTTGACGCCATGGGATCTGGAGCTCCTCTTTCTTGAATATATTCAAATGGGCCTCCTCTTTCTCAAGCCAAGCCCACACCAGGAAACCACCATACTCAGCAAAACTAGCACCACTTCCTTAATCCATCACCTCAAAGCATCCCTCGAGCGTACGCTTCATTTCTTCCCGCCGCTCGCCGGCCGCCTCGCAACCACCAGATCCGACGACGGTGCAGCCAGTTGTTTCTTCACTGAATACTCTAACCACAGGGATGGAGGAGCACTTTTCATTCATGCAGCTGTGCAGGACACAAATCTTACTGTTGCCGACATACTCGACTCGTCAACCTATGTTCCTGGGATTGTTCATTCTTTCTTTCCGCTCACCGGGGTTCGCAACTACGACGGCGTTTCTCAGCCGCTGCTGGGGGTTCAAGTGACTGAGCTAGTGGATGGGTTGTTCATAGGCTGCAGCATTAATCACTTGTTAGTGGACGGGACTTCGTTCTGGCATTTTTTTAACTCTTGGGCTGAGATATCTCGTGGCCAAATCCCGATTGATAATCCTATATCTAAAATACCTATCCTCAATCGAGATCAGTTTACTCTTGATTTAGTTGGCTGGAGCAACATCAATGTTTGTAATGAACATCTCAATATTCTTGACAACAATCCTGTTGCTCAATCACCGTCCCCGTTGAGAGAGAGAGTATTTCATTTCACCAAAGAAAATGTAGCTGAGCTCAAAGCAAGGGCCAACCAAGAAATGGTGGAAAGTAGAGGCAAAATCTCCTCTCTCCAAGCAGTCATAGCCCATGTATGGCGATCAATCATACGTTGCCGTTTTGCCATGAATTCAGGTACTCAAGAAACGACATTTGAGATACCAATAGGCGCAAGACAGAGATTGGATCCACCTCTTCCGGAAGAATACTTTGGAAATGCAGTTTTTCCAGGGATTGTAACACTGGAAACTGGGAAAATACTGGAAAATGGGCTTGGCTGGACTGCATGGCAGATAAACAGAATGGTGGCTTCTGGTCACGAGCCTGATAAAGCGAGAGAATTTTATGTTAGCTGGATAAAGAAGCCCAACTTTCTGCAATTTGATGGCCTTCCCAGTAATCACTTTATCCTCATAAGTTCTCCAAGATTTAACGTGTATGGGAACGATTTCGGATGGGGAAAACCGGTGGCGGTCAGAAACGGAAGAGCCAACAGTTTTGATGGAAGGATAACGATTTCTGGAGGGTTGGAAGAAGGGAGTATGGAGATTGAGGCCTGTTTGTTCCCTGAAACTTTGTCTGCTTTGGTGGAGGATGCAGAGTTCATGGAGTTCGTGGCATCAGAATGTTAATTCCTAGCTTGCACCAGTGTATTCAGATTGGATTCTTCATTTCTTACAAAGTCTGCCTGGTATCATTTAGCTAGTTATCTCCTATAGAAACTGTAACATCATATCAAGAAAAGAAAAAGATAGTGATAATATATTAATAGACAAAAATGGTCATAAAAATAATTCTTCATAAAACTGTATTTAAGTTGTCATGTGGTAACAAATTATAATAATAATTTTTGTGATTTCTGGATCATTACTATACATGTGAATGTGCTGATAATAATTTACAATGGCAATTTGAAATACTTATTTTGTAACTATTAAGTTGTTATTACGAAAAAATAAAATTTATTGTCACTTAATATATATATATATATATATGATTATTGACAAATCAAAAGTGTTACTTATGTATTATAAATGATATTTTTTATATTTTTACTTAATTTTTTCATCACTAATTATTGTTATTATTATTATTATTATTTTTGTAGAGTGTCATTGTCGGGAAAACGTGGATGTAACATAGACCAATGGAAATTATCATGTCTTATTTTTTGAGGGTGTTGGGACCTAGGGTTGGCAGGCTGGGCTGGGTGATGGATAGGGTGGTGAGAGGGGAGGGTTAGGGGCGGGGACCTAGGGGCCGTGTCAGGGGTGGTTTGGGACAGGGCTAGTGGGTGGCGGGATGGCCTAGGTGGTGTTTAATTTGGTGGGGATTTTTTAGGTGGGGAAGAGGACGAAGAATAAAAAAAGAAAAGAAAAGAAATAGTGAAAAAGAATAAAGAAAAATAAATGTAATTACATATTATTAATTATGGAATTCCAAGTTGAAACTTAAACTTTTTTATTATAATATTAATTATGGTTTAATTTTTTAATTTCTAATAATTTATTTTTAAATAAAATTTTATTTGTCAAACACCACATATTCGCGTGCATCTTTTAATTTTTTTGTTTGGATGATTGGTAATCTAAGTTTTTCACATGCAATAAAATGAACACTTTAATTCCACAAAACTGGATTATAATTAGTTTGAGTCAAGTAATAATATGTCTAGTTGCGGAATCTATATAATTAGATTTTAAATATATTTTGTTATAGTAATATATTATTATTTTTGTAGATGATAATATTTTTTTAAAATGAATCTAAATAAATTTACTATTACAATATGAACACTTTAATATAATAAAACTATTGAGATTATAATTAGTTCGAGTCAATATGTCTAATTGCGGAATCAATATAATTAAATATAAAACTATTTTATTATAATAATAATTTTTAATTTCTCAAACGATAATATTTTTAAAAAAGGAATCAAAATAATTTTAAGTTAATCAAAATAAATTTAAATATTACTTTATAATGTTTTAAATTTGATTTATAAAATGTATAATATATCCTAATATAGTCCTCAAATTGAGTAAACTATGAAGATAATGGACCGTTATTATTGGTACTAATTTATAAGAGTACTAAATTCGATTGACTAATAACTTACGGGACTTAATATCTATTAAGTCTAAGATACGATATTAAAATTTTAATTTTTCCAAAAAGTTGATGCGACACTTGAAGACTGTACGGGAATAAGACGTTTCGAAATAAAGCAATAATAGTGTAAAACTGATGCTATGGTATTCTCTAAAAAAATATAACTTTTTAGAAATTTATATAATTTCACATGTAAATTTGACTATTATAAATTGCACAAAAATAAAAATAATTAATATGTACCATGTTAATGATAATAAGGAAAAATATTATATTCCAAGTAGAATGAATAGGAATAAAAAATTCTGTATTTATATTATCAGTCAAAACCTTTTCATGAATTATTCTCAAATTATATATTAATATCTACAGTATATTCTTCAACATAGAAAAAAAAAACACAATAAAGAAAAACTTATTCTCAAACTTTAATGTAAAATTAATGTTGAATTGGATTTATACCATCAATTTGTAAGTTTTTTAATTAACATTTAATTTATTTTTAAGTGTTTATAGATACGATTTCTTGGGCTTCACAACAAACAGACAATTAGACTCCAAAAAAATGAAGTGTATTACTTTGATAATTGTCCTTCAATACAAGAAACTAATCCCATCAATCAACTAAGAATTGCGTTGATTTGGCTGTGCCAAAGGTAACTAACGTTCTATATTTACCTGTTGTCTCTTATCCAGGCCAATATGCCCAACGAAATTGCTGATTACTTAAATAAGATGAATTCCAGAATTCCAAGTATATAAAACCTGGAAAAACCAACATTGAGTATTTGACAAATATCCAAGCTTCGATCAACACGTTTCTAGATCATTATTTATGCCGTATTAATGAGGGTTTTCCCTTATGGGTTTCACATCAGTTCTAATCTCGCAAATTCGTCGTCGTGGCTTGTCAGACATTTTAGTTTTTTTTTTATTATTATTTAGAATTTTAAATATATATTTATTTTACCTACTTTCATAGAAAATAATTTATCTTTATTTTTAAAATTTATTTTCAAATCTAATAATATTTTATATTTTTTATAAAAAAATTTACTATAAACCAAACATATTTTTATTTTCAAATTTATATAGTTAAATATAATATCCAAATATATTTTTATTTTTGTATGAAATTTTAATAAATTATTTTCAATTTTAAAATACTAAAAATATGAAAATAAGATGAAACCAAACGCCATTTAGAAAATCTATGATGCAACAAGCCAAGGACACGTGAGTACAATTTTACTCAGCTTCAAACAGACATAAATATTGCAATGTATTTAGATGGTTTCTCAATCCTAGCAACATTTGTCAACCATCCTAAAGGAGCCAGCATCCGACTGCTGAAAACCGCACACGGTCCCAGAAACATAGGGTCTGTTTGCTGTTATTTTGGGCTATTTTGCAAAATTATTTGGGAAGAATGTATTTTGATAGTGAAATTAGATAATGTGTGAAAAATAAAAATATATTTATATATATTTTATTTGAAAAAATAATATAATTTCTTGAGGCACAGATAGGAAAGAGGAAATGACAGGTTTTGAGGGTTTTACCTCTGTGATCCTCCATAATTTCTTTATTTATCCGTTTATACCTTTTAATATGGAGGTTAGTCACTTGCCTTAACTACTCTGTTTGGGGACAATAGTCATTTCTCTCAACTTTGCCGTTCTCTCCCTATGCTTTTTAGGGCTACGGGGGAAAGGGTTAGGACTCAATGAAGGGTCTCCCTTCCTTGGCTGGAGGAACTATTTCTCCTTGGCTTGGTTAGCTCACTAGCTATTAGGTTGCAGAAGCTCGACAACAACTACAACTACAACTACAACTACAGGAGATATATATTTATTTAATTAATATAATGATTGATAAATATTTTAGAAAAATAAAATGGTATTTTCCTAAAATGTAAAGAGCAAATACATTTTCTATTTTGGAAGGAGGAAAATATTTGGCAAAAGAACACAAAACAGGCTCAGTTATACTTGGATTTGTTTAGAAAACTCAATTTGTAAAACAATTAAGATATTCAATCAATTTATATTTGACTCATTTAAATTTATTTAAATTCATTTCAATTAATAATTAAAATAAACTTAATAATAATTTTTAAAATTCATTAAAATTTTAAATAAATTTAAATAACATCATGACTCATGTCGATTAATTTTCAATATAAACATATCCCAAACCTCATATATATAGAGGGAGAGAGGGAGAGAGGGAGAGAGGGAGAGGGTTAGAGTTTTAGACAAGGCCTCGTTAGTTGCCTTGTACTGAACATCCTTTTCTTAAAAAAAAAAAAAAAAAGGAAAAAAGAAAAAAAGAACGAAAAGGGAAATGAAAAGAAAGAAAGAAAGAATCAGCCCGCCCTGAGAATTTTGAAAAATAGCATAAACCAAGTTCCCTTCTCCGATCAATTCCACGTTGTTTCTCTGATAAATTTACAGCGGTGATGGAAGAAGGCGAAGGAAGCTCGGAGATGGAGTTCACGAACATCGATACCCCCGCCGACTCACTTGATAGCTCCGCAATTTTCCACGTCGTCATTGACATCGTCGGCTTCATTCTGTTCATGCACCAGCAAATCCCCTCGTAATTCCGTCAAAAAAAATGTCAAAATTTCCATGGAATTCAACAAAAGCCCCTCAATTCTTATTTTTTTGATCGATCTTGTTATTTTGGCAGAGTACTTCAGGACATCACCCAGGAATTCGATGAATTGCGCACCGAGTTCAAAGAATTGGTTATGATTTAAATTTTTTATTCCCGCCTCCCCCAATTTTATGCCTAGACTTGAAAGTTTTAAAATTTACTACTGAATAGGAAGTTGAGCTCGCGACAAGTGAAGTGAAGGCGGTATCGACAAGGAGAAAGCAAGCTACGAGAAAAAGAGAGGTGAAAATGGGGATAAGAAGGTTGGAGAAATTGATGGGTTGTATTTCTAATCTGAAGACTGCACTTCAGTTGGTGATTGCTGAAGTTCAGAATGTTGAAAAAATTTCTCTGGTTCTTGGACCTAGTCCTCTAAGGCCTTTGCATATTTATGAACTGTGTTTTTCTCACGGGATGGCTGTTTCGGGAGATTTTAGTCGAAGTAAAATTACAGAAACTCTTTCCAAAAAGGTTGTGGTCGATTCTGGTAGTGGCATTTTCATTTTGTCTGATATGTGAAGTCTTTTGATTATTTGTAGTTTATTTCTGATTGTTTGGTAGGCGATACGCACGCTGATTTCAAGGGGTGCTGGATCGGACTCATATGCCGGTAACCCATAGTAGTGTTCCTTGTTTCTTGAAGTGCTAGATAGTAGTGGATTTGTTGTGGTTTTGTGCATGATTTTTGGTTAATAAAATGTTTTCAGGTCCTACAAAATTATTTCTCTTGGTGAAAGCTCCCTCTTACCTTAATTTGCCTTTGCACTTTCTTCCCAAGCGTGAGTTTCGGCAAAATAGGAAGGTAAAAAGTTCATAGTTACCGTTCCTTGTTTCCTCGGCAGTTATTTCATTCCCTGTGGTAATTGTCTTAGTTATAGTCTTGTAGATGTTCAGGTAAAATTATTGACTATGCTATTAACTAGTTGATTCAGATTTCTTTTTCTGCTCTTGCTTTAATTAGTGATGATTATTTGCTTCAATGAGATACCATGTTTAGGGTTCAGGAGCTGTATATCGTGTATTAATATGGACATAAGAGTTGTTTTGCAATAAGAAATCTGGAGATATTGCTATAGCTTATAATGTATATTGATGGTACAAGCTGAAGGCTAGAATGTGATGTTGCAAAATGGCCTAGGAATGTTCTACTCTGTGCATCTCATGGAGCATAAATGACTTCTTTGGGAAGCTCATATGATACTCCTATGGGGAACTTTGATCTCACATTTTCTGTACCTTCTTGATATATGATAGCATATTGTTTTATACTTTTCTGTTACAGACGGTACCTTTTAGATTAAGATTTAGGTGCAGAACCCGAGATCTGGAAATGAATGCTCAACCTACTGATTGTGCTAGCTTTGTTGGATCGCTGGACTCTGCATCAAAGGATTTAATCTGGTATTGAATGATTCAAACATATTGTGGTTGTCTTTTCACACTTAACTGCTTTTGATTTATATTTTAAGTAATTTGGTAATGCAGTATCAACGTGTATTCATCTTTTATTATTTATTTTCCCCTGTAAGATGCTTCCGTTGCAGTCTGCTTGTATATCTCTTGCGCTTGTAATTGTTGAATTTATGAGTTTCTTGATGACTTGTGAAACTGGTTTTTTGGTTAACTAAATTTCTTTGAGATCAGGATTTTCTCATTGAAATGTGATATTTGATTATCCATTGCACTCTCCAAAAAGCCTCAGATACTTGTTTTTAACATTGTATAACATTCAAAATGTTTCTCTTGAGATACATTCGCCTTTAAATTATCTTTCTCCACAAACAGTATACTTTCTTGCTGCCCTTCCTCCTGGCACTACTGAGGAAGTACCAAAGTTATCTTCAAACTAATTTATGCAATCTGAGTGAAACATTTTAAGCAAATGGTGATTAAGTCCAGCATCTCCACCTCTCCCTGGATTCTTCCGTCCAATCCATTTGCCTTGCCACACACTATATTTTTCCCGTGTAGGATGCAGGGGTTGAGTGGTAAACTGTGTGAAAACAAGCTATAGGAGTCGGGAGATGCCTCTAAATAAGACAAGTTCATTTGCCTGGCAGGTTTCAGTGTCGGCACACAATCAAGGGCTTGGCTTCCAGGACATCACCTCCAGAAGATTGATTGCTGAGTCTTGCAGAATTTGTAGTATGGGCATCTGCGATGAATTAGCTGAAAGGTGATTCTAGCTACAATTTACAGTGATGAACTGAAGTTTGTTTGCTCTTTGCAACTGCAGATTGCACAAATTCTTGGCATTGCTTGTCTTCACTGTAACACACTGTTAGCTTCCGTGAAATTCAAATTGGAAATTGTTTGGAAAGAGGTTCATTGCAACAGAGTATATTCCGCACTTCTTCGTTAGAATTTGTTGTCAGTTTTTATTTTTATAATTGGTAGTGTGTTATAGCCCTAACCCATATAAATTTACTTTTTTTTTTTTTTTTGGTGAAGAAGTGATTCATTATATTAATTTTACAATAATATATTAAATTGAATAAATAAATTGATTATTTTAATTAAAAATATAATTTAAAGAAAAATTACTATTAAAATAATCAAATACGCACATATAGGTAGAGAATTTGAATAGAATATTGAGACTTCAATCTTATAACTTGGACAAAATTTTTATTGGCCTATATACTTTTGCTTTTGATTTCAAAGAAAAAATAAATGATAGACTATGAAAACATTGAAGCAAAAATTGCCCAATTAGTACAATTCTTGTCACAGTCTATAGTAACAAATTTATATATTTGAGTATTGTTGGCACGATCTTAATATATATTCGTAACTTTGATTACTGGATATCATTTGGCATATTTTAGGAACAATTTGGTGAAATTTTGCTTTTATAACAAAATTGGTCATTTTAATTTGAGAAAATATCAATAATGAAATATTGATAATTTCATGAGTATTATAATTTGCTCGTGATAGTGGTAAAAAGTCACATTACCAAATAAAATAGTACATTATGTGTTATGAAAAGTTCAAATAATAATTTAGTAGTATATTATATTCTTTTTTTAATATGAATATAATTCGAGAATGAGCCATTACATCAATGAAAAGTTCAAAAAAATTGTCCCAATAAACTGTATAAAAGTCTTGTCATATAACTGAATTTTTAAGAGATTTTGAAAAAAAGAAAATACTGTATTGCTACAGTATTTTTAAAATATATTTTTGCTTCAAAGAGAAATTAATTTTTTTTTAAGAAAAAGAAAGAAAGGTTAATTAATTAGTTAAGTAAAAAAAGTATTATTAGGTCTTCAAACAACGCCGCCCCTCTGAAAATTGATAAATGCTCAACACTCCATTGTCACCGGCGATCATTTCTGACAGTTTGTCTTCATAACTTGTCGCTCTCGCCGCCAACTATCGGCGTCGCCGTGAAAATGAAGTTCCAAATCGAAGATGTAACTGTATACTTCCCATATGACAACATCTACCCCGAGCAATACTCCTACATGATTGAACTCAAACGCGCTCTCGACGCCAAAGGTCACTGCCTACTAGAAATGCCGACCGGCACCGGAAAAACCATAGCTCTTCTCTCCCTAATTACAAGTTACGCTTTGTCAAAACCCTCCAATCCAGTGAAACTACTCTACTGCACCCGCACCGTACACGAAATGGAGAAAACCCTAGCAGAATTGAAGTTCTTGCACAACTATCAGGTCAAGAATTTGGGACCGTCGGCGAGAATTCTGGCATTGGGGCTTTCATCAAGGAAGAACTTGTGCGTGAATCCGAGTGTTGTGTCGGCGGAGAATCGGGATTCGGTCGATGCTGCTTGTAGGAAGCTTACCGCGAGTTGGGTAAGGGCAATGGCCGTTGAGAACCCGAATATTCCGACGTGTGAGTTTTTCGAGAATTATGAGAAGGCTGCCTCTGATGCGGTTTTGCCTCCTGGAGTTTATACGTTGCAGGTTTTGCTTTTTGTGGCTCAATTTTTTTTTTTGTTTGGAGTATTAATTATTTATTTTCCATTTCTTTACAGGTTTTCCCTCTTTTCCTTATAGTATAACTATGACAAAGACACCGTCTTTTGAGTTTTAAGCCTTTCCGTTTTTTGAGGTTGTTCCATATCTTCTCCTTTCTGGTTTATTTTATGATATTTAGTTTGAATGGGAACTGAATTCGTGAATGAGGCTTCTGGTTAAATGCTTTTGATTTGCGCTACGGCTAAATGACAAAATATGTTCTTTACTGAATTCTCTTGATTCGAATGGTGGAAATGTTATTGAAGTTTTGCTTCAGATTTTTACACTGTGCAACTTATGCTCTGTTAGCTGTTTTATGGGAAACTGGAAAAATAGATCTTTGATTGTGTTTACTTGTATGACTATTGAAGGATTTGAGGGCATTTGGGAAAGAAAAAGGGTGGTGCCCATACTTTTTAGCACGCCATATGGTGCAATTTGCAAATGTGGTGGTATATAGCTACCAGTACCTGCTTGATCCCAAAGTAGCTGGAATCATATCAAAGGAGATGCAGAGAGAGTCTGTTGTGGTGTTTGATGAGGCCCATAATATTGACAATGTGTGCATTGAAGCACTTAGTGTTAGTGTAAGGAGGCAGACACTTGAAGGGGCTGCAAGGAATCTGAATAGGATGTCCCAGGAGATTGAGAGGTATGTGCTTTTGTTAGTGTGCTTATCTGCACCATCTTATTGTATGCTTAAGTCTAGGTTATTATATTTTTAGATGGTTATGCACTTTTGATTTGATAATTGTACACGACTATGCTAGATATACTCTTTCTTCTGTGGAAAGGGATAATTCTTATTTAGATTTTATGGTTATTTCCCAAAACTGTCCTCCATTTGTTCCTGCTTTTGCTGTTCAGTTGCGGAGCTCAGGGTTGTTATTGTGATTGTAAAGCCCATAACAGGATTATTGTCATATCAGTTAAACAATCTGGTTATAACTAGAAAAAAAAATCCTTCTTTTGCTGTACAGTTGTGATGCTGATGATGTTTTGATTGGGAAGTACATAAAAGGATTTTGCGAATATCAGTTAAATTATTGGGAAGCAAGCTGCAGTAACGAAAAAGAATGAAAAAAATCTGAATGCGTACTATTTGTGTTGGCTCATACAGAATGATTAAAGATTTTATTTCTGTATAGAGTTTTGGATGTTTGGTTCAACATGTAAGCAGAGGTGAATGGGAAAAGTAATTTAATGGCTAAAAGAAGATTGTAGGAATGGAAAGTATTGGCATATCCAAGAAAAGTGTTTTTCCAATGCAATTTGAATGCTGAACTCTATACTTTTCAAAGAGTGTCGTGCTATATAAGCTGCATATGCCATAGGAACTGTCTTCCTTCTTAAATTTATAATTACTTCTGAATTATTTAAATTTTCAATTTTAAACAATATAAAATAGTTGTGAATGGGTATATATTTTCATGGTTTATGCATAATTCTTGTTGTAATTATTCCATTCCTCCCATAAGTGTGTGATGATTCATTTTTTTTTTTTTTTTAAAAAAGGAAATGAAACTGGCATTTGATAGTTCTGTTATCATAACTTTATTTAACATGGTAGGAAGGTTAAAGGCCACTGATGCTGGTCGATTGCGCGCAGAATACAACCGGCTTGTTGAGGGGTTGGCACAAAGGGGGAACCTTCCTAGTATGTTAAATCAAATCATGATTTACTTGAGTTGAGCAGGCAACTCTTACCATGATCTGATTCTCACAAAGAATATCTTTTTTCTCCTTGCAGTTGCTGACACTTGGTTTTCAAATCCTGCCTTGCCTGAGGATATATTGAAGGAAGCAGTGCCTGGAAATATAAGGCGTGCAGAGCACTTCTTGTCTGTTTTGCGTAGATTGGTCCAGTACTTTAAAGGGCGACTGCAAACTGAAAATGTTGAAAAGGAGGGGCCTGTTACATTTGTTGCTTCCATTAATGCACAAGTTGGAATAGACCAGAAAATGCTACGGTTTTGTTATGACCGGCTTCACTCCCTTATGTTAACGTTGGAGATAACCGACACTGATGAATTTTTACATATCCAAGCGATTTGTGATCTGGCAACTCTTGTCGGGACCTACACTCGTGGATTTTCTATCATAATTGAACCTTTTGATGAAAGAATGCCACACATTCCTGACCCTGTACTTCAGGTACTTAGCTTTAAATTTATTAGTGGGGCAAAACAAGTTGCCCTGATATTTTAATTGTGTACCCCTCGTAGCTTGAGAAAAAGTAACTTTTAGGTGATAGCAGTATTTGGACATCTTGTAGTAGTAAATTATCTGTTCTTCAACAACTCTTTAACTGCATTGATATACTGGCTGTTAGCTGTAGGTGATTGAAAATTTTAAACTGAATGGTATCTTTTCTTCTCCTGAATTTGGTTATGGATTATTTTTGTCATTATCAATCATTTTCTCTGTTCTTCCCATCACCCTTAGCAGCCTAGTTTCTTATGAAATGCTTATGTTGGTGTTCAGCTTTGTTGTCATGATGCTTCTCTTGCCATAAAGCCTGTGTTTGAACGGTTCCAATCTGTTGTTATTACTTCTGGGACACTGAGCCCCATTGATCTCTACCCTCGTCTTCTTAATTTCAATCCCGTTGTTAGTCGAAGCTTTACAATGTCCTTAACAAGGGATTGCATATGCCCGATGGTTCTCACTCGTGGAAGGTAAGTGATTTAGAGGTTCTGTTCTTGTCTGCTTATAGAAAGTCTATTTGTCATCATAATCTCATTTACTTCCAGCCAAAAAATGCGCAATGGCAGTTGTATAACTTCGTCTTCTGCCTCGTTTTTTTAGTGATCAGCTTCCTGTGAGCACGAAGTATGATCTTAGAAGTGACCCTGGCGTGGAGAAAAATTATGGCAAACTGTTGCTTGAAATGGTGTCAGTTGTTCCAGATGGAATTGTTTGCTTCTTCGTCAGTTATTCTTACATGGATGGAATAGTTAATAGTTGGCATGAATCGGGAATTCTGAAGGTAAACATTCCTAAAACATTTTCCTGGGAACGCTAGTGTCAGTTTAAAAGTTAATTAAATATATCTGATTTTTAGCTTTGTTTGCATTGGTTCGATTTTGATTGTGTTGCAGGAGATAATGCAACATAAACTTGTGTTCATAGAGACTCAGGATGTTGTTGAAACTACACTGGCATTAGACAATTATCGTAGAGCTTGTGATTGTGGAAGAGGTGCTGTTTTTTTCTCGGTTGCCAGGTAGGTTTTCTATATGATGCCCCGGAGTTCAGTTCTAGAACCTGCATCCTGGGTGGTTCTGCACATAGTTAAATGTTTTCCTAGGTTTTTTTTTGTTTTTTTAGATAATAGTAGAATTCCAATAGAAGGAATCTATTATAATTGGAGGACAAGAATTGATTAAGTACATGAAAGCATGAATTAACATCAATTGCAGAAAAACTTCTGTCAAAATGTGTCACTTAACTGATGAAGGTACATTGGTGAAGATTCCCCTTGCTATACCATAGATAAGAGAGGTATGTGACTCCACAGAATTAATGAAACCAAACTATTGTAGTAGTTTTGTCTAACTATGTAGACCATTTGATAGCCATTAAACTCTGCATCTGTCAGTTTGTGTTCTTACCAGTGAAAGTTCAAACTGTAGTAAATTAGCTCACGTTGAGCAGGTATGCAACCTGAGTTTTCTGCTTATTTATGGTCATGACTTTTACATGCTATGTAAGCTTTTTGTTTATTTTTATTTATGTGCATTATATGACCATTACTTGATTCACTTGCAGGGGAAAGGTGGCGGAAGGTATAGACTTTGATAGACATTACGGCAGACTTGTAATAATGTTTGGTGTTCCTTTTCAGTACACGTTGAGCAGGTTAGCTGCTATGACCTTTCTGGTGACATACAGGAGTATATTGTTATCGTGCTTGGCAACTACTCCTTGAGTTCTTTCCTAAGCGCTCTGGTTATTGTAGCCTGGATTGTATATGTAATATATCATTGCTTGACATATGTTTTTTAACCTGATTGAATAAGTTCATTTGAGAAGAGACCACACTCACATTCAGTGTATTTAGAAATCATCTAGTTTGCATGCTGAGACTCTATCCATATGCTAAGACTATGTAAGGACATTCTTCTAACCACTCTAGTTGTGTGTAAGTGTTGCATTTGAGCCTGACTAATTTATCTTTGTCTGCTAAGGCTCACAATCTTATTTCATGTCTGGATGTGGCTTAACAGTGTTGTAATTGCAGAATATTGCTTGCGAGATTGGAATACCTGCGGGAGACTTTCCAAATAAGAGAAGGCGATTTTTTGACTTTTGATGCTTTGGTACTTTTAGCTACTTTTTTTTTTAAAGAAAATTAAGAACTGTATTAGCATGTACTTATGCATTTCGCATCAACATATTCAGAGACAAGCTGCCCAATGTGTGGGACGAGTCATCCGATCAAAGGCAGATTATGGGATGATGATTTTTGCTGACAAGAGGTTGGTATCCTAGTTTTCGTCTCTGAAAAAATATTAGCTGTCTGGAAAATCCGTACTAAATGTTTCAGGAGATATATATTGAACTATCAATGGCTATATGCTACATCAACTTTTGAAGATTCTATGAGTCAGAACTTCTCTGTGCAGTGACCATAGCTTCTTTATGACCATAGTTATATTGGCTAATTCAACAATTAAACAGGATATTTAAAGGCTGTTTCTTGAATGTTTATGTGTTCAGATATAGTCGTCATGATAAACGCTCAAAGTTGCCTGGTTGGATCCTATCACATTTACGCGATGCACACCTGAACTTGAGTACTGACATGGCTGTGCATATTGCAAGAGAGGTATGTTAAGACAGTACCATCTTATGTTGCTTGTGCAATTTTGTATTTATTTCACAAAAGTATTTCCCAAATTGTTTAAGAAAGAAGCTAGTTAGTTTCAGCTCATATATTTTGCTTTGCAGATTGATTAAATGATATACTATCTGATGGAGATTTTTAGAAATTGTGTAAGGTGAAAGCTAGAGACTAGAGACTTACTATTAGCTTCGAAGTTGCATTTATATAGCATAGTTTTACTGGTAATGTGAACCTGGTGTATCGTTAAGAATTCTAATCACCTTCTTTGATGACTGAGGCTTATAAAACTTTGAAGTTCCCAAAACATATTTTCATATCCTGGTTCATATGTTCTCAAACATATGTTTTCAATTTCACCGTATGTGCAGTTCTTGAGGAGGATGGCTCAACCATATGATAAGACTGGTGCAATGGGTAAAAAAACCCTTATGTCACAAGAAGACTTGGAGAAGATGGTCAATGGAGTTGGGGAAATGTTGTTTTGAGGAGTTATTCTGCACTTCCAGCCATCTTCCTTGAAATCTTATGCTCTCCAGTTCCCTGTATCCAAGTTGTTTGATATATAGGAAACTAAACAATGAGTGGTATAAAAAATAATTATCTCAAAATTACAAGACAATATCTATAATTATATTATGAGTTATTTTGCTTGCACATATTGATAGATGTTATTTATTTTCAACAAGGTGTTTGTCTAGTTCAGGTGAGATGATTTTCATGGTGCAAATATCGTGTTCTGATCGTGAAAAGGCTAAATAAACTCTTGAAGCAAACATCATAAGTAATTACTATAGTAATAATTGTACCCTCTCTCTCTCTCTCTCTCTCTCTCTCTCTCTATATATATATATATATTATATATATATATTTACATTTACGCATACATATAGACATCTCTGTGTGTGTGTGTTGACCATATTAAAAGTACTAGTAATCTGTGTGCGCGGATTAAAGAAACCTTTTCAATTGTGTAATATTAAAGTGTAATTGTACATGATAGTTACGTGAACTCTTGAAAAATTGCAATAATTAGATTGACTCCTACAAAATTGTCTAAAACGTCACCGTGTTTTTAACTGGATTCTTGTTGAATATAAAGCCAATCGTATTTTTTGTTTTTTTGTTTTGAATTTCAAAATCTTCTTAATTGTCTGTCTTTTTGAAAAACTACGCTTCTGATTTCTTCAATAAAATATTTGGATTATCTGCTCATATTTTATTTAAAGCTGACTTTCTCAACAAACAATTTCTTTTAAGAGGGTTAAAAAGCCTTTTGAACTGCTAAAGTGAGTTCTTTCATACAAGAACTTGGGGTTAACTAAGTGTAGAACCCTTTCCAATCACAAGACAATGAAAATCCAGCTCAACAGAAAAGCAACACATGGATCACAATCCCAAAATAAAATATGCAAAGAATACTCACGTATTGGAGGAACACTTACATATATTACAAATCAATATTCATAATAGGAGATTAGATTCTTTCACTACTTAATTTATAACTTCTCATGTATAAACTAATGTAGTATTAGTTCAAAATATTAGTCACATGGCATCTGAATTACAACTATAGTTTAATTGGTGTGCGAGATTGATTAAACACAAAAACAAGTATTATTACAATTGTGGCTAAATGCAAATACTTATATACAAACAATGTCTTGAGCAATTCTAAATCTAATTTGGCCGCGTTAAATTATCATTTATAGGGAAATGAATTTAAAGGATCCTGTGACTAATTCATAATCCAAGAATATTGATAATCCCCAAGTAGGTATAATTATATTTTTTATATGACTAATTAGTTGGTACTGGATTAAAATTATATTAACGGTGAAGAATTATTTGGTTTATCGACCTTTTCACCTCCACAATGCTTGGTTTTCTGCCATTCCCATTCTCTTTCACCTGAAGAAAATAAAAAACAAAAATAAAAAACAAAAATTTTAGATACATATACTATTAAGAAAACACATACTAACTACGTATATGTGTGTGTTTTTATACGCTCTTCGAAAATCTTGAGTAAAAATTCATAACTTAGCTCTCAACTCAGCAGCAAAAACCCCATTACTGATTGATGATTGCACCGTCGTCACCTCAATCCCAAACTCTCCGAGCACTTGCATCACATCCAATAACAATCCTTCCTTGTGCAGACATTGAATCTCCACCAACGCATCACTCTCTATAATGGATACCTCCACTTGCACCAGCGCCTCCGCCGCCGCTCGCGGCGGAGATTCCACTATCTTGGGCTTCCCTTCGCCTCCGCCGCCGCCACCATCCTCCACAATCCTCATCTTCCTCTTCTCCCTTCCCGAAGTGGGTCCAGTTCTCTGCTCCTTCAGTTTACTATTCTGCACGTTGGTATTCTTCTCTGCTTCCATTTGCCGCGCCCGCGATTCGAGTTCTTGTATTTTCTTCCGCAACTGCTTCACGTACTCTATAGTGTCGCCGAGAATCGAGGCTTTATCCATTTTTGTGACGAAGGGCACGAGGGATCTTAAAATGATGAAGCGTTCGTTGAGTTTCTCTCGGCGGCGGCGTTCGGCGAGCACGTGGTTGGCGCTGAGCTCATCCTGGGGAGTCCCTCTGCCTGCGGTGGCGTCACTCGACTTGATGTGGAGGAGTGGGACGGTGAAGAGTATGTATTTGAGGGCCCACTGGGAGGCGCCGTCAAGAAGAAGGTTGTGGCGGTGGGTGGAAGAAGCGGAGGGGCCGTGGACCACTTGGAGAAGGCGGAGCTGGCGGAGGACATGGTGGTGGAGGAAGAGTACTGCGACCACCGGTTCGACTGGTTTTCAAGAATGGTTGAGACTGTTTGAGAATAGTGGGTATCCTCTTGTGCTAATACATCAAATGTTGGAAAACCTGCGTAAGTTAAACAAAATTTCTTACACTTAGTTTTTGCATATGCATTAATTAAGCATGGATTAATGTAATATAGTTCCATCTCATTACATGAAGAATGGTACAAACCAATTAATTCATTTATTTCTACAAAGTACTTATCATCCCTTGCAATCATTACTTTTTGTACATGTTGCCTTTGGAATATTTCCCTTTTCTCATTTGTGATTTTCTATTTTGGGTGGGATGGGTTGTTCCTCATGCACTGTTCTGAGCATTGTTTTCACAATCGCAACAGATAATTTTTATTTTTTCATCTTATTAGTTTAATAAAAATTAATTATATTATATAAAATTATAATATAATATATTAATTATTATATAATATCTTTTAAATATAAAAAAATAATAATTAATTATCTAAAAAATATCTAACGGTAAACTAAATACAAATAACTATATAAATATAATAAAATATTAAATTTAAATTTTTTAAAAAAAATAAAAAATAAATAAAAAATAAAAAATAAAAAATAAAATAGATCAAACAAGTTGATCGATTTTGGCCGATTTAATAATTTTTGACTGATTAAATCAAAAATTTAATTATATATATCTAATCGAATCGAATCAATTTTTAATTTTTGATTTTCGATTAAATCAATTGATCCGATCTTCAAAATATTAAGTATATATATATATATATATGTTGTGTAGCCCTTTAGCATTGATTAACCACGTGGGAAAGTAGACTCCTCTGTACTTGTATGATTTGGATATCATTCATGTGATGGAAAAGTTAAGTTTGGATATTCTATTTCTATCAGTATTTTATATTACATATTATATATATACACACACACACACTATATTATATGTATATTATTAACTTTATGTATATATAAAAATATATTTTATATACATAATATATATAATATTATATAAAATTCAACAAAAAATTATAAAGGAAAATCTAAATTGACAGAAGTTACAATCGCCATAATTGATTCCATCTTGCACTAAGTGTAGTAGACATTTTATAGTGTGGGAAAGAGAATAAACCACACAAGCCACCATTCTGAATTCAAGTATTCATATGCTCTAAACAGAAAACCAGGAGTCCTCGTTATCTAAAAAGTAAGAAGTATATTGAAAACTTTTAGTCGGGATAATCATAGAATAAAGAGTCGACTAGAATATTACCTGAATGTGGTGGTTGAAGGCTGCTGCTCATGGGATCTTTCAGCGGCCACCTGTGCATCGATCCAGCCCTATGTAAGTCACCGTGGGGGTGGTGCTCCGACGAAGTTCCAGGTTGACTCACGGCGAGGAGGTGGAAATCCGAGTCCAAATTATTTGAGCCGTCGTATGGCGAGCCAAGCCTTATATCCTGAGACATATCAAGTTGCATAGGCTCACCTGTTGCATGAGTTGTACCACCTTCAGTCAGAGTGTTTTGAGTCCCAGACAAGCTGTCCACTCGGCCTGTCTCGGCATCAGAGTCTGACTCGACATCGTCTTCATCCTCTTCATCTGCCACTTGGCTATTCTCGAATGTTGGATGTGTGGGTGCACAAGTGGGAAGCAGCGCAGGAGAGTGGAAACGGGGCTCTGAAGAGGTTGGAGGGTTCGAAGTCGAGTGCTCTGAGAGGGCTGGCCTTGGAGGGTTACGATTTTGACCATCACTGAAGAAGCTTTTAACACATTGGACTAGTCCAATGTCTTCTCGAACCTAAAAAAAACCCAAAATTTCTGTCATTTTAATCAAATAAATTGAACGTTCAAAAGGATTTTGTATTGTATTCAAGATTATTAATTTATCTCTTGTGTTACTGCCATTATTTTATGTATACAGGCACCATAGAAACTACATGTACTTATTTTATCATGAGAATAAGTGAAAGGTATTTAGCATTACGTACCCTTTCTGTTGTTCCAAGTTCAACAACCCCATCCAGAAGAGGAATACATACCACAGTCTGAACAGCAGTACAAGAATGTTTGATTTTTCGAGTTATCGACATGAATCAGAAATGCTGTGGGCGCGAAATAAAAGAAAAGACTTCAAGAATTTGAAACAAAGAATGAGGAGAAGGTTAATTACCTGTATTCCAGCACTCTTGTAGCAGCAAGTGAGTGGAAATGGAAAAGAAAGGAGAAAATATATCAGTTTTAAATATGACCCTCAACATACTATACTAATTCTTTCACGGATTTGATAGCAGAAATGGTAGCTAAACTCAAAATATTTACAAAAGTTATACGATTTTCGGATAGCATATATCACTGCTCTCAGTAGTTTGTGCAGGAAAAGAAAAGTGATGGTACCTTAGCAAGAATTGCTCTAGAGAAGATTTTGCTGTCGACCTCATTTGCTCTTGTAATCCATACATGCTGCTGCTTTACATATGCTGTTCCTGGTAACCTTCACAGCAGGATAAATATTGGTTAAGGCAATTTTTAAATTTATTTTCTAGATCGCTTCTACATATATATATATATATCTTCACTTCAAAAAATAATTAATGAATAAAGTCATAGAAAGATGAATAGAATTAGGTTGTGATTCTATTGTATAATGTTCTCACATCTAAAACAAGGTGCATGAGAACAGAAGCATCTTTTGCAGAATCCTAAAATGGGGTTTAACTATATTTCATTCCGGAGATGCCACTGTTTGAGTAGTATGTGATTGTGGATTGTTGATTGTAAATTATTATATTAGTATTTTATTTTATAATATCATCGCATACATATAAATCATAAATTTATTTGGATATATAATTGGAAATTGGTCTTAAAAAGATGGATAAAAAATTTAAGTGAGTTTCATTTGATAAAAATAAAACTTATTTGATTAAACATAATTTAATAGATAAATTTAATATATTTGATTTTTTAAAAATAATTCCGAATGAAAGAAAAATTAAAATATTAAATGAGCCAATTAAAAAGTTTAATTATTGAATAAGAAAAAATGAGAATGTAAAAAATCACATATTCCATATTGAAAAATGTGCAAAAAACAAGACCACTTATTTGGCCTAAGGTAGAAACTTGAGTTTGAATCACAAGGAGTACCAATAGTTTTTAAAATGTTTAGGACCTATTTTTTTCTAGATTTGGTCCAAAACCCACAAGGTGTAGTAGGGTTGGGCTTGGATTTGGATCGATAAATATACATTTTTTATATAATATAAATGAAGACTTTTTTTATTGAATTTTTAGTTTATTTTTTTCTAATCGAAGCGTGACATGTGGAATTATTGAGAAGGCGACATGTGGCACGGTGTAAAATCAACTTATGAGGTAAATATACATGTGTTTGTCCAATATACGACAAATGAATGTACCTATTCAGTCAACACTTATTGAATAGTGATATCTGTCCAGTCAGCACTAAAATGATGTAGCCTATTCTCTACCTATTTCTTAAGAGTTCATGAAGAGAGTTTTAAATATTTATTAGTTTAGGATTTAGATTTGTAGTATTACTATTTTGAAGTGATATTGTAGTATTTTAGGAGAGGATTGTCGAACTCTATTAGGATCAATGCAGGACAATTTTATTTTAAATACAAACTGTTTAACTCTTGACTCAACCTAAATTTTAATTATCATTATGTCCAAATTATTCATGTCATTTTAAATTACACCTACCCATTTTTTCCTACATAAATACCCACATGAAATTTCTCAATTCCGAGTTTTTTGTGTTTCTCGAAAAATTACATTCAAATTGAATTTAGGGTGAGAGTGAATACCTTGAAGTTTCCTTGTAGAATTGTAGGTTATGTAGATGTGGATTTCCTAACTTGGAATTAGTAATATAATCATAGGGTCCTAATATTGGCAATTATGATCATAAGATACTTTGTATGAAATTTTTATTGAATAGTGAATTATTAGTTATTCATTGTAGAGCTTAATGAGGTACACTTTTAATTAATGCACTTAAATTCAGATTTCTAATTGCGGTGAACAGAATGATGACAACTCCACGAATAAATGTATAGATATATCTGCCCATGTTTTTCAGTACTGATACAGAAAAATCTTTGCAAGTAAATTCTTTTTTTGCATGGAAAGGAAAAAATACACATGATCTTATACAGTGTGTATATACATATACATAGGTACTGGCGGCAGCAGCAGCGACAGTGACTATCCCTTCTCAACTTCATAATTTTTTTAAAATTAGTATATAAAATTATTAAATTTTAAAAATATATATCTGTAAAATATAAAAATACTTTATTATCTACTATTTTTAAGAGAAAAAAAATCTTGCCCTCCAATTTTCATTTTGTGGCTCCATCCCTAAATACATACTTATGTATATATATGTATGTATAGCTGGTTGATTATGGATTGTGTGTCTTGCTGCTTGTCATCATGCATTTTATTGACACAACCACCACCTACAGACTTTAACACACCCAACTTTCAGTTTCATCCCCCTAATTTAGTTCATGCTTGATTTACTACAAGCCCTAATCAATGCCTTAATATCCATAAATAGTATACCTAATTTATGTAACATATGAATCATTTCACTGAGAAAAATTGATAGAACAGTGGAACTGGATCATGATAGTGCATGTGGGATTACTGCATATGGAGTATTACATATCTAACTAAAGGAAAAAAAAAAGTAAAGTAAATTAATTCTTACCCGACTCCCGGAGGAAAAGAGAATGAAACACACATTAAGTAGAACCACTCGGATTCAGTCAAGTCCTCCGGCGATAATGCGGCAGAGGGCCGCCGTGTCTGTTGGGTTGTTTCACCGGCGGAGAGGGATTCGTACAGTTCTCTAAGCTGCTGGCTTCTCTGGAGTGTCGCTTCCTCCGTGCTGACTTCAGTTGGTTGCACTGTCTTTCTTGTTTTTATTGCTCCGTTGTAATAGCCATCATTCCATACTAGAATTCTTCAACAACATTGTACATCATGAAAATAAGGTTATATGTCAAAAGTTATAACTTTAAAGGCCTTCATATTATGAACATATAGTAATATTTTTTTTTTCAGTACAGTTAAACTACGTACACATGTTGGGATTCACAGAACTAAGGTTTCAACAGTATTTATATGTAATATTCAGACACAACATGTACTACGAGTTAAGGGGGTAAAATCCCTTATAATTGAAAAATATGAATTTCACACACACACAATACTTACCCTTGTTGGGGGCAGAGTTGCCAGAAAAGGCTGTACGTCCACTGAACAGTTTGAACCGCCGCCTGCAACATGCTTTGCAGCCGACTCTTGGGCGGCTCAACCATATTACTTGTCAAAAACAACAACTTCTGCAACTTCTTTTAATTGAGAAAGGGCTTTTCTGCTTTGTTAATTCTATAAACGCATACTGCAGCCCACTTGAAAACAAATGCTAATACATAAGAAGGATGAGAAAAGAGACTTAAAACAAGATCAGGGGATGATGACCATGTATGAAATCAACAAACAAAAAGAAAAAGAAAAAGAAAAAGAAAAAGGGAGTGAAATGCATGATCATGAATTGCAAGAGTGCTGCAACTGACAAAAATCTCCACTAACTTACAATCTGTGAAGCAAAAACAAAAGAGAAACAAGAAACTGTCCGATAAGATAAGAACAGTTCTTAGCAAAAAGAGTAGGGTTATTAATTTTCAGGTAATGAAGAAAACTGGTTGGGAATTAGAAGAGTGAGTGGGTAGATTGACTGGTTGGTGCCGACCCAACAGTTTGTTTCTGTGAGTTGTGTTACCTAAATGTCGTCAGTTGTTTCTCTCCATTCCATTGTAGTAAACTGTGTAGTGCAAAAAAAAAAAAAAAAAATTGAAAATCTATCCACCCCATTTATGGATTTTTGGCGAAAAGGGGAGCAATATTAGGTGGCGACGAATGGGTGTTGGTCTATCACTAAACTTTCTGATGAACAATTCTGTCCTCTTTTTATTACAACCGAAGTTCAACGCAGAACTAATTCTATTTTAAGTGTTTGAAGTGAATAAAGAAAAATGCAAATATGAATTTGATGAAATTTTAACTAGAATTTTTGTAGTTAAGCGAAATCTTGGAAAGAATGATGGGATTTGGAATTATAGGGAAGGATGAAATATATATATTTTTTTTCTAATTTATGTTCTATACAAAAATAATAGGTCTAAAAGGAATTATTTTCTAGTGATTTCGATTTTTAAGCTGGGAAAAAAAATGATTTCCAACGTAAGTTGATTCTAGTTTTGTACGTTGTTATATAATTTAATGTCCCAAAAGTATATATTAACAATTATTAAAATGTATATAATGCTCATGTATACCATAATGACAAAATAAAGTGGTATAATAATTTTTTTATCGTGCAAAATCAGCTAGATTTTTTAACTTATTATAACCGTTTAATTTAACATTTGCAAAAACGCTTCTTCAATGAGAGATTTCTGCATTGTGATTTCACTACTAGAAAATCACATTTTTAGTAATGGAAAAATTCATCGTTAAATTATTAAAATTCATCGTTAATGACACTTACCGATAAAAAAATTTCATCACCAATTTAGCAACAAAAGAAATCATCGTCAACCCCACAAAATTCTTGCAAAAATGTTAATTTGATTACTGTAATGATCAATTTTTGCGACGAAAATTCAAAGACTTCGTTGGTACATTTCAAATTTAGAGACCACAAATTTTAAATAGTTTGTCGCTAATCGATTAAAAAATATATTTAATAATTCAGTTAGCTTAAAGTTATAGTTGGTTGTGAGATCATAACTCAATTGATTCAATGCAAAGATGGTGAGATGGAGCTCTACTCTGCCACAACTTGTAACTGGTCATGGGGACATGAGTCTCAATCGATTCAAACAGGGAAGGACCAGAGCCTGAGGTCCACACTTTCTGAATAGGGTGGGCCTGGTATGAATCATAGGAGGGATATTACTATGTCTATAAACCAAATAAGTTCTTCTAGAATCGACTCAAAAATTTATTTATTTGTGTTTTATTTTTTAAACATAATAAATTAAATTTTAATATTTTTCTGTTTATTAAATTTTAAATTTTAGCTCAAAATCAACTAGATTATGTTATATAATCATGAGGCAAATGCAAAATTATCAAATTATTTGAGTTAAAATCATATTCGGTTGGTTAAAACACATTCAAACCGACTTTTTTAAAATTTAACCCAAATTCAAATATAATTTTAAATTTAATATGAGTATTCCCTTCTTCGCTCCACTCAAGTCGATTTCTTTATAATTTTAAAATCATATTCATCTTCTTTTTTTATTTTTTATTTTTGAAAAAAAGAATGCTTAAATAGTTTAGTTTGATTTGACTTTCATGGGTTCATATATACTCATTTGTGAGACCTGCTCTAAATTGAATACAATGAACACAACCTGACTGTAATATCGAAAATAATAAAAAATAAATTTCATACTAGTTCTGGAAAATCTGGAGAAGCAATTATACCTAATTGGGCCTATGTTATTATGGGCTTTTTAAGAGTTGGGTTCATTTTTAAAGGATGCCATTGTTTTTAACCCAAACAAAAACTACGTGCTTGCAAGATGAGCGGCCCAAACTTCTCTGCTTTTTCTATTTTAGATTTTTTCATTCCTTTTTTTATTTCTCAATCTAAAGGCCTTGGAAATCAGGCATCAGAAGACAAATTATTATAAATATAATTATATAACTTACTGAAATTTATAATTAAAATTGGACAGGGTACAACATTTTTTCTACTCAACATGAAAATCATTAATTAAAACATTTTCCACTATAATATATCTAACACAATAATTTTTTAATGTTCTTATTTAATAACTACTTACTATTACTTCACCACTTATTATCAAATAATTTTTTCGAGCTAAAAGGGCTTTTAAGTAATTAACTCAATACAAGGTCACAACTAAGTATTTTCACTATATACCAAATAGAAATTTGCAGGATAATTCAAAAATAAAACAATCATTACATATTTGATAATAAACTCACATAAGAAAATAATAATTAATTTTTTCTCTTCCACAATATCACTGAAAACTCAGTCGAAAGTCCAAGGTACTTGGTCCTCAACCTCATAATTAATACTCATGCCTATATGAAAATAAGACAAAATATAAATATACAAACATTTCCATTAATGAAAGAGCAAAAATAGGTGCCCTTGACACAAACCTAACAAAATTACATCATTTAACCAATAGTATCAATGTATCATGGGCTGGTGGCTTAAATTCAACACATATAACTTTCTGCAGCTGCAACAATGGCTGAGACATATATAGGTAGGTGGAGTCTCCACTACCTTACTCATGTTTTCCTTATCCTTGTTAACATAAGTCGTTTGAGCACTTCTGGTTGCTCCAATCACATTATCTTCTTCAATAGCCTTTTTCAAGTATTGGTTTTTGTTTTCTCCCCTTATATTTGAGTGGTATATTCTTCGTATAAATAAATATTATCATCGAATTTTGGGTTTTTTTATAGTGAGAAGTGCGATCACATACATTATGGATATGGGTTAAATTTTAAAAAATATTACACAAATTGATATGCATCGAATGCACATTTTATCATATATTTTACACACACTCATATGTATGATATGTGTGAGTGTGTGTAAATGAATGATAAAATGTATATTTATTGTATACTATCGAGTGTAATATTTACAATATCGTAGATATTAGATCACAAATCATTTTAAATCTCATATTTTGTTTGATAGATGCACGTCACGTTTATACAATTTTCGTTAAATATATATTTAAAAAATATATGTTAAACAATATGATATGTATTTATAATACATAATAAAACATAAAATAGACGAAACCAAATTGGTGTTAAGTGCTTATCCAAAAGTAGTGAGGCGCCACTACAAGCAACACGAGCACCACTAAAAGCAAAATTAAATATCTGAAAGTGGGAGTAAAGTAATTAGGTTTACAAGTCCGTGCTACGGACAAAGCGTTCGTACAATTGAGCCCCCATGCCGTTGGAATCTCGCCTTCACATTCCTAATCACCACTTATTTCTGTCCGCCAAAGTGTTTATCCCACTAATCCATATCCTGATTTTAATAATTACTTAATTAAAAAGGATTCACTTTTTAAATGTGGAAATTAAAAGATCAAAGGCACTCTTTAATGAACTTTCTAAAAGTAATTATTGATCGCTGGGGACGAACAAGGACGGTTTAAGACTAATGTCCTCCGTCGCAATTTATTACAATTAATTAAATGTTTGGATAGTTTATAACAACTATAAATTCAATATATTTATTTATTTAACATGGTAGGAAAAAAAATCATAATAAAAATTAAATTTTAACTAAAACTTTGTTGATTTAAAAAACTTTGTATCAATTCAGAGTACAACGATTCACATGAATGTTAATGGTTTAGCCTTAGACCATGTAGATCTAATATGTTAGGTTAGTTAAGACTTAAGACCCGTGCTTACATCAAAACGCAACATTATTAAATTCTAATTAAAAATTGTATTATATTTATGTAATACGCATATATATAAATAATTAAAAAAATATTTTTTATATATATACCGAACCCGTCGAATAATATCTTATATTTTTTGTAGTTAAATATTTAGTATACATATTAGATTAAAAAAGTAACTTCAAATTCAAAAAAAAGTCCAAAATCTTGATATAGATCCGATTATGTGATAATTAGATGAAAGTTTCAAATGCTGGTTGGAAAAATAATTTCAGTAATGATAAAATTGTACTTGAATTCTGTGATTTAGTGAAAAAAATAATTTTTAATATCTTAATATAATAAATTATGTATTGGCTAGAGTTGATCAAATATACAAATAATTTCTGTCAATTCAAGCAAGAAAGGTGGGTCAATAGTGGATACTACGCGTACAGTCTTATTGCTTGGTTCCATTGGGAACCTACCCTAGATTTTCCAGAAATATATGAAAAGAAGAAAGAACAAAAAAAGAAAAAAAGGCTTACGTAACTATATTTAATAGGTGTTAATCTTTTTCCTCCCAGTGAAGTAATAAGTGGACATATATAAGGACAGAAAGAGAGAAAATATTATGACGTGTAATATTTTTATCTCTCAATATCCCACTCGATATTTCTTACTAGTTATTATTTTAATTTTTTTAAAAATATTTACAAAAATTTATATTTGCTTTTATTAGAATTTAATTTTGATCGAACCTAAATCAATAATAAGATAAGCGAATAAATATTTACAGTGTGATTAATTTATACTCTAAATAAAATAATTAATCCCAAAGTTCGAGGTTTTCTAGTGGAATATATGTCATTATTTAGTTCAAGAACTTAAATCCACTCACATGTGACGTAAATCTATATAAATATATTTTCTTTGATATATGAAGCGGGGTGAACTTACTTCTAGCAATAGTACAATATTAAAACCACACGCGAAAGCCCCAATAAAAAACCGTCATATTGGACTATCTTTTTTAAAAAAATAAATTTAATATTATGTAAATTAATGATTCATGTATATCATATATTAAAAGATATTATATATTAAATTTATAAAAATAAATAGTATGTATGAATCGTCTCGCATAAGCAGGTTTCCATCAAAATCAAAAGGTATAAGCCTCCACTAATTTCATCTGTCATATAGTGGATTAGTAAAAAAAGCACTTGTATAACAAAAAGAATTAACCAAAAGCCCTAGTGGGCAACAACTTATTACATCATTTTCTCATTGGTTTGATGACATACAGACATATACTTTTGTCTTGTTTTTTTTTTTTTTTATAGAAAAAAAAATAAAAAAAGAGAGAAAAGAACATCCCGTGTTCATTACGTGCACTCTTTATTCATTTGATTCTTCACTAAAACCAATTAAAAATATCTAATCACAATATAAGTTGGAAAAATAAAAATAAAAAGTAAAAAAGAGCACCCCGTGTTCATAACGTCTACCCTTTATTTATTTGATTATTGACTAAATCTCCAATACATGTACCTTTATTTATATAATTATTGACTAAATTTCATATTAAAATCTCTAATTATAGTATAAGTTGAATCGTCATTTCTATGAGAAGTACGGAATCTTGTTGTAGTGAATGTTGAGTCATCCAATACCATGTAATATCTGTAATATAATATTTTTTTTATTAATTTATAGAATAATTATAATAAAATAAATTAAGAAACTTTTAATCTTGTCTCCCAAAAAGTATGTTTGACAAAGGAAGAAGTCACCATCTCATTAGGTAAGGATCACAACTTATCATGCTCAAATTCTTAATGATTTTATTTTGTCTTTTTGATGGTACAAAACATCGTACGTCTAAATCAAAGATGAATTAATTTTTCTTTTTGTTGCCGATTTACATGGTAAGTTTAACAATAAAATTTGTAAATACTATCTACGAGTCTACAACCATTTTTTTAACCCTTCTAAAGAAACATACTTTAAATTTTAAGTTACCTTCTCTTTCCTCTGAATATATAATTCTAGTCAGTTTATTTTTAATTATGCATGCTTTGTTGTAAGTAATATAAAAGGAATTTTAATCTTGCATGTTGAGATTGAATATTTTTTATTATTATTAAGAATAAGTAAAAAAATATTTTATATAAATGCCATTTTATATTTTTAAAAGGAGAAAAGGGTGGCGAGCTATTTACACTATATATATAATATTTAATTTTATATAGACATGAGAGGAGCGATTGGCTCTCCTAGTCGCCTCCCCCAGTCCTTATCTCCATAACAAGAGCCCGTCACCTCCCTTAATCCTTGTCCCCATCAAAAGCTTATAATTCAAATTAATCGAACGTAAAATTTCAATGAATTGAATATATTACAATTTAATGGTTAATATCACGAAATAATTCAACCATTCTCTTATTTTGATTGCTTCCTTGACTTATATGGCATTTGTGAAAGGGACTTTATAAAGTCTAAAAGATTAGTAGTGGCAAATTGAGTATCCAATTTTTGTAAACTAAGATCCTCCCACATGTCTTCTTCCTCATAAAGTGCGCCAAAGAACAAAATTCAAACTACATTTTGTCTTCTTTCCAGACATTTTCTTCACATTTTCTTTTTTTTTTTTTTTTTTAAATTTCTTCGCCAAAGTTCTTCAACAAAAGTAATAATTATACATGACTAGACCTCGTAAAAATATCTTTTATTGTAATAAACCAAGCATTTAATTTAACCCGTGTGTCATTTACTAGGGGCTAGTCGCCTATTATTATTATTATTATTATGCATTTTAAATTCTTTTTTGGCCCAATATATGATGAGCTAAACTCTAGATTTATCTTGGATTTAGTGGCCCAATTTGTTAAAGTGAGTTTTTGGCCAACTTGAAAATTGGCAACCATCCTAGCCTATAGCTCATGTAAATTATTTAGGCACTATAGTTCATATTTTCCGGCTGCCTACATATTATTATTGCTCTATTCATCAATTCTCCCTAAGTATAGGCTCCATTTGGATTTTTAGAAAATGATTTAGTAAGAAAATAATATTTCATTTTGATTAATTGTAAAATTTAACTACTTGAACTGACATGTCGATTTGAATTTTGAATATGAAAATAAAGAAAACACATAATATTTGGTTTACTTGTTTCTTAACATGTTACCAAAAGAACACATTTTTGGGAATTTTAATAATTGAAAGGAAAAAAAATGTTTCTTAAAATTAAAACCACTCATATTATTTGTTTGGTTAGAAAATGTATTTGAACTAGTAGTGCGCAAAAGCGGCAGGAGGAGAGTGATTCACAGCATCAAGGTTGGAATTGCCTTGGTTCTGGTAAATTCAATGTTCACAAAGATTTACTTTAAGTTAATTGGGATGTTATTATCAGGTTCACAAAGATTTTAAATTGTTATTAACCACATAAAATAATTATCACACAAGTGATTAAAATTATCATTGCCACAACTTATGATCAGCTTGGAAAATCTAGAGAATTATTTTTTTAATCTGAAAAATACAATTCATTAATTTCTAGTACCAGTAATTTAGTCCATAAATCGTTAAATCTTAAAAGTGTTAGAAAGTTAGCGGTTGAATTTTTTGGAATAAAAAGTTGGTTAAATGGATTTTTGGGATTGATTTTTTTTTTTCATGAATATTTTGATTATAAAACTTTATTTTGAGGGGCTTTCTCCAAAAAAAAAAAAAAAAAAAAAAAGAAAATAAAATTTTCTTTTGGCTCTTTGCCACATTGGATACATTATATTCACAGAATGAAAGTAGTATTTATTCTTTATCCACATGAGTGTGTATGAATAAATAATGAATACTACACTCAATACATAATTTATTAAGTAGAGCATACATAGATTGAGTGTCAAAAAAATAGCCACGTTTGGTGGCTAGAGAAATTTAGAGAAAAAAATTCTATCTGAAAAACACAATTCATTAATTTCTTAATGAAAGTAGTCTGAGTAATTTAGTCCATAAATCATTAAATCTTAACAGTGTCAGAAAGTTGAATTTTTTGGAATAAAAAGTTGGTGAAATGGGGATTGAAACTTTTTTTTCATGAATATTTTGATTATAAAACTTTATTTTGAGGGGCTTTTACAATATATATATATATATATATATATATATATATATATATATATATTTCTTTTTGCTCAATGCTACATTTAGTATAGTGTACTGAGTGTAGTATTCACGCACTGAATGTAGTATTTATCCTTCACCCACATATTAATGTATGTGAATAAATAATAAATGTTACATCGATTACATATTTCATCAAGTGTAGCGTACATTTGAACTATCTCACAAGAGAGATTGAGTATAGAAAAAGGAGTCACATTTGGTGGGTAAAAATAAATGAATTGATTAATTTAGAGAGAAGAATAAATGAAATGTCTAACTTGCCCATCCAAACTCACCACACATTTTCCCTATAGGCTTTCAAGCCTTAAATATTGAGAGGAAGGCAGGTGCCAACATTAATATGGTCAAACACTGCAGGTGCCGAATTTGGATTTGAAGGATGCATAAGTGTCAAATATTGTAATTAAAGAGTGTAAAGTGCCAATTACTTGAAAATAAGAAAGCAAGTTGGGTTTGTTTGTTCCAAACCTATTATATAGAAAACAATAAAAAATTTAAATACCGAGGATTTCATTAATCATGAGTTTGAATCAATTAAATAAGTATTAGAAAACTAACAAGTATTTTTTTTTTTAAATAAAATATGGAGGGCAAGTCCCAAATTACATGTTGTGAATTCTGAAAATAAAACTAAAAAAACAAAACTTTTTTTCCCACTAAAATAGACCCCAAAAAAAAAAGCAAGAATATTTTTAGCAGTTTGCTGGTTTGGTTTTCCAAATTTTAGTAAAGTCTAGATTTCACCAGATGATTTTGTAGGATGAAATGCAATCTTAGTAGAAAAAGCAGAACCCAATTAATTTGATGGGGGACCAAAATTATTCACCGCATAAAAAATAAATAAATAGGTGGATGTTGGAGGTTTTAATTTCAAAATTGTTACGCTCCACTATTTCAATTTGAGCTTACTAAGAATTCAACTCGTTTTTCCGCAACTTAATTAATAGAGTTTAGATATCACTTAATTAATTTGTTCCCACTCATACTTTCTTCTACGATGCCCTTATTAATTGTCCAATCAGACCTAACTCAAAAATATCAAAATTTGAGGCCATAAACCTTGGCCATTATGAGGTTTTGGATTTTAAACCACGGAAAATGCAAATTTTGATCTGATTTCATATTAACTTTCCTATAAATTGAGGTGGGGTAATAATATTTATTGTACTTAATTAATTCATGTAACGATGAAGAACGAGATCGCTTAACTTTAAATTTAAAAAGATATTCCTAACAAACTTATTAATAGTCACCTAGTAAATTTAATTGCCATTAGTAGATGCATTAATAATAAGCACAGGAAATTCTTCTAAATTGGTCGGCCAAAAACTGCCCACAGGGGATTTGTTAAGGTTCTTTGAATTTTTGATTTCATATGGTGATCATTTATTTGTTGGGTTTATTACAGAAATTGTCGCTCAAATTTTGCCCCTTTTACAAAAATTATTTTTTTAAGTTTATAAATTATAAATATTTTTTATATATTTATCCGTATTTTACAAATTGCTCCTACTATGTCATCTTTAAAATAGGATTTTTCACTTTTTTTTTATTGATATCAATATTTTCTATAAAAATAATAAGTGATAGGCAGAGATGATTGTAGGTGCAGATTTGCCTACACCTAAGATCCACCCATTAATATTTGTAAAGAATCGGATCCAGACCCATTATGAACTTGGATCCAATGGATTAAATCTATTAGACCAATTTTATAATTTTTATATTTTTTAAAAATAATATTATTAAAATTTTCTCTCTCTCTCTCTATATATATATATATTAAAAAATATCACAAAAAATACTTATATAATAAATAAAAATATATAAAAAATTTGAAAGAGGTGAGTCTGAGGTGGGACATATTTGAAAATAAAAAAATCAACACTCGTCCTAAACCAGTTTATAATTTTAAATCGTTCTCAAATGAGATGAATTTGGGATATATTCGCGTTTGAATCCACCTATTGTCATTTTTAGCAACATGTATATTTTGTGAAATAGAGACAAATATCAAGAGAAATATATTAGGTGTTTGTAATTTATAAAATTTTGAAAGAAAATTTCTATAATACATCAAACTTTAGAGATAATTTTTATAATTAATCCTATTTTTATGCAACAGTTACATAGTACATGAATGTATCACACCTCAAATTTTAACACGTGGTATAACAAGATTTTTATTACAAAGTGACTTTTGTAACGTAACTTTGCAACACATTTCATCATTAAGACAGTGCATAATTATAATTGCCTGCCTTGTCTCATTATTGGATTATGGAATAGTCGTTAACTCTTGCATTGAAATTTTACCCCGAAATTTGTTATCAAGCGAAATTCGTAATTTTGGCACTGCAATTCTTACTGAATGAAATTAAGTTATTCCAAAAATACAATTGAATCGAAAACTAATTATAATGAGCATGAATATAATTGTGGAAAATGAAAGGAAGAAAATACCATTTTGGGCATTGATTTTGTCTTAGGTTGAAAAACAAATCAAACTACACGACTTTATTCGAAATCGATCACTAAAAACTCGTTTAAATTAAATACGTTAAACAAAATAAATTAAGTTTGGACACATATTTTATTATTAAGATGTCGAGGTCGAATGGATTAATTAAAAAATAATAAATTATTTATAAAAAAATCAATTTAATTACTTAAATTCGATTCGTATTCAATTCGATTAAAATTCATTCCACCTCGATATGATTAACAAACAATTCAAGGAAAAATACAATTTTTGAAAGTTTGATAAAAATTAAACGAGTTTCAATAATAATATGTTCGACTCGACTCGATTTATTTATTATCCTAATTTTATCTATGATTAAAGGCATATTTACACGGCAATAATACTTAATTACTCTATTATGTTTTTAGGTGTGTGTAATTAATTTGGATGTGCTATGACCTCAATAGCAGGAAAGAATAACAATAAACAAAGATCAAGTTATCATGCTCACTCATAATTATGTGTGGCCTTAAGAATTCGGCAAAGCTTAGAAAAAAAAAACTTAGAGATTATTAGAATTTAAGGATGTTTTATAGTTTCAATGATGGTAGATGGCATTTAAGGATGTTTTATAGTTTTTATAATGTTAGATGTCATTTTAAAAACTTATATAAGCTAATACCTTACGAGATTTATATTAAACTTAATTTTACTATCTTTTTACTAGAAACCGCGTTTATAAAAAGACCATTTCTTAAAATTATTCTAATTTTATCAATCACTCGGCAACAAATCATGATCTGTTAAAATATTTGACTATTCTCATGTAACGCATTAGTATCACACTTGTTTATTTGTATCATTTCGTTTAAATTTTATAAATTTTTTAATATGTGAGTAAAAAATAATTTTTATTTTTGAAGAACACGTATCAAACACTCGCGAGTATAATACTATAAATAATACAAAAAAAATACTCTGATAAAGAAAAAAAAAAACTCAATCTCAATATCAAATAGTACGAAGTTAGGGGTGTAACCTTTACTATCCATATTATCACATATCATGAGTTAAAAGTAATGTGCACTGTATTGTCTAATCGGCTCCCAAAGGATACTACAATCTAGGTCCTAGTTACGCCCCACAAAAAATCTTCTTGACATTGAGGCCTCCTTGGAGAAATCCATTCTCGTCATTTATGTTACAACCAGTTGTGCTAGGCAAGCGTGTTCCACTAGAGTCACTAACCACAAATAACTAGTATTTTTTATTATAAATTTTATTACATACTTATTTTATTATATTGTATTGATTAACTATGGATTAACCACGTATCATCTTTATTGGCAAATCAATGGAAGTGAGAAAGAACACCCCCACCCCCACCCCCACCCCAACCAACTTTAATTGCACTAGTACTTAAATCTCATGCTATATAATACGACAGACTCAAACTCAAATGCCCATCAAGGGAATTTGAAAACTCGATGATCCCTGGTAAGAAGAGGAAGGAAATCTTGGCAGAAACCTGGTTTTTCTCCACTTTGTTACCAGTATGATTGCTACTGCAAATGGAGATAACGTCAGTAGTAGTACCCATGTCCACAAGGGGGAGGGAAACAGATTTTCCCTCCACTGCTTTGTCTCCTCTCTCAAGGAAATGGGATGTAAAATTGATACGAGGAGAGTGGTTCACTGCATCAAGGTTGGAATTGCCCTGGTTCTGGTTTCCCTTTTGTATATGGTAAATCCAATGTTCAAGCAAGTGGGAGAAAATGCCATGTGGGCTATCATGACTGTTGTGGTTATGTTCGAGTTCTATGCAGGTCTCTCTCTTTCTCCCCTCTCCCTCACACACACACACACATGTGTGTGTGTGCGTGTGTGTACATACATGCATACATACATACATATATGTATGTATAGGTTTTGGTTTGAAAATGAGATGATCATTACAAGATTTTTCATGAATTGCACAGGTGCTACATTAGGCAAAGGCATAAACCGTGGAATTGGGACACTAATGGGTGGAGGATTGGGGTGTTTGGCTGCAATTGTAGCGGATGAAATTGGAGGGATTGGCAAACTTATCATCATTGCTTCTTCACTGTTTGTCTTTGGTATGTTTTCCATTTTTTTTCTTCTTCTTCAAACAAAACAATATAATGAAGCAATCTTAATATGATAATGTTTTCTTTTAAAAGACAAGAGCTAAGAAACTATAAAACTAGGTTTTAGAGATTTTGATTAGCATAATGGATCATGTGCAGTTATACATGAAACCCTGAGAAATTTAAGAAAGAGGTATTTACTTTGAATTCTATAAATGGATGTTTGTTTATTTTGATAGTAGTTTCTTGTTTGGGTTTAGAGTCACTAATTGTATATTTAATGAGTAAATGATTAATCGATAATGTAATTTAATATTATTCTATTTCGATTTGACATAATTCAACCAATCGCATGATACAATGCAACTGAATTTATTTTGTAGTTTATTACTACTCTTCTTATAGTATAAGTAATCACATAATAAATATAAATCTTCTTATATGATCATGTGATCGACTTAGATCTGCCAAACCAAAATCCGTCTAGTAATTAAGTTCTTAATTAATAGTACAACTTTAAGCCCCTATTTAATTTTGCAATTTGGGCAAAATATATTTTATTTTTCTTTTAATTTGAAATAGGAATGTAGATTGAGTTTGTGCTATACCAATTAAATAAGTGATCTTAAAGAACAAAAACTATGGATGTGGTTAGGCGCTGGTGCAACATACTGTAGGCTGGTGCCAAGAATCAAGAAGAGATATGACTATGGATTCATGATTTTCATCCTAACATTCAATCTGGTGGCGGTCTCCGGCGTGCGGGCGGAGAAGGTGTTGGAATTAGCGCGGGACCGCCTCGCAACCATCGGCATGGGTTTCGCTCTCTGCGTATTCGTCAGCTTGCTCATCTGCCCCATTTGGGCAAGTAATGAACTCCATTACTCCACAGCATCTAAGTTTGATAAACTCGCCACTAGTATTCAAGGCAAGTTTTTTTCACATTTATGACAGAATTTTAATAATGATTTTGACGAAAAATAAAGGTACATAATGAGTAATTCGGGGGGAGGCGGAATTTTGATTTCTTGATAATAATTAATTTTAGAAATTAAAAAATATCTATACGAATCAATGTATTCTTTGTTCCTTGGCTACCGCTTTGATAGCGATGCAAACTTAGAATTAGATCTTTAAAATTGCAAAATTTATAAAAAAAATTTCTCATTGAATGCATACATTGATTGTAACTGATATATTTTGATGTCAAAAATAATATAATAAAATTTAAAAAAAATCATCAAAATTCATTTAAAGTTGAGTGAAAGAGCAATTGTAAATGTAAATTTAAGTTCTCAGTTTGTTTGTGATCTTGATTTGTTCTATGGTAGACCTTAGATTTATATGCTCAGAAATTTAATTTGAGGTCTATAACATGTTTTGTTGGTTATGTATAGGATGCTTGGATGAATACTTCAAAATGGCAAGTGAGAAGGAAAATCAAGTGGCAGATGACAGTGCCTATATCCAAGCTTGCAAGTCAGTCCTGAACTCAAAATCCACTGATGAAACACTGGTAATTTACCACTTGCTTATTATGCACATTTTCATGGCAATACTTGTTCCACTAGCCTTTTCTTTACACAAGTTGCAAGGTTTTTTAGTGGAGAAAACAATTCCTGATATCCAAATTGTTAAAAGAGCTCAACCATTTCAATATTTCTTCTACAATTAACGTGAAATATTATAATTTCTCACATTAGACATATGAACAACGGATTTCGCTAGCAACTATATTGTCACTTGTCCTTACTTTACGAAAATAATTAAATAAAATTATTAGAAAAATTTATTATACTTACTTATATTTCAATATTTCTTCAAAAACCAATGTGTGATATCACACACAGCCTAAAAGATTTTAAATCTCTCTCTGTTTTCATTTTTTTTTCCTTACAAATTTATCTTTATATGTGTGAACTACTCAACAAAGCTATGTGGAATAATTGCATTTCATTTTTAATAAGTTTATAAACTTGGCAGGCAAATAATGCAAAATGGGAACCTTGGCATGGGAAGTTTGGATTATATTATCCATGGGAAAAATACTTGGAGGTTGGAGAGCATCTAAGAGAACTTGCTGCAACAATTCTTTCTTTAAAAGGATGCCTTCAATCCCCAAAACAGGTATATAACTATATATCTCTAATTAATAAAATTTGAGATGATTATTAACCAATTTTATATTTCGATAATTAAATGATTTTTTTTTTATATATTTTTTTCATCAGCCATCACCAATACAAAGACAGACACTGAAGGAACCTTGCGAAAACTTCATGTTATCGATACAATGGATATTGAAAGAGCTTGGAGAAGGGATTGAGAAAATGGAGCTATGCCAAACCAAGGCTTTAACAAATCCAAAATTACAATCCATGAAATTACAATTGACCCCTCGATTCTCCTCTTGCAAGATGGAAGTTGTTGAAACTGATGAAAATCTTGCTATTACCACCTTCAATTTCTTGTTGTTGGAGATTGTGGAAAAGGTTGAAATATTAGCTAAAAAAGTGGAAGAATTGGGGGAAGCAGCAAATTTCCGAGACAGGAAGATTGATGTATAGTTGGAGTATTCGGGATTGTACATATTTGAGAAATTAATTTTGTAAACACCATACTTGGAATATAATACAAATTATACACCTACATATATCAATTTAATGATAATGTAAGAGTGACAAGATTATTCTCTTATTAAATTTCTATGGAATATGAAGTAAAAAATTATTTTTGATCTATGGTAGGATCTAAATTTGCTAGACATATATACACTATATAGTCAACATTCTTTATGTCACTTGGGTGAAAATTAATTATTTTTAATTCTTGAATTGTGATAGCATTAGTCAGTTGGCATCAATTAGGACAAGATCCAAAGGTTTTAAAATTTCTTGACCAATAAAACGTTGACATTGACTCCTTCTGGCCAATTTAAAGAGGCCTATATATAGAGGCAATGTGCCGTATCTTATATTATTAGAGTTAAAAAATAAATTAAATTATTTAATATTCGATTCGAGATTAATTGTTAAAAAATCATTTGAGTTTGTTTGTTAAATATTATAAACTAAACTTGAACATATTTTTTTAATTTATAAGATTTGAACTCGGCTCGATTAGTAAAAATACGATAATATATGTGTAAAAAATCAAGTTATTCGAACTCAACTTAGAGAAGTAACAATTAAATCAAGTTCAAACGCAAATTTTAAAGTTCGATAAAAAATCAAACAAATTTAAATAACAATGTGTTTCCTACATATTAAACATAATATTTGTATCCATATTTCATTTGATCAAACTCAATTAATCACGTAAAAGTTCAATCGATATTTATCTTATAATGGATCATTTTTTCTAAATTATACACCAATTCACAAAACAAGCATAATTTCGTCGTGTGATTTACATCGGCCAAACAAGTCTAAAGCCTTGGGCCTGGGGTGGTAACCAGCAGGCGGCAACCCAACCCAAGACCTCCATTTTCCCATCCCCATCCTTGGAATACAGACAAACAAGTCCGGCAAAACCAAACAAATGAACGCAGTCTAGAAGTGGGTGGAGCATCCAATAAACTGATGAAGGCATTTTATACGAACACCCATTTTCTTTTCCATATGAAAACCAGGTAACCAGAATGGGTCTTCTCCCAAAACCAGTCACCCAAATTCTTGCCATATTATCAACAGTTCTGTTGCTCTCTCTTTTCCATATCGCAACGTGTAAACCAAATACCACCGTGAAAATTGTGCAGTGCAATATCGGGACGTACACAAAAGGCGACCCTTTTACAATCAGCCTAGCCTATGTTCTTGCTGAATTGGAGAACGTTACTCCCTCTCGCCAAGGCTATGATTTCCATAACATTTCTCCCTACCCAAATGCATTTGCCTATGGCCACGCCGCTTGCAACCGAACTCTGACGAGTTCAGACTGCGCCGCCTGCCTTGCCGCGGCCAAAACCGCACTGCTCGGCACCTGCGACGGCCGGATTGGTGCGCGTTCCTTGCTTTATGATTGTACTATTAGATATGAGCAGTACCCCTTTGATGATTAATTTTGTAAGCTCTCTGAATAAGTGCGATGTATATACATATATATATATATATATACGCATATATTGTATTTGGTTTTTCTGAATTTTCTGTTATGTACTTTGTGATTGCACCATGAGATTATAGAATTACCATGTTTGAGGCACTGATCGTCAACTGGTGGCATTGATGAGCAAAACAATTTTCATTTAGAAGTGCGAAGAATTTGAAGACTGCCCATCTATTTTAAATTCGTTAAATTTTCCTTTTTTGCTTGTGTGTCTGTGTGTGTTTGTGTGTGTTTTCTTTTTATCTTGCTTTTCAAGCATTTAGCTCTCCAATCTGTGCATGCCATGGAGTTGTTGGGATATTTGTTTATTGGTGTTTTCATGTCGCATTAGCATCAATAATACATCATGGAATTTGCATCTAAAATTCTGACAGGATTTTCACTCGAGTCCGGGGCCAGTATGTTTGATGGCTTTTTCGATGATAATAATGGACAATCGTTAGGCAATGACCAAGCTGACTGTAGATAAGAAAAAACCAAATGTATATGGTAGCATAATCCATCTCTATTCTGAGGAATTGTGAAGATAATAATGACTATAATCAGCTTTGGAATGACAGCATAGATGACCCCTTTTTTAAAATTTTCCTGCAAAAATAGTCTTGAAGCACAATTTTCATCGTATATACTAGTTGGAATGTTTGTGACCCGAAAATGCAAGAGCAGCAAAACTAGCTTAACGTTTGTGTATTTATGGCTGTCAGATTGGTATGCATCTATCCAACAATAAGGATTTCAACTGACCTGAGAGAAATCATCCTCAATTCTCATCACTCAAAAAATTTATGTCTCTGACTTCCTCTATTGATATCACACATATGCACGAGCCCCGAGTCCTCTGCAACTGTAGCATAATAGAGGGCACAACCCTCTATCAGTGGTATGATGTTTTGTAATGTTTCAAGTAATCAGATGGTGGAAGTTTCCAGTTTCCTTCTGAATGAATGAATGTATATTGCAAATCACTACACTGGTGTAGCAGTATACATCACTTGATGGATGCTATGAAGGCATTTCCTTGAAGCAGCCGCAGGTACTCATTTCTTCAGCAAAGAAGAAACCATTAATGTTGCTTTTCAAATGTCCGTTAACGTAGCCAAACAATAATGGCTCGAGTCTCACAAGGTGACGTACTGGTGTGTGGTTGGTCGCTTCCTTAATAAATCAAACTAGAGAATAAGAAGGTTTTGTCAAATGCGTTGGTGAGAAATCTCTCGTTTGAGGAAAACCGCATAGAGGAGTTCGTTCCATGAATCAGGGACACCAGGCAGGCACCAATGACTGCAGTCTTGGCGGTGGAGAGGAGCCGGTCCGACTGTAGGCCCTAAATAATACAAGGAAGAGTGACCATCTTTTCTCTGAGATGTCATACCAGTCACATTCAATAATTCTATATTTCCCATTCTCAGATGTTCTGATAAGCCATTAACAACAGTTTTATACTCAATATATGTTTCAGAAGACACTGGTGGTGTACTCAAGTCAGGTATTGTCTCCAGGTGACAGCTACCACCAGTCTTCCAGTCCCCACCTCTGTAAAACAGACATTAATGGCATAAGGTGCTAACTTAGCAATGTTAATAAACAAGGGACAAAATCACATAGCACTCAAATCTTTCTATCCCCTGAATTTCAAAATACATTACAGAATTTCGTCAATGGCAAGATCTGGAACCAAATCCGGCCTCAGACTCATTTACTGGTGTATATTATTTTTCCCCAATTTACCAGGTTTAAACCATTTATTTGTCAAAATAAATTAGTACACCTCAAAATGGTCAGATATTATTAAAAGCTAAACAGACAAAATTTAATATGACAGGAATACGAAGATGAAGTTTAACAGATGGGCACATTAAGTTAATTGCAAGTTTTTATTTTTATTTTTTTCTTCATTGATTGAAGATGATCTACAGGAAATGGAAGATGAGGAGATACCTGAAATGTACTGGAGCATAAGCTCGGAAGATCAAATGAGTCTTTGACAAATTTACTTCAAGACTTATCCAGTCCATCAAAGTCTTCATGGACCTCTGAAAGGCATTTTCTACACTCATCTCCATCTTTATCTCTGCCCCTTCTTGAAAGTAACACCCCCTGATACACCAACAAGATTTTAGAGATTTGAAGGTGGTTTCTGTATATTGTTTCTTGTAGGCACACACTAAATTATCCATAACAGCATCAGCAAGCACATTTACTTGAGGATATACAAATGGAAATAGCTTTGCAACAAACTCAAAATTCATTGAGTGAGATGGGAATCCGGATGCTTTCCTTCTTGTTTTGTCTGTTGTTTGGCTTACTTAGGGTTTTTCTGGGTGGTTCACATCTGCTTGAACAGCAAAATATCCACTAGTAAGCAATGCAGTGTAATGGAAGCAATGAGCTGCCACAATGTGACGTGCTTATTCTTGGATCATATTAGAGGGGTTTGCATTTATTGTGTTCAATTCATATATACTGTCCAAGTGAAAAAGAAAAAAAATAGTTAAATTTTACAATTAATTCATGCACCATTTCCCTTTTTCTATTCTCACTTTCTAAACATATCTATCATTTTAATTGTCAAGAAATTTGAAATTTTAAAAAATAGCACTATACCAAAGATAAACGATAGCATTATAACAGCTTATGCTCCATTAGAATGAATGAAGCATAATGTTAAAATAATTATTGTCTACTTTTTCTTTGGTTACACGCACTTTGAGTGTAACCAGTGAGTATGTCAATGGTTCCTTAAAGGTTCATTCTTCACTTATGAGTTCTTTATTTCATTCGTCAGTCATCAATTCTCATGAATCACCAGGATCATATTGCCCTCAATTTAACATCAAATGCTAACTTCAGAAACAACAACCTAAGTCTAAAAGCTGTTTTGTATGAATAGATGAAAATTAGAGCTTGAAAAGTTTAAACAATATCGGTATCAGGAGAATTCAGTTCTTTGCAGTTATATCATTCACAAGCCAAGAAGCTATTCATTCTACTAGTTCAAATATACAATCCTTTCACCCAACATCAGATACAAAAGATACAGTGAATAAAGGTGGTCATAGGGTAAGGTTTGCTTGATAAACGTTTCTACCCCACTCAACATGATAAGAGTACAATTATGAAGTTTCAGTGGAACCCTTTGTGAAGAAATGTGGAACATTCCAATCCCAGGGTACAGAAGCCTGAAACACTAATTATGCTTCTAATGGAGATGCATTAAGTCTAAGCCAAAGTGACAGAAGAAATGCCAGATAACATCAAAGGAAAACAGTCTGGAAGTGACTTGGCAAGGACAGATTGTCATTACAGATGGAAAGTCTTTCCTCAAGTTTCTATGTTACTGTGATCTGAATCAAATCAGAAAAGAGGACACAGAGTATCAATCTCATCCAAACAAAGTTTATATATTTGTTTCGCCTTGCAAATAAACCGAGTTATTCCATCAACAGATATCCAAATTATACTTTTGATGCCACAAATTATCAAAACAAAGACAAAGTCAATCTACTTTTATGTCTTGGAAAACTTTATAACAGTGTATTTTGATGTGACATACCAACACTACCAATTTTAGTACATAGAACTCCTCATATTATCAATGTATCTCATAAATGTTAATAATCTGCTAGGATGAAATAAATGTACATCTTCCCAGCTAATGATGCAAAATCTATATCAAGATGAAACGCAATATTAAATGGAGCCCAAAGCAAGTATATGTTCTCAGCTTTTCAGGTCGACTGAACCCTGCACAATAAGCCTAATCCAATATTTTTTGCTCGTTTTCTTAATTAGTTGTTAAAGCTAACTTTTTGCAGAGGTATATTTTTGTCCTTTGAGACAGTACCAGTTTAATGTTCAAGAACAAAAAAAAATAGCATTAACGAAGCAAATCAAAACAATAACTAGGAGAATGAAACTCTACCCTCTTATGGTCTTCTCATAATTCCACCAGTGCCCTGTGTTGAAAACCAGCAAATCCGCACCCTTCCACTGCACAGAGCTCCAATCCATTTTATCCAGCTTCAATGTCATTTTCACGTTTTCAGGCCCCCCCTAGGTGCTCGGCTCTGCAGCACTAGAAATGGAGCTCTGTAGTACTCAACAGTGCAGTTAAAATCCCTAAATTTAAAAACTAAAGAGCCTGAGTGCTTTGTGATCGGGCTCCCATTCACTTCATATATTGAAGTTTTATTAGGAATGGCAGAAGATAGCATGCAAAGAAGGGACTCCCATTGGTTTCTTCCAATAGAATCTCCTACAAACACTAGCCGTTGGTCTCGCAGTTTTTCCAGCATAACTTTTGCATCAAATCTGCCCCACAGAACAATTGACAAATGAGAAATTCTATTACAGAGCTGTTTTCTCAACATGCAAAAAAGGAACTTACTGAAAAAACAAGGAAAAAGAAAAAGGCAAGTTAACCCTACATGCAAAAAACTAAACAGTAGAAGGTCATATAAACAAGAAAATTCTGCAACTAAATGCCCCAATAGCGAGGTAAAAACTATTTAGACATCTTCTATCCAGACCCGAAGTATGACTGCCCCAACTTTTAAGATTCTCAAGGTTTGAGTGGGACAAAAGTTCATATTTTAGTTTGTGAAGTGGACACTTGGGCCAAGAAGCCTGAGTTGAGCAACAAAAAACCTTCACAGGCTACAGTGGTATGGATTTTTCATTTCGTAGGACTTCAACCTGATTTGGTGCATATACAGTTGATCTGGGTTACTGATAGTAGATTTTTCATTTATAGAGGTAGTTGGTGCAGAGAGGATTTGGTTGAGAAATTAATATCAAATGTCAATTATTTTTTGCATTTAGTAGATTCACTCTCTGCACTGGGGCACATAGGCAGTTGGATTTTCAATTGCGCTGAACCACAGGAATTGTGTGTTCTTCATTTTATCTTCTTCATTATTTTCTTAAGTTTATTGTATTACGAGGTTGATTTTCTAACAAAGACTTCATCTTGTTTGACTTCCGTCCATTTCGATGCAGAACATTTTATGCTAACTATGACCATATCTGGTTTTTGGCTGAGTTAAATTCTAGAAAATATGTCACAGAGAATATCATTTATATAGGAGAGGCAAGCTGCCTAAGTTTTGGGCAATCTTCCATTTCCCAAATGTAACAACTATGATACCATCGCCAACCATCACTATAAAGAAAACCACTAATTCCACTACAATGGCCACCGTAATTAGACTACCACTACAATACTCAGCACAATAAATTTCCTGCTGCTAAAATATCAGGACATCAATTATTTCTTTCATTGTTTCAAAAAAGAAAACTGTTTTCTTTACATCAATCAAACATCAGAAAATGAGCAAGAAAAATCAATTTCCTTTATTATCAGCTACTTAAGCAGCAGTAGAGCAAGAAAAGCATTCTCCATAGAGACGTTCTAGGCATATGACTTATATTGCCAAGTAAACAGAGACAAGATAGCAGGACAGTTTGCAGAGCTAAGTAATTCTTGCAATATACAATTGTTGAAGCAAGAAACCTTTCCATAACCTCAGAACTTTTTAAATTCAACTCATAATAGTAGATATAAAGGAATCATGTGCGAAAAGCATAATTATAACATATTAGAAGCAAAGTAACACACAGAAAGAGAGAATAATTCAAAAGAAACCTGGGCAAGTCGCAATCTTTAGGTAGCCAACGCCACTTGGTGTAGAATTTATCAGGCCTACCATTCTCAGTACACCGAAAGCCCTCATCCAAGAACATGCAATCTTGTGGTTGGTAAAGTGGATAGCTCTCATCCCACACCCAATTCCCTTGAAATATATCACAATCTCCACCACCTACTTCAAGAAACCCCACCTTTGCTGATTCCAGTAAAGAACCATTGGACTTAAACCAAGCCATTAACAATAACTGCCCATTTAAACCATTGACAATTCTGTAATCCAACAAAAAGAGGCAAAAGATTAAGCAGAGACTGAAAAAGAAGCATCCAAGAACACCAGGAGTAGGCTCTTGAAACTTCAAGAACTTAAATTTCTTGAAAAAATCCAAGTGGTTCATTTTTTAACAGTCTTTTGAAGATGTGTTATTTTTCTCGCTCATCCCTTGCTAGCTCAGACAAAAGATTTCTGACTATACAGGACAGAACCACTCAAATTTTCAAAAGGCTTCTCCTTGGACAGTGAGTATTCTTTCTTTTACATTTTTTCTCTTTTCTTTTTAAAGTTCAAGTCTTTAACAGAAGAAAATAAGAAGATGATTTGTGATGATGAGAAAAAAGACAAGAAACGAACAAGTGATTGTGGACCAATGGCATTGAAAAATGGGTTCTTAATTAAGTAACGGGGATATGTTCATACATAGCTTCACATCAAACAGTAGAGCGAGAGTGGCGCATTAGAGAGAGAAACGGAGCAAAATGAAAAGAAGATAGGACAGAGTTAGGAGATGAGGAGGTGGTGGGGGCCGTGGGGCCTGTCACAAAGACAAACATTCAATGGCAAAGCGCTTTTGTACATTCTACTCCCCATGCCCAACAAACTTTTTCTCTTCCAATTTCCCCATTATTTCCCATTTGTCATGCAGAAATTGGCGTTGGGTCACCGCCATTAATAAAGGGGTGAGAAACAAACAAGAAATACAAGTATAAAGCAGTATGGAGTATTTTAAATTTAACATAATAACTAAAAGTTAGATCTTGGAATAGCAATGAACATTTTTGTTTTGGCTTTCTGGGTTCTGGGGTGTCTGAACGGTAAATTTCTCAAGAATTACAACGAGCATTGAAGTATTCCTTTGGGACTTTAATTTTCTTTTATTGAAAAGTGGAATTGGTTGGTGAGAAATAAATTGCATCATTTTTATTAGAAGGAGATTTTAACTCCAAAAATGTGGGTACAAAAGTGTGCCTAAGCGGGAGAGAATCGAGGGAAGGTGTGGGAATTGTGGGGCTTTGGGTTTGTGCACAAACTGGGAAATTTTGCCGGGTGGCCCGACAAGATCATTTGAATACCCGGTTAACACGTGAAATTTTTTAATGGCGTAGCGGAAGGCATTTAATCCACTTAAAATAATTAAATCATGGAAATAGTGAAAAAAAATATTTATTCTTATAATTTTGATTCATAATAAACTAAGTACATTACATCTATTCCATTATAAAAAATGACCTACAGCAGCACATATGCATAAATTTAAAACGCATATTACATTTATATTGTATATGTATATATAAAAAATATTTTCATTTCTCATATATATTATGGACCGTCAATGTAATACTCCGTACTTTGCAAATAAAAGATTAGTATTCATATTATACTTATTCATATAATTTATGACGAATAATAATCTATTTTAATAAGTATTATAATATTTAAATATAATTTAAAATTTATTTAAAAAGTCATTTGTAAGTATTAACAGAATATCATATAAATAAAAAATATTTTTTTTAATAATTTATGAATATACTTTTTGTTATTAAATAGTTATTTTTAAATTATCTCATAATTATAAATTAAATAATATAAAAATATTTATAAAATAATTTTTTTTAATTTAAAATGAAATAAAAATATAATTCATATAAAAATAATATCAAAATAAAGTATACTTTTGCTCTTAAATAATTATTTTATATTTGTATTTTATTCATTCCTCTATAAATCTATATATTAATCACTTTTTTTATTGCTGATTTTTTTATCTTAATTTTTAATAAAAAAATATAATATACTCGTAATTATTATATAATAAATCATAACTATGTGCACAAAGAGTTTGTTGCATACAAATGACTGTAATTATAAAAAGAGTTCCGTACGCCCTAAGTTCTAAGTTCGAAATCCCTTTCAATACTTTTTCAATTGAGTTTGTCGCATCAAATTTGTCTAGTGTAATTTATTTGAATGGTTGGGTTTGCAGGTTATTAAATCGAGTGTTTATCAAATGCGCACCCAAAAAATAACGACTACAAATTTTTCGTAAAAAAAAAAAAAAAAAAAGATGATGAAGAAGAAGAAAATACAATGCAAAAAATGGGTGAGAACTATAAATTTGGAATTAAAAAAAAATCTCTTACAATAAGGTAAGGCCACTTTTTTTCGTTCATGAAAAATCGGATTGGAGAGAGAAAGAGCTTCACTCAGTTGGTCGGTTTCATATGACAATCATGCTGCCGTTAACAAAGAAAAATTTACTGTGAAAAAAGAAAGACAGATTTGATTTTAAAGTCGCATGCAAAGCATAAAAGATGAAGTCCGTTCCAAAAAAACAAAATTATAAATATTTTGAGTTGAAATTGATGGTAAAAAACTTGATTGAGTTTGATTTTTTATACAATATAATAAATCAAATTTAAATATTTTTCATTGTTTAATAAGTTTTAAAACTTAGTTCAAGTAAAATACATGTTAAATATCAAGTTATTAAATTCGATTCATATTTAATTTATTTAAAAATTGTCTAATTCACTTGTTTTATAACCAAATCAAATTCAAATATCATTTTTCAATCTTAATAAATAAATTAAATTTGCTCTGTATATTAATATGTTTTTACGTAATTCATTTACACCTCTAACAAGTAATACAAAAGGACTAAGCCTTTCTCTAAGTGTTTTTCTAAGATATTGGGTAAGCTTAAAAAGAATAGCTTATATGCTTTTATATTATCTCATAACAAGATGATTTAAAATTTCAAGTCAATGCATATTTTAAGTTAAGTTATTAATATGTTTAATTAATCAGATCTAAGAGCATTCAAATTTATTTTTATAAGCAGTTGGTCAAAATTAGAATATTTCTAAGACATTAAAAGAAAAAAATTTCATTATATCAGATACCTTATATTAACCAACCAACACACTCTGTGTGGCATCTGGAAGCTATATATATATTGATGACATTATTAATGTACATGTATTGTATATTAATAACAATAAACTAAAATTAATATGCATAGGTAGAATTCGAACTCACAAATATTTTTTTAATTGTAAAGTCTTGTAATTTTAATTTCACTACAAAAAAAAGAATATATATATATATACACATATATAACTTATACAATAAAATAAAATACGAAATAGAATAGTATTTTACTTTTTTCACCTAAAAGGAATAAAAATAAAAAAAATCAATTGGCATTAAATACCTCTATGTCTTCCATTTGTTACAATAAAAAACTCGTAGCCCCATCTATGTTATAACTCAACTAAATACATTCATGAACTGAATAGTAATGAAGATCCATCCACCCGACATTGTTTAGGCCCACAAATATGGAGGCACTATAATGAGTTTTGGCTACCTTAATATAATGAGTAATGTAACTAATCATTGCTATAAAAAAAAACATGTCAACTTTTGTGGGCATCTCCTCTTTTATCTCAAAGTCTAAATTGGTCCACCAAAATGTCTATCCTTCGTTTCACCATATATTTACACATATATATGAATATGTATAAAATATGTTGTTTTATATATATAAATGTGTGTAAAATGTGAGGTTTGATATCACCAAATGTAATATTTCTAAACCCTATAAAAGATGAGGACTTTTTTTTATTTTAAATTCAAACTTAAAACATAGGAAACAAGGCGTGACACATAATTCGAATCCCTAAGTAGGTGAGGACAGGTATCATGAAAGGCAGGTGGATATTAACAGTCCACATTAGAAACGTTTGAATTCACCATAAAATGACCGGAAAATCGCAATAACCACACAATCTTTTAGGCCCCTCGAAATCTTTGATTTATTACAAAGAAATAAAACAAATTGGTCAAAATTTAAAGGAAGAGCTAAAAGATAAAACAAATTCAGCGATAATTTTAGACTGATTTAAAAGAGAGGACCAAGAAATAGTACTATTACATTATTCGATTTAACCATTACTCCAAGAATTATAATCTTATCTCACCACAAAGAAACGAATATAATTGTAATCGTATCTAATGAGTCCCATGAATTTGGACAACGAACTCCCACCTTAATTATTTATTCCACTTTATTTAAACTAAACAGGGTGATATAACGTGATACCAGCTCGTAAAGATTTGACTTGGTGGAACAATAATTTCATACAATAATTTCATACATCATCCACTATTATTTTGCTATTCCACCGACAGCTGAACTACCCAGATTGGATTTGGATCATCCTCATTTTATTACACGCACACACAAACACACACTACTCCGATGGGCAATGAAACTTAATCCGTCGTGCATATTTCTGATTGTTTAATATGCACTAATCATAGTCTGGAACTGAAAACTGAATTATCTTTTAATATAAAAGCAAAGCAAAAGAATTATCGCATGCTAAGGGAAGCTAAAACTACAACCATATGTGCAAACAAAACTGGGTTACATATTGAAAATTTGTGGACAAACAAGAACTTTCTAAAATGGGTCACAAGCACGAACTTTCTTTTTTTTTTTTTTACAAACAGTACAAACAAAAAGTGACGCAAGCTGCAATACTTCCTAAGATCCAAAGTGTATCTAACCTGTTCTCGTATCTCATCTTCTCCTCCTTGAGCTCATTCTGCACTTTTGAGTACAAGTGACAGGACTCGAGGGCCTCACTGTAGTTCTTGCTCCTAGGACAGCTTAGTGCTTCTTTCAGAACAAGCAAACTGTTTCGGCCATTAACATGAGAACCTTCCATGTCTCCAAGTTGCATGCTTAGTTCTGTCAACTTGAGAGTAGTATGGGTGCCTTCACCCTCAGTACGAATCACTCTGAACTTCATGATAAGGATGCATTCAACCACTTGACATGGAAGAATATCTTTGGCAGGAAGAACCGAACCAAAACGTATCAGGAAATCCTTGTCTGTTGGCCAATGTCTCTGTCCTCCAATAGGGCTCCAACTGGACAGATTAGCAGCTTTCTTTGTTTTTCTGTTAACGAGAATCCAACTAAGCCTGATGCCATCACGGAGCTCTTGCCAGAGTTTGCCATCTTTCCTCTCTCTTTCGATGGACCAAATTGGAGGCAGGCCATCAGATAGTGAAAGTGCAACTTCATCTGCCTGGTCATCATCTCTAGCAGAATATGCAAGAAGATCAACCCGAAAAGGACAATTATAAAACCAACCATTAAAACCATTTGCATTGGGAATACCCCAGAGGACTTTTGAACAAATTGTTTTATCTTTATATCTGATATCCACAATAGACACAAAATCTGAAGGTGAAATATTTTCCAGTTCATCCTCATCTCCATAATATTCAGCTTCAGTCCATTCTTGAGGATACTCATAGTAGTCATTCCAATGAAATTCAGGAACCTCCTTATTTACTATGAGGGGAAAACAATCAGCATAAAATTTTTTGAACCCACCTACTGAAGAGATCAAATTTTTTACATCATCCCTATTAGTTGAAGGCCACATAGAACAACATACATTTTCCCACAACCTCTCTTCTTTTGAAATAGAACGGAATGCTGCACAAGCACAGGCAGCACTGGCCAAAGTAGCACCATCAAGACGCTTAAGTATGTCATAGCAAAGATCACTGCTCAATGACGCCATACTTTCAATCGATGAAACTGACATTATTAAAGTTCTCTTACCATCTGAAATAGGAAGATAAATTACTGGTGGAGGTAACCAACCTGAGATAAAAAAAGCAGAGAAGAGATTACTTCAAGCATGTATAAGGTCTACATCATTTAAACTGCAGATACTGGACATCTGCAATACTATAAAATACTCAATCAACTCTAATTTTTCTATCGTTTTAAGTTAGTAATCTATGTCAAAATCCCACCTCTGTCCCTCTTTGTCAACCCTGCGACCACGTCAAACTTTCATAAACGATCAGACAAGCGAGTAATGTTTTACACATATGGAAGACTAACAAGGTAACTCTACCTTCGAACCTGTCTCCCTTTTTCCCTAGTTACTTTATCAAATATTGGCAAGTCCTAAGCCTACTCTGATATATTGACCAGTCCTGAGTTAACTCTATATCAATACATCACTATTTTTAAACAACACTTAGCTGGCTGAGCTTGCTATAAGTGCATGTAGACGGGAAAACTTAGAATTCAATTCAACATCTGTACATCATGAAGGGCGGAAACAATTAAAAGTTCTAAAAGTTGAAGCTAATGTTTAGTACAAAAACTTATCTTAAAGCAATGCGAGGATGTGTTAAAACTTTGCCACATTATGCCTTAATGCACCCAATATAACCTTTATTATCTCCAGATCAATTGTTAGCTGCACTAGTTGCAGCCAGCAAGCAAAGTTTATACCAAATTATCAACTTAATACAACTAAAATATTACTGTAATCATCACCAGGTGATAAAATTGTTTCCTGAGAAAGTTTACAACATATTGCTTGGAATAGTTAAATCTTATACTTACAGAAATCTTCCAACTCCAAAATATCTCCAGATTCTCCACTTGCACATGAATTACCATCAATTCAAACTCAGCACATACTCAGATTCTTACACCCATCATTCCATCAACAGATTAGCTCGTAGATCAAGACATATAACCCTATTGATGATTCCTGACTCAACATCAGTTGTGGATTACCATGCACCTATTGATGATTCCTGACTCGACATCAGTTGTGGATTACCATGCACCTATTGATGTTTCCTGACTCAACGTCAGTTGTGGATTACCATGCACTTTGCTTGACAACAAGTAAAATATGCTACAGGAATTTGTGTCTGAACCCCCTTTAGTTATAACATAATGGTAAACTAATGATATATCATATCCTCCAGAAGATACAAAAGGAGGGGGAAAATTCCCCTGAAAAACTCATGTTCAAATTACTAACAGAAAAAAAAAATTGATTAATCCAGGATAACAAAAGCTACTTTTAGTAAATTCTTCATTCAAAAACAAACACAGAATACCTAGAGTCGATCATGAAATGTGGGAGGCATATCAAGCCAACAAATACTGGATCCTAAAGTCATATGACTGAGGAAAAGAAGGGAAAATAATTATCTAATTAGGCTTCTAATCGTGAAGGTCACATAAAAAAGTTCAAAAACTTTACATGTAATTGACCAAGCAAGAATGGTTCTCACCTCTCCCATGTATATTAAGCTTATGCAAGAACTTAGCGAGTAGTAAAAATCAGCATTATGGTCTTCATCAGGAATAACAATTTAAAGACATGGATACTTCACATCTCAAGATGACAAGAATTTCCATTTTGAACTAATATATATAGACCGTTTGACTGATTTATATGCGCATAGTGTATGCATGAGCAGAAAATTTTTGTGAATTTCTCGCAATGCGTTATCTTATGGCTTCATCTTTGATCTTTATTTGGAATTTGGGAGGTTATGAAGCACATTTTGCTAAATACATGTTTTTGGTTCAATTCCATATTCTAGAAAAAAGCAATTTTATTATTCTACAAGGATGTAGCCCATCTACCAGAGCAAAACCTTGCCAATTCGGATGCCTAAGCAACTAAAATAGCAACAATTCCATAGAGGGCACATCTCTTGTACTTTTCTCTCATTCTGCAACAAAAAAACTTCATATACTACACATATTCACATTGGCATGCAGCAAAACCACAGCAAAACCAACAAATTCAAGAATCAGATAATAGACCAAAAATCTCACTTAGCTAGCAAATAGTCTTTCTTACATACAAAATTGGATCATTTGTTTAACGAACATATTTTACCAGTAAATTTGCGCTGCCAGGTAAACAGAAACTTACTACTACAATCAAGAGCCAAGCATAACCCATATGCATAAACATACAAAAAATCCAAAAAACTAAGCAAAACCCAAGATTCATGTGGCTTAAAGAAAAAAGAAGATTATAAAGCAGAGAAAAGAAAACATACCTCACAGAGTAGAAGGAACAGATTGAAGCCTTAAACCCTCTAGGGCCTTTATCTCTGACTTATAGCAAGAAATTTATGAATAAGAAATGGAGAAACGGGATATATGTAGCTGAGAAAAAAATGGTCACTGGGTCACTTTCTAAATTTCCATAATTTTTCTGCAAAAGATCTTTTGCTTTGTCGGGGCCCGAATTAATTGTTCGGATAAATGGAATGCTCTCTTCTTCTCGTGTGAACTGTGAATTTTCATCCGTTAAAAAAAATTAAAACATTGGCCTTTGAAACGATGAAGTCTTATCTAGACACGTAAAGCTTCCAGAAGAAAATTAGGTGGACCCCATAGACGAGTTTTACGATGACGTTTAATCGTATATCCGCAGATTAAACTTTAGTGAAAATTGGAAAAGAAAACGAAAATGGGAAAAAACAATCTGGTTCTTGAAACCGTGACTTACTTACCTGCGGGCGTCGACGAAGTTTTATATATATATATATATATATATATATATATATATATATATATATGGAGTTTATTATTATTTGGGCCTGTTTTGATCTATGATTTCTCTACTCGCATCTTCAATAAATTGTATAAGAAAGATTTATTTAGTGTTGAGTAAAATTCCTAAAGCTACGGAAATATATTATTTAGATTATTTTTAACTTTACTTGCTTTTGCTCTGTGGACACATAAAGAATTGAATAAATTGCTTCTCAAACTCTAAATATGTTTATTTGGACAGCATAATTGCACAAAAATTTGTGAAGTTTGATGAAGGTTTCAAGTCAATAATACAAGGAATTTTTTAGCGATAGTTAGTTAGAATTGAGTGCAACATGTTATATAGACTAGGGACATGGAATTCCAACCTTGAAAAGGGCTAACTTTTTTGTATTAAAAGGCGAATTGTGTAAAGACCTCATGTATTTTGCTAAATCTAAAAAAAAAAAAATCTTGTGCATTATAAAGAAAATCTAAAAACTCTTTGTATTATTACAAATCTAGCGCACACTCGATAATAATCTTTAAAAAGCCCCAATGCGATTAAGTTTAAATTAAAATACCCGTTATATCGTTTCATATATTTGCCATTAGTTTTTATAAATGTAAAATTGTGGATCTCATATATAGCAAATGAAGAAGATTAATCAGGGGTCATTGAAGAAGCTCCTCCTTCCTTTTCTTCCTTTTCTTCTACTAAGAAAAGGGGCGTAAGATATTTAAGCTTCATGTCTTCGTAAATTTTAATTTTAATTCAATTAAGTAGAAAGCATTAAATTCAATTTTATTTGTAGCGAACAACTAGGTAATTCAATTTTATTTGTAGCAAACAACTAAGTACGAGGGGTTACTCACTTATTTCAGTCATTCAAATACATTACACTCGTTATACCCTATTTGAAATGATTAATGGTTTTCTGAAAAAAATAAATAAATAAATAAAGAGATGTGGGGTGGGCGGCTGGTGCTGGGGTTTTTTCTTTTCCGGGCGGATGGTGGTGGTGTGGTGATGTGGAGGATAGGGTGAGGGTGGTCTGGGCTGGACGGTGGGGTTGCTGTTGCTAGCCTGTGGTTTTGTGGAGTGGGATCTGTTATGGTGCTTGTGTAAGCAGGGGTATCAGGGTTGGGTGTGGGGTGGTGGTGTGGCGGTATGATGAGGGAGTGGTGGGTGGGCGGCAGCAGTATTGGCTAAATGATATGGGGGAGTTTTTAGACTATTTTTTAATATAAGAAAAACTTTTCAAATTTGATATGACACGGGCATTTATGGATTTTACCCTTCATTAAACTTTTTGAGGTCCAAACTAGGTATGGTGCCTTCCAAAAATAGACAGGGAGTAACCAATCTTTCGTGAAATTTAAATTGAGCATCATCTATTGAGAATCACCTTTGTTTCGTTTATTTTTTGAGATTGCCATAGCATAAAACAATTGGAATTCAGCTAAATTTGGCAGAAAACCATACCAATACATAAAGAACCTTAATGGTCTGCTGACACTATCTTCAATTCAATAATCACTAAACCATTAAAAATGACTGCCGTGTATCCCATGACCAAACATGGATACGAGTAGATGATGGAGCCATATACCCAACATTGGTTTCATCGCAACTTTACATACTCCTCCATATGATGATGTGATCTTATTTCATGTAATCAAACAGATAATAGCAAGGTAGATATATTAGATAACGGACATAGTTGACTTCTGATAAACTTGAACTTAAAAATCTTACAGACAAGAGAGTCATTAGGAAGAAGAGTTTTTGAAGGAAAAAGTTCACTTCTAAAGTCGTTATGGACATGTAGAAAATGATAAGGTCATAGACCATCATAAACATCATATATCAAACCACTAGACAAGCAAAAGTCCGAAATAGACAGAGAATTGAGCGGAACCATGGACAGGTCATTAACATTGCAATGATCTTTACCTGTAAACATTGCAGAGATCATATTCAAGTCCTGCTAACTAGGAACACATGCAATTCTTCAATACATATGTTTACATGACAAAATGCTACAAAAATTGAGATGAGATTTTTAGCGGCCTCTACCACGTCCACGCCCACGACCACGGCCCCTACCACGCCCCAGAGGTCTCCCTGAATTGGTGGAGAAAAAAAAGACATTAGACACTATTGGAGGCAAAAATCAATTAAAATTGTAAACAAAGCTAAAAAGCAATTATTGTCATACCTGCAGTTGGCTTCTTGGGCTTGACCCTAGGTGTCTCTTCCACTAGCAATGTCTCAAGATTTAAGCTATCGGGAAGGATGTAATAACGAATGTTATTTCCCCTTACGCTCAGGTGATCCATAGTCACTGGATTCTTTCCCTTCAAAGTAAGCTTTACAGTCTTCAGATGTGTATTCATGCTGATATCAACACCTATAAAAAGCAAACAAAACTATAGTCAGAAATTGCAGTTACATGGTTACATATTTTGGAGTGACTAAAATTGCTTTCAGATGGAAGATCCTTTTTCTCTCCAATATTTTTAGGTTATAATGCAAATTGATCTCACCATTGTGAAACAATTAATTTTCCATGAGAACCCCGCACTCTTCATACAAGTACCAAGAACAAATATTTTCATGAAACTATAAATACATCTAGATTATGACCAACCAAGAGTTCAGCAATGCATATAGCAAGCAACTTAGTACTTCAGCAGGAAACAGCTGCATGCAGCAAATTTGGAGGTGCACTAGTAACGAGATTAGAAATTCTAAACTCTTGACACATCTAAAGCTATGACCGCTACTGTTTTTCCCATATTTGAAACACTCAAGATATTTTCCATGAAATACGTGACAATCATTTTTTCATAAATTATAAACTAGCAACACAGATATTGTTTGAAAGCATAATTAAAACCGGAGCGAAAGTGTGAAACTAGGGGCCCGTGGTAATTACTGTTTGGTATTCTCGAACTTCGAGATAAAGCAAAACGCGGCTTTATATAAAATGATTATGTCATACATTTTACCATCCTTTCATTTCTTTATATAAAATGAACAGTGAGTCCCACATCACCTGCTCACTTCAGCACCCCGCATATGACCATTATCATACTCATTCTAGCCATCTCGCCTATCAACAAGTTGCATCCAAGTTATTACAAGTCTTACATATGAGATCGCAAGATTCATTATCAACATGTATAGACCAAAGCGCCACAAATATTATCCAATAGCTTGGAAGCTAATGAGCAACCAACCAAGATCTCACACTAAAGCAGGAACTTATAGTGTCCCGAGTTCCAAGTTCACTTGACGAAATGCTGAATGCCCACAATAAAAATTGACTATTTTACCCCATTCCAGAAACCCTATCCTTGCTATATCTACCTACCCCACTCCCCACCCAACCCTCCCCAAAAAAAATGAAGGGACTCTATCTCTAACAAATCCAGTTGAAAATGAGAACGAAAATTTAAATTTAATCAGCAAAAAAAAAAAAAATCAGAAGGTAAACAATTAATTATCTGAGGTATGGAGAAAGAGAAGAACCTGTAATGGTGCCGTGTACAATGGTGCCGTTTTTGAGCTCAATCGACACAGTCTCATTGTTCAATTTCATCAAAAACCTGTTTAAATTAAAATAACAAGGCTACATTAAAACTTATTTCGACTGTAAAAGAACTAAAACTGCAGGAATTAGGATGATGAAAATAAACAAACAAGAATACGATGAAGAAACACAAACCTGACGAGCTTCATTGTCGCGAGGGAAAGTCGACAGCGAACTAGGGTTTTGTACAGGTAACAAAAAGCGGGAGGCTTCCTCAGAAGGGGAGGGGTTTTTAGCAATGGTTAGTGGCTATACTAAACTCTTGAAGATCTGCGGGTAATATTTTGGGCCTTCTTCTGGTCTAGTGGGCCGTCTCACTGACATTTTATTGTCCATTCCTCTTTCTTCCTTAAAGGGCCTAAAGCCTTAAAGGGTATGTCTTATTTGTTTTCGTTTCTCGGGTCAAAATTGGAACTAATCTTAGTATTTGAATTATGTGGATACTGAATCCAAATTTGTATTAAAAAAAAAATTGGAAATCCGCATTGAAGATAAAATTCCAAATATATTTGTGAAATAATGTAAAGCAAGCCCTTTATGCGGAGAATTTTAAAATTTGTAAAATTATACTACAACTAGCTAATTAATATTCTACATTTTTTAAACTTATGGTATGCAAATTTGTGAATAATTTATGTATAAAATATGAGGTATATACGATTACAAGTTATTGAATCGGACCTTAAACAAATCCAATTACTAAATTTGACGAGGGGTATTGAACGCAGAAATACGAAAAAAAAAAGATCATTCCTCCTACTTCAAAAATATGATTTTATGGGTTAAGATTTTTTCGTGGGTTAAATTCGAACGGACAAAACTTGAAATATTAGCCAAATAATGTATGCATTATATTTAGTCTGGATCTCACCATGTGTCAAGTAAGAACATGTCATAAAAGGATGTTCATATAGATATGTTTGCATTCTCTCTTGGTATAGAAATATTATAGATAAAGATTACTCCCAACGGTAACCCTATAGCTATTTATGGTCAAGACAGCTATGGGGGGCTCTCCTAACATGGCTTTCCCTTTTCATTTGATGGCACTCTTGCTAGGAGGCGGCAACAGAGAATTTTTCGCAATGGGCAAAAGTATGACGGAGCAATGCTCCATTCTTCCTTTTCGAACTTTTTTCCCTATGAAACACTCAAGTGAATCTCGTACTTTGAAAACGAGCAATCAATCCGGCAGAAAATAGATTGAAAGTTTCCTCTTTGACTAGTGAACTGAAGGCACTTTTAGAACCATACTTCCTACAAGTAAGATATGTCTAGTCCAACCGTGATATCCGACATTCATTTCTTCATTCATATTCATAAATGAGTCTGACCAACCACCTAATACTACGTAGTCTCACTAGGATGAGGATTCTCCCATGTGAGCTAGCTCATCAAGCGACTCAGCTTGATTGTACTGATACAAAAGTGTATCAATTTTTTAGCTAACATCTACTAAAAAATCAAAATTTGTTGGAATAGTCGATAATCGATCTATCACTCAATCACAGGCAGTCCTGATGATTTACACTAAAGTGGTTTAAGTAGCCCTTGAGGAGTCTGTTTATTCTCTCTTATATTGATCTTCTCATTCTCCCATCTCTGCATTTGAGTCTTTCTCATGTTTGGGATCGAGTTCATTGAGATCGAGTCAACTATCGACCAATGGATTGAATGCTAACCATATTAGAATGAAAACCCAATCTCCCTAGTCCCTGACAACCCAAGCAGCATTTTCCATTCATCTTGTTCGGGAAAAAATATGAAATGAGATTTAAGTATAGAATAAAACCCTCTAACAACATTACTTAAACCATCGAGCATAAAATTGTTAAATCTCAAATAGAAATAAACAGCAATATATATAGTAATGTAAATTTACTACAGTATTGTGTCGCAAAGGTCCAGATCTTGCTAATTCATTGCTAGATTACGTGAGGTTTAACAGGTGAATATCCAAGATGACTCCGACCCGAATAATTAATGGGCAACACCAAACCTAGTCAGCCGGTATCCAGCCTATTAGCAAATACTTTTGCAAAAATGTAACTTTTTTGATTTTATAAATATGGAAGTCTTGTTTTTTTTTCTTTTTTTTTTTAAGGAATTGACGCTGGCAATTTAACTACAAGAAGTTTTACTTTTCACACATTACTGATAAATTTCTTGACAATTACAAAATTTGCCATAATTTGACACGTGTATTTCAAGTGCTCTCTTAATTTGAGTAGTTTGGACTTTCGTACCAAATTGTCATATATGGACAAAAACCCACCTACTTGAATTAAGGGCCCGGTGACATGGAAAAAAGGCCAAGGTATAACTGTTTTTTTTTTTCATTTTACTTTTCCTTTTCTTCTTTCTCATTTTTTTTTTTTTTGTTTCTTTCTTTTTCTTCAATCTTCTTCCCAAAACTCCCAATATTTATGTGAAGTGAAAAAAGATAAAAATTATAAATAACATTGCTCGTGACCCCAAAATTGTTCTGCCCTGTTGTGAGGTAGTCAATGATTTTCAAACGTGGAATTCTGCTACCACAAGTTTTATGGATTAAACTGATCTATTTGTTAAGGGCTCAAGAATAGTCAAGATCGTAATCTCTTCTTCAATTCTTGATATTAGTGTCATTTCCCTCAAAATTAGGTGTGACGGCATGAGAATCAGATTACTGTTAACAGAAACTAGTAATTTTAGCCATGAGAATCAGATTACTGTGAATTTGAAGCACTTTTCATAGGATTGATCCCAGGAAATATATATATATATATTGCAACAATAATGATTCCTTTCTTGATCTTTTTCTGATGGGAGAACTGCATTCTGCAAACCTTACTTCGTGCAAGAAAGGGTTCAAATTCTTGGCTGGACTTCCAAAACTGATGATGCCAACAACTTTGGCAGAGTCCGATGATCAGTTGCAGGAACCTGAACTCAGAAGATCGTCATCGAAGCATCCTAGGTTGCAATGCCCCCACATGCCCAAAAGAGGCCAAACTCGTGAATTCGTCCTCTAATCATCTACTCATGTCACCTGGATATACATACATACACTGAATTCGATAATCCTTCTCCTAATTACCCAAAAATAATCGACATATTTTACATCAACACGTGTCGATCCACGTGTCCAGAATCATGAGAAACGTCACCGCCTCTTCAATGGTATTCATATCTATCAATCATGCAAAATCGCAATGTGTTTTCACTAGTCTCCTGAAGCTCGACATAGTTATAAAAAAATGTCGATGAAATCAGCTGTCTTTTTCTTCTCTCTCTTCTTTGGAACTGCATTTCCGGCCTTCTTAGCACCCATTACAAAAGACAAGGCCACTCAAAAGTACATGCTGACAGTTTACCTAAAAAACCCTCCCCAGCCCACAAATTTAGTTCTCGACCTCGGTGCTTCCTTCACTTTAGTAGATTGTCTCCAAAGCTACCACTCCCTTCCCTCTTCGTGCAGTTCGTTCGGTTCCCAATCTTCTCGTTCACCTAGTCCGGGTTGTTTTAATGACTCGTGCGCACTCTTGCTTAGAAACTCGCTGACCCGGAAACCTCCACTAATGGGTAAACCCGTGGTCGGCTCGCTTTCTATGCCTGTTACAGACGGCCGAAACCCGGGTCAACTCGGTTTATTTCCCGGGTTCAAGTTTTCATGTACCAAAAGGTCTTTACTCAAAGGCCTTCTTAAAGGTGCCGCCGGTTTTGCCAGTCTGGGTCGGTCTAATTTGTCAATCCCGGCGCAAGTTAGCAATTTTTCCTCTGAAAACTTGGTGTTTGCCTTGTGCTTGTCCGGTTCACCCTCGGCTCCTGGTGTGGCATTTTTCGGTTCTAGTGGGCCGAATTACTTTATTCCCGAAATTGACCTCTCGAAATATCTCAATTACACTCCACTCCTGTTGAATCCAGTTGGGAGCACAGTAATAAATTACTCCAATCCCTCCAACGAGTATTATATCGGTCTGACCTCCATAAAAGTCAACGGGAAAGCCATACAGTTGAATCAGACGCTTCTGAGCATTGATAAGAAGGGATTTGGTGGGACCAAGTTGAGCACATTTACTCCATACACCATGTTACACACTACCATTTTCAGGGCTTTGACTGAGGCATTTGTGAATGAATCAGCTGCGCTCAATCTTACGGTAACAGGACCTGTGAAGCCATTCAAAGTTTGTTACAATGCGGATGATGTTATGAGTACGCGCGTAGGACCTGCTGTTCCCACCATAGATTTTGTGTTGCAGGATGATGATGTGAATTGGAGAATTTTTGGGTCCAATTCGATGGTCAGGATCTTTCGTGATGGTATCGACGTGTGGTGTTTGGGATTTTTGGATGGTGGGGCCACCCGAGGTCCTCGATTGTGGTTGCAGGGCATCAAATGGAAGATAACTTATTACAATTTGATCTTGAGTCAAAAAGGTTAGGGTTTACTTCTTCCGTTTTGGTACATGGTACAATGTGTGCTAACTTTAATTTTACTACCAACAGTAACTTGAAATAGACCAAAAAAAATTAAAAAAATTAGTACTTGTATTTAAATGAAGTCGAGTTTAAATATTTGTATTGGGATCATTGGAAATTTTGGAAGTTTCTTAGTGGATATGTTGATCGCACCATTTTATTGCAGTTATAAAATCTAGTTATATTATGCGCATGCTGCAATATCATGAAAGTTTCTTGTTATCCCCAAGAGAAAAGGTTCGTTCGTTTTTTTCTTCTTTTTTTTTTTTCCAAAATTTTCATTTTTTCACTATTTCAAAAACCCAAATAATTTTAGTTTTGCACAACCTCATTACAAATATGTCGAGGACAGTCGTAACATGGTAGGTAAGAACCCAAGTCCAGGTGTAATTTCGAGGGCTGGAGAGGGGTTTTAAGGTAAATTAACAGAGAACACAAGTTAGTGGAATTATCTTTTGTGATGGAGCTGAAGAGGGTTTGGTGTGAAGAATGCAAAAGAAATGCAGAGAAGCAGAAGAAGAAGGTAATGAAAGCTGGTAGTGGAAGAGATGCCATTTTTTGTTCAGTATGTTGAGTTTGAACAAATGCATGTAGTGTTAACTTTTTGTACGTATATATACGCGTATGCATCTTGTATATGGAGAAGTGTATTTAATTAATAAAGAAATTGAGGTTGATTTAATTATCTGATGATTTTGCCATTTCGAGTGTGGATCTCAAGGAAAGCGTGGTATATTGATTTAGTATTGTGAGAGAGTTAATGAAGCCAAAATTAAATATTTACAAAGAAAGGAAAAACAAATAAATAAAAACTCGTTCTGATATCTACAAACAAATATGCTGATTCGCGTGTTCTCTTTGTATCTGGATTTAAATCTCACTTTTTGAGCTCACAATTAATGGAATCCTTTATAAATAAAGGAAATGCAATTTTGCAAAATGGTCTTGTAACCTAGATCCTCTGTTCATATCATAATTATTTTAATATTATAAATACATATTACGTATATAAAATATTTTTTTAAATATATATTTAATATGAATTATTTATATTCAATGTATATAGAGTACAAATTTTAATTTTATTTTTATTTTTTTTGTTGCAATTTTTTCATCTTTCCTTCACTTTTTTGGGTGCAGCGCAATGTTGGTTTTTTTTTTTTTTTTTAGGTCATGATTTGCCATTTGCCAAAAATGAACCACATTATTATTTATTCCCCACCACCATCTCCAATATTGCAGCATATGCACTTTATATTAATTAAATTCTTATAATCGTGGAGAGATAATCAAATTGAATATGCCCAAACGTGAACCACATCATCGTCCACTCACCACCACCAGCTGCACATGCATTTTATATTAACTAAATTCTTATAATAGTGGACAAATAATCAAATTGAATATATAAAAATACATAAAAATCTGAGCACCTACTGTCACAAACAATATACGAAGAAACTATACTGTTTATCACAAGTTGCAATAGCCATGCCCAATCGCACTTATATAATGATCATTCAGTTTTATACAAAATATAATAACTAGTCAACTTACATGCATCCAAATATTATACATACATATATATATATATACATTGCATGTGCTTTTTTCCAGTGAGTATATATATATATATATATATATATAAGCACATGCAATGAATAACATTATCTTATACATACTGATTTAGAAGAAAAAACTTAACAAAGTCATATGTGATATGTCAAAACTCACAATAAAGCATCAATAAAATGTAATGATTTTGTCTATTCTTTTTTTATAATTATTTATTTTATCATGTAAATCACCTCATTATATATTATCTATCGCTTAATTACTTTTAAATTGCATGAAAACTAACATTCTGAATAGAGTATGAAGACAGTAAATATTTTGAAAAGTATATGCATGCCTGTAAATACTTTCCTATAGTTAATGTGTATGGCGAGCTTGTATTTATATTATAAGAATAATTACAATTAAAATATTACTAAAACTGATATTATTGTTAATTTATTTAGTAATCCTAACCAAGTTTATATATTATTGCTCGTTCCACAAATACAATATTAATTGTTAGATTATGAAATAAATTTACAAGATTAATTGTTACATTAGGACTATATGAAACAAGTTTTATACTAATTTACAAAAAAATAAAAAATAAGGGTAGGAGATGCTATCTACATAGACTCACCACCCGAACTCAAAGTCGGCCAAAACTCCTGGTTGTAAGAGTAACATTGGCCAATCAAAAGACAAAAAATATATATTTTGCCATAATTTCCACTTATTTTACTTTCTGTTTTGGAACAACCAGTTAAGAACTTTAAAAAATGTACAATAAAGTACACATAATGATGTGGATAATAAATATCTTTAGTACAAGTACAAGATTGCACATGAGAACATTTTAAAATTCCAAAAATAAGATAAGATTTATAGTTGGATAGATCCGATCCAAATTCGATTCAGACTCAAATCCGATTTTCCAACTACATAATATGGTCATTATATATGGTTATTATAGTGCCAGATGTATACTAACTAAACTCTATAAGTAATCCGTTCAACTCTTGTATTCAAGGCAGACATTATATCTGGTCTAAAAAATTTAACTTTAGCATTTGAAGGATATAATTGAGGTCAGCCAACAACTCTAACGGCTTTTCTGTGCTCAGTAAACAGGGATTGAAATTGAAGATCTATGACTATTAGAAGTCTCTCCTTGGATATCCAACTGCGATCGAGATCTTTAAGTAAAAGTTAGTTTTATTCAAGATCACATACATAGATACATATATACATATATACACATACATCTTAATCTTGAAGGCAAAATGCACACCCAAAAGCAGAAATGTCTTCTCTCAGTAATACATGATCTCTTAGCTTACTTTTCTATCATTCTTCCACATTCAGCTCCAATAAGTTAACAAACAACCACCCTTTCCAGCCCGGCCCATTACAGAAGATGATTCTAACCCAACTTGAATACCATGTTAATTTACCTCAACACCCTCTGCCGGCCTCAAAATTACACCTGGACCTCGGCTCCTGCCTCCCCCCGCGCTAGAAGTACTCTTCCACTTTAGATTACTTTGGCCAGCTTTGAGTTCACTTAATGAATATAATGGTTTAACGTACTTTACTGCAAAACATTTGGTAATATTGGCCGATATAATCGATATTCCATGATGTTAGATGATACATTCATTACCATAATATTATCGGCCGAATCAGATATTTAGAGATAAAGTTGGAAATTATTCATAAACTTCAGTATATGAATTAATAAAAAAACATAAATAAATATGAGCGACTCTGAGAGACTTTTCACCTATGTTATATATATATATAGACGACTTTTTATGAGAGAATTATGATTATTTAAAAGTTGATTATCCTACATAGCCGTAAATTTTTGATATTTTTTTCTGAATTTTCTCAACAATTATCATGTTCCTATTACAACCATATAAATAAAAGATAAAAATATTCATAGTTAATTGACAAAATTATAATACACTTGGATAGGAGCGATAACTTTAGAATTAAATTTTATGATATAATATTTTGAATTTAATTTTAACTTGAGTTTTGAAAAAAATATGAAAGAGAGAGTAGAGAGAATAAGAGAAATATATATTTTTTCTTTAATTGTACTTTCTTTTCAAACTTTATTTTAATTAGATTTAATTAATAAAATGAAAAGTCCAAAAAAAAATTAAAATAGTAAGAATGATTAAAAATCTTGTTGCAACAAAAACAACATCTTTACTCTGAATAAATATTTCATATGACTTTCACAAATTAGATAATAAATCTTACAATATATATTATGGGTTCAAAATTATTACTCTTCCTTCAAGTATATAGTGATTTCATCGTCTTTTAGTTCATCATAATCTTTGTATTCTTACTTAAATGGAGGTAGAATATTAAAGAATTTAAAATATGTGTGACCAATATGATAGTATTTACTTGAACAAATGGAATACAATTTGCAAAATTCAAAGATTATATATGTCATTTGTAAGAAACTTAAAAAAAGAATTATTTTTTAATATTTACTATAAAACTCAGATATCATGAAAAATATTTGTGAAATTCAAATATTAATTTAACATTCATAATAAGACTCATTATCCATTTCAAGGCTTTGATTGAGGCATTTGTGAATGAATCAGCTGCGCTCAATCTCACGGTAACAGGACCTGTGAAGCCATATTCAACGTTTGTTACAATGCGGATGACTTTATGAGTACGCGCGTAGGACCTGCTGTTCCACCATAGATTTTGTGTTGCAGGAAGATGATGTAATTCGGAGAATCTTTGAGTCCAATTCAATGGTGAGGATTTTTCATGATGGTATTGATGTGTGGTGTTTGGGATTTTTGGATGGTGGAGCCTACTCAAGATTGTCAATTCACTCAATTGCGATGGGAGGGTATAAAATGGAAGATAACTTAATGCAATTTGATATTTACATGGTACAATGTGCGCTAACTTTAATTTTACGATCAACAATAACTTGAGATAAATAAATAAATATTACTTGCAGACGATGATAGCATCACCAGATCATTCGGTTAAGTGAAGTCGAGTTTAAGTATTTGTAATGGAATCACAGAAATTTTAGATCTATCTCAGTGGTATATTGATTCTTCTAGTTTATTGCAGTTACAAGATCTAGTTAAGATTATGTGCATGCTACAATATCATGGAACTTTATTGTTTTTTCTAGAGAAAAATTATTGTTGTCCAAAAAGTAACAGTATTTCTGTTTTTCTAGACAAGTTTCCACTAGTTTTTAGTGGAATTGAAATCAAGATTTGCACATTCAGTACTATAAAACAAAAGCGATGAGCTGAATCCTAATCTCTGACGTTCGAGATCAAACTGTAGCAGATTATCCTCAAACTGATGTCCACCTATCACAATTGATGTCCTGGGGTTAGGACCACCATCTACAAACCCCAAACACCAGCCATCCACACCATTACTTTGAATCCTCACCATTGAATTTGATCCATAAATTCTCCAAAAGACTTTCTTGTTCTGCAAAACAAGATCTATTGTTGGAACAGATGGACCCAATCTGTTACTGGGAATCTTGTCTGCTGCATAGCACACACTGAATGGCTTTACTGGTGCAATTAAGGTGAGGTTAAGCACAGCAGATTCCTTAACAAAAGCATCTACTAAAGCCTTAAATATTGAAGTTTGTAGCACAGTATATGGAGTAGCGGTGCTGATTTTTGTTCCACCCCTCCCATTTTCATCAATGGCTAAAAGGGTCTGATTCAAGGGTACAACTCTTTCATCGACTTTGATTGAGGTCAACCCAATGTAATAATCTGGTGATTTGTACCAGTAGTATATCTGAGTGTCGGCTCCTCTTGGACCCAAGATCAGTTGAGTGTAAATAAGTGATTTAGAAATGTCAGTTCTTGGAGAAAAGTAATAAGGGCCCGGAGAATTAAATAAAGCCACACCTGGAGCCTTTGATGATCCGGGCAAGCACACTGCAAATATCTGTGGAGAAGAAAAAGCTCGGCTGACTTGAGCAGGTAGAGAGTAATTGAACCGGCCCAGAGCAGCCAAACCGGCCGATCCTTTAGCGAGACCCCTATAGATCCGAGAGAATTTGGTTGGATCAGTGCAAGAAAACACAAGCTCAGAAACAGGCCCCGGACCTGGTTTTGTGGTTGCGGGCAAGGCAAATTTGTCCATAAGGAGTTCGCCCGTGGCGATTTTCCGGGTCACAGGGTTCTCTGGGAAGAACCCACATGAGTCGTTAAAACAACCGGGTCCTTGGGGTTTGAAACAGTTGGAGAAAACGCCGGGGTTAAGATCAGTGCAGAGAGTTGAGTTACTGTACACAGGCTGATAAGAGGAGGACTTGTAGTGTCGAGGACAGTCGTACCATGGTAGGTAAGAACCCAAGTCCAGGTGTAATTTCGAGGGCTGGAGAGGGGTTTTAAGGTAAATTAACAGAGTATATAAGTTAGTGGAATTATCTTTTGTGATGGGGCTGATGAGGGTTTGCTGTGAAGAATGCAGAAGAATGGCAGAGAAGAAGAAAGAGAAGGTAATGAAAGCTGGTAGTGGAAGAGATGGCATTTTTTGTTCTGTATGTTGAGTTTGAACATAGTGCTAAGTTTTTGTATGTATATATATAATAAAGAAGTTGGGGTTGATTTATCCGAGGATTATGCCATTTGATCAGTCTGGATATATCTCAGGGAAAGTGTTGTATATTGTTGAGAAATAAAAGTCAAAGTAAAATACATGCAGATTTGCCGTGTTCTTTGGATCTGGAATTAAGTCTGAAATTTTTGAGCTCACGTGTTCCACTCATCAATTAGTCAACTCGTCTGGTCTAAAGAATGCCGGTGCAACTTAACAACAATTTCTCGACAACTTGTTAACTTTTTAACAAATTGAATCCTTCTATATTGAAAAGACAAATTTGCAAATGCTTTTGTAGTCTATGCAAATTTTATTGTTTTGGGCACATATACATTTAAGAATAAAAGTTTATATACGGTGGTGGATGATGTAAGAAAATGTAATTATATAGTCTTGTCTCTACTTGTAATCTCATTTTCTTTATTTCTTCTCATCCTTAATTAGTCTAATCCACTACTAATACAATTTTTCTGTCCCCTTTTTTGGGTTGTACAGCAATGTGTGTTTTGGTCATAATTTCACATTTGCCAAACGTTGTCATTCACCACCACCATCTCCATTTAAGCACGCACATGCACTTTATACATATTAAATCCTTGTAATAGTGGAGAGATAATCAAATTGAATATGCATGGTCTCCTAAAATACATAAAAATACCAAGAAACTATACTCTAATGCAAGTTGCGGTAAAGCATGCCCAATTTGAACTCAAAGACAGCCAATGCTAGGCTCTAAGTAGATATTCTATCAATTCTCTTGTCTTTTTCCTTGTCTTTCAAACATAAGACAATCCTCCTGTATTTTATACAAAATAGAATAACTCAAGTAGTCAACTTGCCCGTATTATATGAATAATATTGTCTTATATGTATTGAGAATCAATAAAATACAATAATTTTAAAACTCTCCTTTTATGTGATAATCTTAGTATTCAAAATTTTCAAAGTATTTGGGCATTTAAAATAACGTGAAAAAACAATATAAGCGCTAGATTTGTATTCTTTTGTAATAACTTTAAATTCTCAATTATAGGTACCCTTATTTATTGATATTGCTTTTAGTGATTATTTTGAATGCTCATTCTATTTGTACCAAAAGATTTATTCCAAATATTGTTATTTGAGATAAAAAAAAAATAATTGTTTTTTAAGTTAAAATTGATTAATATAATTTGTGAATTTTACATTGATACAAGAAAATTATAATCACATCACAGCAGAAAAAGAAAATTATAATTATAAACTATACGTTGAATAAGGTCTAGTTTTTTTGAGTTAATATAAACTCATCATAAATATTATACTCCATCAATTTTAAATTTATTTCTTCTACTTTCTTGTTCGGATGTCATGAAATAAAGAAATTTTTTTTCAAGCTATTATCTCACTTAACATGATAGTGTAATACTATTAACAACCAATCACTATTTTAATTTATAATAACAATGTAAAGATACTCAACAATTTTATTTTTTTATTTTTTGTTTAAAACTTCACACAGAGCTAATGCATAGAAGGAAGTACATTTTATAAATTTACTATGAAAAATTCAAAGATTAGTTTATCGCATAATGGTGCTACAAAACGATTATGTATTAAGTAATTATTTGCAGCTTAGAATAATTAATTTCCTTGCCTTGAGAGTTTTCTTGTGCTTTCTAACATTGATATTAATTGCATTGGACTATCTTCAAAGAGGGAAAAATAAAATAAAATTGTATAACGTATTTAGTGTCAATTGTATTGACTTTCTCCTGTAGCAACACGTATTTTATTAAAATAGTATTTCCCTTGGCTTTCTAGCTTGTAGATGGGAGATTGTTACTCTATGGTTATGTCTAACCAGCTTATAAAATATTTTTTTAACTAGTTGTTTTCATCATCTACTAAATGATTTTCATTTCCAATAGAATCTTTTCCTAACTAATTATTATTTATTATTAACAAAAATACTTTAATAAGAAAATGAGTAACTTTTCATATATCTATAGGATTTACGCCACCTAAAAAGTAATTATTCTTCATATACCTAAAAAGGAGAAAAAAATTAAATTAAAGGGTAAAAAAACAGAGCCACCCTAACTTATAGGGTGGATTACACCTTCTCGCCAAAGTAGCTTCATACAACAACAAGCTTCCACTAGTTTTTAGTGGATTTGAAATCAAGATTTGAGCAAGAAGTACTATAAAATAAAAGCGATGAGCTGAATCCCAGTCTCTGACGTTCGAGATCAAACTGTAGCAGATTATCCTCAAACTGATGTCCACCTAGCACAATTGATGTCCTCGGGTTAAGACCACCATCTACAAACCCCAAACACCACCCATCCACACCATTACTTTGAATCCTCACCATTGAATTTGATCCATAAATTCTCCAAAAGACTTTCTTATTCTGCAAAACAAGATCTATTGTTGGAACAGATGGACCCAATCTGGTACTGGGAATCTTGTCTGCTGCATAGCACACACTGAATGGTTCTACTGGTGCAATTAAGGTGAGGTTAAGCACAGCAGATTCCTTGACAAAAGCATCTACTAAAGACTTATATATTGAAGTCTGTAGCACAGTATATGGAGTAGCGGTGCTGAGTTTTATTCCACCCCTCCCACTTTCATTTATGGTTAAGGCATCTCCAACGCACTGCACTAAATTTGGTATAAATTTTACACTAAATTTAGTATTTTGATGTAATTTGACCTAAATTATCTCTAACCCATTACACCAAATTTTACACAAAATGAATATTTTTTTTTTATTTTTTTATTTTTTAATTATTACCTATTTATTTATTTATAAAGTTATTTAATTAATTATATTTTATTACTACTAATTCTATTAAATAGAAAATTGCATATAATTCATATTACAATTATTAATTATATTACAAAAATAAATATTAAAATTAATATCACAATAAAAAAAAATACTACATTGTATAAAGAAAAATACTACGTTCTAATTAATATCACAATTAAAAAAATAATTCACCAAATTATTAAATTATTATCTTTAGTTTGATGTAGTATTTTATTTTTTTAATTTTAATTTTCAATATTTATGTTGTATTTTAATTTTAAATGCAAGTAATGTTATTTTAATGTATTTATTTATTAGTGTTAATTACTATAATTTAGCAAATATTAATTATTTGTTAATTAATACAATTGTTATTGTAAAATAATAACAAAACTAAAAATTTATAAATTAAATTAAATTATAAATTAATTAAATATATAATATATGATACAAATGTAATTAAAATTTGGAGTATAACAATTTTGGGGGTAAATTAGGAATATAAATATTATACTAAATTTGGTGTAAATGAATAATGTTGCGCCAAATTTGATGTAATACTATGTATTACACCAAATTTGATGCAATATTTGATACTCCATTAAAAATAAAATTACAGCAAATTTAATATTTTAGTGTGAAATTTGGTGTTCATTGAAGATGCTCTACAACTCTTTCATTGACTTTGATAGAAGTCAACCCCAGGTAATACTCCGGTGATTTGTAATAATAGTATATTTTAGTGTCGACTCCAACTGGACCCAAGATTAGTTGAGTGTAAAGAAGTGATTTTGAAATGTCGATTCCTGGAGAAAAGTAATAAGGGCCAGGAGAATTGAACAAAGCCACACCTGGAGCATTTGATGAACCGGGCAAGCACACTGCAAATATCTGTGGAGAAGAAAAGGCTCGGCTTACTTGAGCAGGTAGCGAGTGCTTGAACCGGCCCAGAGCAGCCAAACCGGACGATCCTTTAGCGAGACCCCTATAGATCCTCGAGAATTTGTTTGGATCAGTGCAAGAAAACACAAGGTCAGAAACAGGGCCTGGACCTGGTTTTGTGGTTGTGGGCAAGGCAAATTTGTCAATGAGGAATTCGCCCGTGGCGATTTTCCGGGTCACAGGGTTCTCTGGTAAGAAACTACATGAGTCGTTAAAACACCCGGGTGCTTGCGGTTCGAAACAGTTGGAGATAACGCCCGGGATAATATCAGAGCAGAAAGTTGAATTACCGTACACAGGCTGATAAGAGGAGGATTTGTAGTGTCGAGCACAGTCGTACCATGGCAGGTAAGAACCTAAGTCCAGGTGTAGTTTTGAGGGCTGGAGAGGGGTTTTAAGGTAAATTAACAGAGTATATAAGTTAGTGGAATTATCTTTTGTGATGGGGCTGAAGAGGGTTTGGTGTGAAGAATGCAAAAGAAATGCAGAGAAGAAGAAAAAGAAGGTAATGAAAACTGGAAGTGGAAGAGATGACATTTTTTGTTCAGTATGTTAAAGTTTGAACATGTATGTAGTGTTAAAATTTTTGTTTGTATATATAATGGAGAAGGTATTTAATAAAGAATTGTGGGTTTTTTTTTTATAAAGTGTCTGGATCTCAATGAAAGTATTGTATATTGATTTATTATGGTGAGAGAATTAATGAAGCCAAAATATTTATACAGAAAGTTGAACAAATGAATAAAAGCTGGATTTGATATCTATATATAAATATGCAGATTTGCTGTGTTCTCTTTGGATCTGGATTTTAATTTGAAATTTTTGAGCTCACATGTTCACACTTAATCCTTTTTTAACAAATGGAAATCTATTAAAATGAAAGGCAAATATTCAAAATGGTCTTGTAATCTCATTTTCTTTATTGCTTCTCAATTCTTGATTAGAGTATGTTTGGGTGTTACTTAAAACATGTGTTTAAAAGTTTAGAAGATATTATTAAATGTTTGGTAAATTTTTCAAGAAAGAAATTTACAAGCTTCAAAAGTAGACTCTTATGATTTGACAATTATCTTTTTTAACATTTTATAAAAATTACATGATCTTATTCTATTTAAATACTTTAAGAATTTATCATTGAAATATAAATTAAAATTTGATAAATTTAAAAAATATCTTACATTATGTTCGAATTTATAGAAATTTTAATGAACTTAATCAAAAACCCTCTTAGTCTAATTTAGTACTAATATAATTTTTTTATATCCTCCTTTTCTCAACGTTTCTTCAATGTTTGGGGTTGTAGCGCAATGTGTTCCTTTTTTTTTTTTTTTTTTTCTCTAGATTTCCCACTTGCATAAAGTGAATACATTATTATACATTCCCCACCACCACCATCTCCATTGCAGCACATGCACTTTATATTAATTAAATTCTTATAATCGTGGAGAGATAATCAAAATTGAATATTAATTAAATACATAAAAATCTGAGCACCTACTGTTACAAACAATATACCAAGAAACTATTCTAATCCAATGATGGTGAACTCAAAGCCATCCAATGATGCCAGGCTCAAAGTAGATAATTTATCAATTCTCTCGTCTTTTTCCTTGTTTTTCAAACACAGGATTATCCACCTGTGTTTTATACAACTTGCAATATATATACAAACACACATACTAGGAAAAAAATTCATATCATGCATGTGAGGATAATACTATATTACATATATATATTGAGAATGATCAATGATAATATTTTTTTAAAAGAAATACTTAACAAAGTCGTGTAATATATCAAACTTTATAATAGAGTAGGGATAAAATATAATAATTAATTTTTACTCTTTTTAATATCTATTTTATCACTCAAATCACCTCATGATATATTAATTTATTACTTAACTGCTTTTAGATTGCATCTAAACTAACATTTTGTATAGAGTATGAACACAATATGTATTTTTTAAAAACTATACGATGTCTATAAATATTTTCCTATACTTAATTTGTATGGCAAACTTGTATTTATAATATAAAAATGCTCATAGTTATAATAAAATTGAAATTGATATTATTATTCATTTACATAATATAACTACTCTATTTTTACCTTCAACCTACCAACAACCAACACTAGCGCCTCTCAATCACTGTACCAAACTATCTTTTATATATCCAAACAATTTATGCGTATCTAGTATGTGAACTTTACTTGCAAGTTAATAATTAGGTATGCATGTTACTCTTTTTCTGTTTATCTAAAAATGATACACGAAATAAACGATTACATGAGTGCGCGCACAAAACATAGAGAGAGATAAGAAATCATAGCGCTGCCTTCATCTTTATTTTATTTTTATTTTTTTTACATTTATCAAGTAATTTGTCTATAAATTGTGAAAATATTAATTTAGTTGTCAAATTATTGAGAAAGACAGATATTACACTTGTAAAATTTATGATTTAGCTTTATCAAGGGGCGAAAATACATCTATTTGTTATCCCACCTTTTTATTTTTTTGAAAAGTTCAAAATTAAATCTATATATCATGCAAAGATTTTAACAAAAATAGTATATTTTATTATCCTTATTGTCACAAATAATTCACTAATGGTATAAAGACATTTATTTGAAACACAACTGTAGGTTTGTTGAAAAGAATTGCTTTGAATTAAAAATCAAGAGATAATGTTAGAATTGTTGCATTTTAATATTAAAATTGTAAAAAATCGGTAACTCCTATCAATGCTAGACGAGATGATTGTAACTGATTATAATAAGTATCTCACAGGATCTCTGCCCTTTTCCCAATTCTTGCAAGGGCCCTCTAAGTGTGTATGGGTCTATTGTACCCGATACTGTCACTTTCCCATGCTCCCCGTCCATGGGGATAGACCTCACACCTGAGTAAATGAGAAAATTTCCAATAATAATAATAATAATAATAATAATAAATAAATAAACTAAAAGAAAAAGAAAAAGTTAACAGATTATTGTAATGAAACAATAAATTGATGAAACCAAAATTTGAGAGAAAAAATGGAATTTTCCTCAAAATCTTTACCATTGATCTTCTGCAGCAATTTATGGACCTTATTTTCACATGCGGGGCAATGGAGGTTAACCTTCAAAACACACGTCTGGCATCCAAGAAAATGGAGTACTCTTTATTCAAAATGCATTTTTTATTTAACTCAACACTCGTGGAAAAAAAATCAAATAAAAAAAAAACGTAACATAAAAAAATTGAAGCTATAAGGTGCTAATACTTAAGATTTGTACATATAAGAATTAATACAAAAATTAGATATCTAGTTACCCTTGGAGCGATTATCGAGAAATCCATTTCAAAATTGAGATACAGGACAAGAAAACTAGGCTGCTAAAAAGAAAGGGCGTGGAAGGTTTCATAATAAATGAAGATATTATATTTTTTTCCATTTTTTAAGGCACCCAGTATCAAAATTATCTTGGAACAATGATTTAGGTGCTGCAAAGCAGAGATATTTGACAAGAAACAGTTAAGGTTACTAGTTCTGAATTTTGAAAATCATTATCAATTTGGATTGCTCAATTTATAAACGAAATATGGTTACCTACCAAATTTTGTTTTAGAAACGTGCATAATAAACGGAAACTGCAGAAAAATGAAATGCTAATAAAATTTGAATTATAAGCACAGTGACATAAAAGAATAATGTGGCATGTATAATGTGAATAGAATTAATCCAAATGCAAATTGTACATAATCCGTGCAGTACATTAAACAGAATTGCATGCAAGTCTTTATTATATGAAATGACGTTACATTACACATTTGAAGCAATTACACCCTTGTGAGATTTCCCTTTGATTTACACCAAAAGGGAGCCTTCCATCACCGCCGTGGCTTTCCCTCGAAGCAACACCCTTCGATTCTTCTCGTCAAGAAGCAAATGTAGCACGCCACTTCTCGGTGATGCCTAATTCAAGCGCATCATATTAGCATGGTGAAGGCTATCTAGTTTTCGATAGAAACTAATAGTATTGGAGTGTTAAATGTGAGTGAATGTACGAGAATGTGTTGTGTGTGCGCGCATGTGTAGTGACAGAGAGCGGGTGTGTTTTACCTGATATGCGATTAAATCACACTTTCCGAGCTTCTTGCTCCAGTAGGGTGCTAAGGCGCAATGTGCACTTCCGCATACAGGATCCTAAACCATGGAAAAAATCTATCAATCTGATGTAAAGACTAAAGAGAACAAACAATGCTTTTCAAGGTTATTTATAACCTTGATCATTGCCATATGTACTATTATGTTGTTTATCCATGGATTATCATTGTAGAAATGAAATTGCAGCCCTCAATATCAGGCTAATAAGATCCGAAGAAAGTTATGAGGTCGTGGAATGCAAAGAAACTAAGTAATCCAACATGAATTTGAGCTGGTAACTAAGCAGAGATCAGAAGCAATGAAGATGAGTAAAATCACAGAGATAAAATTCACATTGAATTCCAACTAGATGGAGAAAACAATACAGAAGATGCAGTAAAGATACAGTTCAAAATTCTATATCATTCATAGTGTGCTCTATTTTGGGTGTTCATGCTCAATATACATGCATATTATTGTGGGGTTGGGGGTTGGGGTTGATGATGAAGTGGTAAAAATTTCTATTCTGTGGATTCTCATTGAACGGCTTAATGTCTTCAGTGATCATATTTGCATGTCCTTAAGTATCAACAATGAACTTATATGGACGATAATCAAGATGTTTTGTGATGAATTTCATCGTAGTACCTCGTTAATCCCCAGTTTTGGGCAGAAAAAGCGACTGAAAAAATCAAATCCTGAGCCCGTGGGAGCAAGTCCAGTAATGATTATTCCTCCGCCAGGAATTTTTTGTATCTCATCAAAATTGGGTTCTACTTCTACAACTGCCTCCCCAGATGGTAGCACAACCTGCCAAAGTCATACCAGGTATACACTCTAGTCAAACCAAATCAATCTTTTCAGTAAGATAATTAACTGAGTTTTAATATAAAGAAGATCTCTTCCATATTATGTAACTCTTACAGATACGAAACATAAAGTAGCTATTGTTCAGAAGTGCAGCAAAAAAAAAAATATCAATAGAACAACAAAATGGCTTACGCACAAGGAGGTCATCTCCAGTAGTCTTCTGGATCTCATTCACAGAAGCACCATTCAAGCTTTTAGAAATAGTTGAAACCTCAGCAGCACCATCATATCCCGTTATCGGGACAACTGGAAAATCCAGTTCAATGAGGAAGCTATCAGGTTCATTACCATTCAGAGAGTTGGATGAATCTGAAACTTTGGTGTCAGGTACTCTTTTCGCCGTCAAAATCCCCGAGAGTGTCAAGAACTCAATCATATTAGATTTCACCAAATCATATGTGAAGAGAAAGTGAGATGCAGCTAATGTTGCATGTCCACAAAGTTTGACCTGCAAACAAACAAAAAACTAAACAGTCTGAGCTTGTGTTGACTTTTATTATCAAAAAGGAAGCACCACCTGAGGCAAGTAGGCACCAATATTTGAGTTTAATCTCTAACATTCAATTGAAACAAAAATTGCTTATATTGCAACTCCAAGGTCAATTCTACTGCTTCAAATCCACCTGCTAGAACTGCCATCCTTCGGAGAGCAAATCAGCAGTCAAACAAAATTGATATTGTTTGTGTCGTAAAGATGGAGTGCTCGAATTTAACATCAATCCATCATTGGTGGCAACTTAAACTAGGGGAGAGAAATTTTATCATAGAAAATCAAGAACTCTATTATAACTTGCAATAGTGGATCCAGTTCAATGAAGGGATAAAATTACATCCAAATTAAGGCAGAGGGTGTCCTTGACGGCTGATATTGGTTTAGGATCATTTTTATCTTCTAAACAACCAAATCAAGAATTTCTTGGAAAGCTTTAAGGGAGTGATCGATCTGATAACCTAACCCTGTGGAGCATCATATTGTGCCAACATAATTTGATCACCATTTTACGGACTAATCATGTTTGCAGCTAGGCTCAACTGATACCACTAAGGATCAAGACTAATTCACACAAACACATTTCCAATGCAGCATACCTCATCTGAAAGTTAAGTTTATGAAACTGAACAACTCATTGCAGGGCAATTGGAATTGCGAACACTAGTTACCAATTATAGTATTTACACATTAACATACGCAAAATCCTCGTATTAGTAAATTAATCAAACAATATACAATCAAAAAAGTCACTCGCCAACCTCTGTACAGTAACCTTAAGGTTCCAGTACCACAGCGTATAGTTCCTGGGTAGAAATATTTCTTCCACATTAAATGAATACCAATCAATACCTAGAATAATTCAAAATCATGACACTTATACCACCGTGACATTATCATTTTCTCCAAGACTAAACAAAACTTGCGATAAATAATACTCCTATCACAACTTAGATGTTTCTATATAAAATCAAACTATTTATTCTTTCTTTCTGCTATCTTATCCTATCAATTCTTTGGCATTTCTTATACAATAAAATCTTCATATCTTAATCAATTATGTCTGCTACAAAAACAAATCAAATTGTAAAAGTATTGCATTCTCAAAATGACCAAGTTGTATGGTCAACAACACCAACACGACATTCAATTGTCTTTAACAACACCTGCACGATACTCAATTTGGAAGGATCAAGTAAAAATATTAAAACTTGCGTATAAAAACTTGAGAACACAAAAGTGAAAAAGTGTGGACCTCAGCGACAGGAGTGAACCAGCGAAGGCGGAACCTGGGGACAGAGCGGATCGGTGACTCAGCCGACTCGGGGAGCCGAGTCAAGTAGCAAGTTTCGGATAAATTGAACTCACGCGCCACCGCTTGCAGCCACTCCTCATCTCTCTCCTCCTCCAGCAGGCATACCGCCGCCGGGTTCCCTTGAATGCCGAGTCAGTAAATGCATCAACCTGTTTTTATGCATCGAATGATTTCGAAATTTACACCCATTATGTAATCAAACAGTCTAGTGTGTGTGGATGAGCAGAAATGAAGAACGATTCATTTACCACGCAGTATCTGACGGGTTTCCTGGCCATGGTGAACTGTGGGGAACAAATTAGCAACAATTGCAAGACTAGTGATAGTGATAATAACTTCCTCAATTTCCAAGCACTCAACCTCTGACCATTTCTTCTAACAAAGACTCCGATTTAGAAAATACAAAAATAAGATATAATAATAATAATAATAATAATAATAATAATAATAATAATAACAATCATCATTATTATATTAATTATTTACATAAAGTGTTACGGAGAAGTAGTAGGATATTTCAACTTGCAAGTGTCACTACAATCCAACTCAAATGACAATTATCTCTAAGTTTTTTAAATGATGTTTTGGGTTCAACTTAAATAAGAATTTTGAGTGTCATCAAATTAATACGATATTCTATTTAAAATCATTCATTAAAAAAATTCGTTTCATTTCAATTCATCAAAATAATTTTTTTATTTAATAAAATTTAAATTCAGAACTTAATTTAATTAGTTAAAATATAATAAAATATATATAAATATCACTATTGAAACTCAATTCATATTTAATTCCAACTTGTTGAATTTTAGTAGTCAAATATATTTGAGAGGTTTAATCATGAAATGATCGTTAATTGAACTTATTAACTATTGATAAATAAATAATCTACAAACAGAAAAATTTGAAAATATTTACTAAGCTTGGATATCATTAACATAGATTTGATTCGAATTTGTTTTCATGAAGATAGGAATCCCCGGACCTTAAAGTCTTAGATTGGGCCGCGTACTAAAAACGCTCTTCCTTCACTGGGCTGTTACATAATATTGGGCCTTGGCTTCAGGCCGCATTAGTTTCAGGAGTTGGGCTAGGAAACAGCGATTAATTAACAGAGGAAGCCCAGTGAAAATTTAACATGATTTCTTCGCTTGAACGCTTATGCAAAAACAAAATTTAACTGCTACCAATCTCTGAACTGCAATCCATTTGCTCCCAGATTTTCTTACGCTTGAATTTTCTTCTGGAATGAAATTTGTATTTATTTTATTTATTCATTTATTTAATTTTACTTAATTATTTATTTCTAACCATTAGATAATAAACTCAAATTCATGGGTAAATTAATAGCTCAAATCCTAAAATAAATAAGTATAAATATTTCATATCTCTACAATTATAATGTATGCATTTTATTTTACGTTTTGAGCAAGTACTTATTTTGTCGGATATTTATTGACTTAAGTATCGAATGATTTTTTTAGGACAATCTAAAAACTCTTCTAATCGTTTATTCATGATGCACCCATCTTTAGAAGTTGTGAATTTGTGGATACATATAACGATTATATTATTTTTGTACATAGCAAATCTTAAAAGTGAATAGCAGCGTATATATATAATTTAATATTATAAATTTTTCACAATTGTGTTTAATTTTTGAATTTTAGTAAGAAAAATAATTTATTGAGTAAAATGTGACTTCTCAGTTCAAATGAAAATACTTTTTTTGTGTTCTTTTTTTATCATTTTTATTTTTTTTCTTTTTTTCTCACTAAATCCAAGATTCAAATATAGGACATATTGTCATCGAACTATGTTTAAGTGGTCGAAGAGGTATTATTCAAATGGTCAAGACATATCAAAAAATCTACAGTCTTCAGTTCAAGTTTTGCAAAAGGTACGAGTAATTTTTTTTAATTTATGTGTGAGTATTGTTATGTCATTAGTATAGTAATTAATTGATCATTGATGGTTGTGTTTTTATAATTGAAATAGTGATTAAATCAATTTTATTATTAATTAGTGATTCCATCGGTCAAATTGATTCAATTGTAAATCAGACTGATTTAATAAAAATTGATTATATTTTTTTATTATATTATATAAAATGATAGTATAATAAATTAATTATCATATAATATATTTTAAATATAAAAAAGATAAATAACTATTTAAAAAAATATTTAATAAAATACAAAATCTAAATAACTATATAAATATATAACAAAATATCAAATTTATTTTTTTTTAAAAATAAAAAGTAAAAAAATAAATAAAAACCAGTCAAACCGATTTTGTGGTCAAACCGATAATCCGATTTTATATGGCTAATTAAATCGAATCTACCTCTGATTTTCGGTTTGACCGGTTGAACCGACCATCTAATTCGATTTTGAAAATATATTTATACTAAATTTGTTATTGTTTCATGCATTGATACTAATCATTTCTGTTATGATTCCTTTATTTCAGGTACATTTTACTCTAGAAAACAAACCTTGAAAAACTTAGTTAATCTTTAAATGTTTAAATATTCAAGTGCAAGAACATTATATATAGTAAATATTTGATATTTGTCAGGCCTTCTTGGTTGTAAATAGCAAAAGGGATTAAAGATGATGATAATAATAATAATAATAATAATACAGAATAAAGAAAATTTTCATAGGTTAAAAAGCCAATTATTCAAAGATAGCATAAAAGAAAATGTTTCTTCAAATTTAGACCAAAAGAGAGCCTTCCATCACTGCAACAGCTTTTCCCCGAATCAACACTCTTTGATTCTTCTCATCCAGATGCACATTAATCACCCCACTCCTTCTTGATGCCTAATTCAAGCCACAATTTCAATCAGCTAGATAAAGAAAATAATATGAGTCAAAAAGATTATAGTATCTATGTACTATCATCAACCTTTAGATTTCAAATTGGAGATATATTACAATAAAATTGAGTCTGTCTGAATGAGACTGAGAGTTGTGACAGTCCGATCTTTGTTACAATTTGATACTTCATATATAAAATATTGTATTAAACATATGTTTATGATTAATTATATATACGTGGAATGAATATATGATATGAAATACAATAATATTCATGCTATATTCGATGTAATTGTCTATTGGGTATTTGAATATTCATGTTACATTTGGTGTAATTGTCTATTGGGTATTTGGATGATTGACAAATGTGTAATTTCTTATGAAATAAAATATTTATTCATCATTTACACACCTAGATGTATTGTTAGTCGAATATAACATTTCAAAAACCACTGAAATTGAAAGTGGGGTTGGGAGGGAGGGGCATACTTGATATGACACAAAATCATGTTTCCCCAGCCTTTGGGACCAGTACGGTGCTAAGGCACAGTGAGCGCTTCCACAGACATGATCCTGAATTTCAAGAAAGGATGAAGTGAGAAAGTCCCCAAGAATTTAGAGAGTTGTCTCAAGAATGTGCATAAATCCACCATCATGAATTTAGCTCCCAAATTCGGGCAAAAGAAGCGAATGTAGAAGTCAAAACTGGATCCAGAGGGAGCTGGTCCAGTGATAATGATCCCTCTAGCAGGATACTTTCGTATCGCATCAAACTGTGGCTCTACTTCCTTAACAGCTTCTCCAGATGGAAGAACAACCTGGTAAAACACGAAAACTGGAAATAAAGATTTGCAGCTCAAATCAATGATATTTGACAAAGGAAACAATTATAGAAGACGACGGACAAAGAGGTAGTTCTCGACGGTTGTCTTCTTGATTTCCAGGACAGGAGCACCATTCAACAAGATTTTCGAGACTGTTGAAATCTCAGAAGCATCGTATTCCACCAATGGCAGCACCGGAAAGTTCAACTCGGTGAAGAATGATTCTGGAATTGTGGCCTCTGGTATTCTCCGGGCAATCAGGATCCCCGACAGGGTTGATAACTCCACCGTATCACAGTTGGGCAAAACATGTGCTAGAAGAAAATGAGATGCTGCTAAAGTTGCATGCCCACAGATTGAAATCTGCAAATCAACAATTAAATCCTACCAAGTTATACAGTTTTTTTTCCGGGATCCAGTGTGGTCTTGTAGGTAATTGAATCATGGAAAAATCTCAACTTCTGAATGGAGGGAATGAGGGTTTTCTCCATCAAGTATTACATTCAAGAATCCAGAGAAAAGGGGGAAGAAATGAAAGTTCTTAAAATAATAAGTAAAGAGATTTTAATCGGGCAACATTTCAAATTTAATAATTTTTTACAAAATTTATACTAAATTTAAAATTTTATGGAATTGATACAGTTGCCCCTCCTAGTCTCCCTGACTACGTCACTGCAACCAAGACTCATCGCACAGTCTAATGTCAGATCTTTGTTTATACATTTTAGTGTCTTACTCATGGACTCGGGGAAAAAAAAAAAAAAAAGCCACAAACCAACAAAGAAATAAACAAGATCACCTCATCACCATCACGAGTGAACCAGCGAAGGTGAAACTTAGCGGTTGCGGCTCCATTAACCGCCTGATCAGAAGCAAAATGATCAGTTCTTAACTCAGTCAAGTAGCTAGTCACAGCTTGATTGAACTCACGAGCCACGTTTTGTAGCCACTCCACATCTTTCTCCTCCTCCAGCAGACAAACTGATGATGGGTTCCCCTTGAATGCCGTCTCTGTAAAAGTGTCAACCTGTTTTCATAAATGAACCAAACTTTGAACTTCATCACCTGATAGAGATTGACAAGAAGATTTTTCTAGCTAGCTATACTCAATTGGAGTGTGCAAATATGTGGAAAAAGAAAGATAGATTAGCATACCAAACAGTATTTTACTAGCTTTCTGGCCATAATCTGTGTGAAGGGCTAAAGGAAGGGAAATTATGTGTGAACTAATAATGGTGTCCGATCCAATGACCTCTTAAATAGAAAAACAGTGCAACTATGTTTGTTTGTTCTATAATTAGTACACGACAAGTGCAATTATACAGAGATTGTGCGTGTATCTTTGTGATTATGTCCTTTTGTGGTCCTCAAAAAGTTGCTCTCTTTTGTGGATAGATGTTCTTGTTGCTCTCTTTTGTGGATAGATTTCAAATATGACAAAATGACAAATATTTTTTGTTGTCATTGAAAGATGGACTGAGTTTTTCTGTTACTTGGGATCTTGATCTCTTTTCTTGATTAAGTTAATTCATTGAAATAAAAAACTGATTATTTGCTAATCAAGCTTGATTTGACCTTAGTCCATATGGTGACTGCCAAGCTGCACAAAGAACCGCTGGAGTGGACGATTATTGTTTCGTAAACCTGCTTTACCAATACTTTACCAAGAGCCACATAAATAGAGCAAGTTGAGAAGAAGGCAAATCCAACAAATTTTACAAATATGTCCACTAACATTATCTGAAATATAAATACAAGGAAAACCTTAGTTATTAATCCTGAATGCTCAAACCCCATAGGCCATCTAATATTTGCCTGTGTGAAGAAATGAGGCATTTCTACACAACAAACCTATCTAGCTTTGGGTCAGTAAGCAATTATTACAATACAATGGTTGAATGGCACCATTGCCAAATCTTTACATCCAGTAAAATTAACCAGGATAATGCACAGGTTGGTTTTATAGTACATTGACAGAAACATGGCAAAATGAATCACCAGAACCCTTCTTTTGCCATTTTCAGAAAGTTGCAAAGCGTGATGTTTGGGAGCTCTGCAGAACCCAACTGTTTCTTCCTTATCCTTGTCATCTTCAAGGATTCACCGCCTTTCGATTGGGTGACTGTTGCCGAGACCAGATTATAGAACTGTTGAAAGGCAATTATGTCAGACATCTGAAAAATCTGAAGCCAAAGCCAACCCCTCATCCCAATCCGGGGATCTTGGTTCTGAGAAATTTCATCGGGAGCAAACTATGGGTCTAAAAATTTAGAAAGAATTTTTTCCCCTTCCCATCATAATTACACAACTTTCCAATGTTTTGCTTTCCCTTTGTCTGATTCAAGATAATTTGTCAAAACATCATACTCCCGGTGAAGAATATGGGCCTTGGTTATCCATTGGAAACCCAGGACTGGGAATCTACACATTTAAAACAATAATGGAAGATATACCTCACAAACACCATGTAGTAGCAACCGATGGAAAGAATCTTGCACATGTAGCACTAGAACATCTCCGTCCCCACTGTCCTTGACAAATGAGCGTACACATTCCTGAAAGAAATTATTTCAACAGTTGCCAGGGAAAAAAGTCAGAAATCAGAGGCCAGGAAAAGAAGAAATCATAAATGGGAGAAAGCCTCAGTAAGGGAGGCTCAGTTCATTGGCTAGGAGAGCATGAAGAAAATATGAGAATTGGTATGAAAGAATTGAGAGCATTTCGCTAATACAAGAGTATATCTCACTCAGGCCAAGACATGAAAATCTTCAGCGAAAACAAAACTACTTGTGGTTGTCAAGACAAGGTACGCAGCTTCAAGGAAGCAATCTATGCTTGCCTATGTTTGAAAGCTTGGCTAGATTTCTAAAATGCAGTTAATGTGCAAATAAGTCTACATGTGGACGTGGGGTGTGTGTGTGTGTGTGTGTGTGTGTGTGTGTGTGTGTGTGTGAGAGAGAGAGAGAGAGAGAGAGAGAGAGAGATTTATACTCAAAAATAGTAATGAAAGTGAGACTATCTAGCCTAAACTAAAAAATTTCAGCATAGAAGTTGCCATTATTGGACATAGATGTTTAGCCACAGAGTGACACAAGGTTGGAATTAACTGAGAATCAAGGCCACCAGGAAAGATCGAGACACCAAAACCTATTCTAAAGTTTGCCATCTTTCAAGTGCAATACATTTATACTCAAAAATAGTAATGAAAGAGAGATTATCTAGCCTAAACTAAAAAAATTCAGCATAGAAGTTGCCGTTATTGGACATAGATGTTTGGCCACAGAGTGACACAAGGTTGAAATTAACTGAGAATCAAGGCCACCAGGAAAGATCGAGACACCAAAACCTATTCTAAAGTTTGCCATCTTTCAAGTGCAATACAACAAATCATCCCATTTATGTTCCCTAAACCCAAGACTCATTTACTTCCACGTTTGCAGTCACATTATGATAAAGATATGATACAATATATAAACTGTACCTCACAACTAAATACCATTAAATTAGGGGGAAAACTCAAATGCTGTTTCATGGATCATGCCCTAGTTCAATCTTTCTCTCGTGTAAAAAATACCCCGGTAATAAATAAATATAAGAGAAGATTTGATTAATATGGTCATCAATTAGTACAGAAGCTGGAGCAATTACCTGTGTACGAATAAAAGATCATTTTTCTCATTGCATGAAATTGACATATTCTCAACATTTAAATAGCGATTACAGGAGATGCAGAAATATTACATTTCATCAAGCAAATCTCAAATACCTCATATCCATTGACCGAGTCTGAAAGATAACAACGGCGAAGTGCCTCTCTAGTTCTACTATCTACCCGGTGCCAGGCAGTCAGTACAGCAACTTTGTCAGCATCTAGACGATCTCTCTGCTTTGATGATGAGCTTTCAAGGGATTCTATGATAGATGCCTACCAGAAGGGGAAATTTTGAAAAGAGTTAGAGCAAGTCAAGGAAAAAAAATTGAATATCTAAAAGCAATATAGATATCACAATTGGGAAAGAGAAGCACAGTTTTATAAAACAGAAATCCCAACAAAAGATCACTCCATTTCCCCCTTTCATGCTCAGCAGGATGCCAAATGATATGGCTTTTACAATTCCTGAAGGGGGACGAACTATGTTGCAGAGAAAGAGCATAAAAACTGGCAAAATGTTGGCTCTGCAGTAAAAAACTTGCTCATAAAGGCTCTAAAGTAAAACAATCACAAACACACACATGCCAGGCGGTGGCAAAAGAGAATTATTTCACAAAAGGAAGAAGACTTTGCAGGAACTAGTATAAATTTTTAGGTCAATCTGAATACCTCGCTACGAGGTTATCTTGATGACAAAATGCCACAGTTTGAGATGTTTTTTTATAACAAGACATTAATAAACAAAACAAAATAAGAGCAGTATGATGCACAAAAACCTTAGCATGGTGGAAAGTTTGGATTCAGAGAATCATCTTGTGTTGAGCATAAATGACCAACAAGCAAGAATTGGCTGATGAACAATTGCATTTCATATGGAATTGAACAAAAAAAATGGATGTTACCCCACTCTCTGTTCATAAATTTGGTAGTGAGTTCCAAGTAAACCCAAAAGATGAAGCCAATAATAGCAGGTTCAGGATGTTGAAGAAAATAATTCAGTATATTGTAAAAAGAGGGTAATCAGCCTAGCAATCATGATACATTCATTTGACAATCTGAGAAAGGTGTAAGCCTTCCCATGATAATCCACACTTTTTCTCAAATCTGGAGTAAAAATCTATTTTTCACCAACTTTTTGTCTCTTTTTCAAAATATAACAAATGCATCCCATTTAATACGTAAATTAATAGAGAGAACCTCCTTATCCATGTCTATATTTCTGAAATTATCCCACTCCCCCACATTTGTCATGCAAAATGGTGAACGAGGCACATCATCACCTGCAAAATCAAATGATTAAATTGGCAGGCTCACATATACCAAGCATCCGAGATGCTAGGATATCAGTTGCCCAAGGCACATGCATAAACATGGCACCACTTGATTGAAACAAAAAAAATAAATTAAAGTATATCTTAATGTCATGAATTCAATTCTATAAAACTTAAGCATTTCTAGTTAGCTTTAGCACTTTAATGATACAGAAGTAGAGAGATGCATATCATATTTAGACAATGATTAAATTTGGCAAGCCAGCCTACAAACCGCTCTCTTTTTTTTTTTTCAGAACAAACATACCCCAAGGTGGTGGAGCAAACAGTCCTCTAATTTCCTCAGCATTCAGACGAGGAACAAGCTCCATCAACAAGCGATCATTTAACCATCTGCGAGATCTTCGGTTGCTAACCTAGAGAACATATTTTAGCTTCAGTCCACTAGTTGCAAAACATTACATCCAAATGCACTTGAGCAAGTGACGTCATGCACCAGAAATATTGATTGCCATATTCGCAATTATCTTTCACTTCAAAAGTTTTTCACCCACCTCAGACATTATTAGGTACTAAATTTTTCCCTTTATAAAAAATTTTCCCTCTAAAGAGGTAAAACTACAAGAAGAATAAGATTTAAGTTGCTATATATATTATACTCCTATCAATTCTGCTCACTAATTCCAAAAATTATACAAAGTACAAAGTAACCTTAATGCAAACTAATATAGGAACACGCTTCATATAATTAAAATCTCAATCTTCATTTTGTTGCCAAGCATCGCTAGCCAGATTTGACCATTTCAAAAACTGGACTTGTTTCAGAAGCCTAATTACTTTAGACTCCCAGCAAGTTCAAATAGTCAAGATTAAATCTTTACCAAGGAGGATACACGAATATCCAGCTCTTTCCAACATATAAAAGAATATAAATAAACAAATGAGACATGAGAAATTACTCTTCCAGCCAGGCTCTCAAGAAACTCGATCTTTTTCTCAATTTCCATCCCCCGAGATTTCACATTTTCATCTATAACCATACACAATACAAAAGTCACCGCCTTTTCTCAATACAGAAGAACAAAAAATAAAATTATCGAGCTGAGCCGGGGGAAGAAATAAAAAGATACGGACCAACAAGATTTACAGTTTACACCAGAGGTTAAATCACTAAATCAGAACAAAACAAACAAGAAATTATAGTAAAAATCGAACCTTTGGGATTGTCGAAGAGAGATGAGTACATAAGAATATCTTGCTCCGTCTGCAAAATTTCAGGGGTCGCCATGATTGCTTGTGATTATTTTAGCTAAAGTTTTTTTTTTTTTTTTATTTCTACCGCTTGAGTTCTTGGAAGAGAGATTGAGAGATATATGGAAGCCGGAAATTTGATGAATCTTCCTTAGGAAATACTCGAGGTTTTGAAGGCGAAGACCAAACACGGTCTAAGATGTAGATATAGATATAGAGAATAGGGAATATGCTTTCTGGGTTTTTTATGCTAAAATATAGGGTCATTTTTTATTTACATTTCTTCTTTTAATAAAGATTTGATGACGCCAATTATCCAAAATTGATTGTGGAGCACATTTTAGTGCAAGTCCTTTTTTTGGCCAAATATATACAACTATTTTTTGGTAATATTATTTTTTTTAATGAGTTCTATTTTATTTTCTGTAATAACAACGCAAGATAATTTATTAGTAAATAGCATATACTTGCGATCTTATTTGTGGATTAACAAATTAGTCAATATTCTTCTTTTAATAGAAAAAAAAAATCATTTGAATCTTAAACTAATGAAAAAAAATAAGTGTAAAATAAAGAGCTTTTTTATGTATGCAAATTTTTTATTTTTTAGGCCAAAACTAACATATCAGAATACCTACCCCCGGGGCCCCTCTTTCTCCCTTCGCATGTCCCTTGAGAGGCCAGTGGCCCAAATAGGTCTGACAGATTTAACTTACCTTGAGCCCGAAAAACTTTTCCAAGTACGGATTTGCTCGGCCAACAGAAACCCATATCCTTTGGGACTACTATTGGACTCGTATTTATTGATAAGAGTTTCACTGTGGAATGCATCTACTCAATCATTTTTCCATTTAAAAAATATGGATCCAATCCATCCAAAATTTTATATTAGAAATAAAGTAAAATGTTAAATATAAATGCAAATAAGTAGAGTTTTCAATTCAACTTTTATAAAAAACTCAAATTTTAATTTGTTTATATTTGAGATTGAGCTCGTAGTCACATAAAATTAAGTTTAAATTAAAATTTTAAATTACAATCATCAAAGTGCTCGATCACTTAAAAATTCTAAGAAAAATTTAAATGGATTTTAGGGTTAAATATTATTGGGAGTCAACTGAACTCATCTTTGCACCCACATAAAGAAAAATGTATTGTACCAAAATCATGACTCGTGCATATTCTAATATGTAAAAGATATATTGTATGAGTTATTAATATAGATTTGACGAAAAAATTTAAAAAAATGATTTCAAATGGGCAAGTGGATTCAAATCCACAACAATATGAGAGTTCATAATTTTTAAAAATTATTATAATAGAAAATTATCCAAATAAATATAATAAATTTAGTATATGAATCTAAAACCCTTTAACTCCAAAAACTTAAATAATAGATCGATTAATTGACAATTGTATCATAAATAAAATACATTGATATGTAAGTCTAAATGGTAAGAAATGATGAAGGGGTGATTTTGACCATTCACTCAGAATCCACAACAAGCGTATGATTGATGCTGTTCACCCCCCTGCAACGCATTGGTATGGACTGTCGCACAAACGTACCACGCACGTAATCCCGTGCGCACTCTGCTCATTTTAGTCAGCAAACACCTCAGTCACACTCTCTTTTCCTTTCATATTTTCCTTTTTCTGCTCACATTTTACAGCATTTCCTCCGTTAAAACCCTGGAGAGTAAAACCTGTAAGAATTTCTCCCAACTTTTTTTTTTTTTTTTTTCAGAAATGCTACTTTCCATGGAACTTTAATTACTCAGACGTTTAATTTTCTCTGTGCTAACTCACGCACTGAGTATATATTTAGCATATTATATAGATAAGATTTTAGGGGATTTTAATGCATATGTAATTGTGTCTGTTCGTCTTTTTTTTTTTTTTTTTTTTTTTGCTGTATACGTAAGTTATTTTCGTGTTAATTACACGCAAAGAGTTGGTGGAGCGGTGGGATTCTGGAACATGGGTTATAATTTGATTTTTTACATTAAAAAATATCATCACTTCTTTGTTTTTTTATAACTTGTTATCTGAATATGCAATAAGACGACTGTGCAGTGATCCAGGAAAACCAAAAAAATAAATAATATATATATATATATATATATATATATATATAAATCATCGTTTAAATATGTATTTGGAATTTGGGCGTGTGGGTGCTGATTTAGGCGTGCATCTTGGGGATTCAGGCATGTGGGAGAACACGATCATGAGTCATGACAATTTGCTTTCCTAAGGAATGTTAACGAGTCAATGGCATCTCTTTCGCAGTACTTCATGAGTTATTATCATCGTTTCATGGCCTATTAATTTGATTTTAATTTTAATTTTCTCAAAGCTATGTTGAACAGTTGTAGAATTTCCTCGTGAACCTTGGTAAGAGTTCATGTTTTGCATCACCACTCATACTCTTTTGTGCGCTTAATTGTGGTTGAGGTTATTCCGGTTCCTAAGTCTCTGCTTCATAATTTAGTTCCTTTTGCTGGCTGATGGCCTTAAGAACTTTCATTAACATGGATAAGGATTCATGCCATTTTATTGCGTTTGACAACTTATTATCATGGCAGTTTCCAAGCCTGGTAACATGGAAGAACAGAATCACGAAAATAGTTTGCAGTTTCCACCGCTGGCTATTAATTGGATAGCAAATAATACTTATGGTTTACGTGGTGACTGTGATGCAAACCAGCACTATATCATGACCCCAGGGAGTAATCGGATGCATCCAGAGCCAGTTCCAGTTACTCAATGGATGCATTACCAGCAAACACCTCAAAACTATGTTGAGTTTCTTGCTGAGAGGGAGTACCCTGAAATCCAGAGACAAATGTCTTACGACATTTCCTCACAAGTACCAAGTTTGGGACTAGCAGATCCTTCTCAGTTGGTAAGCCAGCAAAACCATCTGTACATAATGCTCAAATACAAATGAGGAATTGGTGCCCTTGTGAAATTAAGATTATTATTGGAAATTGTAATTTATAAATCCAAAATCTTAGTTAATTTTTTAATGGTTCTTTTATTACCTGGTATGGTATAATTATAGATGCCAAAAGTAAATCATACATGAGATGTAATTTATGTACTTTGCTTCCAATAGGAAGAATATCTGAGGCCGCATAATGAAGGAAAGTTTATTACCGCATTCACAGGCTTGGAACATCAATTTGATGTTCAGGTGAATGCCTATCATTGTTTCTATTCCAAAACAAAATAAACACTTGTGCTGCAAACTTGTTTCTTCTTAAACTCAGATCAATTGTCCCTGCAGAAACAAAATTGGAATGAAGAATGGAGTCATGCTTTTCAAGCTTATTCAGGGTCAGGCACTGCTGCATCAAAATACCCTTCCGAAGCCCGTCGGAAAAGATCAAGAGAGAAAGCCTATGCTGCTGATCGTGTATGCATTAGTCCTTGAATAAGTCGTATCACTTTGATGTTGTTAATTTACGTCAACCAAACATATTAAGACCTGAACTGATTGATCATTATGCATCCTGTTACTTAAAATAGGATTGTCAGCTTATATATCATGTCTAATGTTCAGATGATTGGCCACAGTTTGCATGAATCAGTTTCTGATTATCTGGTTCTTCCTTGTAGTGTCGCAGATTGAGAATATCACATTGGCTAGATGCATTACAGGAATTGGTGCCTCATTCGAAAGAGGTAAGATATCGGATATGAGCCTAACAGTAAACTCTTTTTGTTCTGACATAGTTTTTCCTTACTAAAGGTGAAATGTCCTGAAAGGCTGGAATCTATATTTCTGTCACTGGAAAGAAAACCAGTGCCGTTATATAAATACTTTTACCAGCGGTTGAGTAACTTCTGATTTTTTTTGACAGATGCTGACCTTCAAAATGCCAAGATTGACAGATTTTTTACATTTGTTTTCCAATTAGACCCATGGATTTTATCATAATTTGTTGTGGGAAGAGGTGTCCGCCTACTGATATGAGTGTACGATGTATGGAATACATTGTTTTGGTTCATGGAAACCAATTTGCACATGATTATCATGACTGAAAATTGTTAATAATAGTTCGGTAATTTCTGAAACTAGAGCCACTTACAAGTTGTGGCTTTGCAGGTCGGTAAAGCGGCTTTGCTGGATGATGTCATTGACCATGTCAAATATTTGCAATATCAAGTGAAGGTAAATTTTTATCCTAGTGATTTCAGTCCTTTAGATGTCATTTTTTACTTCAAATATATGAATAGATTAGAGGAATTTCTTGAACTGCTAAACTTTGCTTCCTCAGTACCAGCTTATATTTGGAGAAAACTGGTGTTTCACATTTCTTGATTCAAGCAAAATGCTTGCTTATGTTTCCTATGGTGGCTGGGATGTCAGACATGCATAGACCCTCTAAGTATTGTTCTAGGTAATACTTGTTTAAGTCAAACACCACGTATTGCAGCCTTTAACTTTGTGATTGACCTCGTTGCTGGAGCGTATTGTTTTATTTGTCTGCATTGAGTAAAAAGGTATATAAACTTTGAAATCATGGCTAAAAATTATGGCTGAAAGCTCTAGCTTTAGTAGTTTATGCTGGCGAGTCTAAACAAATTATCTCAAAATTTCGACCATGATATCAAATGTTAACAATTTCTTGAACTTTTCAAGATAAGTTTATATGGGACTACATTCAATTCCTTTTTATTGGAGAGAAGATTCAATTCCTTATTCTTGGATAGATAACCTTATTACTTGATTCAAAATCTCTCCTTGATGCTGTCAAAGTTGCTTGTCATATTTTTTTTTCTTTTGTTATGCACAGAAAGCACTTACTACGATATTTTCTAGCACAATTCTTATCTAGGTTTATTGATCTTTACTCAAACACACTCATTTCGGCATTTCACCATGCAGGATCTGTGTCGAAGCAGATTGGGAGGTGAATCAACTTCTAATTCTTTTATATTCCTTGAGGTACTAGAACCTATGTAAATAGACTACCAGATTGCTTAGAAGAATGTGGAACAATTTCATTGTATCTTAAAACAATACCATTTATGTAATCTGGTATTGACATTTGACGTCTGGTTGTTTCAGGGACATGGACATTATATTGTTCAGGAACAGATGCTCAATGGGCCTCTGGAAGAGATGATAGGGAAGTTGATTGATGTTTATCCTTCAGCAGCTACTGAACTGTTGCAGAGCAGAGGTCTTATAGTGATGCCTATGACTTTTGCAGAAGGATTACTTGAACCCATGGAGATGTTGGACATCCAAGGTTGGTTTTCAGTCTTGACATAAAAATTCTGATTTATTTTATTTTCTGCCGGTTATTTTTTAAGGCAAAGATCTTTTGGTATCCATGTATAAGAAAATTATACGAGTGCGATCTTGATGATGAACAATACATGCTATCTCTATATGGACGTCATTTGTTCTTATTCTGCAGTCTTCCTTGGACATCTTGTTTTACTAAAATTGTACCAACTGATAGTCTAATATATGAAATTCTTGAGGTGCCCTCTATTGAGTTTTTAAGTTTGATCTCCTTACTTATCATATTGTTCCTGGAATCATCCAATATCTTATGTCTGGAGAAGGGGACATAGAAGAAAGAACTTTGGTGATGTAGCACCTGATCTAGGTTAAATTTGTTTTTCTTTTTGCTTCAGAGCGCCTGGTAATTAAGCTATTATCTGAGAAAAGATATTTTTATACTGCTACATCAATCAATGTTGCAGAGTAGCTGCTACCTCTGGAAAGGCTTAGCAAATAGTTTCCATATGTGAAAATCCCCAAAATGGACATGAAAGAAAACGATTTGTCATATACAGAATGAAATGATACAAACTGTCACCCAAAACTTGCATAATAGTGCTACAGTACAAGTTTTGCAGAAGTTGGTGCGAAGGGTTACACCATTAAGATAAGATAAAGGTGGATCATAGTTCCATATTTTTGTTGAGTAAACATTTTTTAGATGCAATTGAGGTCAACTAATCTAAAGTATACAAATCGTGATTTTAAACAATAAAAATTTTGGTCCTTGTCTAGTTAGGAGATTATGCGAACTTGGTCTCAAGCCCAGAGAAATTATTTGGAAAAGGAAAGCAAATGAACGATGAATAGCCAGTGTCTTTTATTTTTGGGAATGGATATAGTTTTCTCCATATCCAAGATTGTTCTTGCTGTCTTAAGGTGCTTTTATTTGAAGGAAAATGTGGGTGAAGGGAAGCATTTTCTACAACTATCATTCCTTGCTGGAGGAAAGCTGATCTCCATTCTCTTGTCATGCACTTAGAGTTCATATATGGTTGAAAAATCTCGTGTTACAGAAGTAAAATATATATATTTTGGTTTCTACCTTAGTTTCCTTCGTCGTTTCCCTTCAACCAATTTCATTTCTTATTTTCTGTCTGTACATTTTATACATGCATGATACATTCACTTTATAAAAACACATCCATACATGCTCTCTCAACATGTATAAATCAGCTATCAAGCATTTAAGCATCTGCTTACGACCCTCTTGAAAATGTGAGAGTTAAAGTATTAGTTTGGTAGACAGCTTGTATAAAAAATAATTGATGAAATTTGAGGCAAAAACTTTTATTTCAAAATATTACAGTTGGACAGAATTCTTGAAATTGTATTTCCCTCCAAAACCGTGGTACTTATGTCATTCTGTGAAGGTGCATTTTTTTTATTTTTTTTGCAAGCTCGAGACTGTGTTTTTAGTATATATCTATAATATTAATAGGCATCTTTTCTATTGGGCTAAGATGTTTGCTGCCTTTATTCTAGCTCGTTATTCAGGGTTTTACAAAGGACTTCTGTGGTCCTGAGTATTTAATTGGCAAAGGCTTTTCTCTTACATTTGGTTGCTCATCTGACTGACGCCTGTTGTTGAACGCATAAAACAAAATAGAATATAAGCACATCCTTCTGGCCTTGTGAATGTCAATGACCAAAGAACAAATACCTAAAATGATTAAAAGCAGGGAGATACGTTCTAACATCTTTCCATGATCAAAAGCTGGGCCTGAACGACCTTTGTCTGACCAACTTTCTGCCTGCATTGACAAAGATCAGGTGAGGTGGTGGTGCCTTGTATCTTTGGATGCTAGCAAGAGCAACAGGAGCCATAGCATCAGACATGATTATTGATCATTACTCGATGACAGGTCAAGTAACCATGTGTGGTCTTGAGCATCAAGCTAGATGGTTGGTTATGGTTATCTAGGAATCAGTTGTCAACCTGTTGTGCACCTTCAGCAGGACCACAACAAGGGGGAAGTTGATAATGTTGATTTTCCACAAGCCTTATCTTCCCCGCCTGTGGCTGTATTTTGGTGCAAAATATGTTATATGCTGAATAGTTTGTTTTGGATTATTCCTTCTTTTGGGCTTGGGATAGGGGTGGGAGGACTTCTTGGCATTTTGATCAGTGTAAGAGCCAAAGTATTATTGTGATCATCTAATGACCCCATAAAATAGTATGGCTACTATTTACTTTTGGATTGACTTGAATTGTGATGATATGCTATACTCTTAAGGCATTTCTGCTGAGCTGAGTTCAGGAGAATTGATGGGATGTTTTTAAGATAATGGTAGTTTTTATCCATATAAATATTTAACTGGGACTTCCAATTAATTTGTCTTTTTTGGTTTACATGCAGAAAAAGGTGCATTTCTAATATCCAAGTGATCAAGTAAATGTGGTTCGTCGTAAATTTGGGGATATGCACAATTGATGTGATGGTAGTGCCTAGATTGCCTATTGATATGACATCACCTTTTTCATGAGTGGACTTATGGAGGTAAATGAAGTGGCTTTGAAGTTGTTATATTTTTTGATAGTTGGGTTGATACTGAGTTGCCTTCCGGTGTTATAGAGTTGGAGATTTACTATTAGAATTAAATTAGTGTTGATTTCTTATTAGAATTAAATTAGTGTTGATTTTTCACAAAATCAAATCTCAAGGATGAACATGACACCTTCTTCAAAGACTAACATGGTTTTTGACTTTGCTAGTGTTTATCTTATGCATTTTTTAAATTTAGATTCTCTAGCATAATTTACTTTTTGTGAGCCGATGTGTCTTCATGACATGCACACTCAAGCTATTATTTCTATCATCTAGCAGTGACTGGATAGATGTTTCAGTGATTAGATTTAAGTGAAACATAGATCTATCGAGTTGACTGTGATTTGTTATTCAGGCATGAAAAACAACAGTAAATCTTCCATTTAGTATTGTTTTATTTTCTTTCAAAAATGTTGGGATTATTATGTTCATAAAGAGGGCAAATGGGGAACTGTTCCTATTATGGTGTGCCCATAAATGATCAAGTGATCATGGATGATGCAAGCTTGCAAAAACTTGGAATAAGATTCATCGATATGATGGCTAAACTATATGAAAAGAGAAGGCTTTTGGACGAGCTTGTGCCAAAAGCACGCCTAAAGATTGTTCTAACACATTATATCCCTTTTCTATCATGTCTTGGCTTGACTTTCAAGATCTATCCAACTTGGTATTGATTTGAAATTTTCTATTGATTTCTAAAGTTCCAGTAAGGAATTATGTAAATATAGCATGTAGCGTAAAATTCCTACTGACATTATAATTTTTAGAAATCTTACTCCACATATTTGGAAGTTTGTTTGATTTTCACACTCTATTTTTTCTTTTATGCACTTGGATACTTTGCATGAAATGCGTGAGAAATGATTGTTTATATATATTTTTTAAAATTGTGAAAATTAACACTACATGATACATAAAACGTAAATATAGCTCTTTCTCGTTTATGATACTAAATTTATGAAAAAAAAAAATTATTGAAAACATATGATCTCTTAACTAAATGAAAGATATATCTTGATGGAATTCCTGAATGCTGACATTTGATAACTTACATATCTGATAAGTATTATCATAGTATTATTTTATGATTCATTAGAGGAAACTTTTGGCTTAGCCTTTTCTGGTTGTAAGTCGGTACGAACATCATATTCATGACATCTTCTCATAACCTCTCTCTTTCCACCTCAAGACTTTTTAAGCATTTATTGTACTACCATGATAAATTGCCCGAACAAGGTATGTGCATTGCATTGAGAAAAAGCCCTACTTGTGGAGCGTGACTTTTTTTTTTTCTGACAAAAAAAGAATATTCATAAGAGTTAAAAGTATGGGTTAGAAAATTTCTTGATGTGGGATTTTATTCTATGATTGTGGAGTATTCATTCCCCACACTTCCATTTTTTTTAACATTTGTGTTTTGGAAAAAGTTAGCTTCAACTAACGTCTAATTTAGATATTCCCATTGGCATTATCAGAATAATCTTTGATTCTTTTCCAATGATAACTTTGGTCAACTTTAAGGTTGAGGAAAAAAGAGGCATCAAGGATTCCATTCCATTATCCCAAATTACTGATGATTATCTTTTCACCCTTTTTATCTTTATGTAATCATTCTTCAAGAAAACTCCCAAATTAGTAACCCATCAGATTTCAAGATTTGAAAATACTAATTAAATGGGTCAACATTAGTTACTGAGTAATGAGTGCTATATTTGTTTCATTTTTATGTGTTCAGTCTGATTTGACATTGAATTTCAAACATAAATTGGAAAAATATAACTCTTTTATATCTTTATAGTATTACTTTTAAAAAAATAAAGAATTAATGATGCCGCATAGTTATTTTAAGTGAGTTTTTTTTAAGTAAAAAAAATTATTTTATTATTTTGAAACATCTCATAAAGAAAATGTAAGCGTGAAGTTTGGAACAATTGGAGTGGTAGTCAAAAAACTTCCATTGCATTTTATAATGAGTATGTATGTGCTAAAAAAGAAATCCACCATCTGTCTTCTGAAAAAAGTACAAAGGAAATTAATTATTTACATTATCTTTTTCAATAATTAAGCTAAAAAGTTTATTAGTGACCTGGCCCAACCGAAAAAGGAACAAGAAAGTGAAAAAAAAAATAGAGAAAAAAGGACAAATGCAAGACACAAACTCAAAAAAAAAAAAAAAAAAGTTAAATATTCTTCTTCCATTAATAGTACACTATCACTCCTTAAAGATTTAAAATATTTTCTTCCACCCAACATAGAAGAACATGAACTTGTTCGTACATTTTTCTCAAGATTCAGCACCTAACAATTTTGTTAAAAAACTTTTCAGATTGATCAAAACTTTGTAAAGTTGTAAAACTAAAGCCAAAGATTTCCTTTAATGGAATAAATAAAAAAAGAGGGTTGGCCTAATATTTTCTCCTTTTCAGGTTTGAAAGTGCTTGTTTGACTTAATATGGAGGTTTTGAGTCTTTTGTATAATTTAATGTGGTATCATTTGTTTCTATTAGAAAATGAAATGTGAGCCAAATTCTGCAAAATATTCTTTAGTGTTATTTTTGGTATTTTGGAAAAAATATTTTGGAAGAATGTATTATGTGGAATTAGAAAATATATGAAAAATGAGAATATATTTAAAAATATTGTTGCAAAAAATGATATGATGCATTTTTTTATATATATTCAACTGTAACTCTTTTGTGAATGTTATTTATTGTAACTAGTAAGACTTCCCAATATTATTTTTCTGTAATCAATAGGGTACAGTAGGATACATAATTATTAAATATTCTAAAAAATAACTAATATTTTTTATAGGAATAAGAACTTATTTCTTCAAAACATTAATCCCATACATGTTTTTCATTCCAAGAAAAAAAAAATGTTAATTTTTCAGTTGTGATCCTGAACTAGAATAGAAAAAAACAAATATAAGGGGAAGCTTTTTGAAATACTTTTATAACCATTGAGCAACTTGGAGTTGACTACAATCAAGTAGAAAGTGAGCCAATTAACCTAACGTGTCTTCTCTCGGAGGATGCCCTCCATAAATACTCCACCAATTTTCCCTTTGCTTGCATTCATCTACTCTTTTCTTATAATAGAGTTCTACTTAACTTCTCTCCATATATGCAGTATTACATTCAAATTTCTTTGATTTCTTTGCTTTTTTTTTTCCTTTGAAATTTGTACAAAGAAAATTCTAATACTTTCTCGAGCCGCCGCGTATCATATATATATATATATATATATGTCAAAAGCTATTTTATTTCAATAACAAAACAATTTTTCCTTCTTGTAAACAAATCCTATTTCTCTAAATAATCGCTTCATTTTCAAGAATTGCAACCATTAAGAATAAACTTGTATTTTTAGTCTTTATACTTTTATTAAAAAAAAAAATGAAAATGTCGCTCTCTATATCCAGACACGTACAACCATTGCTGCACATTCCAAGCACTAATAATCAGCTCCTCCGCCAAAAGGAGAAAGTAGTGGTGGTGATGGGCGCTACCGGCACCGGAAAATCCCGCCTCTCCATCGACCTGGCCACCCGTTTCGCGGCGGAGATAATAAATTCCGACAAAATGCAAGTCTACCGAGGCCTCGACATCGCCACCAACAAAATCACCGATGAAGAGCGATGCGGGGTGCCCCACCACCTCCTCGGTGTGGTGGATCCTGAATCCGATTTCTCCGCCGCAAATTTCCGCACCATGGCTTCTATTTCCTTGAAATCGATACTCAGCCGGGGGCAGCTTCCAATAATCGTTGGGGGTTCAAATTCGTTCATTGAAGCGCTTGTGGACATGAATTTTCGATCGAGATACGAGTGTTGTTTCGTCTGGGTGGACGTGGCAATGCCCGTACTCCATTCCTTTGTATCTGATCGGGTTGATAAGATGGTGGAGAGGGGAATGGTGAATGAAGTGAGGGATTTTTACAAGCCAAACGCGGACTATTCGAGGGGGATTCGGAGAGCCATTGGGGTTCCCGAGTTTGACAAGTTTTTCCGAGTTGAATCGTTTTGCGACGAGGAAACTCGGGCGAGGATTCTGGCTGAGGCGATTGATTCAATAAAGATGAACACGAGCAGGCTGGCGTGCTGCCAGCTGGAGAAAATTCATCGGCTGAGGAACATCAAAGGGTGGAGGATGCACCGTCTTGATGCGACTGATGTGTTCAGGAAACGCGAAGGAGAAGCGGAGTCGGCGTGGGAGAATATTGTGGCGGGGCCTGGCGCGGCAGTAGTGAGTAGATTTTTGTATGATTTGGAGCCGGTGGTTTGTGGCGGCGTGATGACGATGAGGGACGTTGCTCGTCCCCTGATGGCGACGGCATCTCATTAGGCAGCAAGTTGTTGAGGGAATGCAACATGATTCTCTGTGCCAGTTTTGGGAATATTTGCAAATTTTGTTCCGGCCCTTAAAGTACCCACTACAAAATAACGGAATTACCCTTGTGATGAAGAGGATTGTGTCATAATTTTATTTGATACCGCGTGTATTACCTACGAATGTAAATGAAAATCTATATATTTTCTTACACTAATAATTGAAAGTTTAAACTCAAATTATGTCACGAAATACTTAATTTAAGGAATTGAAATCTCAAATTTCTAGCCTCCATAAACTTCCTAGATAATTTGGTTTATAAGTTGTGTGCCACACGAGTGGTAAGGTTTTTAGACCTATTTAGTCTAAATTCTTGATATATGGTCCTAAAAACAGGTCCTAAAATAAGAGGTTTTAATTTTTTTTTTAAAAAGGAAAAAAAAAAATTGTCTTCTTAGCTAAGGATATGTTTTTAATGTTTTTAATATTTTTAATATTTAGATGGAAAAATGCTTCCTAAAATTGATTAGGAGTGGGTTGGAAAAAAAAACGATTAGAGGATATTAATCTTGCAAAAGTATATAATCTCAAATATTATTGAGTAAGACTAAAGTTTTTCAAGAGACGAGTAAGTTATAGTTGTTATATAATTAATTTTACTCTAAAATTTATGAAAATTTGATGTAGAACATAAATATGATTATCACGTGGTGCTATGAGAATTTGAATAAGAATATTTTGCAAGAGGGATCATATATATTTTGTCCCTCTAAAAAAAGACTTGTGTGATTAATTTCAAATCATTTTGGGGAGATTGTTGTATGAGAATATATTCTAGTAATGAGATTAGACAATATGTAGAAAATAAAAATGTGTCTGAATGTTTTGTTGAAAAAATAATATTATATTTTTAAATATTATTATGAATTATTTGTATTTTTAGAAAATAAAAATATCATTTCCAAAAATGCAAAAGACAAACACATTATCATCTATGGAGAACAAAAATGCAAGAATAAAAATGAAATTAAGCATAGTGCAATTCTCTTTTCACATCTCCATGCAGGGAATGGAAAGTGTTATTCCTTACGGAGTTCGTTCCATAATTCGAAGGTTTAAAGTTGAAAAAAAATAAAAATTCAAGATTGAGGTTAATGTTAATATTTGATATGCTACACTTAGTGAACAATAAATCAAGTATGTAGATAATAGACAAGTACTATATATCAATGTTTTGAAAATCAGATCAAACCTATCGGTTCAATTGAAAATTGAAAATTTATTCGTTTGATTAGAATTATGCAATTGAATTTGTGGTTTAACTGGTCAAATCGATCAAAATTGGTTAAATTGGTTTGATCGATTTTTATTTATTTTTTATATGTTTTAAAAAAGTTTAAATTTAATATTTTATTGTAGTTATTTGAATTTTATATTTTGTTCGATTTTATTTTATTTATTTATATTTAAAATATAATATATAATATATAATTTATTATATTATTATTTTATATAATATAATAAAAAAATAATTATTTTTTATTAAATCGACAATTAAATTGTTAATTATTAATAAAATTAATTTAATTATAAAAATACTGTCTTAAAAAAAAAGATAATTATCAATTATTTAAATACCAATGTACGGTGGATGCTATTGACGGCCAGCCAAGAAGAATATTTAGTATGGGACGTGTAGGAATGCGAACCCCACAGCCCACAATCGCATTCAGGTTTTCAATCATGAGCACAAATCGCTTGCTAATGATTCCTCACTGATGTTGACATTACTTAGCAGTAAATAATTTAATAATGTTTTTAGTTATAATTTATGTTATCGTATCCAATCAGGGAGAAATTGATAATTTCTTTACTCCTAGGGTGGGGATATCTCAAATCATAATAAATAAAATATATGGAAATATGACTGATGGAGCTGTTGCTATCCTAAAGTCATCAGTCTCTCCCAATTTAGAATTATGATTTCATTATAAAATTTTATCTACTCAAAAAAATAAATTTGAATATTCTACTAAAAATCCATAATATCATAATAAAGTCAATGATAAATAGGCCACATAAATATATAAAAATAAACTCGATATAATATTTGAGTCACAAACTTAAAATAAATAACAAATTAAAGAAGTACATTTTTTTTTTAAAAATAAAAAGTTGAAAATAATTTCACACTTGGAAGAATTTAAAAGCTTATTTTCAACAATTGATGGTTAAATCACTAAATTAGAAATCAATCTGTGAGATCAAGAAATAATTTTTTTTTTATACAATCTATAAGTAAAGTCTTTTTTTTTTTGTTATAAATGGTTGATTAATTATGAATTGCGAAATCTCATTGTGTGTTCATCTGTAGGTATTGCATGCTAACACTGCACACAAACAAGTTGCTTTTTACGCGCGAATTGCATCATCATCATCATCATCATCATTATCAACATAATGATTCCCATTTACAAACAGGAAATTCCCTGATTGATTCTACTGTTTAAGACACTATACTTTTGGAAACAAAGAAAGCTCTAGAAAATTATGGCTATTTTTTATTTTATTTTGATTCGTATATTTGATTTTATTTATAAAATAGTTGATTTGGTTTATTTTTGAATGAAATTGTATTTGATTTTAATTTTGAGATTTTTTTTTTTACTTTAAATATGATGTTACATTATCATTTTATATATGTGAAAATCAGATCACTGTATATTTATAATTATGTAATGATAGTGAGATGTAAATATATATAATTTATTAATGTAATTATTTGAATATGTGTAAAGATATAATATATATGTATATATTATTAGAATATTTTAAAAATATTTCGGAGAATGGAAAAATGCGTTTTAGAAAGAAAAACAAAAACTACGTTAAATATTTGCTTTTATTTTTTAAGAATGAAAACATTCCTAAAAAAATGGAAAAAAGCCTAGAAATGCGGCGAATGGAAGTTTAAAATCTAAAGATTAGTGCCAGAAAATGGAAACTGGTCAACTTTCCTTCCACTGCCTGTGCAAGACTATTTATGCTTCGGGATGTAAAGACAAACAGATAAGCTTGGAATAAAGACCCTCGGCCCCATTTGATAAGTCATTTTCAGAAAACATGATTAATTATAATATTTATTACCATAAAATATGAAAAATTAATTAAGTTCAATCAATTATTCTAAACCAAAGAGGAATAGAAAAATACTTAATACATAAACGAAGACTTGAATCTAAAACTTTTTTTAATTATAAAATCGTCTAGTTTAACTTTATATATTCTCCTTTGCCATATTTAATGACCTATCATATGGTATGAAATTTATTACTCCTGTACAAGAGATTCTACTAATAAATAAAAGAGGTGGTTAAGTTTTCGGTGGCTTGATGATGAAATTAAGAGGGTGTTTGACTAACGTTATTTAAAAAAAAATTATAAGCTACTACTTTTTATAAAATATTTAAGTAGTTATATGATATTGGATTTTATTTTAAAAATAAGTTATTGAAATGTTTGGATAAAATAAAATTATTGACCTTTTAAAATGTTAGTAATGATAAATTTATAATTAAAAATATCAAAATTAAAAAAAATTATAGAATAAAATATTATTTTGAAAATAAGTTGGATATAGATATTTTTTTAGGAGTTTATAAATTTCAAATAGTTTTTTTTTTTTTTAAATTATCAAACACTTTTTAACAGTTTATAGAATGTTTTGAAAATATGTTTTGAAGAGATAAATGAAAATAGAGATGCATTGGGAAAATTCTTGAGAGTTTCATGATGATCAAAATCGATGAAAAGGGTGACAGGGGTTTTAGAATTTATTGATCAAACCCTTCCACAACTACTAAGTGGACCACGTGAATTCCACAAATCAATAGTTGTAATTACTTTGGGCCTAATTTTCAAGGCCCCATGGACTAAATGGGGATAGGAGCAGGAGCAATCGCCCTCTTCAACCAAGAATTAAGAATATATTTCTGTGTAATTTATTCCTGAAGGCAAAATTTGCTACCCTTTATTTTTTCAACTTTACATCGATTATTTCTTATGGAGTTTTTACAAACAGGGAAGACCTTATTACTTTCCATGCAATTGCGCATAAGCCTTGATTGAGAATACCGACAGTAGCGTCTGATTTGCCATCCAATTTCATATCAGAGTTTTGCCGACACACTCATCCAATCTTAATCATATGTGCTCTTAAAATTTCTCATCTTAATAATATTAGACAGATCAAGAAAACAGTGATTTTGACACTTGGATCTTAGAAAATGTGCATAATATTTTTCAGCAGATCCTTCAAGATCGAGATGGTACAGGGCCAGATTAAAATCTCCATAACAACAACACTCATAACACTTACCGTATAATATGCAAATACGAGGTTTTACAATTTCATATGTGAAATTAATAGGCATATAACTAAGACATATATAATAACTTAAGATAATTTTATTTCTCTGTTCAAAGATACTCAGGTGCATGCTGGTGAGCAGGTAAGAATCAGACTGGTACCCACCTTGATCCGCACTGGAAAGTAACATTGCATGTATCATCTACCACGACAGTGTAATTGTGCACGGGCCTAGTAAGGAATGGAGGCAAGCGCACCAACAGCTCACAAACACACACATCGTCAACTTCTTTTAACCACCGACAGCAATCCTCTTCCGCAGGCGTTTCTGCGTGTCCATGTCTCGAGTGTCTGTGACCGTGACCGTGGCCGTGCCTGTGGTGGTGTCTGCTGTCTGGTCCATCAGGGGAGGGAGGGGAGGGAGGAGCAGGCGTTGGGGATGGTGGGGAAGGAGGGGAGGGTGGAGGGACTGGTGTATAGGGCAGCATCGCACATGCACGATTCACCAATGCATATTGGGATGCACAAAGAGGCGGAGGATCAATCGGAGGTAATGGGTGGTGTGGGACCCACTGGCTTTCTGCCTTTGGGTACAGTACCAGAAGCATCACAGTTACTAGTAACTGGAGGGTAATGGCTCCATCCATGTCTGGGATCCCTTGGCTAGTCTGCACAAAAGAAAATGGTGGATAGAAGTTAGCTACGACATAATCCTTCCCCCTACTTTTATAATTGTTCTTTCACAAGCTTTTCATGTCCTTCAATTAGGTATATTTTCAGGTTGACAAAGCAACTATAAAAGAACAAGGAAAATGAAACCAGTGCAATGATTTATTTTTACGCTTAGAATACTTAAGAATGCTTCATTCATTCTGCGTGCCTATAATTCAGTTAGCCACCTGAGTTTGGCATTACCAACTAGTGGGAGAAGAACTAAGGCTATGTTTGTTTCATTTTCATTTTCCATTTTCATTCTCCCAAATTAAAAACAAAACATTAATACACATTCTCCAATACATTTTCCTACCGATCTTTTCTTCCCCAAAAATATTTCAAAACATCCTAACGTTACCCTCCAAAACATATTCCTCCAAAACACATTCCGAAATAGAACTAATCATACATAACATTCCCCAATACATTTCCCCAAAACACCCAAATAAAACCCAACAATCCCTAAGTTTACCAATTAAAAAGGACTCCAAAATCTTCATATCCCTACCATGACTTCTGTTATAAAAGTTTTTAGGGGAGAAGTAGGGAAATAAAGCAATGCATAGATCACGTAGTAGGGGTAAGTCATTTCAGTAATCAAGATCTCAGTAATCACATTAGCAAGCACTGATTCACTAGTGAATAGATTTTAACCAACACAATATCATCTCAACAGCTCTAGCCAAATTTAAAAAAGTGGATTATTTCTAGATTTTCAGGTATATAAATTAAATCAGCACTACAATAACACACGGATCAAATTCAAAAGTTATAACAACATCAACAAACCAATTTGCAGATATGCTTTTAATCATATTACTCATCTACTACAGACTTGCCCCTGTGAGAAAATAAGTACTGATTTCAATATTCAATGTATAAAATCATTATGGATCATATGGCAGTTTTTCTAACCATCACAGCCAGAGGATAGATAATCCTTTCCATTTTTATTATGCTAAAGCTTCTCAATTCTTTATTCAGCTTCTTAAACAACTCCATGCTCTGAAGTAGTTCATGTGTATATAACCGAGGCAAGATAACAGGAATAATATCTTTAAGAAAGGGCATCTTTCACAATTGTGGAAGCAACTGATAAAAACATACCCAGATAATGTATACCTTCACCTTAACTTATGAGGCTCCACAAGAAAGATCAGCAAATATAGTTTTCCATCAATTTTGTTTATATAACATGGGATTTGCCTTATCCTGATCAAGCATCCCGTTCTGGAATCAAAATTGCATTCACAAAAGGGAAACTTCTTTCCTGTGCTTGATTTCCATATTTCAGCAATTTGTGCTACTTCATAATTCTGAATTCTGCTCATGACAGTTCAGTTCTTTGTTCCAAGCTGCCATCAGTTCCATGTCCTTCTGAATCATTTCTCTACTCATTCTCAATTGCTCAGCCCTCTGCTGGCGTCCCTCATCCAGCAACTCAACAAACTTATTTTTGACCTCGAGAAGTGGATCACAATCAACTAACTCCTCACGCTTATATGCTTCCCTCAGCATCGCAGTCTGAATCCCACCCTTCAGAGACATATAGAAAATCCCAGAGTGCCTAGTAAACACGCTTGAGAATGCATTAGAAAACCTATACTCTTCACAAAACTTACCCAATATCGGCACTGGGACCCTCTTATAAATTGATAGCGAAAGCAGCTCGTGGAAAATCCCCACCATTCTTTTCTCCATTTCTGGTGACGCTGGATCCAAATGAGAGACATCCTCATACGGAGAAATGTAAGGTAACTCCATCCAATCCCTAACCCATTCCCTCATTTCCTTCTTGATAAAAAACCCTGAGGGAAGCTTCCACACAAACTCAGGCCTAACCCTAATCCCCATTATCGTCGATTCCTCCTCTGCCCTCTTCTCAATAACCGATTTAGCAAAATCCTTATTCCAAGAAACCAACTCGAGGAATGATTTTCCTTCTCCGGGTGCCCCATACAATCTAAAATTCTCTGGATACTTGGTACCAATGTCACCAGAAAATCATTCGGGAAACCAAATTCCCTCTTCACCTCAACCAATTTATCTGCACTAACGACCTTATCCTTCGCCATCATCAGCAATTTACACAATTTAGCCACGATCAACGGCTCATTTTCCTCATAAATCATTTTCTCTTCTTCCAAAAACCGGTTCAGTCTATCACTAGCCCGGAGGAAAGTAACTAAATCAGAGCTGGGCTTAATCCTATCCATATAAGTATCAAACAAACCCGGGTTTTGAGCTAGAAAAGTTTGAACTTTAACGGGTAAACGAAGCCGCTCGCGGCGTTTTTCTAAGTAACGAAGTGGGATGACCTGACCCGGCTCATTTAAAACTTCTCTGACGACCCGAGCGCAGAGCCGCCATTTCTTGTCGTTTTCGATTGCTTGATCGAGTTTTGGATCCTTTCGCCATACTACTTTCAGGCTTGAAATTGAGGCAGTGAATTGAAGTAGAAAGTGGAGGGCCGGGGTTTTGGGTTTGAGGTTTGAAAGAAGGAGAATGCTCTGAATTTTGACAGCATTTGCGAATTCTGAGATATTTGGAATTAGGGTTTTGGCCTTAGGGTTTTATGAATTTTGCAGCGCTGATATTTGATTGGAAACGAATGAATTGTTTGATGCACGCAGCGGGAGTTTAGACGAGCGATTTATCCATATTTAAGAATTGCCCTTATAAGCTTTGAGCCCAATCGGTTTCATTTTCAACACATGCAACTTTTTATTTGGACTGATCGAATAAATACTATTCAATTGATTATTTTAAATATTTTATAAATTTATACGAGGTGAATCTAACATTCATCCCCATTAGCTTAGAACACTCCATACTTTAAAATATTTATAAAAAGAGATCTTATCCCACCACGTCTCGTGTATATTTTGGGCACCAATTTGTTTGATGAATTACTGCTCGTTCAGCGGACACAAATCATATACCATCCTCATTTTCTTTTCTTATCATTTCATTTATTTGGAAGAAGAGAAATAGGCCAAGCATAAGGGGCATGATTCACTTTCCCATCTGTGCTAAAGCGACGCAAATCGAGAAGTGAGATGGAGCAAGAGGGAAAGACGGAGCACGTAAGACGACGATCAGAATAAAAAAATAAATTAATAAAAAAAAAAGAAAATAAAAGGTCATTCACGCTAGTACTATTCTCGCAATCATTTATAATTAAAATGAGTAAAACAAACGGATACTTTGTTCTCGTGATATTTTTTTTTTTTCAAGTTGCTAATAAATCAAGAAAGAGATGTTAGAAGTGTGGACTTGTTTAAGATTTTATATTTAATTTTTTACTCTTCTTAAATAAAACTAACATAATATTTTTATTCTTTGGGTGAAATTTATTTTGATATATAAGTTCTGCAATTAAAGTCAAATCCTTCCCGAGTTTTTAAAAAATATTGTAATTACACCATAATTTTTATTGTAAATCTCTAACTAATACACATTTGAATTTAATTTCAATATTATACCTACATTTCAATTTCAATATCTTTATTTAATTATGAGTGTTTTTCTTTCTTACTTATACCCCGATATATTGTTAGTCATTTCTAAATTATGTCATCATTATGATAGGATTTAGTTTCATATAGCGGAAATTTGAATGGAGGATTGGAATTAAAAGAGAGAGGATAAAAGGCATCCTTGTCCTAGTGATAAATTTTTTATGAAAGAATTGAATGGAGTTCATTTGGATGTATCAATTTAATAACTACCATAAAATTCAATACCGACAAGAATATTTATGAAATTCATGTAACAAATTGATATTAACAATAAAATTCAAGTGCATTTCGTTCATTTATTGTGCATGTTTGCAATAATGAGAACATGTGTGTAAAAATATAATATTGGTAAGATGTCTTGTCTAAAATATAAAATATCTTAAATTGTTTGGTAAAAATTTTAGGATAGAAGTTTATAACTACTAAAATAAGATGTTAAAAATCTTATAAACTATTTTTAAAAAAATAAAGAATTTCTAAATTATTTTTATAATTTGAACAGACTTTTTTAGTTTTAATAATGTTAATTACAAATTTATTATTATCATCATCATAGTATTCTTATTTTATCCAAATACTTTAATATTTTATTATAATAGAATGTAACATTTTATAAACTTTAAAAATATATATTGGTATTTAACCATTAGATTAATTATTGGCATTCACATATAAATAGGTAATTTATTAATTTAAAAAATAAAAAAACATAGTTTTTTTTTGCTAACAAATAATTAAGTTAGATTAATTTTTAATTACCTATATATGGCACAGCTATAACCCCATTTAAAATTTACTATCGTAAAAAAAGATAACTATTTAAAGTAGTTCTCAAATGTTTTAATTTTTTTTAAAATTTTACAATTTTTTCCAATATAATGAAAGATGAATTGTATATTTTATTGATCAATTAGTATTAAAAAAAAACCATTGAATGAAAAATGATATTTCCAAAAATAAAAAAAAGAAAGGCAAAAAATGACATAAATATGATTTTGCAATTGATATTTTAATAATTTATAAAACTTAGTAATTTCTCTTCTTTAATTAATAAAATTTAATGTATCTTTTATAATTTGAAAACTTCCAACTCCATTTAATTCTATTGTTTTACCAAAATAAATGTGGAGGAGGCCAAAACGTGCCCCAAATCAATTCCTTTTTGTATCTATAAATGCTAATAAGTATACACGTCAAAGATTGCCCCACACCGATTTCACAGACTGCCTCCCTCCTCCCAACACAACAGAACCCACCCCACCGCCGCGACTCACCTCCTCTCCACCGTCCGGCTTCAGGATTCTGCATCCCATTCCAACTCTCGCACAAGACCCAGCCACGTGGCATCAGAAAAGGACATAGCCTCACCATCCTTGAGTCACCCAACTACAACTGTCTTGATTCACTTCATCCACCCACCCCACCCCGTGTGTCTCTTTCTACTCACCCTACGTCATCACTCACTTCACTCCCTCTGACTAATTCACTACCTTTACAAACATGTGTGTTTGTGGGGAGATACTAGAAAGGTACCCCGCAGTATAAGTCTGAAACTGTCCCTCTTCGCTTACCGCTTTTATATTGAAAGTAAGAAAAAAAGGAGTGAATAATAATAATAATTAAACAAGTAGTATTCTGCAAGCTATCTGCTGCTACTGTTTCGATGACGGGTTTATCGATGAATGCGGTGGTTGTGGCTGGGATACTCACGAGGGCTTTTTATGCGGATTCTAAGGACATCGAATTTGGGAATCCGTGGTGGTTTGTGTACGCGAGTGTTTCGTGTTTCCTCGTACTATTCGCCGGTATCATGTCGGGGCTGACGTTGGGCTTGATGTCCCTCGGACTCGTTGAACTTGAAATACTCCAGCGAAGTGGCAGCGCCATCGAAAAGAAACAAGCTGGTATCGTGACAAACTCTTTTTTTTTTTTTTGGTTAAAGGAAACGAATTATGCCCCTTTTTAGTATTTGTTGAATGAAATCGAGTTTATTATTGGAGCTGAGGATAATTTGCTTTGATATGAATTTTTTGAGAAATTAGTAATTTGTTTTCAGCAATTATTTTGCCGGTAGTCCAAAAGCAGCACCAACTTCTTGTAACTCTGCTATTATGCAATGCCGCTGCCATGGAGGTTAGTTGTTGATTTTTTTGGGCTTTGATGAAAATTATTATTTGTGTTTTTGGGTTCATAGAGTTGGACTGATGGAATTGGAGTTGATGAAAAATCTATTTGAATTTAAATGGGGTAGTATTTATATCTCCAATTCCAAGAATTCAATTTGCTGATAGTAAAATGAAATTTTAAGTGCTGAAAGCTGAGTTCGAGTTTTAAGATTTTTAGTCCAGCATCAGCATAGTTTTCTGTGTTTTCTGTGCAGACATCTTCTATTTAAAGTGAAGTGTGTATAATGAATTCCCATACACTGATTTAATTTGAGAAATTTTGCTAGCTTGATCACAATGTTGTGTGCAGGCTCTCCCAATATATCTAGATAAACTATTCCATCCCGTTGTTGCTGTCATTCTCTCAGTGACATTTGTTCTGGCTTTCGGTGAGGTACACTTAGTTCCTTACTGTATATGATCTTAATTCGTTACTGAAACTAACTCCTTATTTTTATGGTGATTGAATAGATCATTCCGCAAGCACTATGCTCTAGATATGGGCTGGCTGTGGGCGCAAATTGCGTGTGGCTCGTGCGCATTTTGATGGTAGTTTGCTTTCCTATTGCTTACCCTATTGGAAAGGTAAATTTCTATGCAGATGTTGCAATTATTTTACACTCTCTGCAGCTAATAGTATAATGGAGGGATGATTTCTGTGTTTCTGAGATCTGGGAGCTTGCTGCGCCTACCTTGAAGGCGTGAACATTTGATCATGCATGCTGTTGAAAGCAGCTTGCATATATTTTATTCAAAAATGTGATACCCTCCTAGTAATACCTCATAGCTTGGAACATGTATTCAAAATAGCATTGTGATGTGCGATCATGCTGCATTTTTTCCCTTCTGCAGCAAACTTCACTGAGATTCACATTTCTTGATGTTCAACTTTTCTTTTGTGATTCAGATTCTGGATTCTGTCTTGGGCCACCATGATGCTTTGTTTAGGCGACCTCAATTGAAAGCACTTGTATCCATCCATAGCCTGGAGGTATCCTGTATAAGCACGTGCCTTACAATTCATAAACAGAGCATAAATTTACAAGCTCAAACTCTTTTTGTTTGGTTTTTAATTTTGATGTGGCCATGTACCTACTCTCTCTCTCTCTCTCTCTCTCTCTCAGTTTTCATGTTGATGTTTTACTTTGGTTAATGTCATCATAGGCGGGTAAAGGTGGTGAACTTACTCATGATGAAACAACAATCATTAGTGGAGCACTAGATTTGACAGAAAAGGTATGTTCAAGTTGAGAAGGATCATTTTGCAGAACTTTTATTCTTCTCTTCTCTTTTCTCTTTGAACATTTACTTTTAGCATTTTTGGCCATCTCATTTGACCAGGTTTTGATATTCCATACCAGTACATAACTTTTGTGAGGATTTAAATAGAAGTAATTGCTCTTCATTATGTCCCATAAATTTTAACCATTAATATAATGGAATACAATGGATGTTTTTAGTGCCATTTTTGCAGGAATTTACTTTAATGTTTATACACTAATAAAATGCCTCAATTCATTGTTCTTGTTTTTTTTTTTAACTGCTCCCACTTGTACCGGATTTTTCTTTTATCACTTCTTAACAAAATGCATTAATTTACTCATTAATTGTTTTCCTAGTGTTTTGTGGAAAAATTGTAACTATAAAACTGAAATGTTTTCAAATATGTGCAGACTGCAGAGGAGGCTATGACACCCATTGAATCAACTTTTTCCCTTGATGTCAATTCAAAATTGGATTGGTGAGTTTGATGCTTATTTGGTTTTGATTTTGCTTAAAAAAAATTTTATCCCCAAATATCATTCTTATGCTATGAGAATTAGCATCAAAGACCCTGCTCTGCCACTTATGTTCTAACTGCTTCACTCAGAACAAGGAGTACTCTTTGCAAGGTGTCTATAAATTATCAAGTAATAACTAACCAACTTAAACTAACTTGAATAGAGAATTTAACCACCTTTTCTTTTTGTTTTTTCCTCGACCTAACCTTTTTTTTTACCACAATGGATAAAGCACTTTTCTGCAATTAATAATCATCAGGAGAGAGTAAATCTGTGCTTTTTAACTTAGATGGTATTCTTGCAAAGGGAAAGCGATGCAGCTTCTACATGCTGCACTTACTTTCTCTTTTCTCCAACAAATAATTGATCTTCTAATTGAGATTAAAAATTCAGAAGAAGACAAAACATTTAGCTTGTAGAGATCAGCACAAGGATTCAACATACTTAGATGGACCGATGAATTTATTCACTTCCATAGAAATAATTATGAAGCTTTTAAATCATTGCATTTATTTTCTTTTCTATGTTTTATCTGCACCAGCTCTCATTCATGGGGATATAATATTACTTGGAGATAAAGTAGAAATAACCTTGTATGGTAAATGCCCTATTGTGCAGGGAAGCTATTGGAAAAATCCTTGCTCGGGGCCATAGTCGCATTCCTGTCTATTCGGGAAACCCGAAGAACATTATTGGACTTCTGCTGGTCTGCGTAAAGTTCCTCAATATCAAGCATTGACCGGAATTAGCTTGTATTAGTATCTGTCTGATTTATTCTTCCAAATTATCTTTTGCTTCTTGCTATGTAGGTGAAAAGTCTTCTCACTGTAAGAGCTGAAACGGAGACTCCAGTTAGCTCTGTTTCCATCCGGAGAATGCCTAGGTATGTCCATCTTTCTAAATTTTTCGTTTTTACTGTGCGTGATTGATGTATTCCTCATGAACTTAACCCATCATGTTACAGGGTACCAGCAGATATGCCCTTGTATGATATTCTCAATGAGTTTCAGAAGGGAAACAGTCACATGGCAGCTGTAGTGAAGGTAAGAGAGAAAGAGAAAAAGCTTCTTTCTTCTAATGGTCCTCGGATAGTTGGAGATAAAACTTTTACCAATGGGGATTCACAATTGACAATCCCTTTGCTGGACAACCGTGATGGACTACCAAATACTGTTGTAATCAACATGGAGAAGTCTCAGCAAAATGGTTTTATGACAAACAGTTCAAATAATGTAGTAGAGGACATTGAAGACGGAGAAGTTATTGGCATAATCACCTTGGAAGATGTATTTGAAGAACTTCTGCAAGTAATTTTTGTTGTTCACATTTTTCGTGAAGTTTTCAGTGCATCTCATTGAAATTCTCCTGTTGTAAAATAATCTCTATTAAAGTTTTATCACCTCCCTGTCTCGCCCTTTTTCACCTCATGTTTCTGAATGTGTCATTCCTTTGATACAGGAGGAAATTGTTGATGAGACAGATGTATATGTTGATGTACATAAAAGGTGCTGGGTGTTCTCCTTGCTTTTCATAAAGATATTTGCTGTTGACCATCTTATATTTTTTTTTTAATAAGGGCTTCGTTAACAGTGCATTGCTTAATGACTATTGCAGGATACGAGTAGCTGCTGCCGCAGCAGCTTCATCTGTTGCTCGAGCACCTTCAAATCGTAGGCTAACTGGTCAAAAGCCATCAGCAGTACGTTTGGCAACACTTCTCTGTGGTCTTTTTCTGTCTTGCGACATTATAGCACCTGTAATTGCCTTGTTGGCAAGTCTTTTGCATGTAGGTTGGGGTGGAGAATAGAAACTTAAAAACACTCATCTTTAAGAAGATAGGTGAATTATAGTTTCTCTTTCCAATGCAGTAAATACGTTCATGGGAAATAAGACTGCACCTCATTAGTGGTGCTCAAGCATAATAGCTGAATTACCAATTGCTCCTCGCCATCTTTCACAATTTCAAAAACCTCCCTTATAAGTTTACCTATGTAGCAAACTTCCCCTGTCATTAGGGTTTCGGAGGGATAATGCTGACATCAGCAAATTTTTTTTAGTGAATTTCTTATTCTGCCTCGATCCATCTCTCTATATATTTTGCTTACTCAAATACCCTAGGCAAAATTTGAAATTTAGAGGGGGATGGGGTAAATGTAATAATTGAAAACATAAAAGAGGGAACATGTGACAAAACATTGTTCAAAAAATATAAGCTGGTTGGAAAAAATTAGTCATTTTAGGCAAAAAATAAATAAATTGGTTGGTGCTTTTTTCTCGCCCTCCTAAATATATAGTAGACTAAACTCATTGTTGCATGTGTAAAAAGAAGAATGATTTGTTCAAATACTTTTTGCTAGTGTTTGAAAGATTAAAAATTAATAAGAAAGATGCTTTCAAATAAGAATTAGACTTGATTTTATGTATAAAAATACTTAAAATCTTCTCTCTTTTTTATTTTTTTCCCTCTCATTTTTCTTTTCTTTTCTACTTTCTTTCTCCCAATTCTTTTACGTTGTTCAGTCATGACTTTTCTTATGTTTTTAAGTGTCTCAATGGGGAAAATTTTGGAGGGAGAGGATGGCAATTGGGAGAAAGAGATGATGGGATGGGTAGTATAGGGGAGAGAGAGCAACTGGGAGTAGTGAGAGAAGGGGGCAGGGGAAAAAAAGATGAGTGGAAAAGAAAGCTCAGAGACAGTGAAGTGAATGGAGATAGAGGAGAGGGTGGGCAAAGTATGGAGGAGAAGAATATGATGGGATAGAGAGGGAGGAAGACTACACTAATGAGAGAAGGAAAATGAGAGGGCGCAGGTGATGGAAGACGGTGGGGAGGGAAAGAGAAGAGGTAATGGCAGTGGTGAGGGAGGCACACAGAATCTTTTATTGCAAATCTTACTGCATCCTCTATTGCATTAATTAATTGCTGCCACATGTACACTTTACGGCTAAGATTTTATACGTGGCGAATAATCAATGCAATGCAATAGAGGATGCATTGACTCTATTGGAGAGGGTGGGAGGGAGAGATGGAGAGAGAAAAATGGGATGGGCGGTGGTGGAGGGAGGGAGGGAGGGGGTCAATTAGAATTTCATAGGATTTGGCTTTTTCCAAATGAATCAAAATAACCAAAAATGAGATTGACTTTATTCTAAGAGATCAATTCCAAGATCCAAACAATCTTTGTATAATTGGGGTGAAACTAACATTTGCAAGAAGATATTTTTCAAAAAATTTGATTATTGCAAAGACAACAAAAACACTACAAATACATTGTTTCACAAATACATAGACATTACAAAGACTTCCTGGGGAGAATGATCATTTAACAAACTAATAATTTATTTAGTTTTTTAATTTTTTAAATTGAGGAAAAATGGGCAATGGAGGTAAGTATAATTAATCCTTTTGAAAATATGGATATGACCATATTACACATTTATGCAACCATCATGGTCAAAATGTTGAAGACCACCAAAAGCTTGCGACTTTTGTCTTATAGTTGATGAATTTAAACATCAATAGCATTTATACCCTCTGAAAATAGTTTTGATGTTAACATTGTAAGAAAACCATCGTGTATAGACCAGTGTGCTTCCCCTTTCTTTCGTGTTTTTTAATATTAAGCATCATATATACCATGGAAGCAAGACCTTGGATGTTGCTCACAGCTGAATCCTTGGTATTATCTAGGGCTGGAAGTTATTGAAAGTTATGTGTATTAACTTGTTCCAGGAAATGTTGCAAGAGTGCTATTACTCTCGTGTCGTGTGTCGTATCTCGCTAATATGTTTTCCGAATCTTCTCAGGGAGGCCCAGGTAAGCAAGGACCAATTACAAAGAAGTTGCAGGAAGATGATATAATTCCTGTAAGGTCACGGGACTGATCATCAAGAGGATCATCTTTGTCTTGACCACCGTAAGAGTTACTCAATATGCGTAGTATTTGTTAATAAGTTCTTCAATCTCTGTACCTACCTATGATGAGCCAGTAGTGTAACTACTAGTTTTATGTGTAGTTGGAGTTGTAACATCAAATGCCAGATAAATGTTTGTGATGGTAGCTTGGGAATATGAGTCCCATTCAGAACTTCTTTTAGTGTAGGTAGTTTGTATAATAGTACGAAACTGTATACTAATGTGCTGGGCCCTTTTTACGTTTGTACAAGGATGTCTCTGTTTTCCAGCCGAACGATGTTAATACATTTGTTTTGTACTGTTCAAATGCCTTAGCCATCACTTGTTAGGGCGCCATTTTTGCATGATGATGAAAGTTGAACACCGAATAAGTAGTCTTGAAACTTCTACAATAAGGCGAATCTCGCATTAGTACAACACCCAAATATATTTTCATAAATATGTCATTGCATTAAGTTTCTTGAATTGACATCAATAATTAACAATTAATCAACTATAATGAATAATAGTATACCAAAGTTTACATGAAAAAGTTAATAGATCAAATATTCTCTTTATGGCGGCCTTATCATAGAGTTTGAGTTTAGGAAGAAATTAGAAAATTTAGATTTGAAAAGGACAAAATTGAATTTGAAAGGTATAACATTTTAAAATTTAATAATTTTATATATAAAATTTATATTATTTTAATTTTTTTATGAAATTGACGAACGACGGACAAACCCATCATAGATTACACAATAAACATATGAATCTGTTCTCCAATTTCTTAGGTAGAGGTGGAGCTCGACCTATGTCACTTCTCATTTTGAGGGAATTAATGTATTAGTATTTGCTTACAGTAACTGTTATAATTGAAGATGTTTTTTTTTTTTTTAATTTTAATTTAACTTCACCTTCAAGTAACCTAAAATATTTCCTTTTACTAATTCTTTGGCAAATTGACGGTTGATTGACATCGACTCCCCTATTAGAAAATATTCAACCAATATTAATATATGAACCATATATAGAATTTTTTTATTTGTGTCAACCACAACAAAACCAAAATCATTAGACTTAATTACCCTTCACAAATCGTCCATTTTGACGAAAATACCCATTTTCTTAGCGCCCTCCCTCGCCGACTTCTTTACGCGCGCCCGTCCTACGTAACAACACTTCTTCTTCTTCTCTATGCTTATAAATATTGTACCTCCGAGTCAACGATTACCTTGGTGAATGCAGTCAAACTTAGGGGAACGTACAATCCGGTTCAGCACATTCCGGTTAAAAGGATCACTGCTATAAATATGTAGTTTTTCTTCCTTCGTTTTATCGTTTCACATATGCATACACCTAAGTATGATCAGCAGAATATTTAGAGCACTTATGACTGATTCGCTTTGAAGAATTTGCTGCGCTATTCTAGGTAAAACTCAATTTTTTTTCCATTCATCTCTCTAGGTTTTTTTTTTTCTAAGTCATCCGCGATGTAATATGAACTCAATTTTCATATACTGATCAAGAAAAGAAACTAGATTTCAATAAGTTTGTATGTTTGGCTATTCTTTTGTATTTTTTTTTAAAATTTGTAATACTGAAAGAGGGCGAAAAGTCGTTTTTGTTTTATTGCTGTGATTTTGGAATTCTGTTTTTTATTTCATATTTCTTTGATTCAATTTTACTATTGTTTAATGAAAAGTTGATGTGCGTTAGGGGTTAGGGTTTTTGAAGTTGATGCGTGTTGTTTAAACACTCTGTTCATGTGTATTTCTATGTGATTGCATCTTGTATTGAATTGATGAATGAATGAATTTCGATATGTTCACCTAAATTGTAAGCTTTTGTTATATTCAGAATTGATTTGAAGGATTCGGATATGGGGTTCAACAAAGTGTATAATTCATTGCAGGAAATTTTCCCGCAGGTAATTTCAGGCATTCAGTTTTTGGAATTTTGTTGGCAGTAATGTTGATGAATTTTGGTTGGTGATAATATTAGCCTGCTTCTTTAGGGGTGTACCCTATATAGAAAATTTTAAATTATATATGGATGCATATATACAGACAAACAAATTTCTTATTTAACATTTTTGGATCATGGAAAGATGGGATGAATTGAGTTTTGTGACCCAGAGCTGTGTCAGTGATTCCAAATGCTGAAAACTATTTGGTATATTATATGAATCATTTCTGTCATGCGACTTTCTCAATTTCCTGAAGGAGAGTAGTTTAGTTGTTGGTTGTTTCTTCCCTCCTATCTTGTTGACAGATTGATGCCCGAGCTCTTAGAGCTGTTGCTATTGAGCATAGCAAGGATGCTGATGCAGCTGTTGGGGCAGTTCTTGAGGAGATCATTCCTTTCTTTATTGAAAGATCTAAACCAAGTAGTCCTTTGACTCGGAGCATTTCTGTGGGTGAATCGTCTGAAGGTAACAGTTTTAGTGCTCAAATTTGTTTGGCTGTTTACATGATCTGTTGCAGAATTATTGTGTTCCATATGTTATTTTTTACTATTTGAAGTGTTAACTACTTGACTTGCCCTATTGTTTCCACTACTTAATTCTAGCAGCTCTTGCAGGTGCAATTGTCGGAACTCAAACTGAGGATGGCCCATCTGTGAACGCAGTAGGCTCAGCTGGACTGCAAAATGGTTATAATGTCAATAGTGGAAGTCAACAATCTTTCCTTGATGCTGATGATGGGCCCAATGAACCCTTTTATGATGCATATGATGGGCATCATGAAGGAGAGGATAATACCGCTGGATTGACATTGTCAGGAAAAACTTTTGAGAATAGGCTGAAGATGAGTGCTGATGTGTATTCTAATGGTGAACCTGTGGTGTTGGTAGATTTAAATGCGGTAGATACTCTTCAAATTGAAGTATCAAGAGACCCTGAAGCGGAGGAAACAATTTCAGGAGATGAGGTCCCAGAAAGCAGCATCAAAATTTCATCTGATAGTATCCCTCGGCATACACTGGCAACGCTGCAAGATGTGGATATGGGTGTCAATCAAATAATGAATCTCATTCAGGAAGGAGAAGACATTGCTGGCCACTTAGAGACTGATTTTGACACTATTGGCACTGAAGAAAATGATTTGGAGAAGTCCTGTGCAGATGGTAACAATCTTGTGGATGAGACTGCTTCATTGACTGTTCATGATGTAACTGTTAGACCTTTAGAAAGCAGTGCGCAGTTGGTAGAGGTGCCTGACACGCTTGAAAGTAATTTAGAGAAATTAGAACTAAGTTTGTCAACTGATACTGCTTCCAACACGAAAACTATGAGCAACATTGTTGGCACTGAAGATGAGTCTATCTTGGATGCCACCATGTCCCAATCTAGTCAAATCCATATCATTGATGTTGTTGAGGAAATTATTGCAGATGCAAGAAATAATAAGGTAATCAGTAGCATCAGAGTCTTATTATTTATCAATCATCAATCACAAATGTGCTCTACAAACCTGATGTAGCTGGTAAACTGTCTCTGAAATGGTTGTCTTTCCTCAAATGTCAGTTCAATCTAAAACCAATTGCATTGCTGGTAAACGGTGTCTCGTTTGTTCTTTTACTTGTTGGTAGTAATTTGATGTTTAGACACCAATTACCAACTGCCATTTTCCTGGACGAACGAGTTCATCAAATTGTTGTCTCTTCCAGTTGAAGTAAAATGGTTCTACAAAGAAAAGAAATTTTGGGGTTGAAACTTTGTATGCATGTCAAATACTATTTGGTAATATGTCTGATAGATATAAAATGTTGCAGAAAACATTGTTCTTGGCAATGGAGTCTGTTATCAGCTTGATGAGGCAAGTGGAGCTTAGAGAGCAAGCTGTGGAACAAGCGAAAGAGGAAGCTGCAATAGGGGGTACTGGTATACTGGACAAGGTTGAAGAGCTTAAACGAATGCTGCAACATGCAAAGGACGCAAATGACATGGTTGTCTTCCTCTTACTGATAGTATAACATCCCTTTAAGATGATTTAAAGCCTATTCTTTGACAAAAACACATGATCCTAGCTCAACTTTTCTGTTTTCCCTCTCAGCATGCAGGGGAAGTGTATGGTGAAAAGGCCATACTAGCGACGGAGTTGAGAGAGCTTCAGTCTCGCGTGCTCTCCCTGTCAGACGAAAGGGACAAATCTCTTGTAGTTCTTGATGAGGTGATTTAAAATATAGCCGTTTCTGATCTAACATCACTAATATATTATTCTTTGCACATAGTATCTGTTACACATTGAAGTTGAATGTAAACTGGGCAGGGCATGTCTGATCTAAAAGTACCCTAATACTCTGTGTTTGTTGAATTAGATCTTTAATTATTTGCAGAGGGCCTCTTTTCTCTGACATCTTCTTCTTTCCCCACTTCCATTCTTACTTTTTAATCGTTGCTATGCAAATTAAAGAAAATAGAGAAATACAGACAGGGATAAAAGAAATGGGAAATTTCGTAGACACCCCCCCCCCCCCCTCCCTCCGGAGAGGTTGGTCCAGTAGTATTTGCTCTCATCCTTTTTTTGAAACTGCATTTTATTCTTGTTTTCATCTTATTAGGAGGAATTTTTATATGTAATATATGCACAGATTTTCCATGTTCCTTGTCTTTGTTCTACAATAGAATCTATCAGCTAATCTTTGTATGGATGATGTACTTCCTGAAAGCTTCTTAAATATAAAGATTTTTCATATACCTTCCTTTTCTGTTTAGTTGAAAATAAGACACAATCTGAGGATTGCATAAGGATCTTCACCATGGTCTTCATCATATCTTAGGTCCTTAAATTTTTTTTAACCAATCTCAATGTGCATATGACTGAAAAATATTGAGAGCATCCAAGCTTCAAGCCTGTGCAGTCAGTCATGTCAGTATATGGCATGACTTTATGTGCGTCTGTCTGCATGTTTAATCACTTCAAGAATTATACAAGTTCTCTAGGAGGGTTAATCATCATAGCACTTATTTTTTTAAGCATTTTCCTGCAGATGCGTCAAACTTTAGAGGTGCAATTAGCTGCAGCTGAGAATGAAATAAAATCTGCAGATGAGGAAAAACTAGAAAAGGAAAAGGCTGCACGGAAATCACTTGCTGACCAGGAATTAATTATGGAAAAAGTGGTGCAAGAGTCGAAGATCCTGAAACAACAGGCAGAAGATAATGCCAAGGTAGTGACTCCTTTCTCTTAGTGGTTTCTAGGTCCTATTACATGTTGAACCATTTAACAAGGAAATAATTGAATACTTAGATGTAATTCTTCTCTGTGTTGCATAACCCCTAACCTTTTCCGCCTTCATATTTTCGTGTTAAAAGTTATTTGAATTATGGGTCTACTAATTATTGTGCTGTTGTGTTGCAGTTGCAGGAATTTCTTGTGGATCGCGGTCGTGTTGTAGATATGTTGCAGTATGTTACAGTATAAGTTTTTGTTGTTAATTTTCCATTTACTGTTCTTTCTTGAGCTAATTTTGCTTGTGGACCAATGTCTATTCCTCTCTGATATTGCACAATACATGCTGGTGGATCTTACAGGGGTAACTTGTTAGCTATTTTCTTGCACGTCCAAAACCACTCTTCGATTTTGCCAAAAGTTCATAATGTAGCACTTATTTAATCACAATTTGGAAAGAAATAATAAAGCAGTGAAGCAGAACACACAAGTCTTCACTTTTTTAGTTTTTCTTTCTCCAGCATAGATATGTCCAAACTCACAGTTTTTATCTTCGTCTGTTATATTCTCCTTGAAAATATGATTGCTGTGGATTTAATGCTCTAAACAAATACACACCAGTTTCATTACAATTTGTCCTAATTCGGTATCAAGATTTGTATGGTTTGGCCATAACCTATGGACATTTTGCATGTAGTTACTTTTATTTTACTAACATGTGCATCTAAAATTTCTTGATTCCTTTCAAAACGTGAATAGTGCGTAAAAATGCAACTTGATGAGCATCTTCTTCTTTTTTCTTTCCCTCCCTGCCTCTTCTGCCAGAGGAGAAATAGCTGTTATATGTCAGGATGTGAGGCTGCTAAAGGAGAAATTCGATGAGCATGTTCCCTTTAGCAAATCACTTTCTTCCAACCAGACCAGCTTCATTTTAGCTTCTTCCAACTCATCATTGAAAAGCCTGATTCCAGATCAAGTGGAACCAGTGCCTGTTGGAGATGATTTATTGGAGACTCAAAAGAAGGGAGACCATGAACAGGTCTCTGAAGAGGAAGCAGCCAGAGATGATCGCAAGGCACTTCTAGATGACGGATGGGAATTTTTTGACAGCAGTGAAATCGATGCTTGAGTACATATAAGAAGTATAGGCTAAAAGAGAACTTGAAGTCCAGTCTCATTCCATCTCTTCTACCAGTTTGATGATCTGAATTCCAGATTTTGTTTTATTTAATTTCCGTTGAGCTGAGTTGTTGATTGGGTACCTCTCTTCTATTGTTCACAGGCTGTTGGAATTCTACCGTTTCTAGATGGGGGGGGGGGGGGGGGTGTTGTTGGATTTGCAAAATTTATGTGTGTATAGAAGTATAGTTATATAACCTTTTCATTTATGAGGAAGGCTAATATTTGCAAATTGAGCTTTCTTTAAGCAAAAAGTTTGTCGATAATAAGAATGAGCTGTTGTGGTTGGTAACTATATTGCTTTCAATTTGTCGGTTTTAAGAAAAAAAAAACACCTAAATAAGTAGTTAGTGTAATTTTTGTATTGTTTGAAGTTTTAAAAGGAATGATTTATGCATGCATCAATTCGAATCAGAGGCCCTACAAATTAGTAAAGAATCTAGGGTTGGTGAAAAAATATTCTGGCTCATTTGTTTCAGGAAATGAATTACCATTCATGGCAGTTTGTACATGGGTATGTATAAAATCCAATTATGCTAGTGTGTTGAAAGTCAAGCTCCATTTCTGTTGATTTTGGGGCTATTATCTTTTGATTTGTCTTAAGACTAAATTATGGCATGTAGTTCAATTTTTCTTGACTTCTTTGAGTCAGGTGGGATCACTCTTGTTATTTGTCTTAGTTTCAAGAAAAGCTCATGGCCGTGCACTGAACATAATTGAATTGTGGGTTGATTACGTTGCAATTACAGAATCCGTCCCTTTTACTGTGGAAATTACAAATACCTCCTATTAATCACAGTTGTTAGTTAAAAAAAAAAAAAAGAAAAAAAAATCCTTTTAAACAAAAAATAAAAAATAAAAAAACCTCCCTATACTATAAAAAAAATGAAATGAAAAGAAAAGAAAATTTAGCCGTGTACTTTTACAAAAAAAGGACTAACGTACCTTACTCAAAACCATCAAATTAAAACTTTTCAAAATATTTGAATTTATACCCCTTTCAAGTTTAAAAAATTACATATATCCCCTAACGATATTTATTAGGTATTTGTCCAAGCGAGGGCATTTTAGGAAGTCTATTTTAATTTTAGTGATGCCATCATCATCTTGTGTTTTAAGTTTACTAACGGAATGGGGGCGATTGTAAGACAAACAGAAGTTAAAACCAAGAGATGAAGAGTTGATAATTATCCATACTAGTAGTTTAATTATCCCTTGGATTATTATGAAGGTGAACCTTTTCATTGAGGGGCAAATTTCATTCCCCTAATGGACAGCGGCTTCATTGATCGTCTTTAGATGTCTCAATCTAGAGACATAAAGAAACCTTAAAATCGTCCTCCAGAAATAGAAACTCAAAGAGTGGATTTAAACCATTTTACATTTTACATTTTACTCTTGCCCTTGATGTGAATGCTGACTCTGTAAGTAGCAATTTCATATTGCAGGGGCCACAATTTTGTATTAAAACAAAGCTTAAAAACAGAGTAAATCCTACTTAACTGATCTCCTGTAATGGAAATCATGGTGCCCTTTCTTTACATTCACATACATGTTCAACAGAACCAGTTACATTCTACTGTCTGCAAAACTCAAGAAAGTAGCAAAACAAGCTTGGTTTCTTTGATGGCACAAGAACTGTTAATTTACAAAAAAGCCCCACTGCATGCCTTATCTAAACTATACAGATCAAGATTGACAAGATCACCCCTCTAAATGTTAAAACAAATAATAATAATAAAAAAAAAAACTACCACACTATATCAGTAGTAATCCATCTTCTACGGCTACTGTATGTGTGTGGGGATGCAGCTGCATCCCACTTGCTGTAGAACTACTCTGTATAATAATACATCAGTTGTAAGAATTTTCAGTCATGCCAGCATAGCAGCAGCACAGTACATCTCCATATGATGTAAAGACGAGCCTTTTGCTCTCTGACTTGCTTCGAACAACGTTGAGCCGACCGGTGTTTCAAACTTCTAACTGGAAAAACTGAATTTGTTGCCATGTTTTTGCAGATTGGCTGTGTTTGCAAGAACTTGGAAATTCTTGGTTTTTTTTTTTTTTTTTTTTTTTTGAAGTGGGAATGAATTGCTGAGACATATGTGGCTTTATATAGTATAAGGGAAGGTAGAGGAGATATGCAAATAGGAATTTGTGGTGTATGAAAATTCATGGCCTTGTTGTAGGGTCAGGGACTTTGGGGTGCATTCACTTCACTGAGAAAAACATTAAGATGACAAAGCAAAACTTCTTTGATCTGTCTCCTTGCCTACCCTACTGGAAAAGGACTCATTATCAACTTCTACTTGTTTGAGGGACATATTGTTCCCCTCTACATTCCCTAAGATAAGGTATTCTGTCAAAAGCAATCTGGTTTTATCTGAATACAAGAAAGTTGTATTTGGTAGAATTTATATTGATTTACTAAACATTTTTGTCTGTCTGAAATTAATAAGAAAAAATAATTTGAAGTATAATTATACTTGGTACGTGATTAATTGAGTTTGATTGAATTGAAGAATAGATCCGAACTTTATCAAATAATCAAAAAAGAAGTGCAATTTCAATTTTGAAGATAAGTTGTCGAAACTGCCTTGCCTAACAGATTTTGTCTCCACATCTTGATCATTTTGCAGTTCACAATATAACATATATGAATAGGGAACAAGAGGAGGCAAAAAGACAACAGTTGATGGTAGATTTTGAGATGTATAGACAAGTATGATACTGTATGACTGGATTGCCCTGGCAACATACGACATCTTCATTTCTATAAGAGGGTTAGAGTGTACAAAAATAAGGAGACGACTTATACGTAGTTGGAATTTAATATAGAAATAATTGGTCATGATAGGCTATAATTGTATTATGACATTTGTTCCTTGCCCCATATACCTATTTTATACTAGTAGTTTATTGGGTTCATGCAACTGACCAGTTAGGTACTAGACCAAATGAATTCAATGAAAAAACTATTCGTCCTTACAAGTATTTATGAATACTCCAAGGACGAGGTTGAAAAGGCACTTGAAAATTTGATTTTACCATCATTTATCTTTGACTATTTTGGATATTTTTAGATTCAATTTTCAAGAATTATGTTCCAAAGAAATAGTACAAGTCGGTGCAAAAATCACTTTTTAGTTAATTCAATCCGCCTATTAATCTCATCGCATAACAACAAGAAAATTCCGTAAAAATATGTTAAGTATTGACAAATAATGCAAAACGAACATTGTAAGTAAATTCGATAAATTTCTTCATCCTTAGTTGTAACTATTTGACTGTTATTTAAATAAGATTATAAGTCGTTGAATTATATTTAATCTTGTCATTTCACGAATTCAAAACACACAAATTCAACAGCTAACATGAAAATTTCCGATAACTAGATTCAAACCACTAACTCCATAATGGGCCACAGCCCACGAATTGACAAGGAGCTATCAAGTGTAGTGCATTTAACACGGCGTCGTCACGTGCAACGAACATTAAACTCCTTTTCCGACAAGCCAGCCACTCATCATTGCCGGCCGTGACAAACCCTAGTTTGAAGTCATTTAAATGCACCTCCACCCATCTTTATTCAAAATTTTCTTGTGTGTCTTCTTCCTTGTAAACTAATTAATGTGCGACTTGACATGGGCCTAATTTGTGACCCATTTGGTGGACACATTTTTGGCATTGACCCAAGAATTGGGCTACTATGACTAGGACTTCTGGCTTGGGCTGTGGGCCTAATGGGCCCGGATATGGTAAACTCCATTGGCAAAAAGGGCCCACTCCCACGTGCTAGCCTATGTCCCTATGTTGCACTAAAGTGAAGCATATGAAAGCTTCCGAACCTTATCTCTTATCTCAATGTCAATTCTCCAATAGTATGATTTGTTGGAAGATAATTTTTTTATTTTTCATGTTAGGTTATGATTTTTTTTTCTTTTGTGTTTATATTTATTTCCAGATTTAAAATATTTAATATTATACTTAATGAGAAACATATAATCGGTCGGCCTCAATCTCGTATTCTTGAATAAATAACGACTTATTATTTTTACTATTTTGTGACTTGATAAGTATTATAAGTAGTAGACACCAATAAATTTTTCTCAAGTGGATTAAATATTAACAATTATCCCCTTAACTTTTGAGTATAGTAAGAAAAGATTTCGATTCCTTTCCCCCTTTTGACAAGTTTGAATTAAGAACGACAATTTCCATGGTAAATTTAAAATGATGTATACACATTCTTGTAATGCTTTTCAAAGGTTGAGTGGCATTATGACTTTGCCCAATTGAATATTTTGTATAAGTAGAGAATTAAATTTAGTGTGACCATACAAAGCCTAAAGTAAGTGAGGAGAAATTTGGGTCTTTAATATATATGTACGACCTCACGCCTCCACATATTAACTACAAGTACAAAATCCATATGTGGCTATGCTTAAAACTTAGGTTTAAAAAGTAGAAAATGAAAAAAGTGTGGCGGGGTATAATATGGATAATTGGACAAGAAATCCAATGTTGTGTACTAAGATAAGAGAACGTTGTATAGTTCGCATAATTCTAGGTTATCACTTTTTTAAGCATTACAAGCATTTTGAGTGAGGTTTTTGCGTATGATTCTATGTGTAAATGAATGATAGATGTTATACTCAATGTACTTCATTGAATGTAGTATCTAAGAGACCGTCCAAAATAAAGTACTTGTACCTAGTAATCTTCTTTATTATTTGAAAAATTTTAGTTACAGAAAAATATAATAAGTAAATTTATATCTACTAAGCTAATGGTCCACATTCCAACGAAAGTGTGATCAATTAAAAGATATATGCAATTACATTTTACATATAATTGGTACTAAAACTTCGTGGGTTTGAGGTTTATTTCAGGCAAATCTTTTTTTTTTTTTCATAGCATTCTCTTCTTATAGGATGGGGCTACAGGCTACCTTCCATTTGGATCTTTGATTTGTATGGAAATAATTAAGAACAGTATTTTAGTTTTAAGAAAAAAATATTTATTGTCCCTATTTCATGATAAATTGATGATATTCGACAATGTAAATTTTCTTATTTAGGTAAAGGGATGGTTGATTTTTTGCCTCTCCACTATTTTCATCAAATCCTAGATCCAACCTTTTAAGTAATTGCAACTCAAAAGAGTTGTTTCTCTCCTGGAATTAGTTTTTTCATATCATCCCTCCTAATATGGAGGAATTGCAAGAGAGATTTAAGTGCAACACAAATGTCCCACTATCTTCTGTCTTTCCTTCTTTATTTTCCAAACAACACGGGGGGTGGGTAACCCACCCCCACCCCAAAAGTGCTAACAACCCACCCCCACCCCAAAAGTGCTAACAAAGCCATAGTCTAAAGATGCATCAATTGTGGTTCCACATCTCACAGCTGAAGCCTAGTGAATGCCAAACCACAAATACATACCCCAGAACTATAAAATCGGTGTGACATTGATGAATCAAGAACTATAAAATCATTGTGATATTGTGGCGTAATTGCAAGCCAAGTGAAGTTCTTAACAGTCTCTTGATCATTAATTATATTTATTAGATCATGCTAGCCCATTATGTGCATTGTCACCACTATGATCCAATGACCATTTCATAAAAATTCCAAAATCACCAAACTTTCTCAACTAATACAAAAAGTCAAGGTGGGGGTAATGACAGAACAGTGGTTTAGTTATCATTCAATTGTTATCAGAGCAAGCACTACAAAAAGGATTAGAATCAATATCTTTCACCAATTATCAACAAGGAAGCCTCAGACGAACAATTACAACTGTTTGAACTTTTTAACTACAGATAGAGATAAAAGATTACATAAATGAATCAGAGGAAAAGAAGTGAACAAATCTAAAGGAAACATCACATGGTCCATGGCCAAACGCCAGGCGTCCAAGGCAAAACAGATAATCCAATCAAAACGAGAGAATATACAACCATGTTCGTATGTCATAAAAACAAGACCAAAAGTACCAGAGCAAGAGCATTGAAGAAATGGAAAATGAGTAAAAAGAATACACATCTAATTTGCTGCATTCTAGAGTTTACAGTACCTGCTTCCATTCTATGGATTATATAACTTGAGGTTTTCTGGTTAAAGTCTAAACTTAATACAAGTCTTTCAAATTTCTCCCAAAGCTTTCCTTATATCACCCTGCAATCATAAATGCGAAGAAGCATGTTAGACAAACTTTCAAAGATACTCATGTGCATTTTTTTTCTTTTTAAGAGGTAGACTCAAGCAGCCTGGATGAAATAGATAAATCAACAGAAAAGGCAGGGAGAGAGAGAGAGAGAGAGAGAGACCTCAATTGCCAACGGTGAGGTAGCCGTTCCATAACGTTTGATTACATGCCCATCTTTGTCAACTAGAAACTTAGTGAAGTTCCACTTTATGCGAGACCCAAAACAACCACCTTTACTTGCTTTAAGGAACTTATAAACTGGTGCTGCATTTGATCCATTCACTTTTACCTTACAGTAAAAACATTAATCAATAAATAATTGCAAAGTCGGAAGAAACAACAAAAAAGCTACATCACAAGAATGATACATTGGCTAGAAACAGGTTCAACCTCCCTAGGCTTATCATGCTGACTAAAATGTCATCACGAAGCAAGAGGCCAATAAGGAAGGAGAAACATCTATGATCTACACAATAATCCTCGACTATTCTCGCACTACCAGTATTCTACTTATTTGGGTATCACTCCATCCAGCACGTTATGTTAGTTTGTCATAGAAACACTTGAAGGGCTGAAAAAAACAGAACATATAGCTTGATCATCTGTTCAAAAATCAGGGAAAAGAGCGGTTGAGCTTTATTATTCTTATATTTTTTGAACAGCAAAAAGAATGGTTGATCTTTGCGCCCCACCAAAAAAAAAAAAAAAAACCAACAAAAAGAAAATTAATGAGTTTGGAGCATTAAGGTTTTCCCCCACACTAAAATTTTAGAAAGTGAGGGTAGAGTCAAATTTAATTGGAAAGCAATTTGGGACCGAATTACTTAACAAGTGAAGGCTACCACTTGAGCAACCATATAAAGAACCATATACTATAGACATAGACCATAGACCAACTAACCACCTACCAGCACCGCTAAAGCAGATAAGTGGACATCCTTTTTCATTGGTCACCGAGCTTTAAGAAGAATAAGAAGATTTTCCAAAGTATAAAAAAGTAGAAATACTTATTAGAGCAAATGCTAGCATTAAAAAAGTGCTATTCATCATTCAATTACAATAACTTCTCTACTGGCCATGTAGGTTAGGCTACATAAATTTAGGATGCCCACTCTCCATGTAATGCCTAAAGAAAGATGTGAACGTGCGGTTCATTAACCCACCTGGGTACTACCCAAGTGGGGTTATGAGCCAACGGCTTATAGACCCACTTGGTTAGTACCCAAGTTGGTAACATGAAATTTCCAAAAGCATATGTCTTTTGAGACTATTCGGTGCCAATGAAAATCTCAACCAATTATCTCTGGCATTCCCATTAATAACATTTTAATAAGCAAAAAGTGCATTGATATGCATGCAAAGGCCAAAATTCTGGTAATACAATTCAGACAAATTTGGATATTATCAACAAAAAAATAATATGATCAATAGAAATATCCTAGTATAAATCTTAATTGTGCATGTCATCGAGTCATCCATCCATGGCATTCATTTTGTAATTGGAAACAAATGATACTAAGATAAGCACCAATTAGCAACATCAGAAGATTCTTTGCCCCTGAATATCATCCTAGAACTCAAGTATGCTTCTCCAAGTTGCCAAGAGAAGACCACTCACAACATACATTCACTATACCCACAACTTGTAGTAAGATCAATTTCTTTTACAATGATATTTTACATAGAATGACAAAAGATTTGGATAATCATATTGCTCTATTAAAAAGTATAATCTCAATCCTGTGCGATAAAATTTTAGCAAATGCTGTTGCCCATAGGCAGTGTTTAACTGCAATGAACACCAGCTAACTGAGCTCCTGCACATTTTTTTTTTTTAATTTTCTATAAGAAGGCTTGAGACAAACTTGTGAGTAATGTGTTTGCATGAGAATCCAATCAGACGCTTTCAAATTTGAGGAAATAATGGAAGACAGTGATGGTGCCTCATGCTTGTACTCGATATGTCATTCATCAACACATGGTGAACTTGACTCCTTTACCCAATGTATAATGTGTACCTGTTTTCTATATCTAGGCTAGGCCAAACTTTAACCCTTAAACTACTCTAAATGACTCTTGGTTGAGGTAAAATTGTTTCATGGAAAATGCGTTGTAGAGAATGTAGTTTCTACACTTACTTGAACTAGTTTTAAGATTTTCCAGTCTGAGCCACAGATTAAAAAGTGTTTGATGCTTTCTTTTTTACTACTTTATCAGGCCAAACCCTTGCATATGATGAATTCTCTTTGCCTGCTAGCAACTTCGATACTTCATGTTAGCCAATTTTTTCTAGTGGTGTGGTACTATGTCTTTATTAGTTTCCTTTCCTCTTACTTCTTCTGGTTGAATAATACTTCGATGAGCTCTCAAAAAGTTGGTTGCCTTAGTGCTCTTCCATTTCATCAAACTGCCTTCTGAGGATTCCTTTAATTCCAGGTATAGCCAAATTAAATGAAAAAAATGCACTTTTCAGCCACTACAAATAATAGTTCATCCATGGAATGGAAGAATACCTTGAATAAGCAAACAACTCAAACAAGGCACAACAAACTAAAACAACAAAAGCATCATAAAGCAAATAACTAAAACAAGGCACCAAAAACGCATCAGCGATCAACCTCAACATGTCCAATCCTAAATACTTTCAATAAGAAATATTGTCACAAATCCCAACAGAGCTCACCTTTTGAAAGATGGGATACTCAGCCTTGAATCTTGTGCAAGCAAATTGTTCAGCTTCTTGGCTCGATCCTGGCTCTTGATACAAGAATTGATTGCATGGGAAGGCCAATATCTCAAAACCTGAGATACAAAAATCATATTAGAAACACAGGCACTCACGCACAATAACAAGCTTCATTTCTAAAGCTCCAAACACAAAATAATATGAAAGCAAAAACTCAACCTCATACTCTTAAATCTTTTTTTTTTTTTTTTAACTTTAAACCTTGGTATCAGAAAAGAACATCAATGAATAAATATTTGAATTAGTTCATTGATGACCGCTGCAAAAGCACCTCGAAAAACAAAAAACATAAATCACCATAAGCCTGGTAAAAAGAAACAAGGAGAAAAATAACTGACCTTTATCCTTGTACTTAGAGAAAAGCTCAGTCATCTGGGTGTAATTTGAGTTCGTGAACCCACTGTTTCAGCGAATCAAACAGATAATCATGACATACCCAAATACAAAAAAAATAGAGAATTCCAGCACAGAAAGAAGACTCAATAACAGATAAACGGAAAAAATATAATAAAAAATCAAAGCATATGAAGAAAAGAAGGGCGTCACCATTTGGAAGCCACATTAACAACAAGCAAGACCTTCCCTTTATAAGAATCCAGGTTCACAACATTACCTTTGCTGTCCTGCTCAAAATTATCAAAACATCAGAAAATTCCCAAAATCTTGATCCATACAGCATACGGAGAAAGAATAATACATTCACCACACACAAAGAGGGATAAAAAGAGAACCTTGACGGTGAAATCGTGGATGGATTTTTGTGGTACCGAAGAAGAAGCACCCATTTCTTTGTTTCTTACTTTTCCTTTCTACGGCTGACACTATGCTGTTGTACGTATGTGGATTATATTACACGCGATATCTATGCAAATTTTTTTGCAGCCAAAGTTTGAAAATTTTTTATGGTAATGTGAAAACATAAGAGTGGTTTGAATGATCACATGAATCTTGTGAAGATGACGTAAGTATATATTAATTAGGCTTATCGTCTTATAGCTCTGGTATTGAATCGTTTGAATTCAACATATGAAAAGGGCCTTGATTTTCTTTCTTTTTCGGAAAAAGCATCCTTGCCAACTTGAACGTAATGTTGTATGTTGTTATTTGGTTCTATTCCTTGCCCTGGATTGAATTAGCAAGTAAACTTTTTAAAATTCTAAATAGCAGTTTTTATTTCTCATATATGGATGTAAAACAATTCAATATAACGGTTTATTATTAATATAAAATTGTATATGAGTTACTTTGATTATTACAAAGTTCGAATTATACGAACGCCAATTGAATGTCAATAAACAAGTTTCAAATATATTTTTTGTTATTTTTTAACTCATAGTTGCGTGTGATCCCGAATTTTAAAATCAAGTTATGAATATTTTGAACCAAATCTCGAATAATTTGATTAAATTTATTTCCATGTTATCACATTCTATAATTTTGATAAAAATGCTGATCTTAAATTTACTTGGACAGATATAAGATATAATACTTTCCCGCAAAAGGGTGAAATGGTGAGAGATTAATTGATAAATTATGAAATTTGTAAAAATCATCATATTTGGTGATTTAACTGTGTTTCGGGAAATTCCAGCCCACTGAAATAAAGTTATAAACCAAACTTTTACTCATAACTCATCCTAATAAATTTAGTAGTTGACAATATATGCTTCCAAACACACATGGCACTGATTTGAATGTTAACAACAATAATACTTAGTAAGAAACAATTAAACTAACAGTTAATACTTAGTAACCTTGGCCATAACAATGTTGAACACATCACACCATTATATGTTTCAGATTATAAACTTTTCTCAACAATCTAAGGGACCATTTTCAGAAGATAGGTCTCATTAAATTCAATTTAAGAATCCAAAATCAGAAGCTTGCCTGCCAATGAACAAGAAGAGGAAAATGAAGGTATGAGTAGCCAAACAGAACAACCAAACCAATTAGATAGCCAAGACACTACATCATACCACTATGCAGGGAAATATATGGATAATGATTTTACCACGCTATCTTCAGCACAAATCATTCTGATCAGCTGGGGATGCAGACTACTAAACAATGTACAGGATAGTTCACATTTTTACAATGAGAGGCACTTGAGAGAGAAAGAGGGGAGGAGAAAGTACAGTTCATTGCCTCTAAGGTCGATTGCAATTCCTACAACACCTAGAAGTGATAAATTTATGGTTACGCTCAACAAAATTTGGGAAAAAATGTAATTAATACAGAGATTCGGCAGCCTAGGGGTAACACCACGTCTCCCCACCAGACAGCCTCAGACCATCTATTCATTTGGCAACTGCAGATAGAACAGCTACATACATATATACAATCGAATGAAGAGCATGCCATCTTTCTTCCTGGGCCACAGCAACACCAATATCTTTTCGAATCCCAAAGCAGGCGACCATAAGAAGAATTTTTCAGACAAACCACATCACCAAATGAAATACCAACCAACAGAGAGATGGCGAAATAAGCAAATAGGAAGTCATAGATAAGAAAGAAAACTGAATAGGAGGTCAGCCAATAATACCAGTTTGAAGCAGCTGCCTCGGACAAATCATCTTGGTCTCCAAAAATTAGGACCTGAAACAACAAAAAGCAATTAAAAACATAGCGCTAACCACAAGTTTGCACAAACTGGCACTACTATTTTCATGCGGTACATAAAAGATGGTACAACTTAGTTTACAGCTGAATATTAGCTTCTTGCTTCTTGAGGAACTTGGTTAATCCCTCAGCCCAAACTTGCATAAAAAAATTCAGGCAACATTACTCATCACAACAAACCCATCTAACGGAATAAGCATGCATCTGTCAGTCACCTGTATTGTCATCTATGTACCAATAAAGTGTGAACTTGAACAATCTAGTGCCTTACAATTTGAAGTAAACTCCCAGAAAAATTGACACCAACATAACATAGCATCCCAAGCTCTTTGGCTAGGCTTAATACTCCAAGGTCTGTTTTGGATATATCTCAAAACAGGGTTGATTCTATCCAGATCAGTAAATTGCTATATCACTTTGGGTCAAACTTGAGTTGATAAGGAGAGAGCTTCATAAAGCAATGAAGTGAGTAAAAATGTCCAATCTAAGACGTAGCAATTTATATCACTTCTTGTTGCAAAAGTTACATGGTCCTTTTTGTCTCTTAACGTTTCAAAGCCATTTTCAGATTTGCTTACAAAACTAGGTCTGAATTATGTTGGGGTGCACTAAAACCTCAAACAGATTTTCATCCTCACAAACAGCAGCACATGCATCTCACAATCATTTACACAGAAGTCTTCATACAGAATTTCTCAAACAAGTTATAGTGAGGTTATAAATGGCATACTTAAAAGATTGAAAACCCACTTTATACATTTTAATTTGATGAAATTTTGGGAATACCAACATAGATGACAATAGATATTCATTGATGCTTCTAGTAGATAATACAAAAAATATTAACAGGAAAAGCACTAGAAAACTAGCCCATATATTGTTTGTCTGCAAGAAATGTCGCCAACACATATAATTCAGTATAGGGCTGAAGAAAATTCTTCACGACAGACTCCAAACACAATCATCTCACACATGTACTTCTATTTAAGTGGATCTGATCGGAAGTAGTCAATTTGCAACAAGTGGCAAAATCTAAATTTACTTTTTCTCCATACTGACAACGATAGATGGCACACCTCTACTTGCCACAGAAATAGGACCTTCAGACGGTGGCCTGTAAGGATAGAAATGTCTGTGGTTCACGGGCCAGGGAGGGAAATTCAACCTATTGTTAGGTAATGCCGGTTGGGGTGGACCACTATATGACATGGGTGCATGAGACATCCTGGCACCATCAGGATAGCATGGACCTGGAAGAGAAGATAAGAAAGGTTCTGATTGACAAGATCCAAATAAAAAATAAATGGCAAATGCTAGAATACAAGAAGGGAAAGCCATAGTTACCAGAAATGGATGGAAATGGAGGCCTCCAGCATTCTCCAATATTATCACGTGGGACAAATTTATTTCTGTCACGATCCCTATAAAAGTTACCATTTTCTGCATTACGTGTATGGAATCTGTTGGGTTGGGAAGGCGGCCGGATATCCCTCCGCGATGGTATACTTTGTTCTTGGACATAAGAAAATTGATTTGAAGGAGCAGGGTGAGGAGGGCGCAGATGAAAACCCTTGCTGAAAGCATCATTTGGCTGGATGCTAGTAGAAGCTCGACCAGATAAACGGGAGGTAGGTAGATCACTGAAAGAACAAGCACTTCTGGAGTCGGGCATCTGCCTAGGCACCTGGGCTTCAAAATCTTTATTTTCATGAACACGATGATGCACAGCATCCACGGTTGCTGGCTCAACTCTTGGCAAAACAGACTGGTTCACTTTGGATTCCTGCAAATTGCTGTTAAAATTCTGCAGATGCACAAAGATCACGTCAAAAATAAATTACCAAAATCATTTTGCCAGCTTAATCATGCACCACGGTAGCATTGATCATAGTGAAAATGGGAATGAAGCCTGGACAGAAAGAGACCTGAGAACTTGAATAAGGCTTTGAGTCAGGACCATTTGAAACAGAACTAGGAACTGCAGGAGGAAAAACAGATGGTGGAAGTGGATGAGGTGGAGGTGGAGGCTGGGGAGACCTTGACAAAGGAGCAGACGTCAGTGGTACATCCTTAGGTTGTTGAGGGGTAAATGGTGCCCCATAATGGTTATCAGATTGATGGTGTGACATTTGTGTGTGATCTGCTCCAGCAATATTACTGGTGGAAGTAATTTCAACTTCACAACAGGGAGCCACATCCTCCATTTCAAGCTCACCATCGACATCTTCCAAGATATGGCTACGCTTCTCAACTGCAGGAATCAGAGTCTTTCCTCCATCAAGATTTTCAACATTATGCTCTGGAGTAACAGCCTCAAAGCTCTCTCCATCAGAATCACTTCCACCATCGTCATCCCTCAGCATAGGCGGCATACAGAACCCAGGAAGCTGAATGCTTGAATTGCTAAAAGAAAAGGACGAAGCTCATTAGCGATGATCCAAAGATATTCCATCATTCCTAAAAGCAAAACCAAATTGAAGAGTACAACAGTGAATTCTTCATTTAAAAATGAAGTGAGGAAACGAAATTACCTTCCATATTCATCAACCAGCATACCTTCCATTTCTCTAATAGGATCATCAAAAGCCCTTTCATTTCTTAAAGGTCGATGAGAGCCAATAGTAGGATATGAACCACAAAGGGCATCAAGCTCTCGGATGTGGGGGCGGATTATCGGTTCTGGAAGAATCTTCCTCTCCTGCCACACTCTCAAAACCTATCCATCAAGCCAGGAAAGAGAACATCATCATCATATTTCTATGACACATAGCAATACATAAGCAACAGTTAGGTCAAAGAATAAACATGAAGAGGGGCAATGGTCCACTCACTTTCAAACACTGCCTATGATTCTCGTGAGAACTACAACCAGGAGGGGCAGCAGCTAACAATAAACGGGGCAACAGCGCCTGGATTGCAGAGGGATATACGCCACCATCACCTGAACAAGCAAATATAATTCAGCGTACAAATCCCGCATGCAATGAAATTCTGAAACTATACAACAGCTGAGGTATATAGCAGGTCAAACAAAATGACCAAAACCATCAGGACAAAGTTAAACATAAGTTACCTTTAATGCCTCGAGAGCACTGAGTGATAGAATCAACAAGGAAAAACAAGTCAACCTTTTTGTGTAAACTTGACTCACTTTCCAAATTACGCGCAAGTATTTCCACCACCTAGAGCAAAAAAATAACATTATCACACACTGATGATGCACTCTATAATTTCTAACAGCATAAATCCGCATGCAAAAACATTTCCCAAAGACTCATCAGCTGGAAAACTTCTTCAATAAGGACATGTGGCAGGAAACTAGGGTGAAGAGATCCTAAGAAGTTATGCGAGGGTTCCTACGAATCAATGGGTAGCGACCAAGTTGTGAATAAATAGGTCCTTGCTTAATTTATGAGCATACCAGGAAAGCGGATGCTGCATAAACATTGCATTTATCTGATTTTCCCAAGAAAATAAGCAAAGAAGACACATCATTTAGAACTATTATAGCAAAGTGCAGACAAAGTGAATATAAGCTCAGTAAAGGAGATTTTACCAAACAAGCACAGTCCATCAAAGCTATAACTATTGACCATCAAAGCATAAGAATAAAATAATATCATGCCTAAATCATGGATATGGTTGTTCACAATATGCAAGTAGAAGACTCAAGGTTTATATCAATAACAAAATAACTTAAGAACTTAATTAGTAACACACTATGGTGCTACAACAAGAGTTTCACAAAATTCAAACAAAATTCAGGTTTCAAAAAAAATCTTCGTATTACCAGGAGAAGTCTACCTTAGTTGCAAAACCAAATTTTGCACAGTCAATTGCAATCCGCGTAGCTCGACCTATGCTCTCTTTTGTTCTTGTCAATGATCTAATGATAGCTTCAAAGGACGACAAGGATTCACCTTTGCTGCTAGACTTGCCAGCAAGTTTAGCTTTTTCTAGATGTAACTGGACATCAGGACTGCCAGAGCTATTATTTTCAAGAGAATAATTATTATGATGATCTAATGCAGATATGTTGCATATGGAAGAACTGGGAGGAGATGCCCTTGCAACAGAGTCTGGCCCATCAGTCAGAGATGAAGAAGACTGAGTGACTGAAACAGTTCTATCCTCCATATGATCATAGGAAATGGAAGTAGAATGAAATAGAGATCGATTATGACCGCTATTCAAAACCTTCACAGGAGTAACAGAGAGCATAACGCTTGAATCCAAAGAAGCAGGTCTTGCTTCTTCCACAAACTCAGACCTGAAGATACGAACACGGAAAGCATACATGATAAAGCAAGTTATACAACGGAAAAAGAAACAGAACATAGACAGATGGCACATATTAAAATCTTACCGCTTACAATCTTGGTGGTTCTCAGCTAATAGAAGGTGATTTGTCTTGTGTGTTTCATCACCTTCACCATCTGCACCGCCAAGCCGGATACAGGTGTCAATTTTAGGTGACCACCAGCAATTTCTTCCACAATGATAGAATCTGAATTCATCTGCGATATATAAGGATCAGATCCCTTAGCAGCTTCGTTCAACTCTGAGCGATCAGTGGGAGACAATGTCAAACCGGGTGTATTGCAGTTTAAATGAGCCAATTGTTCACCAACATTATGTGAATGTAGTTTTACATGATGCTCAGCATCAATTTCTGCAGGGACCTCATCTAATGGGAACATTTTTAGACGTTTACTATCAGCACCTTCCACATGTTCAAATGAATCTCTGCATAATTCACGATTCGTGCTATCAATACTACGAGTTTTACCACAATCTGACACAACTAAAATAGTTTTTGCATCATGTTCTGATGTTTCCACATTTGACACAATACAGAACTCAGAAGCACTCAACAGAGAATTACCATTGCTCAGATCCTCCACTGCTCCTGATCCCAATTCAATCACAGCATTCTTTCCCATGGACAGCTCAGAGCATTCCAAAAAGGAAGAAGGACAATACCCATTGCTCTGAGTATTTGCTGCTGGTGAACAATTGGAAGCTCTTTGACAATCTTCAGCCACATTAGCAGACATGGCCTCCAACGCACGATGAAGACGTTTAGATGGAGGTAAAGCAGCTTCCCCATCCACAAAATTCTTGATAGTTTCCCAAAGGTGAGGCTTTTTAGCAGGACTTACATGGGATAAAGATGAAAGAGCTGCATCTTCGTTGATGGGAACAGATTCCCTGTCAGCGGGAGCATCCACCTTGCAACTCAAGGGCTCAAAAGACTGCAAAGAAAGACTTTCAGGAACTTCAAACATTTTTTCCTCTTTATGCGCTACAGTGACTTCTTCCTCCACTGCTGGTGATGGTCTGCCCATACGGACTCTGGCCCTTTTGACTAATGGCAAGTGTTCATCGCCATCGTCCTTATCATATCTCCGGGCTGATTTCTCAATAAAACTGGGTGAAACACATTCAGTTTTGGGCACTTCAGCATCTGAAGCTACTACATCGAGTTTAGCTGCCTCAACAGTATCATTGTTATGTCTTTTTCGATTAGGCTTCCTTTTCTTCTTAATGATGAAATTGCTACTTCGAAAATCAAGCCTATCACTTAACTCCGTTTCCCCTTCATTTTTTTCAGTGAAGGACTCCTCCGCTCCCACTGGTTTACTACCTGAGTCGACGGTACTGCCATCATTGATGCTAAGCGTATCAGATTCCACTGACATAATTTCAGAATCACTCTCTTCAATGCTATCATTTGATACAAAAGCAAGTGAGTCGACATCTTGTCCCTCAGAATCATCAGACGACTTGATAATCCTTTTACTTCTTCTCAAAGATCTATCCTGTGATGCATTAGCACCCGAGCGCCTAGAGCTCCTAGTATTATTGATAGAAGGCAGCATTATACTTCGGAGTCTACTAGCATCTATCCTTGAAGAACTCCTTAACCTTCGGGCAGATTTCCTCCTCTGTGAGCCAGTGTTCCGTGATCGGGCAACATCAGCTTTGTTTCTTGTCAAATAAGAGCTAGATACAGGTGTTTCTGCAAACACCAAATTAGAAGGTGCCTCCACCAATTGCATCTCCTCATCATGCAAAGCATCTTCAGCTGCTGCAGCTACAGCAGCTTCAGTTAAAGAATTCAGATCATTAGTGGTCCCAGCAGAAAGTGGTTCAACTGTAACTACAGGATCTTCATCCTTCATGGATTTAGTCATGGATTCCTCTGAGTTGTTTTGATTGGTGATATTAGTTTCCTCAATAGCATTAGCCCCACTAACTGGGTCCTGTTTCTTCAACTTCTCGAAGCAATCAATTATCTCGTTTACTGCACGAACAAAATCAGCACCTTTTCCATGGCGTTTTCCCAATAGAGACACTTTCTTCTCTTCTGTGAATTCTTCTACATCAACAGGATTACAGAAGGCACTGTACAAGACAAAAATTCTTAATAGTATACAGACCATGATAATCATTCACCATTATAGTCTTTCAACCATAATATCAATTATATACATGCACTTCAGATGTAAACTTAAACATGCACGCAAATAAAAGTTTGGTTCCATTATCTTGCAGCTGTGAATGTAAACTTAAACACGCACTCAAACAAAAGTTTGGTTCCATTATCTTGCAGCTCCTCAAAGCATTTTTTAAATTGGAATCTTAGTTAGAATTGACTTGGAAAATCAAAGGACACACGGGGGATAGAAGTGTACGGCTGCAGACTCATTAGAAACATGAAAAAAATTTCTAAACGAAATAAAGTCTCTCGTGATTGTCTCTACGTTTCAGGTCTCCAACTGACAGAAAATAACAATATACGGCCAAATGACACTTTGAACCCAGTATCTTGACAATTTCTTAGAGGTTACATGGTGTTTGGAACTTTTTGATGCATCCAGTTCAAGATCAACATTCTGAGAGACTGTTTGGGCATTTTGACAGCTATGAGCCCTACTTATCATACAGCATACATGAAGAAACTCCAGGTTGACATATTATTTCCCTTAGAAGAAATATTTATCAGAATTCAAAGCCATCCAACGACAAGCAACTATAGACTGCCAAAAGTCCTCACATATCAAAGAACACAAATTGGCGCATTGCATCATCACCCAATTACAACCTGGAGTCTTAAGTATCATGTAATTAAATAATTATGTTAGAAAACTATTTCCTTACAAAAATAACATATTATTTAATTGTGTATAAAAAGCCTTAAAGGGACATGTAGCCCAAAAAGAAGCAGGAAAAAGGTACAGATGGAAAAATTATTTGGTTCGCATAGGAGCTCTCTATGAGTAAATAAGGAAAACAAACGGGGGTGGTTAATACAATAAACTGAGTAGAGCACAAAAGGACAAATCTCAGTTTCCTACAAACTTGCCCACATACTCTAAAGCAGGTTAGCCATAAAACACACTAAACGGTGAGTTTAACATTTATGAAGGGCAAAATATCTTTAAGAAATGGAACAGCCAAAACTTCCCAATACCAATGCCAACCATGCTACAATAACTCAAAGGTTTTATATGGATGGATAATCCTTCAAAAATTCATGTCCAACTCAATATAGCATCAAGTTATAGACAGGCCATTGACAACACACACACAAAGAACTGCAACCAAAATGTTACCATGTGAAATAATATGTAAAGTAGAATTACTAAACCTACAATGTAGCCCGCATTGTTTATATATAGAGGGAGAAAAAAGTAAAAATTCAACATAAATAATATAAGTCAATCAGGTTGTGTCCAAAGGCTCTAGGAAGATGTACCCGAATTTGGTAAAACAGAGTCAGCCAAAAAGAGGTTTGATCTCAACGAAGATCATTCAATATTTGACTGTTATCAGGCTACTTCTTGCCACTTATGGACTCTTTTTATCGTTAGACAATTGATCCGTTTACCTGATGATTACTTATTCCACAGATTCTCTTTCCAAATATATGCAACATGGCACTTTTAGCTTACCTCCACCACCACCCAAAAAGAGTAAAAAAAATCACAGATAATACAAAAGAAGGAGCTAGCTGAACTCAAAAGGAGGAACTACATGAACTCTGTCAAATAAGACTGGTTCAAGCTCATTAGATGTCAGGCCAAGACAAAAACATTAAAACTCTTTACATGCCAAATTCTAGTGGATAAATATTGAAAAAAAATTCTAATCATACCCTCAGGCAAGCAAATAATAAAGGAGAAACGCCATAAGAAAAGACCCCAGAGCACAAGGTCAGACCAAATAAAAATTTCAAATAACCATAACAGTATCTCATTTATTTGGGCACATAAGAAAATGCAAAACAAAAACTACAGAAGAATCTGAACTCTCCAACGTGTTTCGATGTGAAACAGATAGTAAATTAATGATTTCATCTCATTAAAGGGCACAATGGTTGAAGAAGAAACTTTGTCAATGCTTCTCCATACAAAGATCACCATCTGCAGAGCACAAGCCATAATAATATTAACTATTGAATAAACTTAATCCATCTGAACTGCAGTTCCCTTCTGGAAACTAAGACAATGTTCGGTTAGCATTTGGGAGCGATTGGGGGAAGGTGTATTGGAGGAAGAATTTGAAAAGAAAGTAATGTTTGGTTTGTGTTTTGGAGGGAGACAAATTCTGCTGTAGATGTCAATTCTTGTAACATTTTGTTGGTTATGATGTATTTTTTAATTTTAAAAAAAAAAAGAAGATACATAAAGAAGATAAATATTTATAATATATAAAATTGAAAAATGTAATGATGTTTTATAGTGGGTCTCATTTTGCTTGGAAGAAGAAGAAATTGTATTGGGAAAAGGTGTAAAACAAACATGATTGTTTCTGGGGTAAAGAATTGGAGAAATTCTGGATGCTAACCAAACATAGCCTAAGCATTTCTGCACTTGTTGTGTGGTCAAATCACAGCTAACAAAGTTTCAGTTACTGCTATATGATACCTATCCACTCTCTAAGAATTAAAACATTGGAAGCATGTTAAATGATACATATATATATATATATATTCATGCAAACTTTAAGTACTAGATTTTTACAGTGTCAAAACACTTCAAAACAAATTATTTTCAGACAAATTATGCCCTGTCCATAAGCTAGCAATCTTGGACTTTCAGCAAAAGATTGCCATCCAGGTCCATCCCATATAACGAGATAACTAAGAAAAAGACAACACTTCAATTGGAACAGCATCAAATCTTTCTTGAAAATTTAGTTTTTACACTAGTTAGCATGTGATCTCATATGAAATGTTGACATGCTAAAAAAATGAGGAAAATGTTGATAAAAACCGGCAACAGGCAAAAGTTGATTTCTTCACGGTATTTTACCTGACAATGGTCCAATGAATACAGTCTTCTTTCTTACTGGCCTTCAACAAGAGGGTGCACCCAATCAGAGGAGCACCCTGAAGAGGTTTCTAGAATATCAACTCATTACCAAAGTCTCTACAACTATAATACCAAAGATAATTATCTTGAAAAACAATTGTGTGATCTAGAGTCTGTGTGCTTATATCATCATTTTCCCAATCACAATGTTTCCTGTACCATCAGTCCAACTTTGTGAACAATATCAATCAGGATGAATTTTGATAGTTGGATCATAGTTATATGGTTAAGGATAGGTTACGGAAATTGGTCTATTTGAATGATGGTATGAGTGGACTCTATTGTTGAAGGCATATATTAAGAAGGAAAGGAGCAAACAATAGAAAGGAAAGGCAAAGAGGAAGCTTCCCACAAACGTCCCAATAATATGTACTCTTCGACAACAGCAAACTACCAACCAATAACCACGGTAACAGAACATCATTGCAAGTTCTTCCTAATTTGTAAGAAAATGCTCCAACTCAACTCCAACAATAATATATTTACTGAGAGAGTAGTGTCAACTGATGAAATACAAGTGCAAATATTTTAACTAATCCATCAACTGCAAATAGTCGACTGCTCGAACATTGTCTCAATTGGGGATCTCAACTTGTCCTAAAATCAAGTTATCAAGAAAAGAAAATGGGAATCAAAAAGTTGGATGTAGCATTGACACCACTGGGTTCAATAACCACTCGTCATTCATCCATTATGCGACAGAACTCTCAAACTATCATTCAAATAGACCAATTTCCATACATCAGCGATTTTCAATTAACATATAACTACTGTGCCACAAGTATTTGCCAGGAAAATTTGCAAACGATCATATGAATAAGGTTACCTCAATTAGAAATAGCAGGATCAAATGTGTAGGGAAAAAAAATTGTAGGACCAGGCAACTAAAGTTTAACATCAAAATAAATTGTAGGACCAGGCAACTAAAGTTTAACATCAACATAAATTGTGATATCATATAGCTAATTTGAATCTAATGATGAGAAGGTGAATCATTTTAGATTACTCAGTAGAGAACCTAGTAAGCTTTATTAACCATACTAAAATTCACAGTGAAGCTAACTCTTGAAAAACAACAGCTTCAGACAATATTCAGTTCCGAATGTCAGAATCCAATTTCTCTACATCTAGAATTAAGCAATTAGAACTTACTAAATTAAAACTGACTCCATATACCATGAATAATTTATTAAAACCACTCAGCACTTATTCAGAAGCAACAACTTGCATGCGTAGCTACACAGGTGCAGCCAAGGATTGCATAATAAGAAATAAATGAAACGGTGACATGTATGTATAAACCCTAAAACAGCGCAAATCTTATTGCACCATAAATTTTAGAAATGCTACAAATTAGAATGGAAGCGTATATATAGGCATAGAGATATTAAACATGCAATCAGTCATACTAGTAACAACAAAAACATGTGCTAAATGAAAGTATCTACAAGGATACACCAAGCATTAGTATCTAATAGACATGCTACGAAAAATTCAATAGTCAAGGAATCGAATGATAAAAGCTCATTAACTTATTCTACAATCAAAAACTTGATCAGGAGAACAAAAGTGATAAATCAGCCAAATGGGAAAATTAGGCACAAAGAGGAGAATAAGTTGGAGAAACAAAAGAACTCACATTTGTTCAGTCCCAAAAAAATAGACTACTACTTTCTTCCAATCAGCAGGGTAACCCCACTTCTCTGGCTCACTCACCTGCCATGGGAAAATGAGAGAAAAAATAGTCAGTACTGTCACTAAACTTTCCAGTGGGGAAAAAAATCCACTGTCAAAAGTCGATCAGCCACAAAAGTTAAGATCATAACACATGGAACCACCAAAGAAAAATCTATTTCAGCAAATGGATACAAATGAATAAAGTGTGCCATATTTTACATGATTATTAAACAGACCACGTCTCATGTCCTTTCAACTTGTGTTTCACAAAAAAAGCTTGATAACCCCGTATCAACAACCTCACCCAATCAAATACACAACCAACCACCACAATACACTCTACCGTTTATCACCTTACTATTGTTGCAAACTAGTTTCAGTAAGTTCATTGAGTGAATTGATGAGCGAAGGTGTACAAAGTCTCTGACTCACATGCTTAGGTGGGCTAAGGGCCTTTGTGAATGCCAACAAACCACAAAATTGTAGTTATCTGCATCATATGGAAGACAAATGTATTATGTCATGAACTGGTGACATTCATTTCTCCATGATTGTGGAAGAACGACTTTCACAAATATATGATATCACGGAGAGGTGACATTCATTTGTCCATTCTAGTTCACCTCTCCTCCTCTCTTCAAATTGCCCCCTTCTGAAAACATGATGTCAAATCCATCTCTACTTCTTTCATGACCTAAGGACAGAAGAAGTGCACATGTAACAACTTTGTTGAACCCAAAGAAGTATTCCCGTCCTTCTCTGAATCCAAATCATTATTTCTCCCCCATTTTCCAACTAATTCAAATAGAGAGCCAAGTTCCCTCACAAGGAAAACCCAACTCTTCGGTCCTCAACAAGATAACGCAAATGATCTTTTACAAGTGCATTCACCTCACAAGGATTATCCATGAAAATTCCTTTCAACGTTTGGGCAAAGTATAAAATTCAATTGCATGTATTCATGCTTTGCCCTTTTGCTCGGAAGTTGGGAAAGTAACAGACTCTCCCAATTTCAAGGAGTCTTTCGACCTCTCTACTACCCCGAGATTTATTTCTGACTAAAATGAGCCGTTTAGATGCGGTAGAAATTCATAGGTTCGAAGAAATGAGCAATAAGGACAATCATTTGGTCTCTTTGGTTAGAGAAATTGAAATGGAAATTCGTTTTCAAAGTTGTTTCTTAATATCCCGCGTCTTTAGAATTGTCTTCTTACCCCTTCGCAGGCTAAGCAGAGCAATTAATTTAAATGGTGACCAAACTTGTGTGCAGTCCTGTATGCAGATGATCTTAAATATATATTCCATTACTACACACTCTGAATGCATTTTGTCCACTAACATTGTATCCCTCAGAAACATTGCCTTTTAGCGAGAACAAACTCTTAATAATTAATTCCATACCAAAGACACATTACATCATACACGACATGGTAAGTATAGGGCAGTTGCACTAAGAATAGAGGGAAGAACTTGATAAAGGTGATAGAGCAGGGTTCCAAACCTGCCAGCACGTTCAACCGATACATTTAATTTTAACACATAAGCAACAAATATAAGCAAAATACCAATATACAGTAAAAAAAAAAAATTGCATGCACCTACTTTCCATATCTTATCTGAATATAGTTTCTATTTCAAAAAGGTCACATAGATGCATGTATACATTCTCTCTATGAGGGATAAGAAACAAACACCAGGGATAAGTCCTTTACAGCAAGCATGGTTACATGAATGCAAGTTACAGAAGAACCAACTTTCTACTTCACTTAACAGTAACACTACATCAACTGATCCCAATATATCCTGCGCAGTATATTCCAACAAATTTACCCCAAAAATATTATTTAATCGCAAGTCCAATACCATTGTTTATATTTTCTAGCACTTTCATCACCAAGATAGTTAGTTTCCTACAAGATCCATGACATCTCAAAATGTAACTAGTAGTGCAAGTTAGTCGAGAACTCACAGTAATGTATTCTAATATCTAAAGACTCTATACAAATCCCTGCAAATTCGTTTCTCAATTTCTTATTCATTCAGAGAATAATGTATCTTATTTAATATCAACTTAAACATCATCCTCACAGATACTTCAAAAGGGACAAAACAAAGCTTTCAAGCCAAAACTACAAATTTCACACCAGATCCTTAGATATCAGAAAATATACAAAACCTAGGCACAAAATCCGGGAACTGTACAATAATAAAACGAGCACGCAGGAAACCCCATCTCAACGGAGGCAATAAAATAGAGAAAAAATAAGCGTTCGGGACAAAAAAGTTTAAAGACATACCGTCGCAGGCCACGCTGGAAATCCTTTGACTTTGGCAAGCACGAGATCACCGACCTTCCACTTCCGCCGTGCGGCGGCCGCCGCCGCCGCTTTGTTGGCAACTTTTCTTCGGCTTGGCGCCATCAAGCAACTACACCAGCCAAGAATTCCCAGGCATTGAAAGATCAAATCAAGAAAGAACAGAAAACCCTAATTCCTACTGCAATTTGTACATGTATCCCTATACAAAATACACTTATTAGGGTGTAACCGTTAATGTAGATTTAAATGGAGTGGATACAAAAACCTAACCCTGGTCAGTTAGAGGAGCAGGAGTGGCTGGGGTACTGGACAATGGTTCGGGGTGAGTGTTTTGTGGAAGAAAGGCTGTGAGAAATGGGGGAAAACAGATATGAAATGAGTTGGTTTGTTTTTAGGAGGGGGGCGATGCTAACGTGCACCGGTAGCGTGTGGGATAGAGAGCGTGCGATCATTTTAGATATTGTGCTGCAGGCCGCAGCACGTGACCTACCATATTTTGTTAGATGGGCCAAACCACTAGTGGGCCTACTATTGGGCTTTCTATTCTTTTCACGAAAGTGTCGAGATTAACACTACCCACTTTCAGATTTGGGCCAAACCCAATAAAACTTTTTTAAGTGTCTATCTATTTATTGTCTAGGTGGCTCCCCACAAAAACTAATGCACCAAACTCTTAAACTTACAAATATGCATTGTTCAGTTTTAAGTTTCCTTAGTACTATAAAAATAGGCTAAACAAGTGAGGTTTGCCCCGTGAAGATTTCTCATTTCATAAGAAATGAGTCCGTTGTCAATCATTCAAGTATCAAATAATATATTGAATGTAACATAAATATTACCTTGTAAGAATCGTAAGAACGATACTAATGGAACGTGTAGGAACAATTATTAAAAAATTGACCAAAACTAGATCCCAACAAGTCCAATTTTCAGTCCAAAAAGAAATACAAGAAGAAAAATGCACGTACTGAGTCAAATAAATGTTCCACAAATATATAGAAAGCTATTTTCTTCAAACGCTTATTTTTATTGTCATAATTTTTTTTTATGGAGGATAATGATTGATTTTTAATTTTTTTTCAGAACTCAAACTCATGATCAACTTAGATATAAAGTGCAAGTTGCTTACAATCAGACTATATTGTCTCATCTATTTTTTATTTTTTTTTGCTTGTATAGATACTATCATTTTTTTTTAACATTTTTATTTTAGGCGACGTTCGTATTAATTTTTAAATTTTCTAGCAAGCTTTTGAGTGATAACTTATTAGACAGTCGATCAATCATATATTTTTTATTAGTTAAATGTTTAAGGTTAATTTTCATAGTGTAGCCAAATATTTGTTGTCTCCACATTACTTGAGTAGTCATGTTGATTTTCATAGTGTTAATTTTCAATTATTATTTAAATAATTATATACTTAATTATTATTTTCAAAAATAATAATAATAAATTACATAAAAATTAAACTCTTTCTACTCTTATTTCAAATTTGTTGTTGAACCAAATAAGATTCTAAATTTTAAGAGGCATGGAGTAATAAGTACAACTAAAACATTAAAATATGGCTAGTGTACAATGGCAAGATTGCATGCGTAAGGTCTCTAGGGGTTCTTCCATTTTACGAAGGGTCAAACTAAGGGTAGGCCATGAGCCTAACATCGGTTAAACCACATTACCAATAAAGTAGTTCATTTCCTATCCACCTGTCGTCCAAATTAGCCATTGGATTCTAAGATGCTCCTAGCACGTGGCAACCATTTATTAATTACACGACGATAATATTATTTTATATAATTAATGTGTATTTATAATATTAAAATAGGAGATTAAATACAAATTTAAAAATTTGAAGTGTTAAATGATACAGTAATATTAATGTATTTTTGGAGAATATGTAAATTGTATCACTAATCATAGTTAATGACTAATGACCAGTCATGTTCGAATAAATTAATCCAGTAGTATTAATATATATATAGTGGGATTCATACGTAAAATATTGTTTTTGAACCCTCAATTTCCTCCTTAGTCAATGACATGAACATTGAGAAATTAGTAAAAAAATAAATGAATTTTTCAAAAGTAAAACTTTTAGTTGCAAAATGATTATAATTAATGAGACTTTAATTGAATTTGATGACATTTACACTCTCTCTGGACCTTAAATTTCGTAAACAAAATATTGAGAAAAATATTTTCCTTACTTCAGATGATGTAGTTTTGTATATTACTTCGTGTATATTTCTTTTTTCATTTATATTTTCCTCATTGAAAAACTCCTTGATCCAAACATAGTATTAGGAATTCTCCCCATAATTGGACATTGTTAGAATTAATATACACTGAGAAGTATTTTTTTGTATTCAGATATAATATTTTTTTATATAATTCAAAATTATAGGCCATGAGTCTGATTTATTGTATTTAACGAGCCAATCGTTCTTGTATTATCCATATACCAATAATTATAACACATTGTTAAACTATTAAATATGAATATATTGAAGAAAAAAAATAGTTATTTTAGTCTTGAAGGGACGTGAATAAAGACCTAGTACCCGAACTCTATTTTTATCATATGAAAAAATAAAATCATAATATTTTACACTTATTTTATTTCGAACTTAATTAAATACAAAACGTGTTGATATTTGTATTTTATTTATTTTTTCACGTACTGAATTTTTCTATAAAAAACAATAAAAATAAATAAAAAGTAGGTAAAAAGTATTGGAATAGAACACTGTACCCAAAAAAAATCAAGATTACCCACCTCCATTTAATAATAAATTCATACTATTCTTGTTTCGGCGTCTCTCCCAAAACAAGTGTCAATTGCATCTTCTAGGAATATGGTGTTTATATTACGTGCCTTGTCGGATAGTACAAAATGTTGTTGCCTTTCGGCTCAACGAAATTAAAAAAAAATCATAGTATGAAACCAATAACTAACACCTAACATATAATTAAGCAAAAAACTTAACGAAAGCCCGAATTAATGTTAAAAGTAGGGAATCAATTCATGCGTAGAGGAACATGGACCACTCGGTCCACATGAAACTTTTGTCTTTCCCCAAAGAGGAAAGGTAATCATTAACCCCAGAGGCAGATTTACATGTTGTACAGAAATATTTGTGTCATCTATTTTAGTAGTATTCACGTATAATTATATAAAAGTAATGATATCAACATTGATTATATACTTATTGGGTTTTTTTTATTAGAATTTTGAGCTGAATATTGAAAAATTATCAAATTGTATTGATTTTCATGATTACTGTGATGATGGATTGATTAGCGTCGAGTTGAAAATTGTTCAGACATGTCTTATTAATTTTGATAATTCAGATCTATTTTTAATTTTATGTATATGAACTGTTATATCTAACCTAATATGTCTGAATTGTATAATGTGAAGTGATTAGATCATACTAAGGATGAGTGTAAACAAATGAGCATTATCGAGGTTTAAAAAAAATAAAAAATCATTTCATATTAATAAGCAAGATTTTAGGGGATTGACGATATCTTTTCCTGAAAATATGCTTATCCCTAAAAGATAATATAATTATTTTTTAATTAACTACTGTATATGCATCGCTACAAAAAGATATATAAGGTATAGTTCTTAATTTTTTACTTATATTGAAAAAAATAGAGATTTTATACTGATTGATTGATTCAAACTCTTGATTATTCTTACTAAGTTGAACGTTAGAGTTAGAGTGTTTATGTTGGCACTTCTTAACACTTTACAAATTAATTCAATACAAGATTTACTTTTATTAATTATTCAATATTTTTTTTTATTGTTGTTAAATTTTTTGGCTTCATCAAACATGTATAATCCAATGATATAATACCCACTTGAATGACATAAAATGAGTTGTTGCTCACCAAACAAACTATTTATCATGGGAAGCCACACTACCAATTAACATTTAAAAAATGATGCCCATAAACATTTTTTATTTTTATTTGTGCATCAATTCTTTTTTCCTCTTTTGGATGATTCTAGGGAAAGATAAAGTAATCCAGATACTTAATTCACACACTTAAATAACATTATAGTCTGTGAGTTTGTATTATTTCTTTTGCAGGCAGGACAGATACAAGATTAATTAATTGGGAGGTAAACATAATTTGATGCCTTTTTTATGTTTTTCATGTTTGTGGAAGCGGCTGCGCAATTTAAAACTTCTAGTATTATTCCATATATCCCTATTTTTAAATGATAAAATTACACAACTTTAGAAATTTGTCAATTATTCGATTTTTAAATAATTTTTAAACTCAAGCCAAATGTTTGAGTGAATCGTAATTATCTAAACGAATATATCAATATATATATATATATAAAATAAATATTATATTCAATGCATTTCATCCAATGATTGAGATCCTTTAAATTCCATTAAGAACGTGGGATGCAAACTTGAAAATCTAGACGACGCGTCTCGTACACTTGGACCTTAATTGAGGATTACTATAAACAGAATCATTGTCTAAAAGAAAACTTTGCCTTTTCAATTACCACTTTCTTTTTATCCGGTCCTATAATATAAGTCCATGTCATGGCCATGCGACAACACATGAAAGTTCATCCAAAGACAAAAGTCCCTAAATCGGTCAGCAAAAAGTCAAACGTTATACGTGGGCTACAATCCCCACTCCCACGTGTACCTCCACAATTAGTAGGTAGCACTAAAATTATATAAAACCAGATATTTAGTGCTACCTTGCCCCCTAATCGGCCACGTATTTCTCAGATATTTCGAGCCACGAAAAAGATATTTTTGGACGTACCACGTGGCACCCGCTTCCTTCTTACCAGGTGGAAATTTCGCTTGTGCCCATTTGTTTTATTAAAAGGGACTAAATCAACCAATGATATCCCATAACGTGTCTGACCATCCAATAAGGAAACAACACGTATTGTCTCATCCGAAGTTAGTTAAAAAGCACTTATTTTTTGCCCTCCACGTGTCCTTCCCTATTATAAAACCCCCTCGACACCGTTTCAGCGGCATTAAATGTGTTTGAAATTGTTGTCGGAAGATATGAGAGAGTGTGAGTGTTCGAGTCAGATACCGAGACTCAACGAGTCAGCGGACTCGGGGATCCTCAACGAGCGAATTCTCCTCCTAGTCTTCGAGTCTATGAAATGGGACATCCGCACGCTCTGCCGAACGGCGTCGGTTAATTGCAAGCTCCGCGCGTTGGCCAAACGCCTCCTGTGGCGGGAGCTCTGCCTGCACCGCGCGCCGCGGATGATGTCAACATTAACCGAAGGCTCTTCGAACAGCAGGATTATCGGCGGCTGGCACGCGCTGGCGAAGCTGTTATTCTTCTGCGGTGGCTGCGAGTCGACTCGTCATTTCAAACTCAGTCAGCCCTCGCCGGGTCATTTCGTCAAATCATCCCGGTTTTCCAAGACTTCGGGTCGGAGCTTTCTGACAAAAAACTGCAGAGGGGATGTGTTGTACGTGAGCGACCCGTGCGAGCACCCGACGGGGGATAAGCAAGACGACGTCGGCATATACCGAGGGGTATTTCGGGCATTTATGAAGTCGAGAACGCGGGAGTCTTTGATAAGAAAACAGGTGGATTTTGAGGCAGGGGTACGCTGTCCATATTGCGGGGCCCGGGTGTGGAGCATGACGGCAGCGCGGATGATTCCGAGGAAGAGCGCGGCGCGACGGCTGGGCTCCAGCGACGACGCACTCGAGTATTTCGTGTGCTTGAACGGGCACTTGCATGGCACGTGCTGGTTGGTTCCCTTGTCGTCCGACGAGGACTCAGATGATCATGATGATAATGAAGAACATAGCCTTGATGGCAGCAGCGACGACGACGATGATGATCATGATGCTGATGCTGATGCTGGGTCTGCTAATCATGATCATGTCCAGGCTAGCAGTGGGCAGATATAATTAAACTTGTAGCTAGTTGTGACTCTGATAGTTTTGCTGAATGACATCATCAAGATTATCAAAGACGTAAAAATTAACTTATTAAAGGAGCGCTTTTTGCATGTGGACAAGTCTTTTGGACATTCTTACAAGGTACATTAGTCGATGTCCCACCTAGCAGAGTTATAGATTGATGAACTTCAAAGTTGAAGAGTTTTTACAAACTGATGTCTGTAGAGGTGGGTCAAATCACCACAGATATTTTTTGTTGGGATTTACTGTTTTATTATTGTATGCCAAGTGGGCACTGTGGCAGAATATTGGTCTCTGTAGGTCAGGTTCGGAAGAGGGTGATTGATAGATGGGCCTGTTTTTCAAATCTCGCTCAAGAATTTTATTGTCTTCGCTTCTTGAGTACCCTCTTCAGCTATGTTGTGTGTGCGAAGATTGTTACTTTTTATGTGTTGCGTGTTTCTGCATGCAGCAATATCGTCTTTGTGTATTTCTTGTATCAGTTGATTATTTTTCCCCTGTATTTTTCGGACAGTTGCAGTCATCTTTACATGTTTTTCATTTCCCATTGTATGTTATTATCACACTAGTCATATTCATACCACAATTCTTATTGAATTTAAATTCTTGCAGTATTTTCAATGTATTAATTAAATATTCATACTAATTATAATATCAAGACTACGATTAATAAACAAACATGATTTATGATTTTTTTATCTATTAGAATACGAGCAGACCAATTATTAGATCCACTCCACGACAAAAACCATAAGAAAGCACTTCTTGTGTATACTTTACCCACATTATTAAGGAACACTAAGAAGAAGAGGTGACAAAAGTGAGTGGACCTTTCTATTTTGTGATTCCACCATAATGAATCCCCGCCCATACTTTAACTAAGGTTTTGATGGGGGACGTGGCGCAACATAGTACTGTTTGATTCTAACATACATAACCTCAGAGCATCTAGGGACATTAGATCAGCCAGTTGATGCTGCTATGACTGAAAATCATTGATTTGATAAAATGAGATCTATAAATTGATTCCTGGGTCGATTTCAATTATAATATTGGATTCTTTCTGCACCATTGCACATTTTTTAATGGAGATTTTAGGGGTATTTTATTTAATAAGTCAATTTAATAGTTATGGATATTCTCACTAAAAGTGTGAAAATTCCTTCCTTCCTCAAGTATGAGGTATAACTATTCTCAATTAAGTTTAATGAATTTGGGATCATAATTAACAAAAAAAGTAACCTCCTTACCAATAAAATATCACTCAAAACTCTTTGATTATGATCATCATCAATTGAAATAGCTATATAATTCAATATATATTTTAGTTTAAATACAGTAGGTGTATTAGTACAACATTCTATACACAATATATGCAATATTTGTATACTTGTACACACAATATATGATATATTTTCAATATTTATTATTATTTATTCATATTAATAATGTAAATATATGGTGTTCTTCTATATATAGTTCAATACATGTATTTGTACTTATATATTGAACATACACATGACATTCGTACAAGTAGTACACAATGTATATATGTTGTACTTTTATATATATAGTTGAATATATTTAACTCTACTTGCTTATTCACACGATGCGATTGGGATATGTATATTGTGTGTGTACATATATGTAATATATATATATATTTTAAATCCATATACAAGTTACGTACGAATTAGCATCCTATGGGTAAATATACAATAACACACGATACACACAGAAATATGTATATGCATGTATGTCTATAACATATATGTGTAAATTATATTAAAATATATGATTATGTATTATAGTTTGTCTGTTCAAATTAATGTGTATAATTTTTCAAGTAAATAAAATTTTACTGAAGCCCAAACTATATATTTATGAACCAAACAAAAAAAGGAAAACACTAGTCTATTGGGATTTCAGATTATGTATATAGTCCCACAACAAAATAAGAAAAACTATTTCAACTGGAAATCACATTTTACATAAATTGGCCATCATTTGTAGTATGATCACCCCAATATAATGTAAGAAACTTTTTATGCTTTCGCCTTGAGATTTTTTTGGAATAAACAAGATAATTTATTCCATTTTCACATTATTCGCCAATTACTTCAAAAAAAATGTCTCCCTTTTTGTGGGCTTTGAAATTCTTGTTCTATTTTTCCTATTACATTTGTAGTTCATTCTTTGGATGTATAATACATGTTTATGAGATAAATCAAATTCAAATAATCAACAATACATATATATCTTATAGACACGTGTTATATATTCATACGCAGAATAAAAAGTGAAATAGAAGAATCTGAACCCTTTTTGTGTGCTAAGAAGGGTAAAAATATCATTTAAAAAAATTACGGTGAATAATTTAGCAATAAGTCCTTGATATTTCTCTTTTTTTTTTTTAATTTCTTTTAAGAAAAAAATATATTTATTGACAAGCTGCATGCATTGAGATTTGTGAATATAGGCATTGTGCTCTCTTTATTGATCCTTAAAGTAAGCTAAGCTCGTAATTCAGAATTAGCATATGATTCTTGCAATACCTCATTCAAGGAATTAAATCATTGTACCATGTTGTCCATGTGCTGCTGCCGGATTCACTCCAATTTATGTGCACAGTTTTAAGCTTCCTGCTAATTCATGTGGGATCCTAACAAAGACAAACCCTTTTATTTATTTATTTATTTATTTTTTTAATAAAATATATTAACAAGAGCAAGGAAAAATGAATTTTTGATGTAGTGTGAAAGCAAAAATAGTGACATTGTCAATGGCGGAGAACTCGGAATTATGACAAGAAATGACAATACAACAAGTGGGACAAATTTTTATGAATTTGTCGGATTCTCGCTTAAATTTCAAGCGAGTAAAATCTCTCAATTTTCCAAATGGAGATATGCTCTTTACGGCATCTTATACATATTCTGCCAGTTGTCTCCTTCACTGAGCATTAAGTTCAAGAACGAGTCAATTGCGAGAAGTCCTATGTGGTTTGCATATTTCAATGAATTCTCTCTCTCTCTCTCTCTCTCTCTCTCTCTCTCACACACACACACACACACACACAGTAATTGTTTGAGGGGAAAAAACAAAATTCTTCAACTATAATTAACTCAAATTTAATTATATAATCTTTTTATCATGCCAATTCAAGATCTTATTTAAGTTCTCAAATCTCAACCCATCAAATAATACGATCTTTTTACCTTATACAGTCTTAACCCATCAAAATATACAATCTTTTTTATCTTGTATATACTGTCAGATAATTTTTTTATAATTTAAAATAATATTATACTGATTTTGTTATGTATCAACTTTGCTAATCGCTACTAGTTTAGTAAAAAATCATTTAAATAATTACATGTAAATTATCTTACTTTATGAATAATTCAGATACAGACAAATCGATTGAATTTTTTTTTTTGTGTAAATTTCTTGTTAGTTTAAAACTATTATCGTCACATATCTAATTATAGAATAGTTATCTTGAAGTTAACCACCAATACTATATCATATAATGAGAGAACAAGAATAATTTCACAAAAATATCAATCCATACTCCCCAAAAAATATTCATTGTGGTCATAAACTAGTGGTATTGTCAATATTATTTATGATATACATATATTTAATATAAATTTATAATTTAATTATCTTATTTTTTACTCGTATATATATATTTGGTATAAAATAAAATATTTAACGTAACATTACTTTTACGTGTACTCTTGTTGATCATTGTAATTACGTCCAAGGGCAGGGGTAATCTCGTCATTTAAGAATTTAAATTTTCTTGTCCTATCTGCAGCCGTTTAACGTTAACAAACTGTCATGAAGACGAGAAACTCGCGAACCAAAGAAACCTGTTGTCCTCCTAGAGCTTCTTGCCTTCTTGCCGCCACCGCCTATTCACCCCCAAATTCCACTTCCCTGAAAAGCCCTAATTTCACCTCATTCCTTCTTTCATCAAATCCTGATTCGCCGCCGAGGAGATTAGGGACATTCTTGTCTTGCGCCATAGGTAAAAGCTCTGTTATGCTGGTTTGTCTAGGAAATAAAGGTTACAAGAATTAAAAAAACATGAAAATGATTTCCGTTGTTTAATCTTTAGATTGATTCTTTGTTTGCTCTTGGTTAGTTCTATCCTGAATCGGAAAAAAAATTGGATCAGAATTTGACGTTCTTTTTCCTTTTTTTTTTTGCCCCCCTCCCTCTTCTTTCTTTCTTTTGTTTCTGTGCGAAAATTTGAAGTTCCAATTTTTTTTCGTGACTTTTTGAAACTACCCAAAATTTTTAGACTATAGGGTATAATTTTCTAATTGTTTTTATCATATTTCTTTCATCAAAGATTTGATTTCTGCCCTTCTTTTTGTAGGTTCTTTCACCTCGTGCATACGAGACGACAATCAGAACTTTGATGTAAGACGTTTCAACATAATGCTGTTAGTGTTTATATATAATAGAGATATATGGTTGCTATGTAATTTGTTTCAGCATGATCATATGGTTTATGTTTTGTTCTCCTTTGAATGAACTGTGTGCTGCATAACAAGTTTTGTGATGCATTAATTCAAGGCATCTAATGAGCCTGAATCCATCTGCTTCATTCTTTGAAGATTATATATGACTGGGGTGGAAAGTTTCGATTCACAGTGAACTTTTCCATGCAGTATGTACATTATTTTGGATTTCACTGAGACATTGGTTTCTGCTATCACTTGACTGATTCAATTTATGGTCATGCCCGATTATATTCTCTTATTGTATCAGACTTAAGAAACAAATCTCACATATTTTTTTGTTCAAACGCAGGTGATAAGTAATCCTCTCTTAAGAATATGGCTAGTGTTCAAGATATTTGCACATCAGCTGCTATCAATCTTTTATCTGCATTGGCGTTTCTTCTGGCTTTTGCATTCTTACGACTCCAACCTATCAATGATAGAGTGTACTTCCCAAAATGGTACAAAAAGGGCATAAGAGCAAGCCCCAAGAGTTCTGGGCCTTTGGTGAAGAAGTTCGTCAATTTAGATTTCAAAACCTATTTAAAGTTTTGGACATGGATGCCTGCAGCATTAAGAATGCCAGAGCCCGAGCTTATAGATCATGCAGGGCTTGATTCTGCTGTGTATATAAGGATTTACCTTCTTGGGTGAGTGCATAAGGTTTGAGCTTATGCCTTCTGTGTTATCATGATGAGATTAAAGATATTTAATGCTTAAGCATATCACTTGCTTTTGAATTTCTGTAAACACATATCAAACATTCGATTCCTTATATTTTCAAGTCCTCGTAGATCACTGCAAATAAAAAATTTGTAATTGCAGATTGAAAATCTTTGTCCCTATTGCATTACTTGCTTTCGCGGTGCTGGTGCCTGTCAATTGGACTGGGGAAACACTGGATGATGTCAAAGATTTAACATACAGCGACATTGACAAGCTTTCTACATCCAATGTTCCTTCAGGATCTTTAAGGTGGGTACTAATTTTTTTTGCATCTCTTAGTATTATGTGGTGTCATGGTTTCAGCTCTTACTTTACAGAAGTTTCTCAACACTAAGATGCTCACATTTGTAAGTACATCAGTCATACTTTTATGGCAAAACACAAATGAAAATGATCTACTAATGTCATATGTATCTAGTAGTTCTCCAACTATTCTGACTAATGACTTCTCCATCTTTTTTCTAACATATACAATAGAACTCGCTGTTGAAAGTAATTTTAGTTTCTTAAGTTCATTGAATCAGTGGTTTAAAAAAAATCTGAATACATTTCACTTAGTTTTGCTGTTTTGATATAATAGTATATTGATCTATGCTGCATCCGTGTGAAAGTCAAGATTTTTGTATCATGAATCATAAGAAGTGTATGTCTGTTTGGATGTTATTTTGAATTGTATATAGTTAGTAAAGCAGGTATTTTTCTTACTTTCATTCAGGTTTGTGGCACACATAGTAATGGCATATGTATTCACATTTTGGACATGCTATGTCCTTTTCAAAGAATACCAGATCGTCACTAACAAGAGGTTGCAATTCCTAGCTTCTGAAAGTCGTCATCCAAATCAATTCACTGTGAGTTTGTACACTATGTTTACATGTGTGTCCCGCATCCAATGCCAGTGGCATTTCAGTTGTTTGCATATTATGAAAACACTGCAGCCAACTTTGAAACTTGATTGTAGACTTGTTTTCTGAGTCCTGACTCCAATTCCCCCAACTCTATTGTTTAAGCTGTGGGGATGATCATTCGTGTTTCATTTTCAGGTCCTTGTGAGAAATGTTCCTCCAGATCCTGATGAATCAGTTAGCGAGCATGTGGAGCATTTCTTTTGCGTAAACCATCCTGATAATTATCTCACGCATCAGGTTTGCATTTATATTGTTGCAAGTTTAGGTTAAATAAGATTAACTAAGAGTGAGAAATGAACTTAGTGCGGAGACTAGTGATGACTAAGGATGGGAGACTCATGGTGTGGTGACATTTTAAAAGTCCCAACCCATTCAGATTTGATCTGATGGGAGTTGGGTGCGTACAGGTTTAGCTGCTCCTTTGGTGCAGCCCATTGGAAGTAATAAAATGAAATGATTTTACGAAAATATATAAAGGAAAATCAGAAAGGGAAATGAACCTAGCAGAGGAAGTTAACCTTGTACATTTTATTCTAAGGTTTAATTTATACAGCTTTTTAATAACTGGATTGCAGGTTGTATATAATGCAAACAAACTAGCCAAATTGGTCGAGAAGAAGAAGAGTTTAAACAATTGGCGAACTTACTATCAAACACGATATGAGAGAAACATAAAAAAGAGGCCAAGAACAAAGGTATTTTTCCTTGATGTTTATGTTTTAACTATGATTTTATTTATTTTCTAAATCAAAAGTTTTAGCTTGGATTTTGGTCGCTGAATAGAATCTTCTCATAAATGCTTTATTATGTTGTTCCTTCATCATATCCTCCACATAATTTGGAATAAATTTGTCATCTCATTTTTTTAAAGTTTGTAGACAGGTTTTTGGGGGCTTTGGGGAAGTCTGTGGACGCCATTGATTACTACACAGCAGAAATTGAGAAGATAATTGAAGAAGTAAGCCTGCTACACTACATAATGTCATGTAAACTTCTTTTGTTTTGTAACACAGATGCACCTTCCTATTTAAGCCTGCTGCACTACATAATGTCATGCTTGGTGGTTATACCTTATCAATACCTTTTATTGCTTTCTCATCAGTAAATATCAATGCTCATTTTACTTTTAGTCAGTGCTTGGTTCATGTTCTTTAATTAGATCTCTCATGATAAGTCATAAAGCACATTTAATTAGTAAACTCTGGAATAACCTCTCAGTGTGGCCTACTTTATCTAAGTTTGAAAGGCAATGGAAGGACAGATCATAGGAGTAACTTACAGGAGAAAAATTTGGAAGTTCTGATTTGCAACATCAAATTAATTCCTTGCTTCCACTGATATACTCTATTGATATACTTTCAATCTTATCATACTTGTTTTGGTATAATCCATTCTATTCCACGAGAACTCATTTTATCCTTATGGAAGTTTGTCTTAGATCATTTCTTTGTTATAAAGTTTGTAAGTGATGTGGTTACTACATTCAGTGACTTATTCACAGCGATTAGAAGTGTATCTCTATAAGAATCATGTTCTGATTTAAAGTGTCTCACTCATACATTATGTTCGGGAACGATCGTTCTTCCACTGCTTGGAAAAAAGAACTAGGAAAGAAAGGATTCATTTCAAAAATTTGTGGAAAAGCACAGATGAAATGACAGTTTCTGCTTTAGTAATGCAAATCTAATATCAGATACATATATGGAGACCAATGCATTGGTTTCTCTTATTTGGCTAATATCCTGATTGAAACAAATTTCTTTAGGATATCTTGCCCTAGATCATGCATTCACTAGAAAGTTGTCAGTATATGGTTCCGATGTTTGATGGGCTTACTGATAATCACTTCCCTTAACCAATATTTTTCAAACAACTACTTGTCAGACATAGGTTTCTGAGGAATTACTCGACAACTTGCCTTTTCTTCTTTCTTTTCATCATTTTCTTTTTCTGGGGATGCAGGAAGATGCAGAAAGGGAAAAGGTCATGAGTGACCCAAAGGCCATAGTTCCTGCAGCATTTGTTTCATTTAAATCTCGATGGGGAGCGGCTGTTTGCGCCCAAACTCAACAATCAAGCAATCCAACTATTTGGCTGACAGAATGGGCGCCTGAACCACGTGATGTTTACTGGGACAATCTTGCAATACCATATGTTGAGCTTGCTGTAAAAAAACTGCTAATGGCTGTTGCTATGTTCTTTCTCACATTCTTTTTCATGATACCTATAGCATTTGTACAATCCATGGCAAGCATTGATGGCATTGAAAAGGTTCTTCCGTTCCTGAAACCATTGATTGAAGCGTAAGATCATTTCTTTCAGCATATTCTGTGTCTTCCTAGCAGTTGGTCTTTCTTTTTTGAATGTCAATCTTTGAAATGCTAGATTCTCATGGATGCATGTGATGCTATTACTCTTGTGTAATTAGTTCTCAAGCTACCAAACTAATAGAAGTTTTAGTTTGAACTGATGGAAGATTCTGAAGAAGCTTTCTCAAGCTTCTCCAATGTTTCAATGTTTTCAATACTTGATGTCCTCAAACTTACCCCGAAAATAATCATGAAAATTCTTGACATTATGCCAAAACTTAAAACCATTTCTTAATGAATGGGAAATAATCTGGTTAAAGTTTTCGTTTCTTTGCTCATAGTAATTTCTCAGGTAGATAATTGAGTTTTAGTTAACCGTGGTGTCTCCTTTCTGATTAGCATTCATCTCATAGTCTGCAACCACATTCCTCGACATATAGGCGTGTGCACATAAGTCAGGTAGAGAAAAAGATGCTCCAGATGTAGTATGCCTGCCAATTTTTGTATTTGCTACCCACACTCAATCTCTCAGTGTACAATGTCGTTCTTTAAGCTAATTGAAATCTCTCTTTTTATCTCGATTTTCCATTGAATATAACTTTCTCTAACATGGTTGATGATTGAGTTCTTCTGTCTCTTCAGGGAAAAGGTCAAGTCTATTGTTCAGGGTTTTCTTCCTGGCATTGCATTGAAGATATTCCTTTTGTTTCTTCCAACAATTCTCATGACGATGTCCAAAATAGAAGGTCTTACTTCTCTTTCTTCTCTGGATAGAAGATCAGCTGGAAAATATCATTTGTTTTTACTTGTAAATGTCTTCTTTGGAAGTATCATCACAGGAGCAGCATTCGAGCAGCTCCACAAGTTTCTTAACCAGTCCCCCTCAGAGTATGTTATCTTTTGCTTCTAGCTTGCAAGAATTTATCGCTGATATCACGTTGCTATTAAGACTCAGTAGGCAACAAGAACAATAGAGTTTCTGGTCTAAGCTTAGCTGTATCATCACAATATATTAACGACTTCCAACTGAACTTCATGAAATTTCTCTGATTATTTATGGAAGCCTTGTATCCCTTCAAAATGGTGTCATTTTTTGGTGAAGTTGAACCCAACCCAAGCATCAGCCAAAGTTTCTTTATTTTCTTTAATACCTTTACGAGTCACTAATCTATTTACTCAGTGAGATGTCAGCACAAAAACTTAGAAATCCTCCGCATACAATGCTGAATTAAGTATAAATTATTTCAAATGCTGAATATTGCCCTTGTTTTTAGTCAGTTAAGAGTTGTAATGGGCCGTGGATTATTCACGAAATAAACTATAACGTAGATTCAAGAATCCCAAAATGCTGGTGTCCTTCCTTTTTTCATTGGACTCTTAAATTTCATCATCAGTGAAAAGTCCCAGTTAATAACACTAATGTATTGATTTCATGCTTTAAAATGCATGCCCCTCTGTTCAGAAAGTGATGGTTTAAGTTCTTGCTACCTTGCAGGATTCCAAAAACAGTGGGTGTTGCCATTCCAATGAAAGCCACTTTCTTCATTACTTACATTATGGTTGATGGTTGGGCTGGCATCGCTGCAGAGATCCTTAGATTGGTTCCTTTAATCATATTCCACCTAAAGAATACATTCATAGTCAAGACAGAAGAGGACAGGGAACAGGCAATGGATCCTGGTTGTATAAATTTCGCCTCTTCCGAACCTCGCATACAACTATATTTCTTGCTGGGACTCGTATACTCAGTGATCACACCGTTTATTTTACCTTTCATCATTGTCTTCTTTGCCTTTTCCTATGTGATTTTTCGCCATCAGGTATGCTCCTAGGGAAATTACTTTATGGGGTTCATTCTTGGAGGACTCCATTATCGGAATTTAGTCTGGAAACTTATCTGTTGTGTTTTTACACAATTTACAGGGAGACATGCTGTTTTTATATTCAGATTAGAAAAGTAATCAGATTTTGCATTTGGTTCTTATGTCCAGATCATCAATGTATACGATCAGAAGTATGAGAGTGGGGCTGCATTTTGGCCAGATGTGCATCGTCGTGTAATTATAGGTCTAATGATTTCACAACTACTGCTGATGGGATTGCTGAGCACAAGGAATGTTGCCAAATCAACTCCACTGTTACTTGTACTACCTGTCTTGACCATCTGGTTTCATCGATTTTGCAAGGGGCGCTTTGAGTCAGCATTTGTTAAGTTCCCACTGCAGGTTAGTCCAAGAGCATTTTACTGAATTTCTCTTTCTCAAAACTTTTCATTGGAAGAGTACGCTTCATTGTTGATGGTGCAAGCCTTTGTATAAAAAGTCGGGTATAAGAAACCTTGATCTGTCTTTCGGCTATCTGTTGTATGAATACAAGGCAATATATACATGTCTTTTTGGCGGCCATTATGTGTAGATTGCTTGATAAGAGTCTTTTTCATCAGTGGTGATAAATTTTTGATTCTTCTCTTTCCCATAATAACGGAACTATGTTTATGGCAAACTTGTTTAGGAAAATGATTTTTGCTTTTGTTGACTGAACAGGAAACAATGATCAAGGACACATTAGAAAGGGCTACTGAGCCAAACCTAAACTTGAAAGCTTACCTACAGGATGCTTACTTACACCCTGTGTTCAGATCCATTGAGATTGAGAAACCAGCAGCTCTTGACGAGGAGGAGAATAATCCACTTGTTTCCACCAAGAGAAATTCCCGCAGGAGTAGTAAAACTGCTTCTGGTGGCATCACTCCTGAAGCTGTATTATGATAAGCTACTGCACATTTGTGAGGATTATACTTGGCAGTGTTCTTTCTTTGCTTCTGCTTCCTGGTACCAAGCCCCTGGATTAGAAATGTCAATATGTTTCTCAGAAGTTCAGACAAGTCAAGATTGGGAGGTAACGGTTGCTTACACGTTTGGTATCACATATATTTGTAAATCATAGCATGATCTAAAGCAGAAACTAGAAGAGTAGCAAAGGAACTTGGAAATATTTTATTTTTTTCATTTTAATTTATAAATGCTTAGATTCAGGAAATCTGTTTGATATTTTGGTAACCAATAAAACAAGTTTTCCATATAGTTGTCATATATTTGGTGACCAAAGGCAACCATCATCATGGATCGAAGTTTTCATACGTTCCATCGAAATTATGGAAAATTTTCCATTTTCGCTTGAATGGAAGCAAAAACAAATGGTAATTTCAAAATTCTGTGTTTTTTTTCTCTTAATTTTCTACGAAACCTTTGAATTTCCTTAAAAACGTTTTGTTTTTCTTAATTTTTCTAACGAAACAAAACTCATATCTTTTATGTATATATGAATTATTGGTGTTACACTATTATAATATTTTATTTAATGGTAAATGACAATGCTACTAGAAATCTATTAATTTAATTAAGAAATCTATGGTATATGGTTAATGTTAATTGCTACAGTGTTATCTAATTGCAATGGGATCTTATCTCACATGATAATTTTGAATATTACAGTTATAGTAATCTAAAATTGATACTTTTGAAACACTTCAGAAAAAGTTTACAATATTTGATTACTCGAGACACCATTTAAAAACAAAACTTTAATCCAAGACCATCACATATTGTATGTGTTGTCGCAGTTCCCTAGGACTGGAGGGATGGCCACTTGGGAACCTATTATATATAAAAACCATCTGAACAAATGCATTTCTAGGTATTAGATATCAAGAGTATTTGATTAAATTTATTTCAAAGAAATCTCAATCATTTTATAAAATATTATTTTATTTTAAAAATGAATTATTAATATATTTGAATAATTTAATATCATCAAATTTATAATATTAATAATGTCAATTTTATAGCTAACATGGTCAAAACTAAAAAAAAAAATATTAAAGAAAAACCAAATCGATGAAGGATGATCAATAAGAAGGACCATTACACTCGATCATAAGCCTTCGCCACATCAAGCTTAAACATCACATTGTGTTCTTTACCAGGACTATCCAATGAATGGACTAATTCTTGCGTAAGTAGAATATTATCACTAATCAAATGACCCGAAACAAAACCACTTTGTGAAGATGAAATAAGATAAGGCAAGAATGCAGTAAGAAGATTATTAATAAGCTTAGAAATGATTTTATTACTTACATTACATAAGCTTATTGGACGGAAATCTATCTTGAGCACCAACGAAAGCATAATCACCAAGCTATATAAGTTGAATTTTTTTTCCTTCTCTTTTCAAACTCTCTCTCTCTTGGGGGTAGGGGGTGGATAAATTCCAATTCTATTTACCCAAATACAAGATTATAAAAAATGTGGATTTAATTTCACAAGAACACTCCAATGAGCTAGCCTTCAAGACAAGATACCAAAGGGAGAAGCTACAGGCCACCCCATCGCCTATCATACAAATTTAGTTTGCCCCCTCTTATCGACATGTCTACAAGTCAAAGAAATGTTCTTTCTATATTTCATCCACAATAACAAATGAATTGGCAAATCATATAAACTACCAAAAAAGAATAAGTTGTGGCAGATCCCCAATAATTAGTACAATAAAGATGCGCAATCCTTTTGTCTATAGTACAAAACTTCAACATCTTGTTTTCATTTTTCACTCAAGAGTTTGTAGTTACAGACTGAGACATACAAATATACACTGATGGCAGAAAAGGAAAAGACAAAAATGGAAGAAGAAAAGTGGCTAGTGCATAATAACAGACACCAAGTTGTTACGGAGACTGCTAAATCTCACAGTAAGAACGTGTTGGTTGTGGCTGGATTTTCACCACTACCATCTCAAATTAATGGCCAATTCCAATAGAGCTTCTACTTGTTGAATGGCTCGTTGTTTCTCCTGCTGTTTTAACCTACTAGCAACTGATTCTGGATCAAGGGCTAGTGTATTTAGGGCTTCGTGTTGTTCAGATCTAACCTCTTGGAGCAGTTCATTGACTTCTCTTACAAAATCTACCCTCAAAAGAACATCATCAGCCTCAATAGTTGGTCTGATTGGTCCTTGATGCTAAACAAAATGACAGAACAGCCAATCATCAAGGAGAAAAAAATCAAAAGAATAAAATAATAAATTCAGCAGCAGACTGATGCACTTACAAAGCATGGACATATGTAGACACACGGGTGCAAAACGAGCATGAAGTCGGACCTCAAGGTATGAGGGGATTTTAGATACTAGGTAATGTATCCCACATTATACGATATTACTTTGATTTGTTCCATTTTTCGAGTTGTGCATCCACATACCAACTTTTAGAAATAAATGAAAATAATGATGTAAGCTGCATCAAATTGAGAGAGCTCAAAAATTTTTACAACGTAATGCTAATATGAATTTGCTCTGGCAGTATTAATATTTTATGGTGCAGAGTACCAGAATCTAAGATGCAGAGTAAATATATACGAAGTTGAATCTTCCTTTGTTTTTGACCATTTTTCCCAATTTTTTTTTTTCCTTTCACCACCTTTGCAAGTAATTGAAAAAGTTCATCAAAATATTAGATCCTTCATGGATGAATCAGTTTTAGTTCCAATTCTCTAATATCACTACACTATTCTCCATCCAACAAGGGGCAATAATTAAGTCTTAAAGCCTCGACAGATGAAAATGGGGGATGACTTGAGAAGAAAAGGGGATTTTTGCTTGGATCAAAATCACTAGTACTCCAAAATGGATCCTGCCTCAAGTGCTACAGAAGAAATTTTCTCTATACCATTATTCAAAAGTTAGTTCAGAGGCAAGCTAATAGTAGCGCCTTATTGTGACAGATAATTATAAACATGCACTGATGTTGCACAAGTGAGTGATTTACCTTATCAATGTCGAATCCAGCTGGTACAAGAATGCTGAAAGGATCCTCTCGGGGAAAAGTTTCAACCATGTGCTTCTTACATGCCTTGAGCCAGCCATCATCGTCAAATCCATCGTGCATATTCAACAGATCGTTAAGTAATCTCATTGATGGAGTAGCCTCCCGTTTCAAAATCTCTGTCTAAAACATAGAGATAATTTAGACAGTGAGATACCAAACTGAGATAAGGGCAAACAATATTTTAAATACCAATGGAAAGAGTGCTCAATGCTGGAAAAGGATGCCAAGTAATATAACGTAGTATTACACAAATGTGAAATGACAAACACCAAAAAGAAAGGGGTTATTAGCCATAGGTTAAAGTCGTCCCTCTTCAAATGAATAACAACAAAGAAACCTAACAAAAAGAAATTCAGAAATGATGCATACCTCAACCCTCCTGTACAAGAGATCAAGACTTCTAACAGCATCCTTTTCCTCCTGATACAAGTATTCGGGGATTTAAATTATCATATAGATATAAAAAGGAAATATATGAGGGAAGGATTATGAGGCCCAAAAGGCATATCCCAATCTCATTTATACTATTTATAATGGCTTCAATGCTTCGCAGAACAAAAGCATGTGGTTGTGCAGATATTATATTCCAATCTCATTTATACTATTTATAATGGGATTGCTCTTTAATAGTGTGGCCTTTTTTCGTTTGGAAAAATTAAACTACCTCTCAAACATCGTGCACATTTAACGGTAAAGTAGTTTTTCTTTCCCCTATTTCTCTCTTTCTGTCTCCAACATTTCTCTCTCCAATATCTTTATTTTGGTCCATCACATTCACTTATGTAACTTCGTATATTGTTGTTCACTTATTATAATTTCAAACAAATACTAAAATACATAAATGTAAACTTTTGGAACCAAATAAACATTAACTAGTTAATTTATTTAGTAATTTTCAATAATTAAGCACACTCGCCGAGTGTACGAACACTAGCTTTAACTATATATAACTATATATAGACACACACACATGATTCAATTTTGATACAAATGAACTAAAACCAATGGCTGCGTCAACACCTCATATCCAGCATCTTTGTTATCTCAACCTCATAATTTCAGTATTGAAATCAACCCTATAACAAGAGTATGGAATTAAATTTTGGAATAGAAATGAGTTTAAAATTTCCTTGTTGCATGCAGCTCCAGCCACCATACATCACATTAAAAAACAGTGGAGGCAATCATTTCAAGGTACAGTAACAAACACCAGATGCATTGTAAGATAACTCACATCACGTCGAGCGAGATCAAGGCGACTCCATATCACCAATAGCACTAGTTCATTCAGTTCACCTTTCTCAGCAGCTTCCACAATTTTCTGCAGTGAAAAGTAAATAACTATTATCATCCAATATTAGCTTGAACCTTCAGGTAATAATATGGAGACACTAACAGCAGAAATACACATGCAAAAACGACCTGCAATGATAACTCAGTGGGCTGAAGAATTCTTCTCCGAGGCAAAAAAGCATTAGCCACCTAATCATAGAACTATCCAAAATGACAAAATGGGGACAAAAGGTGGGAATGGAAATGGGAGAAGGACAAAGAGACGGTGGGCACTATAGTTTTGAAACTTCAATTCAGGAAACAACTGGGACAGACAACATCTTAAGTGCAAGTTGCTGCTGTGAGACAGAAAAGCAGTAGGTATTGAACTAGAATTAGTTATTTGAGAGTGTACAGCCCCTCCTGCATTGGCCAACAGCAAAGAACACTAATAGAGTGAAAATCATCAAAAGGTATTGATTTGAAACAGAGTGAAGGGTGAACTACTATTCAGGATTAATGGGCATGTTCGACGAGCACCTGCAAACGCATCTTCAACTTTTGGGTGTTAAAGAGCTAGGCAACACAGGAAAGTAGAGTCTAGTCTAGCTCTCTTTTCCTTTCAAGGTAATTCTAGTTCATATATTGCTATCTTCCTTTTAATGGACATACACTTGCACGAATTCTCAATTTGGTCATTGACTCAAATCATTTTCGGCATACAACTACCAGTTTTCTCATTGATGCAGTTATTATTTAAGAAAACTAGAAAACTGCATAAAAGACAAATTTGAGCGATAGAATTCATTAAAGGAATACCTCTTCCACCTCTTCAGCCGATCTTATGAAGCTCGAAACCAATTTCTTGGCTTTTTGAAGTTCTTCATCTGGATAATTTTTCAGCCGCAACCCTATTTCCCGGTACTCATCAACCTTTCTTTCCTCTTCCTCATCCTCCTCTTGCCGCCTCCTATGCAACTCCTTTGTCTTTTCCCTCTGCCTTGCTTGCCATTCCTAACCTCAAAATGGTTAGCAACGGCTCTCAAAAGATATAGAACCAAAGTCTCCACATTTTCTTTTCTTTATATCGTATAGATATATAAGTCAAATATCTTTTCCAAGAAATGTTCGTGTTTACTTATTTCCAAGTATTAACAAAACCAAATATCTTCTCCAAGAAACAAATTTAGAAACCCATTTGAGTCCTTTACCAAAAACCCTTGTTGGTAAAGGGTCGGAAAATAATGAAATAAACAAAATAACCACAAAAGAATAACATTCAAGAAACCCACAAAAAGAACCGCAAGAATTCGCGAGAATTGAGAAAACTAAGTCACAACAAATACATACATCATCGTAATATTCTTTTGGAAGCCCATATAAGTCTTGCTCTTCTATCTTCTTGCTTCTACGCAAAGCTGATAATTGCAAACAACAAAAACCACCACCAAAAATACCGCAAAAAAAAGATCAAATCTTTCCTCAATTTTGAATAAAAAGAACCAAACCTAAGAAGAAAAAAAAATAAGGGAAAGAACTTACTCTTGAAAGAAGGCGGAATTGGAAAAGCTTTGAGAAATCTTGACAAGGGTGAAGAATTAGCCAATGGCGGGAGAGCGGTACATGTTAGCAGATGCAATGTTTTTGCCTCCATTTTTCCCCCTATTTTTCGTTTTTCTCCTATTCCGGGTTTAAGCCTTGTGTACCAGTGTTCTTAAACCCCCGTAGTATTTTTTTATTTTTTTTTCCAACTTTCTCACACTCAAATTCACAGTGGTTTATTTTAAATTATTGTGCTGTTTTATTTTATAAATTCTCTCTCTAAAGCAAATTTTTTTTTCCAACATATAGTGTTTTTCAAATTTTAGGGGATTCAATTTTTTAACAAGTATTTAATTCAAAAGATAAATACTGAAATTCTTAGTTTGATGAGATTAATGTGAAATTTATGGTACTATCGAATTATTTTGAATCGCTGCAGAATTGATGTTATAATAAATAGGTTTAGGCAAAACTTAATTTCAAAATTATCTCAAAGCAAAAATATGTTCAATCCATATATATATATATATATATATATTATACCAATTGAGCAAATGAACAATATGGAATATATTCAACTTCTAACACTAACATTCATAAAAGGTTCATTTTTACTCTCATTATTCTATCCCATAGGGTAAATAGTCAGTATAGCAATATACACACACACACACACACTAGAAGTCTAGAACTGCACAAAGAATTAAAGGTTGGGCAAAACAATGGCTACAATATACGTGCGCCAAAATTGATTAGGCCATTTCCGGAAAGAAGGCCTACAATCTTGTTCTCATAAGAATGGATGCTTGATAGTAGAAAGAATCTTGTAGCAACAAAAATTGAAATTTGTCAACTTGTCAATTGAAGTCAGTCCTCTACTAGGTCCTTACATTTCCCCAGACAGAATAGTCGATTCAATTTTTGTTGCTTTTACTTCCTACTATACAGGAATATCATCTATACCTAAACTATCTCAGTTTTCTGGAATACAAAGAAGAAATACTCTAAAGATGCACATACTAAAACTAACTAAAACTTCTGACTAGTTTATCTACCAAAAATCAAATTTCTGAATAATTTATCTAACAAAATTCAGATTCCAGTTTCTATGATCATTTCTGCAGCAGCACCCATAGCACCGATTCCACTTATTCCAAGAAGGGCCAAAGCCAGTTCTTCCTCATTCCATTGTTTTAGTCCCTTACTAACTCTCTTCAAGACTTCCATGTCAACTTCCAGCATCCAAGTGGGGGTGCAGCTCACCATCAAACTCAGATATCCTGTGACATATGCCCTCCAAGTAGCCTTGTTACAGCCAAGTGATATTTTTCCATCCAGGGCACTCGCAAGAAATTCCAAGTGCTTCCCAAGAACCTTGGGCCGCCGCTTAGATGCAGGTGATGCCAAGTCCACTCCCCATGCAAATATTCCAGAAAATACAGTGAAGTATGCAAGTGCATATCCACCCAGCATTGCAACCATGCCTTCTGCTTCCTCTCCATTGGGCTCTGACCCGTGAACAGATATAAACCAAGACGGTAGTGTTTCTTTAATTAGAGACTGTGCCGAACTCAATCCACCGGTAATCCAAACTAAAGAAGCCCCCAGTGTAGCTGCAATCTTCACCTGACTCATTGCAGCAGCAAGAGAAACCTGGCCATACTTCATACTGTATTTGGTTTTCTTGAGCTTCTCCATTTTCTCTGTGGGCAACCCACTATTCGCAATATCTTTGACAGTGTGCATTAGAAGAGACACAATTTCTTCAGTCATAAACATGACATTTCTGACAGCTCGATGAACTCTTAAGTAGAGTATTCCAGGTGCAACAGCAGAAATGCCGCCAGCAAAGTGAGAACCAAAGCCATGACCCAGAAGAGCACCCACGCCACCATTGCTTGCAACAGAAGAAGAATTTAGCCCAAGAGCTGTTGTAAAGCAGACTCTAAGGAGTTGAACTACAGCATCATTATTGTGGTGGAAAACAGTCTGGGATGCAGAGAACACAAGAAAATCACTCCAACGCTTTACCTTTTGAGCCCACAAAGCAGCTATTATGGGCATACATGGCCAGGGGCAACCTATGCCAAGGTTACTCAAGGCTGGACCGACCAAGTTTAGAAAACGGTCAGTACCTCTATCAAGTTTATACGTAATTGTGAGACTAACAAGAGCTGCCAAGGGTAATGGAAGTGTCACTGGAGCGCTTCCCCCTACAAGCAAAACACTTATCAGCATAATATTGAACCAACGTTGAACCAACGAGGAATTTGTTTAATGAGCCAACTAAGAATTTTACTTTTGTTTTTCATAGCGAAAAATATTCCTCAATCCATAAAGACTCAGGGAGTCTCATTTTCTGCAGAAACTAGAGATTTACAAGGTAATACAAAAGACAAGTTTGTTACTCCAACCAAATCTCTCTCTTCATTACACAAATTAGTCTCAACCTTTCACCCTCATAGGGATTAATCATGCAACACCTTGTTTTTTTTTTTTTTATCTAATTTTGAAATTAAATGTTAACTGATAACATGTGCTGGGAACTCCAAACAGAAAACTGTGCAGCAACAGCAGGATGTGAGGCAAATAAAACAGATCTACTTAAGCTTGTTAGACAACTAAATATATGGCAAATACCACAAAGGCGCACCTACAGAAAGACATGGGACATTGACACCAGTGGCAGCTAAAATTTTCTTTATCTGTTGTTCAACCATGGATAAATTTGCAGCAGGGCTTGGCCAGTCAGTTCCGTTCATGAAAGCAGGCTTCCAAAGACCCCGAGTCACTTCAGCTGAAAAGTAACTTACTATAGTCGCCAAAGAAGCAGGGAGAAAATCAGCAAGATCTTTGAGCCCTGAGATAGATACATCATGATATTGTCTCTTCAATATACTAACATAGTGCACACTTGGAAAGAACAAGTAACACCATATCACTGAAAACAGGGATATAGAAGTGACGAGCAATAATATTTCAAATCATGTTCATTCAGTTTCTATGACATATGACCAATCATAGACACAGGTTTTAAGAAGGGTTTTTATTTGTATTTCTCATTAGAGTGTCTATAAGGGAGGGCTTTTGCGACTGAAAATCTAAAACTGATTATTCTATGTACCCATTCCCAAATAGATAACCACCTCGAAATTACATGAGCTGATTGGAGAGATAATAGAGTGGACTATAATAGGTAGTTACACTTTCTAGGAGCAGCCAAACCATCTCTACAAAAATCAAATAATGCACTCATACATACTCAAAGGAAAAAATACATGCGTGCCAATCATGATTAATTTTATTGGCAGGTACCATAATGTAAGCAAAATAAACGCTGTCTCTTGTATATAGTGCAAAATAGATTTGATAAGCAGACTAAAGTATCTTCTGAGAAACAGCATGATTCTTTGACCAAGGATAATTTTTCTGAAAATACTACAAGCACAACTTAAATGTAAACATATTGACGAACCCGTGGTCAATTCACGCGGTGATAGTCTCCCATGGGCACAGGCAGTAAGGGCAGCATCAAGGACAAAGGGAACAGCCTCAAGAATATCCCAAGCAGGCAACTTAAGACGGAGAGAAGAATCATCAGTTCCAGATGCAGATGAGCTGCTGCTTCCAGAAGTTGTAGGTGTCAGCGGTTGACCTCCTCTGTTGATTTTTCTGAACATCATGTTCAGGAGTGCCTCAACAATCTGATGAACAGGATTTCCAGGTACCAGAGCAGAAAGAATAGAAGCAATACATTCTTGATGCTTCCTATACCAACGCTTCAGTTTTGGAAAAGAATCCATGAATATGGGCACTCTCGAAGATGGATATGACAAACTTGACATTCTATTAGTTTTATTTTGATTTTTCGGTGGATTCTCATGTGAAGCTAACTGGGAATTGTGCACCAATAAGAGGTATTCTGGGGTTAAATGGGATCCCACAGGGGTAACATCTCCCATTACATGTTCCAGAGGTGGCTGATCAAATCTCCACAACTTCAGAAGCAGAGTAAATGCATTTGAAAATACAGCATGAGAAGAAATTTCCTCCCCTGTGTTAAGACTCCATGACATATTGGGTGCACAGGAACCGAAGACCTCACAGATTGGCATCAATGCAGCTGCAAGTTGAGGAACCTGGAATAAATTCGAAGCATAGTTGAAGTGTATTAGTACATGAAAAACATTAACAAAGTTTGCCGTGTCTCCACTGTTCCACTTTGTTCTGTTCTGTTCTCTTTCTTTCTAATGATGTCCTCATGCTCATAAATTGTTATCGCTTAATTGCTGTGAAATGCCATGTTTCCATCACATTGTATTTGTGTAAATATTGAAATAGGCATCAACTGATGGTCCAAAGAAACAATGTATTGGTCAGAGTACTATAAGAATACAATATCATACAGGTCTTGGATTCATCCTAAGCCATAGGTAAAAAAATCGTTTACCTAAATGGTAAAATAATTTTTTTTTTTTTTTTTTTTGCGTGTGTGTGTGGGGCATTGAACTTTAAGGATATGAAACTAGAAAGAGAAAGTACATATCAAATAGATGAAGTTGGACCTACCAAGCCATGCAAGGAAAAAATCTGAATACAATCGACAGATGATATTCCGACAAGAAGAACATTCAGAAATGGAGCATAACCAATCAAATGGCTCTCACTTCCAGAAAAATCTGTAGGAACAGCAGGTGAAAGCAATCTTGTGATCAGAAGGCCTGTATGTTCCTGTAAGCATAGACAAATCAATATTTTATCTCTAGAAAACAGAGGAAAAAAAAAAGAATCTGTATGGGCAAGTGCATAGAGTTAATAAAAAGAGACACATATAGAGATATCCTGTCTCAAATGATGACCTTTTCTTGAGCCCCTATCACCCTCATTTAAGGATTGTAATGGGAATTTAATAAAGAAGCTAAAACACTTTGGACTCACATAATCAGTAAATAAATTTGCATTTGAAATACAAAATTTGAAATCCATTACCTGTACATTCCAACCACGACAAAGAGAAGCCCCACAGAATATTGTAGCAGCAGAAATCTTCTCGTCATCTGTACCGCCGACAGCAATCTCGTACATTCTCTCTATCTCTGCTAAGCTTATATCAAATCCATAAGCTCAAACTCAGTTTGCTTACCACTGGGATATATGAAAAAAGGAGGATGTGGTACCACTAGGTTGCATTACTAAAACTACAAGTTCAAGTTTCACTTGCCTTACTACAAATGGCTACTAGGTAAACTGTTTAAGTCCCCAACCTAAAACTCAGTTGCTTACTGCTGATGGGATATATGAAAAAAGGAGGATCTGGTACCACTAGGTTGCATTACTAAAACTACAAGTTCAAGTTTCACTTGCCTTACTACAATTGGCTACTAGGTAAACTGTTAAGTCCCCAATCTAAAACTCAGTTGCTTACTGAGTATATTCAAGAAGGATACAGTGTTCAACTGATGATAGTACTATGGCTGACACAACAGACATTTAGTTGATCACAATTTTCATATGCACTTATTTGCTTGTCAACTCTTATTCACAAAACTGTATCCAACACACAAGAAAACAAAGAGAAGAAAAGAAGGGAGTGGGAGTGGGGGTGGGGGGACCTCTTGTTCAGAACCAATAACATAATACTGTCTTGCCAGGCTCAGCAGAAACATGATTTGACAGAAAAGCATAATAAAGCAACAAATAAAATTGAGTTCGTCTAGATTTGGATTTTAAGGAAAAGCTCGCTTAAAAGATACCAGAGTGACAGCTAGAAGCTAATTTGATACCCATCAATGAGTTTGTTGATCTCAGCTAATGGTAATATTGGTGTATAACCTATAAATTGTTTCCCCACCCCTCCAACAAAAACAACCCAGAAAAGACGAAGTTAAAAAGAGAAGAAAAGAGTTACCCAGAACAACCTTCCTATTGTTATTTTGTTAAATTCTTGACGGATCATAAACATTTTGTGATCCCCGTATCTTTGTTTCTTGAAATCCTATTTCCTTGTAAAACAGGCCACAAAGTATTCAAGGGATAAACTAGTAGCTAAACTAAAAACGATAAGAATTCAATCCTTCTGCGGCTGCTTTGCCTCTGATGTAATACATCTACCATGAGTTAGCAAACAGAAATATGACTTTTCAAAGTTAAAACTACCGTCTACCTAGTAGCTGGAGTTGACACCAATGCACTGACCATTGGAGGAGTTAAAGGTGACCCTTTCATCAACGATGACCAACCAGGCATTTGCCCAGAAATGTTACGAGGAATTTGGTTGCAGCGGCCTTTTACATATCCAGGCCACAAATATGCTGACGTGTCCAAAACATTTCTAGCAATGCAAGCCTCAACAATTAGATGCCGAAGGTTTCCAGCTGCAAACGATCATAAAGAAATATGAAAGAGCAAGAAAAGTAAAAAGGTAATGAGCGAAATGATCAGAAATACATCAATGCACAAACCCCCCTCCAGCCCTTCTTTCACCATGAAATTGGAAACAAGAGATTCGCAAACCCAAGAACAAATTAAAATTAAAACATAAGTAGAGATGGACATACAAAGTCGAAATGAAGAAACAAATAGAGCAAATTAGAACACATGTAACCAGTAGAGAGATAAAGGAAAAGTCAATAATAGAAGAAAGAATGGAATTACTTTCACGTTTTCATCTCACAAGTGAGAAAAATGCAACATGTGATAAAGACTGTGGCAGAATTGACTTGATTAGAAATCCTACACAGATTAATTGAAGCACAAATTGAAATGCAATTTCAATCATCTCAGTCTATATACAAATAATACAAACGAAACACCTTTACGACTAGTGAATTTGCAAAAAGTAACATTCATGATGGTCATCATACAATGCAAATAGCTAAAAATGTGAATGTTATTACTTGAAAGCAGACCATATAAAAAATACTCACAACAATTCAAGGGCATGTCATTCAAGGTCATGCCATTAAGGTGCCCACCGCCAACAGATAGGCCTGAAAGGAACATCATTGCTCTTGCAGCAGCTTGATTAGCTAATGAACTTACAAGTGGTGGAGGAGTCAACAACCCTTCAAAATCATCCAACCGCTGAAGGCTGGAAACTAAGTCTTCACGACGCTTTCCCACTGACTCAATACTTTTTCTTTGACTCATGGAGCTCTGTTCAGCTTCATTACTCAATGTAATCTCCTCCTCTTCAACAATATTGGCAACTGCCAGTGTTGTAATGGACAATAACATGCATAAACAAGTATCAAGGCGAGGAACAGGACCCTCACTTGAATTCCTCTCCTGAACAGATCCAAAGGAAAATTGTCACAATATTGAATAAATACAGTGTAATTTCCTACTGATGTAAAGATTACAATGACAACTATATCAAACTTGATCAACAATTAAACCAAAAAATTCATCAACAGTTAATTTACTAGGTAAATTCTTATAGCACACTCGTAGAGGGTCGAGAGAGATTTTTTGACAATTTTTATTCTTAGTACTAGTAAGAAACTCAAATTTATACAAAACCATGGCAGCAAGAGAGAATCTGAGGTATTTTGCTCTAGGCTTATAATGTTTCTTAGGAAGTGACAGGAAATCATATGCTAAGTCATTCAGAAAAATATTCTTTTTATTCAACGGAAACAATAATTCACTATTTTAAGTGAATATTGAACAGTTTCGGACAAAACAGCAAGAAGCTGAGAAACAGTTTAACATCATTGTTTCATGGAAATGAGTCGCATCATCAAATAGAGCTTTACTTAATACTCAAGCAGAGAAACAAAGACAACTTCACCTAAATTTGAGATTAGATTAGAGGAAAATTACATGTTTCATATATTTTGAATTAGCTCTTACCCTCTGAACAAGACGTAAAGCTGCAGTCCACAAACCAAGAAATGCATCCTGCCAAGTGGTCTGATTTAAAGCCTGGAGAGCCTTCACTAAACCTGCAATACCAATCTGGATCAGCAACTCCATACCCACATAATTAGCTTGTGACCCACGACTATATGAAACTGTACCCGTAAGAGTTTCAGCAGCACTGGTAGCTCTCACTTGTGATCCATCCATTGTATCTTCTAAATAAATATCTATGGGAAGCCAAAGTGCTGAACGCACTGTACCATGATATTGACCAGCAGATGACATAGGAGACCTAGCTGTTACTGCATGAAATTGTAGCTGTGAGTTTGTTTTGCATTCACGAGACAGAACTTGGCGTGTATCGGATGTCAATTGCAAGAGTGCCTCTGGAGAGAGATTTTTTGAGTTTCTTAAAGATGACGAATTTGCGGCCAGCAATCTCAAATGCTGAATGAAGCAATCCCAATGCGTCGGCCTAAAAGCAAACAGAGGAATGCATGCTTCAGAGCTAGTATGCATCTTAAAAGAAAACTATACATTATTTTGTCATCTACTCAGACTATTCAGTGCTGAAGCAGTGCCAAAAATTTACAGAGAAAACAGAAAGAAACAAGAAGCTTACATGTTCCGCCGGGCCAAGTAGAGGATCCGGGAAGTCACTTTGTTCCGAAAAAATTCACCAATTATTTCAATAGCCATTACTGTATTTATCTTACTCAATGCTGCCTGGCGTTCCAACCTTTTCCCTTCAAAACCATCAATATAGTCTATTTCCATTTCTTGACTCTTGGTTGGCCACCTTGATTTCTTTTCAGGGGTGTGTTCTAATAGACCTTCATCATCAAGCGATGCATCAAGAAGCTCCCATACAATTGAAAATATAAATTCAACAACAAGAAGTCCCGGTTCAGAGGACTGGACTCCAAATATTTGGCAAAATTGGAGGACGTCATTAATGGATTCCATAATCCTGCAATTGGATGGTTCATGTTATCAGTCAAAGCAACAGAAACATGTTTTGAGATGCCAAAATAGTGAAGAATTCAACTAAATTAAATGGAATGCACATACTTCTATCACTTTCATACTTCAATATCAGCATTTTCACTAGAATACACACTGACTAGAAAGATATAAAGAGAGAGTTAATCCTCTAATCTATGCCAACTAGCCAAACCAGACAATTTTGTTGAATATATAGTTTACAACTCTATCATGCTAATTTTTTTTACACATACCCAGAGGATAACTCTTTTTCTGAACAAAATGGTTGAAAGTTTCTTCAAGGAAACAGATTAAAGCAAGCAAGAGCCAAATTCAAGTACAGTAAGAGTTTAATGATGGAAAATTTCATCTATTATTCGTCATTCTGGCGGCAGGAGAAGTATTAAAAGAGTATGTGACTCCGGAGCAACAAAATACTGACTTGCTCTTCTCCAATTCTAAGAACCTGATCAATGGCCATTCTAGAAGTTGCATGCTTGCATCTAAAGTTCATCATTTGAGGATCTTTACTAGAGTTAGAGGGTTGATGATGTGATTCCCATATCACAAAGATAATGCCTACTGACTGATTCAATCAGAGTTCAGAATGACTAGTTTAGTCGGTCAAATCAATATTTTGACATAAATTAAATTGGAAAGCCTAGTGATACAGTTAATTCAATTAATAGTACTTAAGAAACAGAAGATGCCACACATGGACAGATTCACTGAACCGGATTGCTCAGCCTCGGAATGGATCTTTTCCAGAAAAGAGGTGAAAGGAAAAGATATTCTATAATGAAACCCCAAGTCCAAAATATACCATCTTTTACTGTTTCAGAATTATAATCCAGAAGAAGGATACAGATGAGATGAGATGGAAAATTCATACATGTAAATAAGGAAATATCACATGATAGGTTTGGTCTCTAAATTTCAGTGATACTCAACGGAGGTTTAAGAATAAGCATGAGCATTTTTGCAGAAGCTTATGACATGCTCACATTTGTCCAGGATACAGAGATTATACAGCACACACTCAGATAGTTAGATGACAAGACACACTTAACCTCTTGGAGCTTACACATGCTTACATGAGGGAGTTTTTTCTGTCGAGTTTCCATACCCTGAACATGGGATTATGCAAGCCAATGCATCAGCCATGTTCTCGGATTTGAAAGGTGAAGATAGAACAAACACTTTACTGGCCAGCACAGGTGAAAGGGAAATGAACCAAGGGGTAGGAAACCGACAAGTAATACATGCTCCAACTGAATCCCAATTAAACAAATCATGAAGTTTCTGTTTTCATTGAATGGCGTAGTTTTGAATAATCAGAAAACTGAAAAAAAAAATGATGGATTGCATTCAATTACTACTTGGCATATTTTCCTTTCAATCATCAAACAACACATGACCAACCAAAACATGTGCCAATAGATGTGCCTTATAAAAATCTTCACTTCGTCCAAAAGGACAAATCCCTTATATCCCACAAGATGTCCCCATATAAAGTATGGAAACTTGTGCTTGTATAGTCAGTAAGATTCCACATTGTCACGACTCTCTGTAACATGAACTTCATGTAAAAAAACAATAAGCAGTTCTAGCATACATGCATTGTTTAAGGCTATAACAGTCCATAATCATTCAATTAAGCAATGCATTCAATTAAGCAATACACAAACAGTGATAGAGCATAAGAGACACACAGATCTCAGAATTTAAATTATCCGTTGCATTAATAATCAAGCCCAAACATTCCAGAGAATAAGAAACCAAAGTAATACAGTTTAAAAGCAACAAAATCATACTTCTGATAGTTGGGACCATTGATCAGAGATGGCAGTGAAAAAGCATATCTGTTAAGAAGCTCCATATACAATCTATACGCCACTGGGTACTTCCTTCGATTCGGTATTACCCTGCAAAATAACAAGATGCATGATAAAATGTCACATGCCATGCAACACCCTACTCAGTAGTCTGAGCTTGTTTTTTCATCTCACTCTCTAGTATACATTTATACATTTTTGTGGCATCCAGCCGTAAGACAGATAGATACAAGGACTAATATACTAATATAGCATAAAATTATCCTGTGTACGCGGCCACTGCACCTTATTGTGTGATCAGACAGAGATAGACACAAGGGAAACATGCCTACATTCGATTGTGCAGTACAGAAAATTAATTTGACAAGAGAGGGGAAAGTGATTAACGAGATGAAAATACACCTAGTGGAGAGAAGAGCAAGAACGAGCATAGGGGGAACGATACGAATAGTGAGCGCCTTCTCGAGGAATTTCCATGCGATTGGAAGGTTGTTCGACCAGCAAATATGAGAAACAAGGAGCTCCGCCACCTCGACGGAGGGCATGGAAACACCGGCGGCGGTGAGGCTCGAGGACAGCTGCATGGCCCACATCAGGGGGTCGGTGCCCCTCTCCTGCGCGGCCTTGGTCAGCTCCAATACGCCGTCCCACAGCCGCTGCTTCACCGCCTCCGCCTCCATATGATCTCTAAATCCCAAATTCTACCCCGAGAGTTGCAGAAACTTATGGCAGAGGCAGATCTCAGTGCATGGAATTTGGGGAAGAGAAGAAGCTCCGGCTACACCGTCACTGTGTGTGTTGTATGTGTAATTTGAAACAGCAGACCAAGAGAGAGAGAGCGAAGACCAAAAGAGCGAAGACCAAAATCAGTCAGTTTTGGGGGCGCACTATTTTATGTGAAAGAATTCGATGAATGTAATAATTTTCTATGAGGACACAAGTTTGGTCTAATTAGATTTTAAATCCCAATGGATAGAAACAAAAATAAACACGTATGGCATTAAATAATCAGCATTCGTACATACAATTAAAAAAACCTTTCCTACTTCACAAAGGAGTACTTTCTAAAAATTATAAAAAAATATTATTAATGTCACTTCATCACCAAATTATAATATTTTAATATTATTCTTAAAAATAAATATAGAGTAATTTATTTTATCATTTTATAGCATTTTTCACTCAAATTTTGACCAAAATTTGGTTAGTCACTTTCACATTTTTTTTTCTTAATATTTTTCTCTTAACCTTAATACTGATGATATGTCAAATACTCATACTTTTGCTATGAATATTGTGGTTGCAATATGAATAATTTGTTGTTTCTCATACTGCAATTAATATTATTTATAAAAAAAATATCATAATTTATTATGTTTTCAACATTAAAACTTGATAAAACTCAAATTTAAAAATGACACTCAACATTTATGAAAAATATTTTGAACTAGAGGAAATGCAACAGTACAAGACTGATGAATATAAATTGTGGGGGATAACGCGTTTTTTATTATTTTTGGGATATAAGATGACAATATTTTTGGTATTACTCTAAAAAAATAATTGTATTGTTTAATTTAGACATAATATACAGATCGGACATATTCAATACTAAACTTGACAAAGAATACACCGCTTTGATGAAAACTCAAATTAAAATTATTATTTTGAAATCTAATTTCTGTAGTAACATTATTTTGTAAGTGTTTATTGAAAGATACATGATTAAAAAATACAAATGAAAAATTATATTGGATATTATTTTGTATAATCATCTCAAAACAAGTATTCTTTTCCCCAAATGTCTCATCTATTTTTACATACAATAAATTCAAACTACTGGGTTTAAAAAATATAAGCATCCACTATCGAACTTGGTTTGTATGTAGTAATATATGTAAAATTCCTGCCAATTCATTAATTATTTTTTGGTCCATCCCTGCCAATTCATTCAATTCCAATACAAATAACCACGGATCAAACAATAAATTTAGAGTTCTTACAATCCAACCAAACAATTGAAACAAGATATTATTAAATTAGAATTTCATACATCATAAAATTTTAAACAAAATTGCTTCAGGTTTACCACCACAAGTTGTAACCACTGATTCTTGATTATATCTACAACTCCTCCATTTCCAACTGACAGAGCTTTTTTGCCATAATTATGAACCAGAGAGAGAGAGAGAGAGAGAGAGATGCTGCCATTAAAAATGCAATTCTTGAAGGGAATCCAAACACCAGCACCTGTAATTTGATTTTGAGATATCAAAAAGCTCATCCGGGGTCATATTCTCAATTTCCCTGTAGTTCCACGAATCATAACCATTCATCAGACTTGGGGTACTCCGAGCAGCCAATGACAAGTCTGTTCCTTTTGTTTGGTGTTTTTGGGAGCGTAATCTCTGATACAACCTCATTACAGATACACAATCTTCATATGGATCATGCCTCCCACACTGGATATCATACCTATTATGCCAAAGCCCCATGTGAGCTAAACACAATGAATATTTTCTTTTTTATTCTGTGGGTCTGTGTGTGACCACATTTGGAATGTTTCCTGCCATTCGAATCAAAGCTCTTGCAAAATTCAATTTGAAGCAAGCCAAATGGAAACAACATTAAGTGGAAAAGAAGAAATTAAAAATGCTTTGACAATATACTGTATCTTTAACTCAAACAAAAGAAGTTGTTGCTCTAAATGGTCCAGGGTCAAGTTGTTTTTCTAGCAATTAAGTATGAAGATGAGATATAAATGGTGTCTAGCAATTCTGACTAATTAAACTATTATCTCGACACCATAAGGAAGACGAAAGACCAATAATAATCAAGACAAACGAGAACTTGCCCAAGATAGGTCTTGACTAGGTATTTGAGCGAGTGGCTCACGAGATTTGTCTTCATTAAAGGAGGGTACTTCGCTGTATCCCTGCAGGTTAGAAAGGGTGAAAAGATTAAGCAAACACAATGTGAGGTAGATAGCTGCACGACATAAAAGGCTTCCTTTTTTAAACTCTACTGACTATTGAAGCACAACTACGAATTTAGTGTACTCCAGCCTCATAAGGAGAACTGCTCACTCCTAATTTACTAGGTCAAAGCAAAAAACACTGGTTTTAACTCTGTCAAATTGCTTTCAGGAAACTTAATCGCCAGAACCAAATACATTTGTCCGTCCATCCAGAACAATTTAAAACTTTCTTTTATTTTCCTTCATAATTCCTTTTCTTTTTCTGTCTGAGTGGCTCATGGAAGTGTGATTTGATGCATAACAACAAATTTTTCTGTCTAATAAAGATTGCTCTACATCTTGCACAGACTATGAATCAATTTCCTTGTGGTCCATGAAAATGGTAATACAACCTTTAACAGCCACAGAGTGACTTCACCTCAGCAAATGATCAGGATAATTCATTCTTAGGCAATCTAAATCATGCTCAAGGCCGTGACCCAGAAGAACTCTAGCTTTTCCACCATTCAAGCGTAATCTCCCAATCGACTCTCCATTGTACAGAATCTGCAGAATCTTGTCTTGCACTTCCTTGAGAGGCATGGCATCTCTCAGATGGTCCTCTGTGATACCTGTGACCTCGTACCTAAAGCAACAATTCTGTTTAGAACAATGGTTATAGTTAAGTCGTCAATGCCCATGGAAAATTTAAACCAAAAAATACAAGAAAATCAGATACCTATAATCGGTAACAGGAATTTGAGGTAGTACATAAGTGTGGAAAATCAGTTTCTCGTCCTCATCAACAAGGCATACCCTCGCACAGAGATCAAGTGATCCATCACTTCCACCGCCAACCATTTCACAATCTATAGCAACAGCCTCAGGATGACTCCCACTACCATTTTCAATGTTTACTGGAGGATCATAAATTTGAGATTCTGTGCAACGCATCTTCATCGTTCCCTGTATAACAAGGTTAAAAGTTCAAGCAAATATGTAAGAATATGAGGAGGCCGTTTCTGGCAGTAATAATATTATCTACAGTACACATTTCAGTTATGTCATACGGTAGTAAAAGTAAAATCATTCCTAACTCACAAGGGGAGCAGGGGCAGGTAGGCCACATATTTGCTGGTGTTCACGGAGAAAAACTGGGCTATCAAAAATTCTCATACAAAGCTTGCAACCTCTATCAGCAAATTTTTTTGAACAATTTCCTTTAGCCAGCGGACCTAGATGTTTCCACAAAAAATAAAAATAAAAAATATGAGAAACAAGCACCATAGTCAATATTTGGCACATAAAATCCCAAGTAAAACAACATATTTCACCAGTTGTGTGCTCCCGCAGTGACTCAAAGGATTTGCAATGTTTTTGACATACGCCGCATTTAGGTTGGTGAACAGAGTGATAAGAGGTTTTCATATGTGCAATAAGATGCTCCTTTTTCTTGTACTGCTTGAAACATGCTGCACACTTGTACCTGGATCAGACTAAGATATAAGCATGGTCGGTCGCTTTGGAACATAATCCAAACAACAGAATACAACTAACTTAAGTTGAGAAAAGTATGTGTTGACATTGGAGTAGAAAGACTGATTCTTATGTGTTAAAAATTAGCAAAAGTTCCTAAATATTAGTATGGGTGAAGATACCATCTGAAGAGAAAATACAGTTGACAAAGTACAGATATTTTTAAAAAATTAAGAAGTAACGATGAGCAACATAATCATGGCTAACACACTTCAAATGCACATCTCAGTGTGTGTTTGCAATCAAGAGAGTATACAGTATGGATATCTCCTCCTATTCACATTCTTGAGTTTCTTATTTTCTGAAAGGGTCAAGTTCTACATATACAACACAGAAAGGCACCATAAAAAACATCTACAACTAGTGCATAAGTCAAAGCAAATATCTGCAGAGAAATTCTACCAAAACTCTCTACAGGCTGCACTAAACTCCAAAAATATGAAAGAGAAGGGATGAAAAAAAGGAAATACTACAGAGTCTCGAGCTCTGCTCTTTTACACCCAAAGCTTCTCCGATTTCTTTATTTCTACTTGTTGCAAACAGCTTTGGGATTTCAAAGTTGGGAAAGAGAAGATCCTATTACTACTGGCATTGATGTAACGGAGAAAAGATGATTTCAATCCTCCTATGTATCTCACACACAAAAGCACCAGCATATATACACCTTTTCCTCCTCAAAATCAGTCCATAACTTCTCAGATCTTGGGCAATTTAAATCGAAAGAACCTGAACAAAAATTCAATAAATAAATAAGCAAACTTCCCGCCATTTGTCAATATTTTATGCTCACAACTTCCTATACAATGGTTTGGGTGAAAAAATTAATCAGCCACCGTCAATAAAACCGAAAAAAAGAATCTCACTCTATTCAACGTGTTGCAAAAATCATAGAGGCACAACAAACAACAATAGCAGCATCAGCCAGGTCTGGAACCAATTAAACAGCTCCTGATAGTGGGCCTTAGAGACAATATAAGTACGCATACACAAAAAGTAAAGGTAATACATGTGGCTGATTAAGAATTGGTAATCATTATTCCAACAAAAAATGAAACGCAGAATATACAGTTAAAGAAACTACCAGCATTAACTATTTGCACAAGGACACGGCAAGCCAACAAACCTCTATTCAATAATAAAATTACACATTGCCGAAGCAGTTCTCACATTGAGCATTAATTCTCTAAACACTCGAACACGATTTTCTCAGCAATAAAACAGTGTAATCATCAGATAAAAACAAAACTTCAGATAAATAACCAAAATCACGTGCGAGATTCTAAACATCGCCATTTCTTCTCATTTTTCGAAATGATTTTCTCAGCAATTAAACGTAGTGTTCATGTAAAACAAGCTGGAGAAAGAAAAAAAAAGGAAAGTGACCTCGTCTTTGATGTTGCTAGGGTTTTGGAAGGATCCTCGCCGGACTTCATGGCTGTGCTGGGGGTGGAAATGAGGCGGGAAAAATGCGGAAGAAAATGGAAAATAGGAATTCTTGATAGGTGTAGATGCTAGCTAGCAAGATGTTCACAAAAAAAAATTCCTTTTTTTTTTTTTAATTGCTTCTTTGTTTTGTTTGGGGGTCTTATTTCTACCCCTTTCTTTTCCATTTTTAGGGAAAAGTTTATATATTTAGCAATATCAGCTTTTTTTAATTAAAGTCGCTTTTGGGTAGCTGACCAAGTCGTCAATCTCCTAGAATTTTCAACCTTAAGTAGAGTATAATACATTTAAAATTTTCTATGTAGCCATACCGTGGTAGATCGTGATTGTTGGACGTGCTACACTCCAACTTTATGTGATATTTCTTTCTTTATGAAATTACAATTTTCACCTTTCTCTTAGTTTGGTATAGTTTTTTATGCACGAGGTTTGACTCAAGTTTATTTGAATTCGATTTGTTAAAATTTTTAAAGACTCTATCCGCCATAGATCTAGATTAGAATATACTCGTTAAACATTCTTTATAATAAAAAAATATTAAAAAATATGTTTTTTTAAAATAATATTATTAAAAATATTATTTTTAAAATATATATATATATATATGTAATATTTTTTTAATATGTAATATTTTTTAAAAAAATAAAAAATAAATGGACCATGAAATAGAAAGATCAAGAATCCAACTCAAATCCATTTATGTTATTAAAATCTGTTCAAGTGGAATGAATTCAAATTTGAATCCGTCTAACTGCCGTCCCTACCGCTTTCATTCTTTCTTTAAGTTTGATAGCTAGAAGGCTTAGGCAAAGAATAAATAGAGATGTAATAGTTTGCCCTACTCTACTCTTCTGAAAATCAATTGGTAGATGAAGAAAATAATAGGCCATTTCTTGTGTTCCTATATATATAACTCTGGGGCGACTTTGATAAGCGTCACTATCTAAAAAAGTAAACACTAATGTTTGTCTCATATTCAAAAACTGTGTCCAATTATAATTGAGATTTTAAGAATCAGTATTCATGTAATGGACAACAAGAAAATGAGAACAAACAATGAGATTTACATGGAAGCCCATCCTAAGAAAAGAAAATCCAACCTAATATCAAACACCATAGTATCAACATTGTAGTTGAATTATACAAGTGAAAACCAAATTAGCAAAAGAAAACCTCATGATACGTAAAAGCAATTCCCCTCCCCCATCCCTACATTATAATGCAACCTCTACCATTCTCATAACCCAAAGAACTGTAGTTGTAAGATCCTCCAGGATGGAAGCCATATCCAGTAGGCGGTGGCTCCTCCACGAACCACCGTGGACCGTACCGATTCGACACGTGAATAGGCCTACTTGCATGGTGTGGATAATGGCCAAAAAAGCCTGGATATTCACTTGCAGGCACACTATCCCGAGTGAGTGTCCTCCTTCTATGAGTTCTGCAGTAATAATCTCTGCATATTCGTTCATCAACCGGTGGCGGCACGTAATCTTCACATTTGTGCACTTCTTCTTCAACTTTGTGGCCATTATTCTCTTGGCAACAAGAATTTCTGTGGTGCTGAGAACTACTTGTGTTGTCGGTTTTCCAACATGTATGGTGCGTGGTCCGCGTAGGGTTCTTGTAAGAGCACACAATTTCTGCATATTTTCCTGTTCTTGCAACTATGTTCAAGAGTAAATTGGCATCCACTTTGCCTCTGACTGATACAAGACTCTTTTCTGGATTTATGTCAATTGAATACACCCCTAGTGTTCATGAAAAACAAGAGATGAACACAAAAATGAAACTTATTTTATCTACTGAAAATAAGAACAATTAATTGCAAATGGAAATATGGAATTACGTACTGTCTAGTTTTGATAGTTCCTTTTTCAGTTTCTTTTGATATGCTGCACAACATATGTTCCTGACTTTCAAAACAATAATCTGCAATACAATAAAGAGTCGTGCAAAATTTAACAAAAACAAAATTACAAATATATAATCATTAAATAGAGGCAAAAAAAAGAAAAGAACTTGTTACCGGATCAAAACCTTGATATTCCATTAGACAGGACTTGAGAAACAGAAAGAAACAATGTGCTTTGTGCTTCAACCACTTGCAAATATAGGAAAAAAACTAGTCAATCAAATATTGTTGTATGAAAGGAGAATTAACTAGAGAAATGAATCATCCCCTAAAGTTTAGAGAAGATGGTTTTCATTGATAATTTTCATAGATTTTAAGGGTAGATAATACTAATTTAGGGTTAATATCTGAATGACAAAATGAGAAGCAAGTTTCCATTTGAATATAGCCTATAAATTTGAAAAAGATATAATAAAAAAAAAGGAAACTAAGATGAAAATGTTTAATTCCCCATAGAAGCTGACGATTGCGTTTGCCAAGAAAGATTTTCCAGCCATAATTCAGTGGAATCCAGAATTAATCCCTCACCTTAATTCAGTGGCCAATGCTAAAATATAGAACGTTTAATGGGTAAGACACATAATTTTATTTCTCATTGTCATTATTATTCACTCGCCGATGTAAAATCTTAATGCGATCAAATATATTTCTTTGATTGAGAAAATCGAGTACTTTATTACTTTTTTTATATCGAGATATTACATATTAATTAAGTAAAAATATACAGCTAACGGTGTATAACTCAGTGGAACCAGTAGATATGAACACTAATCGAGTTACGATTCTATACCATGTTGTGGAGGTGGGCAACCAGTCCTTTATCTTTCTTGGAATTGTTTCTGGGAGTATTAATCATAAGACTTTTATAATATGAATTGTACCACAGATACCATTTCAAGCACCTTTATCAAGCCCCCAAATCTCTTGGGCCACATACGTATATATAGGAGATCCATTAACATTAAAGTGCTCATATCATTCAAGAAACGCTTTAAGTTACTATTTTACCAGATCAACTCCTGATCACGCTGTATATAAAATTTTCTCCAAAAGCAAGGGTTGCGATCAAACAATCATATTAGCACATAGCCACTCTTCATGTTTTTAGTACACAAACTTGCAAGATTAGTCATGAGTCTTGTCTCAACTACATCACAATCGTACTAAGACAATTTTAACAATTAGTGGTATCCCATAGCCCCTAACACCCATCAAACCACGTCTCCTTCAAGGAAATCTTTCAGAGTAATACAGAATAAAAAGTATCCAAAATTTCGAATGAAGAATCCACTACTTCTTTGAACTCATAACATACAGGAGAGAGTCACACAGAGCTAGCCGCCCCGGCTTCTCTTCTCGTGGCATCATGAAGCAGTTCAACATCAACTCCCTCAGGTGGCAATTGGACATACCTGACCACAGATCCTCTGATGAAACAGTTACGCACTGAAAGCTGCCAGAGTAGAATACCAATACATTATTTGAGCAGGAAAGTAAAATGAGTATAGGAGAACAAGGAAGCGCCTAAGAGATGTGCAGGCACACACATATAGATTCACATCAGCCTAAAGGAAACAATGGCCACATGTATAAAGAAGAGGTTTGTGATATGCCATTAGTATTTGAAATTCTACCACTTCAAATTCACGAGGAGAATTCGATAAGGTTTGCAGGAAAGTTGAAGATCACAACTGCATGTGCATCATGTGGATCAAAGTGTATGCAAGGGAAGACAGGACTACATAACTAAGAAGCCAACACTTCAATTAGAAGCACCTTGTAAGATCATATGAAACGAATGAGAATAGAGCTGAACAAAACAAACTCGCTTAAGTTAAAAATCCAACACTTAATGATGTTGTAGCCATTTATTTGGGGAGGGTAGGAAAAGTTTATCGATGCAAAAAAAACATACATAGTTCATGCCCACACAATATACACATACAAACAGTCCTAGTCAAGTTGTTCCAAAAGAAAGTATAAAAAAAGATCTGTTTCAAAAGCATAAAAAGAAAAGATGGGAAATTTACCCTGCTTGTGAAAATGATGTCCACACATTTTAGATCCCTTAACAAACTTTAAACTTCAATCTAATAAAACATGAATCATCTAAATACATGTTAGGGGAGAAAAATATTAGTTAACATTCGCAAGTCCAAAACTTCAAATTAAATCAAGACACTAGCTTTAAACCTTGACAATGGTTCAAGAAAGTCTATGTATAAAAACCGGCGACCTCCAATTTGTTGTATAACTTTAGATTTCCAGAATTCAGTAGCTTCCAAGAATCTAATCAACTACATACCTCAAGACACAATCCACAAGCATGCAAAGCATCAATGTTCAGCCTATAATCCAAAACCACTAGTCTAACATGGATGACTCTGGATCATGAAGAAAGAAAATCAACCTCAGCATTGCTCATTCAGAAACAGGATGGGAAAGTTGAAGCATTCAAACTCACTACCATATTCCAATATCTTACCATCTTCTTATACATTGATCCCCCCAAAACTATCTCCAAAGCATCTATAGAATCATAACAACTCAAAACCCTAATTCAAGTGTAAGCCTCAGAATATACTAAAATAAATTAAAATTGGCAAAAATAGTAACCCTAAAGCCCCGTTTAAACCCCAAACCAAAAAAATCAGGAAATTCAGAAACCCTAGTTTCAAATTCTCCTCACAATCACAACCGAACAGCATCAGCGGTGAACATGTAACCAAAACAAAAAGAGAATTATACCTTTTTTTCAAAACTTAAACCCTAAACCCAAGAATGCCAAGGAAATTAAAAAAGAAAAAAAAATACCATATGGGGGTACTTGTCTTGATCAACAACCCTGGTGTTCTCCAACTTAATGTTGAGATATTGATCCACCGAATGAAGAGTTCCTCTAATTGCCAAATCGTTCTTTAATTCCACCGTCACTTCTCTCCCCACCAAATCCTTGAAATACGAGAAGAACAACTGCAAAATGAAGCAAATGAAACACGAGATTAGTGCCAAATTGTAACCAAAAGGCGGAAGCAAGAGAAGAACAAAGTACCATTTTTTGTGCGGGAAAATGGTTCTCAGTTGCGCTGCGCTTCGAAATCCAAAAGTTGCAGGCGGTCGATAAGTAATGTTGGCTAAAGCGAGCGTGAGGAACCCTTTAAAAATAAGAGAGGAATTTGCAGAAAGGACCCATAAGTTTGCTTTGAGCACGTTAAAGTCCACTTTTAATTAATATTTGTAGAAACTGGCCACTAAATTTGTGAGATTGCACCCTTAAACAAATTTGGGACTCAATTCTTATTCATTAAGTTCTAGTAAGTAGAACACTGAAATAATTTGCAAAAAAGTTGTTAAAATCCTCATTGCTATAACAAAATTTTGTAGAAAAAATGAGAATATATATACAATAAAGATACCTATCTACTTTCTACGTTAATAGTTTTTGAATCCTCATTGTTATAAATAAATTTTGTAGAAAAAATAAGAATATATGTACAATAAAGATACCTATCTATTTTCTACATGTTAATAGTTATTTATAAAAATCTTAAAATTATTATTTTATTTTTGAAAGCTAAATATCTATTAAAATACTTTAACCACTCTTCATAAGCTTAACCAAACATCCTCAATCGAGTATTGACCTATTTATGTTTGATATCTATTTGATTAAGCTTATCGGACTTATGACAAGAAACCCTCGAGTTTTCGCTCAACTAATTTATGCAATTACCTAAATAGCTAAAGTTGAGCTAAAAAGGTTCAAGGGTTGGCAAGTGGTTTCCAAGCATAACACCTTTGATTTCACAAGCCAATTTAACCAAGCTTTAATCATCCATGGCTCAGGGTTAGTGCTTTAGAAAGAGTTTGCTCCCAAGGCATTGACATTCATATATAGACATGGGAGTAAGAAGACATAAATATGCAAGATGTTTCCTTTTGTCTGTTGCAGATGATCTAATCAGGCGTAAGTTGCATGCATATCCCCTAAGTAGATAAATATTTAAAATGAGACCAAATTAAAATATTAAATTATCATCAGTCCATGTCTTTCACAATCTCAATTCTTCAGACAATTTTCTTTTGTACTCTTGAGCCAACATTCTTGACTTCTTTAGCAAGTGAGTTAGGAATAGTAATACAATCCGTCAATCCGCAGGACATATCTCATCAGGATGTGTACCAAAAGGTCTAGATGAATTATTAGATAATGCTAACTCGATGTGGATCATAAAAATACCTATTCAGAAATATTTGTGGCACTTCAATTGTGCTCGCACACTGCAAGCATATAGGACCGAACCATTTTATAAGTTCTTAAAATCTCATGTTAGGCTCAATTACAGATGCAGTTTGTTTCTTAGTACCATCCCATGCGTGAGTCAGGGAACCATACACAAATTACAATTTCACAGCTGAGTACAGAGAAGATATCAAGTACAAGCTCTAGAAGGATCCACCTTCAGATCACAAGAGTAACAAAGTGAAAAAGACTGGAACAATCATTTACACCTGTCAAACTAGACCAGTAGCCAGAAATTTTTTTCTAGCAACCCTAAAAAAGGATCTATGCTATTCTCTTTCTCAGCTATTGAAAGTTACTAGTCGCTAGCAACTTTCACAGTCTTTGTTTCACACGCCTTCCATTGACATCACTTCCATCTAGAATACCTTCAATTCCTTGCTTGCCCACAGCAATAGAGTGTTCATTGATCCTAGCAACATACTCCAATAATTCGGTCAGCACATGGGGGCAGCTTTCTTTAAGGTATTCAAAACCGTCCGTCTGCATGACAGCTGCACAAATTCAACTTATCAGTGGCAATTCACACAGGGGTCTAAGACTCAACTAAAATAAGTTCACTTTTCAACTTAAAATCCTTTACAATCTTGTTCAAGGAAAAAAAAAAAAGGCAGAAAATTTCCTATGGAAAAATACATAGTATACAATATATGAATGTAAAAATCTCAATAAACGATTTTGTGCATGCAGGAGAACTACACAAAGCAACCCGACAATGTGAAAATAGAGATCAAAAGGCAAAGCTGTTGCAATTTCATTTTGCACAATCACCATCAAATCAGTATAGTGTCAGAAGACCATATTGGATTTGGAAATTCAGAAGGCTCTGTTGAGTTGCATTGAGGGAGGGGATTTTACATTCTCTTCTCATGCTCTCTCTCTCTCTCCAAAAAAAAATAAAAAAAATTGACCCCTTTCTGGTCCTACAGATTCTTGCTGTATACCCACAAAATCAATGGATATTCACTGCTAAGAAATCCCAAGGAACCAGAGGCACTAAACCAGTAAGATGGTTCTCAAGATGCATCAGAACTCGCAACATTTGCTGATCTGTTTTGAAGCGGCCCAATTTGAGACAAAGCCCTATCGCTGTAAATCAGTATATTAACATAATTCTTTTATTATGCTAACCTAATTATGAGTCCTGGGGCATCCACACTCCCAAACTTACTCCTCATCAGACTCCAACTACTTGATAAAAAATATGCAGTTTTTTTTTTCCCTAAAGTATAATGCTAAAAGCAAACCTAAAGATTTACCTCTAAGATTTTCAGGCAGTGCAACGAACTTGAGACAGACAGATTTTAGCTGGAAACAGTGGTGTTGTTCTGCCAATGCTAGCGTTGTTGCAACAGTATTGATAGCAACATCCTCACAAAGGTTAGCCTCACAGAGCAATCTGAGCCTATCTAAACCATACCGATCAGCAGCAGCAAGCAGATGCTGAGACATCAAGGTTGACGCCCATTTTGAGTTCAGTCCAGTAAGCTCTTCCAAGTCAGGTAGCGTATCCCAGTACATAAAATGAAGTAGAGCCTGTAAGGTACAAAAAAAGAGAAAAAAAAAGCAATTATTGCAAGTCAAGTACTAATGAAAATAACAAAGCCAGGTTTTTAATGAAAAAAAGACAATTAAAATACACTGTAACATACAATTAACTATTATTTTGGAAAATAGATAATAACTCAATGCAGTAATCCAAACTGGGAAAGAAAAGGTGAAACATTTCCAATAGTTAATATATATACTCGAATAAGAAACAGGGCAAAATGAGGATGGTCACCAACAGACCGCACCACTCTCATGGTTCTCATACATGAAATCAGACGCATCACACAAGGAAAACATGCACCAGTTACTACCAAATACCATTCATATAGAAATGCATAATCAAGTCAATTCTGCTCTACTTATAAACAAACTGAGACTTCCTTGATAAGTAGCAGGTAAATATTATCCTTGCTGATGAAATAGTTACATAAGCCTATAATGCTAGTGCACATGGGATGTGCACGACAATTTGGATAACAACTTGCAACGAAAAAAAGTTGCAACCATTTCTATGTACATACTGGCACCCAGAAAGTGACCATTGGCACTTCATGATGATGAAGATTCGCAGTATCGATCACAAACTCGTCATACTCTATGGTTCCATTGTATTCAACGTATCAAAAATGATCACAGGGTAAGTACCAGAAATAAGGAAATGAAAGCCACACAATTCAGGTGCAGATTTATGAAGAATTAAATATTTATAGTAGGCAAATTAAGATGGACCTGATCATGGAAACAAGCATATCTTTGTCCACATCATCCACAAATACCATTCAACTAATACTTTTACCTATGCATGCTGATATCAATTTTTAAGCAGCAAAACATGGTTTAGAATCAGAGGAGCCAAATAAATTATATATGAACCAAGTAAGTACAAGAAAAAACCTATCAAAGCATAACTGCAATCTAGGTTGATAAGAAAGATAGGTCTATATTTCAATTCTTTTGCCTTGGAAAAAAAATGGAAAACCCAACACCCCCACCCCCAAAGTCTTTTTTTCTCCCACAATAAAATTATTTAGAGTAAAGCCCCACGGCAATGAAATATACTTCTAATTATAGTTGTATTGAAACCCAAACAAACCAAATAGATGCATTGATTAACTAAAGCAGGAATCAAATTCAAATTTGGCTGAGTGTTTGTGCCACAAAAATAAAACAGACACACCAAGATTTACCAGCTTTGGCAACCCTTTATCCAAGCTTAGCAAATGACAAACTCAGAAATTGAACAAGTCCAATTATTCAGTCTTGGCAAATGTCAAACTGCAGAACTTGAACAAGTCCAGGAAAGGTTCCCCCCACCCCCCTCCCCACCCACAGATACTCCCTCTGTCCCAAAAGTAAGGGCCCACTTTGACCTGACATGAAATTTTAGATGAGAGTTGGAAAAAGTAAAATTTTTGTGTAATTTTACACTATTAAAGTTAGTGATATCATAGTGATGATAATTTTGGAAAAGATTTCCATTTTAGGAAATGAAGTCTTATTTTGGAACGTCCCAAAAAGCAAATGGGAGCAATAAATTTAGAACACGGAGTACAAACTAGTAAATGGTTCAAAATAGTTAGAACTGTTTAAAAGTAATTAGCATACATAATTAACAATGCAATAGTCAAGCATGGAAGACCATCTTTATTACACAGAAAATATGTAGATACGGCTGAAAGAGGGATTGGCAAAAGACCTTAAAAACAGGTGTCTCCATGTCTTCAACCTTTATACACTGTGTATTTTGATCCTTCATTGGACCATATAATTGAGCTCTGAATACTGGTGAACGAGCAGCAAGAACCAACTTGTGAGCAGAAAAAGTTTCTCCATCAACTTCAAAATTTACATCAGTCCTTTTTCCACTTTCCAGCAGCTGCCCAAAATGCTGACCAATGTCTGATGGGGGCAATGGTATTGAGTAGATCTTAGGTCCCTCTGTGTGAGACCTAACAACACCAACACAACAATGAACTTGAAGGCAATCATCTTTCAGGTAGTCAGATGTTTCCAAAGCAGTTCTTTTAAAAAAACGCTTGTAACCCCTGCAGCCAAAATTAACCTGTACGTTATAGTGACATAAACAAATCACCATGTGCATTTTTCTTTTTCTTTTTTCACTTTTTACAAACCATCTTGCAACAAAGAAAGTCTTTTGCATTTCTTTGGATATGTTCTATATAAAAAAAAGAAAAGCTATTTTGCTCTTTAATAGACTCCTTAAGGTCCTTTAAGTAGCTCTATCAAGCTCAAGAGTCAATCACATAATCCATATGATATACGTCTACTAGGAGATGCTTATGAGTAACAAAATCAATCAGCCAACATTAAACTCTTTACCAATGAAGCCCCATGGCTGTGACGAAGAACTTGAAGTAAACCAAAAAAAATATTAAACTAAAGGCACCAAATAATTATTATTTACCCATATGTTGTTTACACTAAGATTGATAGGTAGCAGAGTCATATCTACAGCCATGCAACTAAAATCGCATGCAATTAAGCATTCACCACCAGCCATTTTCAACGAAAAATAGATAGAGCAAATAATTAGTGTCATAGAACCAAGAGAATTCAAATCCATCATTGTGTTAACTTAGCTAAGAAGTACATAGCAAACATAATTTTCTTATACTTGCATGCTTACAAGTAATATCTTCAATCTTGAAGAAAACTGCAGATCAATGTGCATAATAGTCATACCAAGAAGTTGACACATGCAAAGCAAAGCCCTTTAAAATAAAGCACCTATTTAATCCACAACATCTAATGAACACTTGTTGTCATAAAAGATGACACATGGGACACCTATTGTCGAGGCAATGCCAACGAATACTAACATGAGTAAATAAAATTGAAATCTACAAGAAAGCTGCACTGCACATAAAAGCAACAGCAATCTTACTCAGACAGCTAGCATTCTTGTCCAACTAGACCATGTCATCTTGCTTGCATACATTTTTTTTCCAATATTAACACACCTAAGAAAAAAAAGATAATTGGCAATTCGGCATCACTATAATAGGGCAACAATCAGACTTCATATTGCTAAAACATTTCACAAACTAGAGAAAATCCCAACACAAGAACTCACGAACGAAAGAATGAAAACCCACCACATGCTGCCTCGGTATTTAAGAGTGTAGGGCCCACTCTCCAACGCCCTACCAAAATGGCTATGAACCTTGTGCCTCTCCCTTCCACTTTGATCCAAAAGAGTCAGCTCAAAAAGTGCCCTAACATCCGTGCCCTCACTAGCTAACGCAATGAAAAGTGAAACATAAGTAGCATTATCCTCCACACTCTTCCCATCAGGATAGAAATAAATCGCCCACGCATACCCACCAACCATAAACGTATCGGACGCTATGTACTTCCCAATCCCAATTCCCTTTGATAAGGAATACCCCGTGATCTTGAAATCGTGAGAACCATTAACGGTCTCTGTTATCGACGTCGAAGTCGTCACCGCCGGTGAAGACGGAGACGTAGACGACGACGAGGGCTTCGTTGTCTCCTGGTAAACCCTACCCATTCCCACCATAAACGGTATACACAATTTTGATTGAATTTCTAAAACAATGAATAGCTATATATGATAGAATTCAATTGAATTGGGATCCTTTGGGTTAAATCAACTTTGATACAAAGAAAGTATAATTTGGGGAATTCAGGTCAGATCTGGGTGAAATTCGAACGTATTTAGTCTGGGAGTAGACTGCGCAAAATGGATTAGGGTTTCTGATTGGGGGCGATGGCGAGGAAATCTCGGGTTTTCCGTTTGAATAGAAATTGACGAGAGAAATTCCTCGATTTCTAGGGTTTCGGATGGAGCCGACGACCACAGTCGGAGCCTTTTCTAGAGAGAGAGAGAAAATAGCGTTTTGTGGAGAGAGAGAGGCTACAAAAATATTCGAAGACAATAAATTACGAATAGCTATTTATATTTGTAGTGCGGCAGCAAAATTATTGCTCTAAGAAATATCGCTCTACAGACACTGTCGTGAACCGGAAGTCTGGACCATTACATCTGGCGCACTGTGATTGGCTGATCAACGCCATTTTGTCATTTGGCATTTTAGATAGGACCCACAAAGGGATTGTGGTGGTGATTTGTTGCCCAGAGCGTGGATAGGACACGCTCACTCGCTGTTCAAATTGGCGACTTCAGTTCATTTTGCTGAAGTTTAGGACAAACAACTTTATTACAAAGAAACTATATTAGATCGCGCTTTCTTTTATTAGAAAAATAAAATAAAATTAGATATGTGAAAGCGATTTATCATTGCCTGTACAAATGTGATTTATCACTACTGGACACGAGGTTCGTTATTTGCACGTTCGATTATCCATGATTCAAATGTTCTTATTTTCTCTTTTATTCTTTTATAAATTATAAATTAATATATTTTTCATATGAAAAATATAATTTAAAAAATATATATTTAAATAATATTGTGACACACTAAACTCTAAAAAAACATTCAAGTATCAAAATTATATTTATAATCTTTATTTTTTTAATTATTATATAAAATTTCATAACAATTAGAATATGGAGATTGAAAGTAGGTGTGAGGGAGTATGCCTTAAAGTAAGGAGGAGTGATTAATGTAGGCATAACTAAAGTTGAAAAATAAATTAAATTATTCGATATTCGATTCAAAATTTATTTTTAAAAATTTATTTTAACTCGATTCATTAATTTAACAAATTAAATTCAAATATATTTTTTCATTTGATAATATTTAAAATTTAATTTGATTAGTAAAAAAATTTAACTTAAACATCAATTCGTATTCGACTCGAATAACTATTATACCAACCTTAAACACAAATTTTAAAGTTCAATAAAAATTAAATAATTTTAAATATTCATTTTGACTTGATTAATTTATACCTTTAAACATAAACAACCCACAAAAAGAAAAAGAAGTACAATTATATATTTTTAATTGAGTGCAACAATTAAACCATGAGGTGCACATGTGCGAATATATATAAATATATATATATATATATATATATATATATATATATATTATGTATGTATATTTAAAGATATATATGAGAGAGGAAGTGTGTGCTCATTTGAATGCGTGTGCTTGTATATATTCATGTCGTTGTAAATTTAATTTTGTTTCATAATGACTCAATATGTTACCCTTTTTTTTTATTTTTGCATAAAGAAAAAACATAGGACACTTTGCCCTCCCAATTTTGCTGGCTAAAGAAATAAAAAAACAAAAAACGATAATGTTATGTCTTTGCTGGTAAACGAGAACTAGATATGACAATTTTCTTACACGTTATAAATTTTAATAATATAAATGCATCTAAAATCGGGTCTAGAATTTATTATTTTTACACCCAATCTAATTTAGACACAATTCATTTATTTTTAAAAAAAATATTATATATATTTATATGATATTATATTTAAAAATATATTTTTTTAATAATATTAAAAAATATATATAATTTATAATATTTTTAAAATTATAAAATGAATATAGCAAATCTAACAAACGAGAATCTAATTTGAAACATATGACATTTAAAAAACTTAATGAATTTGATATTGAGTCCAGATAAATCCAATCCTTGGCTATCAATAACAAGAACTGGATTGAATTTGGTAATATGAAAAATATGCATTCAATTTATAGTATCGAGACCAATTGAAGTAAACCCTTAAAAAGCTAGTAAAATAATAATAACGTATAATAGCAACTAGCAATGTGAAGTATAGTATTATTTAATTCTACGGCTGCAATCATCCGAATGGACAGAGACAAAAAAATAAAAAACATAAAAATAACAAAGGCTCACTTCTTCTGATAATCCCAATAAGAATCCAAACTGGAACAAGTCGAAAGACTTTTTCTTGTCTCAATTCAGAATTCCAACCTGGAATCCCGAGGCAGCCACAGAAACTCCATTTAAATCTTGTATCACATAAAGTTAAAAATTTCCATTATCTTGATTTTCTTTAACAGTAACTTGCAAATGAAAGAGGGCCTTGGTTTTGGAATAAAAATCTTGGGGAAATTTGAGGTGCAGGGGAGGATAAGTCAAAATATGCTGTGACCCTTATAAGATGTCAAGAAAAATATTGGTTATTGGAATCTAGAGGGATATCTGAAAACTGAGTTTCTCTTGAGAGAGAGAGATGGTAGAGCTATGTTTGATGGCTTCACATGGCTACCCTCCTGGATTCCATCCAGAACATGTTTCAAGCAGGGTATCTGAGGTAAGATTTATGTTCATATTTTGAGTTTATTAACTGGGTTGAAGTGGTATGTTGAACATTCAATTGGCTTCATATTTACTGTTTGTGTTTTGAGAATTGAATTGGGTTGATTGGGTTATAGTGATTGGAATATATATGGTTGTTCTGCTCTCTGGGGGTTTGACTCCTTGAACTACAAAGAGAAGAAAAGGCTTTAAAGCCTGGATTGTTGGTGTATATTGTATTGATGATAATTATTTTCTTCTGTTTCAATTTCGATTCTTTGCCTTACATGTAGTAATTCTGATGTGTATTTACCTCAATTACCTTGTTACGTGACTATGATGTGTTTTCTCGCTGGCTAGAATTGCCAGATCTTCGTGATTGTGATAATATTGTCCTTCCCATGATTTCTTAAGTGCTTTGTGAATAAGATCTTATTTGAACCCATTGAACAATGACTATCTTCCTTGTGCAAGTATATCTCAGTATTGGCATCAAGAGATAAGTCGGACATCATTATCTGGAATAAATTGGGTAATTGTGCTTTGACTTTTAGCAAAGCTCAGGAATGAATTCTCAAAATTGATGTATTATCTCCCCATAATAGTAGGTTCATCTAGTGCTTAGCATATCATCTTATAGATGGAATTTACTGCTTGAGTAAAAATTTGATCTTGGCTTCATTGTCTTCTCCTCTCTGTTGTCGGTCACTGAAGTTCATCTAGGTCTTCAAGGATCTATTCTTGTTCTAATTATGTCTGTTATGCATAGCTTTTGGCATCTTTTTAGTCCTCACGTTCTTGTGTGGTTGCCTTTGCTGCACGCGCAAAAACACATACTAATTTCTTAGGCTGTTTTGAGCGAGCTTCAACCTCTTGCTTATTAATCCCATTTCACATTGCTTTCTTTTCCTTATCTTCTTTCTTTATGTTGCAGGAGTTTCACCATTTTGTCCCCTATCATGGGTCAAATCAAGATCTGGTCAATCCCCTCTCCTTTAATTTAAGTCTGCAGCAAAAAGAGGAGTGGAGATCCACTAGCGGATTGTTGGACTCTAATCAGTTTGTCAGGATTGACTCAACCTCTAAAAGGCCCGCACTCATTGATTTTCAAGGTTCACAGATCTCAAATTTCTCTCCTTTTTCAAGTATTTGTTGCTTTTAAGTGGTACTGTATTGTTTATATGTAGTCATGAATACAATAAATGAATTTCACTAGCAGGTGTACCATTACACATTTTGCTATGCATTTATTTCCTTGCATGTGAAACATTCTCTAACACGCTTGAGATTAGTTAATTACTCCATCACAATAGTAATTCTATTACTCTTTCCAATCTTCAGAATTGGATGACATCGAAGTATATCTTGACTTGCTTTTTGTTTTGAAAGACAGACACTCATTCAGATTCGGTACTTTTTAGCTTTGGGATTGCTGAACGATGCACCAGGCATGAGAAAATCTTGAAGTTACTGGCGTCTGGATCAATTGAAGAACAAGATCGCTTACTGGATTTACCCATGCTCTATGATTTGATGGGACCTCAATCACCAATTGCAGATTTGCCTCAGCAACCATTTGCTTCTTGTTCTAGATGGTGCTTTAATGATCCTCAGCCTCTGCCGTATCTTGTATATCCAACCAGGGAACTCTACTTCAATGAACCTTTCTTGGACTTAGTGGGGGATAGGAGCGGCTGCCCAGAAAGAGCATATCACCCTGATGGCCAAGTACAGTATAATTGTACTGGCACTGAGATGAATGATATACTTTCAGTTATTTCCGACTTTTACTCATCAAAGAACACAAATAAATCCAGTAAGCAGACAATGCTGGTCCCTTACTTTGAGAGGTATTAGTGCTGTTCCTTTCTTTGGCCACTTAACTTTCTCTGAAATTGTATCTCCGTAGACATTTTAAAATTTTGAACTGAATTTCTCACGCTCCAAAAGAAGTTGAGATATATTCCCTTTTATGAGATTCACATTATTACTTGGAAATTACTCCTAGTGAGTGTGGCCCCTTGAGCAACCTGAAAATCCTGAATGAGAAAGAGTACAAATAGATGAAATTGGTGATATTGGATTTGTTTATTTGCATTCTCTTATTACTTTGAGCCACATGCAACCTTGAGAGTTTTACTAAGCTTGCAGATCTTAGGAAGCAGAGGCTTAGTTCTCAATGACTCCCAGACAACATGGATTTGGTTGATGGAAAATCGATCTTAACCATGGTTGTTTAAAGTATCATGGAGAGATTCACATCATATGTGTGTCCTTGCTTTTCCATGGTATTTAGTATTTTCATCCCATATTACTGAAAAGATTCTTAGTCCTTTTGAAAATAAGAGATTTTTCCATCAACACGGAGCATAAAAGTTTTTGATCCAGCATTTAAAATGAATTAACTCTGGATTTTTATATGCTAACGTGGGTCTTATTAAGTGCATTATCATATGCAATGTTATTTTCGACATTGATGCTTGATTTACTCTGCTGAATTTTCTTTTGAGGTTGAGATTGATGTCTCACAGGTGTTTCATTTTTATTTTTGTACATTATATAAATCATGCTTTCTCATATTTGACATCGCTGCTTGATTTACTATGCTGAAACTCTTTTGAGAATTGAGATTGAGACTGATATCTAGGACTCAAACAATATTTCTGTTTGTTATATGGATATTGTCATGTCCAGTTCTTTTCCCAGGGAATCTCACCCTTTTTGTTTCATTTGGCAGGCGGAGAAGAGCACAAGCTAATACCGATGCATCAAAGCTTGCAAATGAGAAAGTTAGGTCTCTGAAGACGTAAGAATGCACTTTCAGCTTGAACCTGTTTTAATTTCTTAAGATTTTAAAACAACCAATTTTCCTGATTGACATGATAAAATTTGGTACTTTTTGTAACTAAGGTGCACAATGCACTGGATTCCACGTTATTTGTTGGTGCAATATACCCAGCATCCATCCCCTGGACTACAGAGTAAAAGAACTTGTTCACTTGAGCTATTAAAAGTTAGCATTCTTCATGTATTTAGCTCACGATGAAAGCGCACACTCTACCTTTAGGCATCTCAGTATTGCTAAGTCCAATGCTATAGCATATTTATGCTGTTTTGTGAAAAAACTCGATCTGCATTTTTAGAGTTGCCTATTTGAAGAACCGAATGATAGCATGATACAATATGAATCATTGTTTCTGTGAGGAATATATCTCTGTTTTCTGCTGGCATATCCTTGCAGTATACGAAGCATTAGTTGTGTCACTGTTATCTGTCTTTTTTAAAAAGATTAGTATCTGGAAAGGAGATGGAGACACCAATTCCTAGATGACCACTGGTATAATGCACACATTGCGAACAAGATAAGAAATAAATTTACTATTCATGATTTAGGTTCACTTGGCACCTTCTATTATACTAAAGCATATGAGACGGGGGAAGGGGGCATTTGAAATCCTTTTGTTTATTTCCGTTTGGCATAGGATGGGGTTGCTTCCTCTCCCCTAGCCCTGCCAAATGGAGTATCCTTTCAGAAATAGTTGCATTCTTTCTCTAGTTTTCTGCTAAAAGGAATAAACTTGAAGAATAAAACCGCAACATGCATATCAGATCTTATACAAGAAACTGATGATTGTGATACCCTGCAAGATGAGAATGCTTGTAGCTTACATTATGCATTTTGTTACAGCCATGATAAAGTGAAGGAAAAGACATCACAGAAGAAGAAGACCAGTACTAAAACTGGTAAAGAGAGGGATATTTATTTTAACAGCTCCCTTCATGCATGTGAAAGTCTTCTATCCATAATTATTGACAGGAAGCAGCAGGGTAAAAGTGCAATCGTCTCCTTGAAGAAATCTGGTCCCCAGCTGCCTCAGCTTCTGACCCAATTTTCTGCCAGCATTGCTGGGACTGGCATTGCTGTTGTTTTATCCGTTTTCTGCAGAGTCGCTTGTAGTAGGGTGCCCTTCTGTGCATCTAAGCTTTTGAGCACCGGCTTGGGTTTGGGACTCGTTTGGCTCTCATGGGCAGTCAATAAACTGAGGGATACAGTTATCTCTATTGGCAAAAATTCTGGCAAGTTCGGTGAAAAAGAAGAGGAAATGATGAATCATTTGGACAGAAATTTGAACGACATTTGTTTTAGAGCGGCAGCATTGATGGCAGTTGTGGTGCTGAAGGTGGCGTGATAAGTGTTCTTGAAATACTTGAGACAGCTAAATGACATGGTACATATTTGAATCACTGATTTCCCTCAGGAGCTCAAACTAAGCCGGTTCAATGTCAATCTCATCCTGATTTGTGAATGACTATAGTAGGTACAGAATATTCTCAATTGTAAATTTAGTGAGAGATGTCTCACTGTAAGTTGTGTCCATCTGGTCCTTAAATTTATGGTTTTGTGCCTAAAGTGCGGTTTTTGCTCATTTTGAGGTGGTCAGTTTATTGCCATCACATTCAATTTTGTCATTGAACGTAGTTTTTTTATGCATGTCAAAAATAATGCAGTGGAATTTTCGTATTTGAAATGCAATATACTTTTTGTTGTCTTTGATGCTCAGTTAAGAGTGCGTAGACCATGGTTACCATACTAAATCAATACTAAAATGTAGTTGTACTGCACAGATGTGACAGCTCTGGATAGTGTAGGTTACTATTTCTAATGTCAATGAAGCGCGATATCACTATCACAAGTAGTCGATGTTTCTAACTGACCCAAAATTTTCCTTCAATTTTAAAAGCTCATGAAAAGATGAGTGTCCCTATAAACAAAAGCGAGTTCTATTTAGTAACTGTTCTAGGGATGATCCAATAATAGTTGGTAAACGATAATACTTAATTGCTGATACCGATCCAAGAAAACAATTATTTGAACACTGCTGATATTCAATCAAAAACTTGAAAAACAACAGAGTTGCACGTAATTATGAATGATATAACTAAACCATACAGAAACCAAAATATCTCCTCTAGCGTTCCCATCCTAGAAGGCCACACCTAAGTTCGCCGAAGGCCGCATCAACACTCATTGTTGAATCTTGAGGCTTTCACACACATGAAAACATCACTATCAAATAGTCAAGTAAACAAATTAAATGCGATGTACATGTGACTAATCCGGCATGGCAAAGCAATTAGTAAGATTATTGTGCAGAACAAAATTAATTATTGATGATACAGATGAAAACTTTTTGAAAATACACGAGAACTTTATGGACAAGTGAGTCACTACAACACAACTCTGTGTTCTTTCTAATTTTCTCAATGCACCTTGCAAAATATCTAATAATGCCACCAAAACATTTTGCAGAAGTGACATATTACCAATCAACACATTCAATGACCTGTGTTGGCACAACAATAAACTTTTCCTTCTCATCCTCTTCTCGTGACAAAGCAATCTGGGATTCATTCTCAACTCATAACTTTAGAAACAACTCCAGCACCAACAGTTCGGCCACCCTCCCTCAAGGCAAATCTTTGTCCTGCCATTAAGAAAGGGACAGATGGGTCACAATGGAAGCAGGCATCAGAAGAATACATCTAACCCAGGTAATAAGAGGATTTTACAAATTTGAGTTGGAGAGCTCAAAAGAGTGGGCATCTAAAGTATTTTCTTCAGCAAGTAAATAAACAAATAGTAACACAATGTGTTCCAGGGATGACGGATGACTAAGCGGGTTTCAGAAAAGAAAACCAAACAGCAAGCAATCATACACATTTATATGCAGCCATTGCAACACACAAATCAAATGGATCAGAAAATACACCCAGCATATATTCCATGGTTAATAAAACAAGCTTATACACACCTGCTTCAAGAGGAACTGGGTAAATAAGCTCAAAAACAGCAGTCACATTGTCCCCAGGCATAACCATCTTCACATTTTCAGGCAACTCGACTTTACCAGTGACATCAGCTGTCCTCATATAGAATTGAGGTCTATAATTTGAGAAGAAGGCGGTATGGCGACCGCCTTCCTCTTTTGTGAGGACATATATCTCCGCCTCAAATTTTGTGTATGTTTTAAGAGAACCTGGTTTTGCAATTACCTACACAAAAATACCCTCACGAAATAAATAAATAAACAAACAAACAAAAATGGTACATTACTATGGGCAGAATTCACTTTCAAAAGTCGATAACTATTTACCATCCACTGCCAAATGGATTAAACAAAGCATTTGTCTAATAAAATTTGTGGACAGCATTTCATATATCCAGATTACGTATAACTGTGTAAGTAGGGGTGGGCGTTGGTTTGGATATTTCGGGTTGGGTAGCCGACAGCTCTGGTAGTATATTTTGATACCCGATCCTGACCCAATATACACAGGCACCCAACTTGTTTGGGTACCCGTGCTGTAGGCTTTGGATTTCCTCTTCTCTTAAAAAATAAAAAAATGGGCAGAGGCAGTGAGCTACAGACACAGTAGCTCAGGCCAAACCAGAGGCTCTCTCTCTCTCTCTCCCCCACAACCCCCCAACCCAACCCCCACCAAAAAAAAATAAAAAATTGGAGCCATGGCCTATGGGAAATTGGAGCCAACAGTGGAAAATGGATTGTGGCTGACGGTGGGAATTTAGGGGCTGCCTGTGAGTGACGACTGGTAAATGGTGAGTGGTTTGATGGCGTACGGGAACTTGGGGTCTGAAGGTGAAAATGGGTTGTCTTTGAATTTGGGAATTTGGGTGTTGTGAAAAAAACCTGCAAAGGTAAGGTAAGAAAGAAAACTGCTGGATTATGTTTGTTTTTTGGGTACCAGATAGGGTATATCAAGGGGAGCCCTACCCCACAACCGACCTGATATTTCAAAATTGGGTTCGGGTAACCCGAAACCCAGAAATTTCCAACATTCCATTATCTGTTCTACCGAACACGATAGGGTCAGGTTAAAAAAAAATGAAGAAAAAGAAAAAGAAGACAACAAGATAAAAATGCCCAACCCTATGTGTAAGCACCTCAATAATAAGAAAGTGGAAACATGAAGACATTGATTCCTGAACAAAAAGTGTGCATATTGAGAACAGCAGAGAGCCACCCAATTAGAGTGAATTGTCAATAAAAGTCTTATAGATTACAGAAAACAAAATTTCCAGTCAATGAGACTAACCATCCCTCGTTGGATCTCATCGCGTTTCAAGCCTCGTAGAAGCAGACCCACATTGTCACCAGCCTAGCCAAAGGTAAAATTTGTAAGACATGCAACATAACAGAACATTACCGAAGGCGAACAGAAACTAAAATCCTTACCTGGCCAAAATCCAAGGTCTTCTTGAACATCTCAACACCAGTTACTGTAGTTTTAAGTTTGTTCTGTAGCATAAAGAGACATGCCAGCATCATAACAAATCCGATTTTGCATTTGGTAAATAGAAACATATAACTCTACTCAATTGTATAAGAAGATTCCAGAAAGTAGTATACATAAGAATTTCAGTAGAATTCCTTGAAACAAAGTGACGGAGTTAGATCAGGGTGTCAAAAAACTAAACCAACAGGAAGGGTTGTTCCACATCCCAACTTGGTCACTACGACAGTCAACCTAATAGAGAGGGCCTCATTTGAGAGTGCTAAAAGATCTCTTGCATTGGAACCCGGTTATGGAGTCTATGAACGCAAAATCCAACTTGTGTCGTATATGCACTCAATTGCCAAGAAAACATAAGCATCTTAAAGTTAACCACTATGTAACCATAAACGCATTAACCACTTAAGATCCAATGGGAAACTACAGCTTCTATCCACTTTCTGTAGATGCAAGCAAAGAAGGCTAGAGCTCAATAACAGCCCTCCTGATGCTTTGGTCATCCAGCTGCAACTATATATATGTTTTAAAGCTGGGATCCGACTTGCTGCATGTCTTAAATATGTTCAAGGGAGTTATGAACCAAAGATGACCCAAGCCTATTGAATTCAATCATAAGAAACTTGAATCCAACAATCACAGTTCAACAGCCTACACCACAGAATACTAGGATTATCCACCCAATTGAAAACATCATTATAAACCAGTGGCATATTAAAAGTGACCAAAAAAATGCGACACCAGGGAGAGGGGGGCGCTTCCAAATAAAGCTACTATTCACCTGTGACAGTCCCAAAATCTCCACTTCTTCCCCTGGTTTGATTATACCCTGTTCCACACGGCCAGTTGCAACAGTTCCACGCCCCTTTAAAATGCCAAGACAAAAAAAAAAGAATAAAAAATCAAACTTATAAATAGTACAAAGGAAACACAGTATTGACAAGATATTTGCGCACTCAACAAAAACTACAACATCTCATCATCATTTGATAGGAGCAACTATCTTTTGACCACAATTTCCAAAATTTCGGCCTCTCAGATATGACTCAAAATTATCATTTAACACTCCCAACCCCCACCCCCACCCCAACCCCAAAAGGAAAAAACAAAGCTTCATTAATAGATGAAATAAACAAAATTATCATATAAAGCATGTTTTGTTACCTGAATGGTAAAAACATCTTCAACAGGCATCAAGAAAGGTTTATCAAGTTGACGTATCGGATCTGGAATGTATGAATCTACAGCTTCCATTAGTTTTAAAATAGCCTTTTTCCCAATTTCTTCATTTGTACCCTCCAATGCAGACAAAGCTGATCCTCGGACAATGGGAATGTCATCCCCAGGAAACTTGTAGAAGTTAAGCAATTCTGCAAGTATGATGAGGTGATGTAAAAGACTTGCGTCTATCAGAGAGGAGTATACCAAACCATATTCTAAACTTTAGCTTACCACGCAGTTCCATTTCCACAAGTTCCAGCAGTTCCGGGTCATCAACAGCATCAACTTTATTAAGGAAGCACACCAGCGACGGCACACCAACCTGCAGTAAGAGTAAATTTTGATAATGCAAAACAAAAAAGAGAAACAAAATAGCAAAGTTTTGCTGTGGGTTTCTACGCAAGACAAAATTCATGTAAAGATGAGAACCTGGCGAGCAAGCAGAATGTGTTCCTTAGTTTGTGGCATAGGTCCATCCGGGGCAGATACAACAAGAATACCCCCATCCATTTGAGCAGCTCCAGTAATCATGTTCTGCGTTATAGTTAAGAAACAGGAGAAAGTTACAAATACATGATTAGCACAGTCAAAAAATAACATTTTCCCCAAAATTGAATTCAAATTTGTCTTTGCAGAGGCCAAAACCAATATGTTTGCTCCAGCCTTTAAAAGTTTCCTCATTTTAACAGTAATTTTAATATAATATACTCAAAAATAAGAAGCAAAGGACCCATTTGGGAGCTTTTTCTCAAATTTTTATATCAATCCATGTGTTCTTGTTTTTTTGAGAAGAGCTTTGATTATACGAGTTTTCGTTAGAAAGGCGAGTTCATGTCAAAGCCATGTTAAACAAAGAATGAAAAACCAGCTCTTCATGAGAAAAATGAAACAAAAGAAAATATGCTAAATAAGGTCTCAGGCTGATTATGCTACCTCACCAGAAACTTTAGGTAATTTTCAAAATTGAGCTGGATCTGAAAAAATAACACCCCATAATTCTTGCATATTCATTGTTCAAAGTTAACCCTTATTAGATTTCCTTTACCATGTTATGTCGATAAAAATAATGTGAGTTATCACATGATTTTGCCTCCCCAACTAACCCAATCTGCAAACTCCATCATATGATTTCAAATAAAAGAAACCCATGCATGCAGTACTTACAATGGAACGGGTTCAGCGAGGATTAAAGTTTACAAGGTATGGGAAACCTAGCGTAAATCTAATTTTGAGTAGAAAGATTGGAGTTTAGGGGAAAATGGAAAAATGAAAATCACCACCCATCCAGAAATACTCTCTTGGAACTAAACCTAGAAAAATTAGAAAGAGGAGCTCAATCTCCAACAAGAGGGCCCCTGAGCAGTGCCCAAAAAGATTTGTTAGTCAAGATCCGTCCAAACATACATAAGTTCCATAACGAAAATAATTAGTGAGCATGGCATATAATCTTCCAAAGCTTTCTTTCATGAACTCTTTCCTGGTACGAACAAAGTTTCCATTTTTTTTATTTTTTTTTGGGGGGGCGCAGGGGAGGAGACCAATTTATAGACAAAACAAACTTAACTGAGTGGGAATAAATAAGAAAAACAAGTTTCATCGAATAATGCAATCACAACTCAGCATTGAAGGATGTTTTTCTGATCCAAAAACTTATTGAAGCCTTAGCTAGTAGCCTAGTACCTTCTACAGCACATCTATTTAATCACCTTGGAGAACACCAAATAACCAGGAAACAAATGAAACCAACAACTATATTCATTTAAATTAAGAACAAGTATTTTTTATATCTCACTTTAACATAATCAGCATGCCCAGGGCAATCTACATGAGCATAATGTCTCTTTGCAGTTTCGTATTCAACATGTGCCTGCAACATCAACATACACATTAAGACTAAGTAATGAAAAACACTCCAGGCAGAAGTAAATGATGGGGGAGAGCAAGAATAGAAGAGGAAACAGAAAAGACTCCGACCGTGGCAATTGTAATCCCTCTCTTTTTCTCTTCAGGGGCTTTATCAATTTCATCGAAGGCAACAGCTTTAGCCTTCCCTTCTTCTGCTAAGACCTTTATACAAACAAAGCAAATGAATGTCTTGGGCCATGTAAGTAAAAAATATAAGATAACAAGGGGTACAAATTAAGAAAAAGAAAGAACCGAAATAAAAGTAGGGAAAAGGAAAACCGTATATTACAAGTACTGATAGTCCCTAACTGTTTCCAACCCTACCTTGGTGATTGCTGCAGTTAAGGTGGTCTTTCCATGGTCAACATGCCCAATTGTTCCCACATTCACATGAGGTTTTCTGCCATCAAGCAATACATCAACTAAATTAATACAAAGAACCAATTTCCAAAAATTAAAGTTGCAGATTCCAATTTTCATGCTTTCTTCTATCCTAATACAGATCAGATTTCCAAAAAGGATCCTTCATCTTCAAAATTCCTCGAGCAAAAAGAAAATTAAAAAAAAAAATAGAGCATAACATGCACGAATTCATAATCCTTAAGTATATATTCACGATATGAAGAAGTCTTTTATATTAAACGAGAATCATCCTCTAAGCTCGCCTTTTAAAATGCCGGCGCAAATGACAGAAACGAATAGGATGAAAATATCCACAAATAAGAGAGTGCGCCTTACGTGCGAGTGAAGGTAGCCATGGATCTCCACCAAGGGCCGGGAGTCTGATGTGAAGCGATCGGCGACTCGGAGGCAGAGAACGGCGAGGAGACGGCGGATCCTCGGCAGCATGACGAGTAAATTCGCGGCGAGAGTGTGAACACGCGCTTCGAATTCGGGTTTCTGACTGCCATTGACGCCATTTGCTGCAGTAGCGAGTGAGACAGTGATAGAGAGTGAGAAACGGGAAAGGCTTGCAGAAGAACTAAAGACGAAGAAGAAGAAGGTTTTGGGAGGTTCAGGGTTTTAGGGAAACGTGGCTAGGGGTTTCAGGCTGCTTACGTTACGACGTCGTTTGTAACCCGCCCGGCTATTTATGGGCTTGGTTGTGGAAGAAGAGTTTGGGTTGCCATCAATTTGCAATTGGGCTTTTTGGTCTTGGCCCTGGGTATGGCCCATGTTTTATATAGCAAGTCTAGGGGTGGAAAATCATCTTATAATTTTTCTTTTTTAGTTTTTCACACAAAAATTAAAAAATAATTGTAAAAAATGTGGAACCTAGTGTACTGATTTAACTAATGTTATTTAGTATGCTCTAGAGAATTTCAAATTAGTTCAAATATTTTATGGAAAATATAAAGATATTATTCTTGACTAGTTTCTATTAATGTGTTAACCAACTACCTATTTTTTTCATAAAATTGAAAAGAATTTGTTATAGTGTTGTAACGTTGAGTACAAACATATTATGGGAACGTCTTTCGCATCTAATTGGTTTAGTTAATAGTACAAGTTGAATTATTAGTATTTAAAATTAAGAATTTTATCCAAATAAATAACATTGTTGTCAATATAAATTAACGTGATGTATGATTTTCTTTTCGGTGAGAAATTTCATTTCTATTATTTTTAATAGAGTTTTATTAATTTTCGTGTAAGATTGAAAATATATTTGGATAATTATTTTTAAATATAAAATTTATAGGGTTAAACATGAAATTATGTTTGGTTTATTGTTTTCAATGAAATTATTTTCAAATTATGTGTATATAATATTAAATAATTTGATAGTGTAGGGTGCATAATTAATATTTTATGTGAGTTAGATATTTTAATAAAATAAATTTTAGGTAAAAATATGTTAAAGAGAGTTAATGGATAATTGTGGGACCCATATTATTAATGTAGATAGTAATAAAAATATATTAATGAGAGAATCAGTGTGTCATTGTGGGTCTCGTTATGTAGGATTGAGGATAAATGAATTGATTGAAAGTGAAAGATTAATTAATATCGTGTAAAAATAGATTTGAAAATGAGGATAATATCTCTGAGAAGTGTTTTGAGTAGAAAAATAAAAAAATAAAATATATTATTTCTAACGAGATTGAATAAAACAAACATGATTTATACATTTAAAATAAAAAAAAAATTCTCACTGAAATGAAAAACGAACGAACCTACAACTCCCGTTCAAAAGCTTAATTCATAATGGATAATGAGAGAATTTAATGTGTGGTAGTGCTTTAGTGCAATAGAAGGAATATTAGAGATGATGAACAGATGTAGGTTGTTGGAAGTTTTTAGCCTTGTCCCGAATGAATGGACGGAAAATTGAATTATTATACAATAATTAATGAATACATAAGAAAGTGACATAAATCTACCTTTGTTTCTTATATTACTTTGATAAGGCATGTAGCATACTTGTCTACAAACTTTTTTAATGCCACCCCCAAGTTTTTAAAGGGAATTGAAAAGCACATAATTGTTCCGAATATTTCGAGTGTGATATTATTTTAGATTTAATTAATTAATATAAAAATATAAATAATTTAAATATATCTTCATTTTTAAACGATAATTTCTTTAAAAATATTAGAAACATATAAAAATGAGTTTGAAAATGAACTTACCGATTAATATAGAGTAAAAAACATTGGAAATTATCTTTCAATTCTAACACATCCTTTGTGCTTGTGCTTCTCAACCTTGGAAGACACTCACTTTTACATGAATTACATCGCACGAAAACTTTTCCTTAGCTTTTTCTCCACCTCTACCCATTCTCATTACCCATTTTCCATGAAGTTTTTCATTTGTCATGGATTCCACATTCTTGATTCTCCAAATAATCTTTTATTGTCTAGCAAAGGTTGATTCATTCAACTTCAGTTATCAGGTAGTTTTCAACTTCGGGGACTCGAATTCCGACACTGGAGGGCTGGCTGCCGGAATTGCTTTCCCTGTCGGGCCACCCAATGGACAGACATTCTTTCAGAAGCCGGCCGGCCGGTTCTGCGACGGTCGCCTCATCACTGATTTTCTGAGTAAATAATACTGTTTTATGTGTATACGATTGTTACTATTGAACAGCAAAGTGATCAAATTTTTTACAAGAAACTAAGAAATTTGTTGGTACAGTGGATGCAATGGACTTGCCATTCATGAGCCCATACTTGGATTCTGTGGGTGCACCGAATTTCCAAACGGGTTGTAATTTTGCAACTGGAGGGTCCAATGTACTTCATTCCAAAGCCAATGCTACAAGCCCATTTTCCTTTGGAGTCCAGGTGGCTCAGTTTATCAGATTCAAATCTCGAGTTCTTGAATTACTTGTAAAGGGTATATGCATGTGTTTTTTTCAGAAAAACATATTATTTTCATGAACATTAGAAGGGTTTTCTTTTTTGTTTCTTTACTGGTGGAATGGAATTGATTCTAGACAGGAAGTTGCAGAAATTTCTCCCTTCACAAGACAATTTCAGGCAAGGTCTTTACATGTTCGACATAGGCCAGAATGACATGGATGGAGCATTTTATTCCAAGTCAGATGACCAAGTTTTTGCTCTGATTCCATCAATCTTATCAGAATTTCAGACTGGAATAAAGGTTGTGAATCAACCCTTTTGTCATAACCTAAAAATAACTATCATAGTCTATCCCACGGGACGAAAATTCCTCCATTTTTTGCCTCATTCTTGGTTCATTTCAAATTGTAGACACTATACAACGAAGGAGCCAGAAATTTTTGGATTCACAACACGGGTCCACTTGGTTGTTTACCAAGAATCATCGCAACATTCGGGAAAAATACATCAAAACTAGACGAACTTCAATGCGTGGGTTCACACAACCAAGCAGCCAAGCTATTCAACTTGCAACTCCACGCCCTGTGTGCAGAGTTTCAACAACAGTTCCCAGAAGCCAAACTCACTTATGTAGACATTTACAGCATAAAATCCAACCTCATTGCAAATTATTCTCAATATGGTGATCATATCTATTATTACCACCTTAAATACCCCAATACATTTTCTTCACCTTCCGTATAACTATTATACTGCATTTGAATGTTTGTTCAGGTTTCAAACAGGCATTAGCAGCTTGTTGTGGATATGGTGGCCTTCCGTTGAACTTTGATACCCGGATTGCTTGTGGAGAGACCAAAGTTTTGAATGGTAGTATGGTGACAGCAGGGGCGTGCAGCAACACAACTGAGTATGTTAATTGGGATGGGAACCATTACACAGAAGCTGCTAATCAGTACGTTTCATCTCAAATTCTAAGTGGGAAGTACTTGGATCCACTTCCACCACCCACAGGAACTTCTTTTCTTTAGGACTAACAAATCCTTGTATCTCATGTTCTGTATCATTTCAATTATTTCATTGCAATTAATATATCAAACGTATAAAGTGACATTCGAAATTATTGCAAGATTTGTGAATGACTATGCTAGAAAATTATGATGGTCTTAAACAATGTTGTGTTTTTTATACAGAGTTGAACTGAACAAATCATAAAATGTTGAATTATGAAAATATATATATATATATATATTAAGATGCTACCTAATTTATAGTGTGTAATATTTAAATTTATTGTTTTTATTACCTTTTGAATATCCTAAAAGAGAACTATGTTAATTCAATTGTAAATTCTTTTGACAAATACTATATCATTTTAAATAGTGATGTGGCAGCATTAATTATCAATCACTATGTTTTACTATTATTTATAAAGATAATTAATTTTTTTTATATTTTTTATATTTTCATCAGGACAAATTAAATAGAATATATAATTTCGGAACGAATATTATCAGATAAACTCTCGCCCTAAGAATTTGATCTATTGCTCTAGTGTGTTCATTTTATCCCAATTGCAAAGGATAGCGCGTTTTAGCACCATTCCAAATGAATAGCGCTTTTGTGGATTTTGCTTCGGCCTCCAGCTTACTCTTGGGATCTGATTCTCTGTTCTCTGTCCCTAATGCAACCATTTTTCTCTTTCAATCCAACGCCTCTATTTCACTTTTAGGCCCTACTTTCCTTCCATACATTTAATTCCCCTTTCACAAATAAAAACTTTTATCGTTTTCATTTTTTCGATTTACTCCTGTAATTCGGAACCCCTGAATGTGCAGTTTAATTGTCTCTGATACAGTAGATGATGAACTCTGTATTGGGAGCTTCAATGCCCAACAGCCGAAAATTCTGTATATGAAAATTGTGCTTCGATCAATAAAAAATTAGTATTTTTTTTTTCTGTTAAAGTTGTTTTGAATTTATTGAAGATGATTCCAGTTGGTGGAATCACGTGCTGCCTGAGCGCAGCCGCGCTTTATCTTCTCGGCAGGAGCAGCGGAAGGTCTACTTAATTTTATTATTCTTTTTTAAGTTTATTTGTTACTTTGGCGGATAATTTGCTCGATTTCCTGTTTATAGAGAAACTTGTTTGATTAACTTTTTATTTTTTTGCATTTTTAGAGATGCTGATGTTCTAAAGTCTGTAACTCGAGTGAATCAGTTGAAGGACTTGGGTGAGTGAGATTTTGCTACATTTTTTTTTTTTTTGTAATTTTCCATGCGTTGTAGCTTTTCAGCTGTTACTGATTATGGTTGGATTGTAAATTTGTAACATGTTTAATTGCATTATTCTAATTTTTCTTGGTGATTGTTCCTTAGGTTGTTAAAATTGTCCCTGCTTGTGGTCAATTGATATGCCCTTCTAAATAGATTGAGCCCATTTCTCGTTTTTGCTTATTTTTCATCTATTACTTCCAAAATCGAGCTTCGGGTGTGCGAAGTATGAGTGTGTGCGTATCTGATTGCAAATTTACAAACAATTTTATAGTGATTCAAGACCATAGTTACGGGGATCTAAATGACTACTCAAAATAGCAAAATGTGGACTATTTGAAAACTTTTTGTAACATTAACACTCCATTCATATCTTGGCTATCATCACTGAGTAAAATACCAAATGAAATATTTTGCTTGTTTGGTATCGAAGGGAAACTTAAAGGAAATGCTTGTACAAACATTCTGTATCAGACATACATTTTCTAAATTATGCTTTTTATCGTGAATCCTCATTCATCTCTAGGATTCAAGGTAATATTCTAATTTCTTGGTGGAGGAGCTATCAACACGTCACGATTTCCTTCTATTTAATTTCTTTTTTCATGATATTCAACTAAATTTATGATTTTGTTGTAATATCTATTTTGCTAGAATGGAAAATGCAATGGAAATCATTTTTCATTTATTTCGCTTTTCCTTTTCACTTTCCTCTACTAAATCATGGATCTAAAGGAGCACAATTTATTTTCTGTTCTTTTGATTTTAAGTGGGTAACTACTTTTTTATGGTCTCTGCAACTTTCATGGCTGATAGATAAAGGTTTCTTCTGGTCTATTTGAGCATCTTAAAAAATTGGAATGAGATGTTGTCATATTGCCCATTAATTTTTTCTTGAATGCTTCTTTTTTCAGCTCAATTATTGGATGCTGCAAGCAAAGTGTTGCCTTTGGTTGTCACAGTGTCTGGGAGGGTTGGTTCAGATACTCCAATTAATTGCGAATACAGTGGTTTACGAGGTGTAATTGTGGAGCAAACGGTACTTGGACTAACTTACCTTGAGAATAATGGAAAAATTATTTATATATTAAAAAATAAAAAACAGTACTATGTATTCCTAAAAAATATCTTTTGATGTTTGCAGGCAGAGCAGCACTTTTTGAAACACAATGATGCAGGGTCTTGGATACAAGATTCAGCTTTGATGCTTTCCATGTGCAAAGAAGTTCCCTGGTACCTTGTAAGATTTGGGTTTTGCCTCCCTGGTCTGCCTCAACAGGATGCACACTCGTACAAATGCACACAAATACGTTTTTGTTGCGACAAGCACACATTTCTAGATAGTCAATCTGTCGAAATGAAGCATGATACTCTTTATGCAATGCATATCTTACCTCAGGGGTTTAGAGTTATGTAATGACGGTTGTGCTTCTTTCCATACCAGGATGATGGTACTAGTCGTGTGCATGTTGTTGGAGCACGCGGCGCCACAGGTTTGGTACTAACAGTAGGAAGTGAAGTTTTTGAGGAGTCAGGACGATCCCTAGTGCGTGGAACATTAGATTATCTTCAAGGCCTAAAGGTTTGGATTGTTGTCCACATATTATACTTTTGTTCTCTGATGTATATAGATCACAATGCCAAAGCCGTTGTATCAAGTTCTTTCAAGTTTCAATGATGATGTCTTATTTGCTTAGATGCTTGGAGTCAAGAGAATTGAACGTGTTCTGCCAACTGGTACGCCCTTGACAGTTGTTGGTGAGGTATGATTCAACAGGCAAACTGATACTGAACTGAAACTATTCACTGAATAAAGATACTTTAAAGAACGATAAAATGGCTAATACTGGCACAGGAAAAGGAATTTTTTGATTGAACTCTGACCCTATTTTTGTTTATTGTGAACTCAATCAATAAGTCACTGGTTCCAGTCTATGTCACTTGTAATACCCTGGGGTATGCTGTTTTTGTTACTAGGAATGTGTTTTCTCCAAAATAAAGTTAGTGATTTTCTTTTTTTCAACATTCAGCTAACAGTGATCCTACCATCAATTATTATTATTTTGGTCCTTCATGGGGTGTTGATTTGGGGTTGGAGGAAGGATGAATGCACCATCCTTTACTACTATGACTGGAAGTTTGGAAGTGCACCTTTCTGATAATACTGATGTTGCTTTTGGTTTTGGGTTTCCAACAGAGAGTTAAGTAGTTTAACTTGTGAAAAAAGGATCTTAGATGTTTGAAATGGTCTTTCTTTTTAAAGTTGTTTTTATGTTGCTAAGTGCTTCCTTTTCTTCCGTTATCAGGCTATTAAGGATGACATTGGATCAATTCGAATTCAGCGACCACATAAAGGCCCATTTTATGTCTCTGACAAAACTATTGATCAGCTGATTGCAAATCTTGGGAAATGGTCAAGGTTTATTCATTTCCTTCTATGTGCTCTCTACATATGCACAGGGCCCCAAACTGCTCAGTTACAGTGAAATAGAACATTTTCCTCTCTATAATATACTTGCATAAATGTCATAATTTCCATGTATAAGATATGTTTTCGTTCCTTCAGATTGTACAAATATGCCTCGATGGGTTTTACAGTATTTGGGGTTTATCTGCTTGCTAAGCATGCAGTCCAATATATCATGGAGAGAAGGCGTCACTGGGAAATGCGAAAGAGGTAATTTTTATGGGTCTTTCTTTCTAAAGTTATTTTTGTGTTGCTTAAACAATTGTGTTGTAGGGTTCTTGCTGCTGCAGCTAAAAAAGCTGGGCAAGAGGAAGGAGGTAACTTGCTGAATGCCTTAATTGTATCCCCTTTTTCCGTGTGCTTTATCCTCTCTTTTAGTAATCAAATTCTGCTTGTTCTTTCTCTCTTGATTTGCAGGTTTAAATGGCAAAACTGAGAATGGATCAGATAGTACCAATAAGGACAGAATGATGCCAGATTTGTGTGTGATATGTTTGGAGCAAGAGTACAATTCAGTTTTTGTCCCGTAAGCTCTTGTGATAAGTTTTGCGAATCGTATTGCATGGTTTAGCCCCCTGCTTACGAATTTTATTTATTTGTATTCACGTATATGTACATACTTTATATACATATGCCTGTATATATATGATTTCTATCTTAGTGATGAGGATATAATTCCTAACCATAAATATCTTATAGAGTGCAATCACTGAGCTGATAGTTTGCCCTCTAGTAGTAAGCTGTTAGTTTGTTTGTCTGTGCTAAATATCTACAGATAAATTAATGGTCTGATTAGATGAGTGGAGACTTTCAGTGGTTCTGGTGCATGGTACATGGTCTGATTGGCAACAAGGATATCCTCACAGTTCATTGTGGCTCTATTCTTTTGCATATCCATGATTCTGCTTGCACATTTTTCAAGTGACAAATTGCAATATGTTTTTGTATGCCATAAACTTCCTCTAAACATAATTTGGAACTCTTACCAAAATCATCCTGGATCACCGTATGATCCCATTTGATGGATTCTACTATGAAATTGCGGATCATAGAAGTCAAATTGTGGGGCTAACAAGTTACTTTCCTACTGAATTCCTTAGACTTTTTTCTTGGTCAAATTAGAAATTAAATATTAAACAAGTGTTATTGATCTACTTTCAGGTGTGGTCATATGTGCTGTTGTATGGCATGCTCTTCGCACTTGACAAACTGTCCACTGTGTCGAAGACGGATTGAGCAAGTAGTGAGGACTTTCCGGCACTGACTTCTATTGAGTCTGTTCCAACAGATTGTACTAGATGACTGAGATGCTGTTCTTTTTGGCCTTAAGTTAGAGACTGCATTTGTCTCCGTCATTGCAATGAAGCCTGCTGCATCTTAAATATGATGTGCCAAGAATTACAAAGCTCATGCATTGGTCTCAGACCATTTCCATATATTCTGATTTTTGCGTACTAATCTTTTGTTGATACTATTTACTCTTCCTTTCAAATGTAAATAGGTGTATGTAACTTCTTTTGTGAATTAACTAATTCAATTGCATATGGCTTTCCATGCCACAAATTCTTGGATTCATGTTTGCATATTTCTTATAATTGGAGGACCGATCTCAGTAAAATATTGGTTGGAGATGAAAATTAATGCTATGTTGATGAATTGCTTCACACACACACACACACACACACACATGTATGTAATTATTTATATATTGCGGTAAGGAATTCCCAAATGGTCGAACAAGGGAGGGTATTTGGCACAAGGTTTAATCTAAACTAAAATTAAATTATCTACGATTTCTAATCAAGTCCGCTTAGACTGCTTTTAATTTCAATGTGATAAACCTAATTACACACACGATCTCTCTTTCTTGGACTATCCTGGAAGTTTCCTGATATGAATACGCTATGTGAGTAATAGGCATTCTATTTCTCCACATAGATATGTGTACGAGGTAGCTGGTTCTAATTATATCTGATCATAGACTATCCGATGAGTTTCGAGCTCGCACTCTATGGTGGTGATGTGGAGTAAGGCATTCTCTCGCATAAACTACTCTCAGTTTATACGGGACAGAGCTCCTTAAAAGGTGCTTAAGATAATAATAGTTAGGTCCAATATATTCGTGAACATTGAGGATTATTTACTCTTCTTGCTCCAAGTTGCAAGTTTATTTTAGAGAAACTTGGCCACTGCACTTGAACTAATTATGTTAAACAAGTTAGGTTTGAAGTAGTGCTGGCTCCAGTTGGCCCCAAAAATGAAAAGGGAGAAGAAGACGACAAGAAAAAAGAAGAATCTGATACTGATGGACTTATAATGCTGTACTGTCATCAAATCTTTCTGCTGAAATGACGAGCACCTCATTTTTGACTCTATATGGTAACTTGAATACGGAATTCCTTTCCTGTTTTTCAGACCACCTTTTTTGTCCAACAACACTTCAGTTTCTAATTGGTTGAACCAATCTATAATAATAAGGATCCTACAGAAGCTTCATTTATGCTACCTGAAACATTACCACTGATCATTCTTGATTCTCACAGCTAAGAATTGACAGGACCAAAGACTTTGAAGTAAAAACTGGAATCTGATTCCTAACTTAAGGTTGCTACCCAGGAAAATCAAGGCTGTATACTATCATCCATTGTTTCTACGACACAACACGGTGAAGGATGAGACAGCTAAGGAGCATTTCAATGCCTCATTCTGGTAGCGATGCCAAGAGGTTAGTTTTCAGGATTAACATGACAAGTAGCACATAGCTAGTAGGAGCTGTCAAAGCTTATGGACAAATAAATTGAGTTGGGTCGTGGATGAATTCAATTTTGATTCAATTATTACGTCGTACTCCTCAAAAAGGGCGTACAAGAAAGTCTATTAAGGTTCCGAACTAGTAAAATATTTCACGTCCGTGGAAGAATCTAAGGCTATTGGGAATAATTTTAGGTGGAAATTCCCTCCTAAAGTTCATGACATATCGATCTTTTCACACGAAAAACTCATTATTAAGCAGTTAAACCGTCCATAATCCTTGTCATTAAATAGCCAAGCGAGATCAGTTTTTCTTCATCACATCAAAAATCTCATCATTTTCACAGCACCAAAACTTCAAAAATCAGTAGCAGCAGCAGCAATGGCACAGAACCAAAACAGCAGCAACTCTAAAGGGTTGTTCAAGAAAATCTACAATGCAACAATTCGGCGCGTTTCCCGTCGGCCTTATCAGCCCCAGGGCTCCGTCCCCACCGTTCCTCATCCAAACCCACAAGTCCGAACCACTAAAACTCCTGCCAAAACGAGTCCACCCCTAACCAAACCAGCTCATATTGTGCAACAGGCTAGCCTAAGCAAAACAATCCCTGTAGAATTTGGGCATCCTGCTGCACCTGTTTCTGCTCATAAGAACAAGAATGTGACAATCTTCTCATCAAATATGCGTTCTGATGGTGCTTTGCCTCTTGGGCACGTTGAAAACGGTGCTCCGAAAGAGGCTAAGCCATCTGTTCATGTTTCAGCAGCAAAGACTAAGTCCTTAAAGGATGATGTTCCGATGCACCAGAAACGTGATGAAGGTAAGAAAATGGAACTCAGCAATAGTAATGATAAGTTTTCTGATTATATTACAAAGGTGAAGGACAAGATGAGGACAGCGTCAAATGTTGGTGCTGCAAAAAGTGCCACAAGAAGAGACAGTTTCAATGACAAGATCTCCAATTACATTAATCGCGCAAAGATTAAGATCAGAACAACAACAAATGTTGGCGATGACAATGGCGTTTCCTTCAAATAAAGAATGCATCAAGAACTGGCAGTAGGAGAGACTACTTTGGAATGATGGATATGGTTATATTTAGAGCATTTCATACTCCATAATCTATGGACTGTCTGCATGAATAAACTTTATACTACACCTAAAAGCTTGAATGAAGCTCCTGAGACAAAGAAAAACAAAGGGATATTGGATATATGTTATTGTGATTGTTTATTTAATTCAATAAATCCTGAGACATTGTATTTGTTTTTAAGTAAAATTCTTCTTCTTTCTATGATATATTTGTTTGAAGCTACTTTGTGATGTTATTGAGGGATGGTCTAGTTACAAAATCTAGTCATGGGCTGGGGTTGAGCTTGCTTTCTTGGCAATTCATGAATTAAAATTTAGGCCATGGGCTTATAACAAGAAAAAGCAAGTAGCATGTATTGTTGGTAGGAGTTAAGACTATAAAATTAAGATGAGTTCTTGATCAGCCCAAGGTGAATTTCAGCAGAGTATAGTTACATTGGAAAAGGGCCAAATTCCAGCATTTAAATCAAGCCTCATCAATTTGTGAGTTGATTTGGAGCTTCATAAGACTCAGCCAAGAATAGGCTTAAATGGAAGAATAACATTATGTTACTAGATAAAGAAGATCTTTTTATTATTTCTATTACTTTTATTTTATTTATTAAGAATATGTTACTAGATAAAGAATATGTTGCCATTAAATTACAAATCATCAATGACAAAATTCATTAAAATGGAACCATTGGTTTTGAGTTTGGACTGCAGAGCATGCAGGCAGAAATGGAGTGAAAGGGGGCTGGACCTGGCAGCTCCTCACCCTCAAATCGGTGTAATTTCAAAATTTATATGTAAATTAAATAAATATCATAATTTTGGCCTATTTTAGATCCTTGTATTTAAAATATCTATCTTGCCTCTAAAACCTATGATTTTGACTCCGTCCTAAAAAACTCATTTCGATGAAACTTGAAAAAATTATTTCAAAATAACATCAAATGCTACTCAGAAGTCAAGATGATTGCTGACGGGCTTTATCACGAGTGCACTTTCTTCTTAACAAAGAAATATTGTCTCCATCTATCCCTATCACACTAAAGAGTTTGCAATTACATTTATACTAAACTAGGCTTAAAAAATAAGAAAAAAAAAAAAAAAAAAAGAAGGACTCTTGTTTTAGCTATTTGAATCGGTCATCGAACATTTACAAATAATACATTGCATACCTTTTTTGAAAAAAAATAAAAAATCGACCCGTGATTAAAACCTTGAATGAAAGTGACAACAAAATGTCAGAAAAGTCAAGTTATATAATCTGAGTATTTGACATATGAAAAGTTTGCAACTTGTAATATGTTGCGTCTTTTTTTTATTTTTGGGATCATGCGTGCATGCAATTATGCAAGCAGCAAGTTCAAGTTGACTTGTGCCACCACACAGCCTCAGAGTCAGATGCCAAGGAGGGGAAAACACACACACACACACACACACACACACACACACATATATAATATAGGAGAGAGTGGTATGGAAACATGCTTTTCTTGATTTGGTGTAACAATAATGGTATAAAATATAAGCATAAGTGAATCATTTGTGATTTTATATTAATGCTACTGTCTGGTCCAGAGATCTCAATAATCATTTGTTTTTTCCCTTTGAATTTCTTGTATTTCTATTTTGTAGTACTTGTTACAAAGTGGAAAAATGAGTATTTTACATATTAATACAACTTATTTTATACTTGATAGTGAAGGGTCTCCACCTCTCTCTTGATTTACGCGAAGAAACAAAAAATGCATTTGCTTTTTTGATGTTATCATAAAATTTGATATTTTCTTGATTATATCTGTTTAGTTGAGGTCAGTGGTTTAAAAATGATTGGTACATGTAATTCTGTGTTGTCTTGGGGGGCACCTGTCTTTGTTGACTTATATATCTATTGGGATGACACCAGCTATATATCTTGCAAAGAATTAATTGACCCAAAAGAGAAAAAGAATTCACTGTAGGCTTTTCCTTTGTTGGGTGGGGTGGGTAGGGGGGGTGGGGGTTTCTTTCCCTTTGTGTTTTGCAATAGACATTTTCTTCAACTATATTATATCCTTCATAAGTCAAATTTACAGGTTGCAGCAGTAAATTAGTATTAGTTTCAGTAGTCAATTATGTTAAATGATTTTTAATTGAGTGATACTTTTAGTTTAAATGTGCAAATAGCAATAAAATAACAAAATTTTCAGATTCACTTTATTTTTTAGATAAAACAGTCTAAATAATATTAGTACATCAACATATTAATAAGCATAATGAATAAACTGTGTGTTAAAAATGTTTGAAAAACTAATATAAAAGTAGATAAATACTTGCACTTTCAGGCTCAGCAGTGAAATTTGAACCCAAAATTTTATAATTAGAAAATATTGGACCTCAAATTTTACCATATAAACCAAATTTTATGGAAAAATCAAATATTTGGGTTTGGCATTCTAAATAATCTCATGATTTTATTCTTAAATGGGCTTAATCTATTTTGTGGATCCTTCTTTATAACTTGAGTTAGTAAATAATTTAATAAAGTTAGATTGGAAAGAACAAAGTTGAGAATACTGATTTGTTCCCACGTGAAATTCATGAGAATTCAGGATTAAAGATGATAAAATGGTGGTTGATAAGCATTATAGATCCCGTGAAGCACTCCAAAAATTCATGGGATTGATCAGTCTGCAAAGTGACCCCTAAACCTCTTGATTTCACAATTGCCCTTTGATTAATTATACTAATTAAAGATTTGAGCTAATATCAATTCTTGGTGCTTTGCACGTATAAGAATCCCCATAAAGATATGTTATATATATATATATATATATATATATATGGGGTCAATGACTTCATTAACACGAATAAATAAATAAAAAGAAAAAACTCTTACAAGATTTCAAGAAACAACCCTCAAAATCAAACAATTTATTGTAATTGTAATGACATTATTCTTTTTTATTCTTGTTATTATGTTTTAATCACCAAAAAATAATTTAAAAAACTGACTTTGGATTACGCTCAATATATATATATATATATATATATGGGGTCAATGACTTCATTAACATGAATAAATAAATAAAAAGAAAAAATTCTTACAAAAATTTCAAGAAACAACCCTCAAAATCAAACAATTTATTGTAATTGCAATGTCATTGTTCTTTTTTATTCTTTTTATTATGTTTTAATCACCAAAAAATAATTTAAAAAACTGACTTTGGATTACGCTCAATACACTAAGTCGCATATTAAAGTATCTCATCCCACATATAGACATTTAATTAGGATTGTGAAGCACAAGAGTTGGTTCAAAAGTTGAAAAAGTGCCAATATTTTTAAAGCAAAAGCCCATTCATATATACCTTGATGATGATACCTACTTTTCTTACATAGCCAACTGCTCAAGCAGAAAATTATTTGAGTGAAGCCAAAGAGGGACGCCCCTTTGATGTTCAAATAATGGACACATCGTCTCATATATTAATATGTTTGTGGAGACCAATTCCAACTAAAATATTGACATTTTGAGTAGTGATGCTGATGTTACTTATAGCCGCCTTTAAGAAATTCTAGGAAGATTCGATTAAACAATGTAATTGTAATTTATTCCTATGTAAAATCAAAAGATTGGTGATTTTGTGTTGAATTATGGGTTGATCTACAGTTACATAGGCGTACACCCTGTCAAAAGACTCCAATATTTATGGTAGGTGAATTTCACGTGTCTTGAATACGAGTTATTATCTTAGAAGAAAATCTTGGACCTATTTTGGTTAAAGAATCTACGATGAATTTCGTTAGTCGATATTCAGTTTCGATTGAATTTTGACATATATAAAAAAATAAAATTTTTAATTTCTTTGAAAATTACTTTTTATATACTGAGGTAAAATTTGAAAATTTAGGATGAACATCCGTTAATTAAAAAAATATTCATGTGAAAAATATTTTATCTCTTGTATTTTAAGAGGATGACAGTATATAATGTGCTTCCTCGGTTCCTCTTATGAAGTTATCCTCAAATGCTTTTTATTTTTTTTTTTTTAAAAAAGAAAAGAATAAAATCTCTTTGACAATTAAATAGGGTAATTCACAATAAATTTGTGATATGTTTACATTGATTTGTTTAAAATAAAAATATACAAAATCTACTATTGATGATGTAAATAGTTGAATTGAATTTAATCCACTGCTGAGTGAATATTTTCTAAAATTCATTAAATTTCAAGTTAGGTTTGATTAAATTCATTAATTACATCCTTCATTATTTTTTTTTAGATACATTCATAAGATACTATGGATTTATAATTTTTTAATTACCAAAGGCAATATCGAGAAAAAAAAATAATTATAAAATAATCTCGTGACATATTTCTAGGTAGCTAGTGTAGGTGATGAAACCACTTCCCCCCACCCCCCCCCCTCCCCCCCCCCACCCCCACATATCAATGATTTTATTATATATTATATTATATTATATACCTATGAAAAGGCTAAAAGAGAACGATCCCATCAAAAAAAAATTGGATGGTCCATGACTCTTCTCAAAAACGATTCTCTAATCTCCACCGTTAAAACACCCCTAAAAGCGAATATGTAAAGTTACTAAAAGACAATGGATGGATAAAGAAGAATCACTATCCAAATAGTGAATCAACCAAACAATCATTATATCTAATAATAGTGTTTTGGAAAATTTTCAACCCACCAAAAAAACAAAGCCATTAAAGGCAATTCATTCATTCTAAACTAGAAAAATTATAAAAAACAAATTATAAAGTAATATTTTATTTTATTTTTCAATTTTTTTCATATAACGGATTTTCAATTACTATTTTTAAAAATAATATAATAAAAATACATAAAACATTCATCTTTTAAATTTTTATAGTCCATATTAATTATTTCTTTTAAATGGGAATATTGACTTAGTCCCGACTTAATCCATTTCAATCAAATGATATTTATAATTTTGGGACGTTCAGAATTAGGAGAATATTATTTTCAGCGTACCAATTAAGATTGTTCTTTTTTAAGGAATAAAAAAGTAAAATGTGAGTAGTTTATGGTAAAAACACTTTATTTGAAGCTTTTAAGTAGCGGCTTTCATGTGCAAACTTCTCGACTTTATGCCTAAAAAAGGAAAGGGAATCACGCACCTGAGCTGCCGGATGTCACAACTTTGGTCGGCTTGGCTTTACCTCTAAATCGGCTACACTAAGCCGTTCAGCTTAAGCTCTACTGAGAAATGACAACACAAATTAAGTTTGGGAAATGTTGAATAGGAATATGATCCAATTGTTGAGAATTTTGTTCTCATCCAATTGTTTTGGAATGAATCCATTTTGATTTCTTGCACATGGTTTATTTGTGTTAAGTTTTAAGTACTTATTTCTTTCTTTCTTCCTTTTTTTCCCCTAACTTTATTTTTATTTTCTTTTTATTGTAATTATTTAAAAAATAATTTTTTAATAAAAATGTTTTTGTAGCTCGGAACTCTTTGAAAAACTAAAATTCGCAATTCGGCTTTAAAAATGAAAAATTAAAAAAAATAATTGGTTTAAATTGAACACATGATGATATTAAAAAAAAATCGTTGTCAGATAAAATTTATGGTATATGAGTCAATAATACTAATGAATAAAAAATTAAGCAAAAATTCATAAAAAATTTTAATTTTATCATTACAATTTTTGAAAGTTAGATGATAATGTTACAATAACAAAAATGTAAATAAAAGTAATTTGCCCTCATACAACTATAAGGCATGGAATCTTGTTATCTAGTGCCAACTAAGGAATATTAGTAAAAGCTATAAAAAAAAATTGAATCATAATCATGTCGCTTATCCATATTATGTAAAAGTATATCGTAAAGTATTAAAATTATTAAATTATTAACCTTTGATGAAATTAATCTAGCGACTGTAAATACCATGTTATTAATTTTGAGGATAGAATCAGGAATTATTCTTTTAATTCATTCAAATGTCAATAATATAAAATAATTAAATATACTCTATCATTCATATCTTATTATTATCCTAATGATTGGTGGACGATAGCTTGGCATAAATTCTCTTATAAAAGTTACTTTTATAGCAACTTACTTTAATTACATTATGCTTTAAAATGAATAAAAAATCAAATCAAATTGACAAAAGAAACCACTTTTACTTTGGGATAAAATCCACGGAACAAGACAGCGGGGCTCTTTTAGTAGCGTTAATCATCTAGTACACATTAAAAAATAAATTAAAATTGTATTTGAATATGAACAAGAATTTAAAGAAAAAAATAATTAGAGAAAAGATTTATTATTATAAATTTAAATTTTTTAATTCTAAGTCGATAAAGAAAAGCCGAGCGACACATGGCTTTAAGCCGGGTCGATGGTTGACAAGTGGTGGTTTAAATAGTATCCTACGCCACTTTGGTGGAGGTATGGAATCGTGTGCATGTGCGTAATGCGCCTCTTTGGTGGTCACAAATCACAATTTACCAGAAACGCAGTACGCACTTGCCACCTTGGGCCCCACGATTTCTATATCGTATGGTGATTCCGCCTGTGAGCCGGCCTTTCCCTAAGGGTGCGTTTAACTTAGGGAATAACATGCTACAAAATCCTACAAGACAGGAGTGGAAAAACATTTTGGAAAAAGTATAACTTGACATTTTTCTACTTTTTCCAGCTAAACGATGAATTTTATTTTTTTATAATATAGTTTATTTAAAAATCAATATAATTATATTTTAGGTATAGTATCAGACTCAAATTAGTAAAATTAGAATCTTTTATGAGCTAATTAGTGCCTAGTTCATGTAATTTAGTCAAAATTTGGTTTGAATTTGTGCGTCCTAACTCAATTTAGAAATTGAGATCATATTCAAACTCAACTTTGACTTAAATTTTATAAGTGAAATTTGAATAAATCAAATAATTACAAACTTTTCAAAGTTATTTATTTGAAGTAAATAGACGATTAAGTACATCAACAAACAATATCAATAATAAAATACACGTCTCCCCCACCTAAAGAGGTGCAATAGTAAACTGTAGGGAACATCCTATCGAGAATCAGTGATTCAAATCTCTTAAATATCACTTTGACCCTTTTGGATGAGTTCTCAAACTATGTGTTTGAAGCTCATGTGGGGTGAGCGATTAACTCCTGAAAAGAATTAACGTGCCGAATGTCCATTTTAAATATGTATAAATTGTTGACACACTAATATTTCTAATAAGGAGAACGTCGGTCACTTCCAAAATTAGCCAAAAATGGATATTTAAATTATAAAAAAAATAAAAATAAAATAGAAAATAAAGTACACATATAAGCTACGAGATAAAAACTAATTTATGTAGATGTTGCTTTCCGATTCCATTATATAAAGTTCAGTAAAACATGATATAATCGAACTTATCTTTAATGCAGTTTTAGGTGCGTGTTGACTCTCTTTTCAATTTTTTGTCTCCATGTTAAGCTAATATAACTTATATAAGAACAGAACGAATTTAGTTATAATCGATTTTCCCAACATGGGGATTGAGACATTACATCCTTAATCGTTGTAATGTGAGTTTAAATAAACTACCCAATATATTCACAAGCAACTAGGAAGGTGCACTTCGTACAAATAATTGTAATAGACGCATCACATGTACTTCACATACTAGGTACACTGTACATAAATTACATGAATATTATTAGTAAATGCAGCATAATAATTGCTATTTATTTGTTTCATAGATAAAATTTTAAAACAAAATACCTCATATAAAGACATGAGCAGTTTGGATCCATAGACACCTTTCTATAATAAGTCACATGTCAGATAATTTTACGGTCTTGATTCACAATTAATTTCAATTGATTTCGTTCATCTCTAAGCATTCCAGAATAATTATTAATTATTATGATCCTATTATAGTCTTGCAAATCAACAATTGCACTTCCAAAATTATGTTTCAAAATCCAAAAGAGAGATTTTTTTGGTCAAACTTATTTTCACTTGCCATTTATTTCATTAATTTTGGAGTTGAAAATTGGACATATATATATATATATATTTATTGCGCTCTTTTCCCTCAAAACTTCCACGTGTATTACTCACTTTTGACCTTTTTTTTTTTTTTTTCAATTCACAAATGAGAAATTATTTACTTATATTTTCAAACTCTCAGAATTCAAATAACCTATTTACCCTATTTCATTAATATTGCCACCTCATTTGATAATATTTTTTTAGGAATCTGACAGGTCAGCATATGGTCCCCACAGGTACGGACATTTCCACCACGGCCCCCGCGAAGCCATATAAATCCACCTAAACCCCCCGCACGCCCCAAACCCTCGCTTTCATCACCACCTTTTTCTCGAGTTTTTCCGCTCTCTAAAAATATAAGGAATACATTTCCGAGTAGAATTTCAAGAAATCTATACCGAAATACAGGCCGACACGTAACGAACCATATGACACTGAAAATACCATTTCAGAGCATTCGCTAAAGTTAGAGAAACAGGGTCCTTTTTTTCCTTTTTTCACCTGAGAAATACGCTAACCAGAGTGTTTGGAATGCCGCCGGCGGCGGGCGTAGTAGCACATGGCGATCGGATTCCTGTGAAGCCTATGGTGGTGCCAGCGGTGGTGCAACAGCCTCAGCTGCCAATGATGACGACGGCATCGGAGGCGTATGCCAAAGACGCCATCATCGCGTGGTTTCGCGGCGAGTTTGCAGCGGCCAACGCCATCATCGATGCTCTCTGCAGCCACCTGACGCAGCTGGAGGATGGAGCGGCGGCGGCATACGAATCGGCGTTCGCGGCAATTCACCGCCGCAGATTGAATTGGATCCCGATTCTCCAGATGCAGAAATACTACTCTATTGCTGACGTCACACTGGAGCTCAATAAAGTCGCCGAAGAGAAGAAGAGAGCGGAGAATGACGTGGACGTGAAGAAGATTGAGGAGGTGGCTAACGGTGGATGTACCGTGGCGATTAATGATAAAGAGAAACATAAAGAGATGAATCTGGAAAGTTCGGTGGAGAGTAATGAAAATGGCGGAGGTGAGGTAGTTGATGATGATTTCACGTCTGAAATTACAGACACAGGTAATTATTCAAATTCTCGATCTTTTCTATTAATTTCTCAAAATTTAATACTTTTTTTCTTTCCATTCTTTATACGATTTTTAAATTCTTAATTGATGTTTTCTTGAATTTTGAGATCAAAACTATTTTCATGTTGATTTAAACATCCAGAATGTTTTGTGAAAGTTTTTATCGGTAATTATTATTCTGGAAATTTAAATTCTTCATACTCGTTTTAATTCTTAACCAGTGATTAAAGAAAATATGGGAATAAAAATTTAGACGTTCTTCTTTCCATCAATATATTTCATACCATTTAATTTTATGTTGAATTCCGTGATAAAGTGAATTCTGGTTTCTTCTGTGCTCTTTGATTGTGATTTAGACTGTTATCGACAGTGCCTTTATGAAAGAATCTAGAATTTCCATGACTATGTGATTGTCGTTATTCCACATTTTTCACTAAAATTTCCCCGTCAACCCAAACAAAAAGGATGCAAAACTTGAGAATTGTCATTAAAGCTTAGTTTAATTGGAAATCTATGCTCAAAAAAATTTAGTCTTTAAAATTAATTTCTCATATGTGTAATTTTATTTAATAATTATTTAATTGGTTGTTTTAATAAAGTGACACTTACATAAATTTATTTTCAACATTTTCAATAAATAAAATTCTCTCTCTTTTTTTTTTAAATTTTTGGGGTGAAAGCGGTTGGTATTTTCCCGAGGATTTGTTGGACAGTTTTAGAAAATCGAGAACGAAAAGTGGGGTGTGAACTATATAGCTAACAAAGTTGGTTTTTGGAACAGCAAATTCGATCATTATTATGGGAAGGTCCACCTGGAGATGTGTGAGGTACCATTAAAATCGTTAAAAATTAATTTTTTTTTGACTTATCTGATGGGGCGGCGTGTGGTCTCAGCCGTTGATCTTTGACGGACGGCATGGCTGCGTCTAGTTGCCTTTTTCTCCATGTGGTTGGCCCACTGCTCCCTTGACAATTCTCTCTCCCCCACTTATGGGATATTCGGATCCCTATGTTGGTTCTCTTCCTTGTTGTTCGTGTAGGAACCCCGGAGTCTTTAACTCGTTTGACCTTGTTGAGTCAACTCGTCAGTTGTAGTAACTAGTTCGGTTTCTAGAATTTCTGGGATATACAAAATTAAATTAATATTTACGAAAATTTTGTGTATTTTTCAGCAACCTTTAAAGTAATGGTGAAAAATCAAAGTCGCGATGAGATATTTTAGAGTAAAATTGCCATTTTAAAAATAGAATAATATTTGTTGCATCAAAAAGAAAAAAAGGACACGAGCGTATTCCAATTGTGGTGGTGTGGAAGGGTAGTATAAATTTTCTTTATTGTCATGAAAAGAAAGATCGCGAAGAATTAAATTTTAGTTTTAATTGAGCGAGAGGATAAAGATTTAAAAATTATGCCCGTTCAGTGCTCTATGAAAGGTGCTTGGCACTGCTTTCTCTTTTTGTCTCGGTATGTTAGTGGAACTCGGTACAGCAAATTGGTGCCATCGTATCTTTTTGTTGTTGCCAAAAAGCTGAGAATTTTTCCAAACGGTAGCGAAAGGGAAATGGTGTTATGTTTTTGTTCAAGTCTTTATTCTGGGACTGCAAATTACAAAATGCACTTTATACCCTTTTTTTTCTTTTTTTAGCAATAAGCTTCTGAATGAAGACACAGAAATTGACTTTAGGGGATTTTGGGGAAGAATAGGACAGAAGAAATAAGCAAACTTTTACTGCTGTGGCAAGTACAAAGTCCGAGAGTATCTGCAGTATCATCGTTAGTCCCAAGAGAAATAAATGGTCCTTTACTGAACACTGAACAGTACTTGCAATCTGTATCTTTGGTTGCATTGCAGGGCAAGTGGGCTGCAATTTTTCCTGCTCAACTTCCTAAGAAAATAGTTCAACTGAAGTTGCTGCTAATATAACCATTTTTGCTGTCTTTAGTTAATTTTGAAACACGAGGGACTTTGATGGATTATCAAGTAATCCATGACATTAGTGCACTAAAGATGCAATAACCACCAATGGCTTCCCTTGATATTAATTCGGATTGTGTGAATATGTCAGGCAAATATAAAGAGAGCGGATCTTAAATTCGTCCTTTTTTTATATATTCTATCATTATACATGCCATTAATGGGGACTATTTAGTAATGATAAAAGTGATAACAAGTTAATTGCTTTTCAGAGTGGCATGCCTTGATCTTTTCCTACGCCTGCTGATTTCTCCACTTTTTACTTGTCTTTTGATTTTCATCGAACTTCCTGTTATATTGCCTTTTTCGTAGTTTCCCTTTTCTTTGAATCAGCACTTATCATCTTTCAATCACTTCACATGGATTGTTTCACTGTAATCTCTCTGGATTATAGATGTTCTCTGTTCTATTTTAGTTAACTGTTTGAGATGGCCTAAGGGACTTGTCAAGTTCAAAGCCATATTTGCTAGCCGCATTAATAATTCTACAGATCACTAAAGAGGATTACCTACATGTTGTTGTAGTGATCCAAGCATTCCATTCTTGACTCCGGAAAATTATTTCTTTGTTAAAGAATTAAAATAACAGAGATTATTAAAATAGACCCTTATGTAGTTTGATGATGGTAAAGGTTAAATTGCACAAGAAATTTCTGTTCACTTGAGAAAGAAACAGCTAGGACTGCAATTGTTTTCTACTGCCCAAGATAGGAAGAACAGGAAGCTTATACTGAACTTGAGCCACCAATTTGCAAATACAAGGAAATAATTTCTTGATTTCTTCTAATATTATGTGGACTATTCCATGTTCAGTCCTTTCTAATTTGGAATGCAGGATCTCAAGAAGTGCAGCCCTTTTCAGAAAACGTCGACATATGTTCTAACCATGAACAGTGTGAGGCACGCCGTGTCGGGATCAAGATGACAAAAGGGTTCGTAGCGAAGGAGCCGGTGAAAGGGCACATGGCAAGTCCTTTTCTTGATAACTATTTTTCGCTTTTGTTGTGTAGAGAAATTTTAGAATAGAAAATGTCTATTCTCTGTGTAAAAAATAGCTGCAAGTATGATCATTGACCGTATATTATGACTGGCAGGTGAATGTTGTTAGAGGTCTTAAGTTATATGAAGGCATATTCACTGATGTTGAGCTGTCTAAATTGAATGACTTTGTGAATGAACTCCGCGTTGCTGGCCAGAATGGTGAACTCTCAGGTGGATCCTGTGATTCGTGATGCTTTTATAGTTAAACTAGTTGTTTCCTTTTGGGCCAGAAGTTATGAGATTGTAAAGGGCATCTTCTATAGGTTTGCTTCAGCAGGTTTGGGCATTTATTTTTACTTTAAGCTTAAATATTACCCTATGTGGATTGCACCAGGGCATCTGCCATTTACTCCATTTTACCAACATAAGACTATAAGATATTGAATCTCTATTATCCTATAAACATTACAAGCTGGCGATTCAATTTACACGACCACAATTTTCTTGTCAAATGTGATTTATCCTGTAGCTCTATTTCGTAATCCATAGGTCTAATTTAGTACTGCCGATTGATTTCAGGGGAGACCTTCATTTTGTATAATCAGCAGACGAAAGGAAATAAGAGAGAGTTGATTCAGCTTGGGGTTCCCATTTTCGGGCAGATAAAAGAAGACGAGACAAGTAAATTCCAGAAAAGTAAGGCAAAATAAGGTTTTTCATATTTATCAATTAATTTTTTCCTCGATATCTTAAACCGTATAAAATTCTGCAGATAGTTTTGCTGCTTTTGCTGCCATTTTTTTTTTGACAAGGGAGTATTTAAAAAACACCTGACAAATGTGTTTACAGGCTATATTGAGCCAATCCCAGCTCTTCTCCGAGGTGTAATTGAGCACTTGATTCAGTGGCGTTTGTTTCCAGAAAATAGGAAACCAAACAGCTGCATCATTAACTTCTTCGATGAGGTATATATTGTTGTGCTTCACTTTTTTTTATCTATTTAACAATGCAATTCAATTGTCCATATCTGCATCACTTCTCCATGTTAGTAGAGTATAAACCAAATCGGTCCTGATTATGTAGGGGGAATATTCTCAGCCTTTTCTGAAACCACCTCACTTGGAGCAGCCTCTTTCTACCCTCCTCCTCTCTGAATCAACAATGGCTTTTGGTCGTACGCTTGTGAGTGATGGTGAAGGGAATTATAGAGGACCTCTCATGCTTTCTCTTAAGGAAGGGTATGTATCATAGCTAGGCATTTCGTGCATCTACTCTATATAAAGAATAACCAGCAATTTAATTCAAAAAGTTTCTCAGGTCTCTTTTGGTCATGAGGGGAAATAGTTCAGATACAGCAAGGCATGTTATGTGCTCCTCGCTAAACAAGAGGGTAAGCATTACTTTCTTCAGAGTCCGGGCAGAGGTAGAAAGCAATCCATCAGAAATAAGCCCTTTGTCAAAAGCAATGACCTTATGGCAACCTGGTGTCCCTACTCCATACACCATGCCAAATAACTACGAGCCAATGAATATGATCCCCAAATGGGGTCTCCTGCGGGCTCCTGTGGTAATGTTAGCCCCAGTGCGTCCAGTGGTTGTGAGCCCTAGAAGGATTCCCCGTGGTGGTACTGGGGTATTCTTGCCATGGACTGTTGGATCAAGAAAACATGCAAAGCATCTCCCACCACGCGCCCAGAGAGGACGGTTTCTTGCTCTACCTTCCCCAGTTGACACACATAAACTTGAGACAGTTTCTGATTCAGGGGTCAACAGCCCTTAAAGGACTGTGCTGTATGTTAAGTTAGTGTCAGCAACCTTTGGAATATTCAAGTAACTTCACCAATGCTCTCATGCTCCAGAGAAGCATTTTCTAGTGTAATTTGGGATCAGGTGCTGAGAACGAGTTTGTGCTTTCTATTTTCTAAGTCAGCTAGGTGTTAATGTTGGTTATACATTTACTCATGTTCGATTGGCTCTAGGCTCCAGAAATAGCTGAGCTTGAAGTTAAGAGGCTTGTGGTTTGGTCCTAATAGAGGGTTGAATATTGTATTGACTTTTTTTCAGGATGGAGTTTTTTAAGATTACAAATATAGTTCCTTTTCCTCATGAGGAATCAGAACTTTTATTTTATTATTATTTTTTTTTTGGTGTGGGTGTGCGTCCCCTTTTTTTTGGTGTGGGTGTGCGTCCCCTTTTTAAACCGATTTGTTTCTTTAGTCCAGAAATCTTTCCACATTTTACGGTGTTCAGTAACATTGGCTCGCCTAGAATATGCCATTGAAATTGTTAAAGACTGCAGGTGGTAGGTAATGGTGGTACGTAAGGTAACGCCCAGCAAATAAGGATGAAGCTTCGATCTCACCAATTTATTAACTTAAAGTTGTATGCCCGACAAGTGAACTCAAGTTCATCAGCTGATAATCTGCAGTTAGGGGTGAGAGTGAGTCTTACTGATAGCATGCACGCACTTACAGCTTTTGGTCCTCTCTCTCTCTCTCTCTCTCTCTCTCTGTGGAATATATGAGAGTGTGATTAAGTATTTCTACCATAGGTGTGAATAATACATTTCTACAGCTGCCAACGTTAATGTAGCTGAATTAGCAAAGCCACCAACAAGATTTAGTTGTTCTTACAAGTTACATGAAGGGATGGATCATGGGTATACCAGATTTAAAAGTTATATCAGAAAGGAGAGAGATAGAAGGAACATGACAGGGTTCTTCTCACTATATATTACCCAATTCTAGAAAGCACGGTCCAGTTACTTTATAGGTGAAACCAACATAGAAGCAATAATGAAAGTTGAAAGATCAACTTTGTAGAACAGAAGTTCCAAGTACCTCAACATCCAAGGAAAAAAAATGGTTAATTTAAAACAGAAATTAAGTGAAAGAAGATACTATATAATTCCTCTTCAACAGATAGAAGAGCAGTTTCAACATTTAATTAATTGTACAATGGCTCTGATACATCCAATAGAAACACTGAGCCACATGAACAAAGTGGAACTTTATCACACAATGATAGAGGAAAGTAAGTCCTCCATTTAGTCACAAAGAAAGACAAATGAACAACAATGAAAAAAGAATGAAACAAATTCATAAATTTGATACATTTATGTTCATATTTACTTGGTGAGAAGCCTTTACTGGATCGTTGATCTCTTCAGTTTCTGAATTCTAGTTATTGGCATTTACTAGGTATCAAGCTCATCTGCATATCAGCAATTTAATAATTACAATTCTTAACATTGATCCGCCATCATGCTTTAACTGGCTCATCATCATCCTCAATATCCCAACTCAAATCATCATCATCTTCTGCAGCACTCAACCGCTTCCGCAGGTCATCTCTGTTTGGGCTCCCACCATGAGTAGTACCCGAAATTTTTTCTCATCGCCACTTCCAATGTCCTCAATTTCATCCCACCCCAACTCCTCCTCCTCCACCTTTGACTGATGACTCGACGCCACTGAAGCATCAGTCTTTTTACCAGATTCACCTTTCTCCTCCACACCCACTTTCTCATCATTCTTCGCCTTGACACTTTCTTCAGATTTCACTTTCTCATCACTTTTCACTTCAGCAACTACTTCAGACTTCAATTCTTTCTCGCCCAAAGACACATCCACACTACTCTTCTTACTCGACTCGACTGCATTGCTCTTTTCGCCATCATCCACATTAACATTGCGTCCTTCCTTCTCATTTCGTGATCCACTGTTCAAACCCTCTTGTTTCTCAACAGGGTTCAAATTTCCACCACTTGCTACATTATCTCCCACCCCATCTCCTCCTTTCACATTCAGACTACTAGCTCGCTCATTTCCATTACCATCCTCCTCATCATCATCAACTTCCCATGACAACTCCTCCTCCTCATCAACCAAAATTGCCCTCTTCACAAGATTCGCCCTCACACTCTCCTGCTGCTTGAGCTTATCTACTCTATAAAAATACCTACACCAAAACGTCTCAGGATCAACAGCACTTGGGACAACCCTTTTATAAACACCCTCCAAAGTCCCATTTTCCCCAATCAAACTGTCAATTTCATCCCTATTCTCCTCCAACTCAAACCCCAATTTCCACTTTCTATACTCTTCCACATCCTCCGGCTCTTCACAAAAAGTATTCAAATCACTCTGAATTGCACTCCACTGCGCCTCAAACCAACTATACCGACCCGAATTCAAGCTTCGATTAGTTTCCGGCGTCTCGGGTTCCCCATCCGACGCAAAAACCAGGGATTCTGTCGAAATTATCTCGACCGTTGATTTCAGCACTCCGTCCAGCGCGCCATGTGCGGCTGACGCGCTGGCTTCGAGCGAAGCCGGGAGATCCTTCACGGCTCGGCTCGCAGTTTCGCGGAATACCTCTGTCTCTTTTTTGAGACCCGACCCGAATTCCTTCAGATCTCTACGGTATGTCTCGATCACTGATTCGGATCGGCTTGCCAAAGTCTTGATCAAACCCCCGAAACTCCACCCATCAGCGGGATCACCACCATCAGCCACGTCGTTCGAATTACTATCATCACGAGGTGGTTTAAGTGGGGAATTGGGTCGGATTCGTTAGGAGCTTCGCGTTTGGGAGGGTCCGGATCGTCTGACATAATGGATTTGAAGAAATTCATGGTGCGAGTTACTGAATTGAAGGTTCAGGGTTAGGGTTCCGGGGAGATTTAAAATTTCGTGCGTGTGAAAAATGATATCTAATCCCCACTTGTCGGGATGAGTTCGGGTGCGCACATCACTTTTAGTTGGACTCTAGTTTGGGCTTCAAGCCCGTAGCTTCATTGGGTTTATTATTTTGGGCTACAATCATATACATGAACTAAAGTTTAACTTGATTGTTACGTGCATTTGCGTTACGAAATAAACGAAAGTGATTTTTGTTGTTATGTGCTTTGCTTTCATTTGACACTTACTGTTCAAAGATTACTACAATTTTATTTTAAAGTGAAAAATCAGTTAATGCAAGAAAACTGAGTGAAGGCAATCTTAACATATTAAACAATTTTACTTTTATTTCCTTTAGGAAAAGCGACATAAATCACTATGAAGAGGTGAGAATTTAAGAAGCTTTAGAATTAGAGAAGTCTTTGTTGTTTAAAAGTTAAGGCACCAAATAGTGAAACAATTACAAGACAGTATTGAAAACTCATAATCTTTTGACTATCCCACAGTGTTTTGAGTCATAAATTGATGATTATTTTGTTTCAAGTCAAGCATTTGTACTGATGATCTTTGATCTTTGATCTATGTTTCTGATAATTTTTTGCTGATATATTAATTAGCCAAGAAAAGAAAAGGTACAAGATCTTTGTTTCTGGTAAACTCTTGCTATTATTTGTTGGCCTTCTCCGATACCAAGAATTATGCATAATTAGCCAAAACAGTGGATGCAATCTTCAGCCACACCTTCAAATGGCTAAAACGAAAGATGCAAGACTAGCTAGTGTTGCTCCTGTTAGGGAATGAAGCAAGCTTCAAGAAAGGTAGATTTCAAGTTCTCTTTTTTCCAATCTGAGGGATGTGGATATTGATTCTTTTCTAGCTGTCTTATGCTTTTGACTAACTAAAAGACATCAGCCAATGCGAGCATGAAAACATTTCATTGTAAAAAGAGATGATGGGGGTATATATACTAGAAATCACTCATGATACCATCGCATTCTGCTTTTTTGCTAGCCCCCAATCAAAGAATAGAATCGTCTTGACAAGGTCATTTTGTTGATAAACAGATCTGACAGGCTTTATGTTGGAATACCTATAAAACTCACGGCATTCTTTTTTCTGTTTTTGACACCAAAGTTCAGAAAATGGACAGTAATTCACAGTCTCCTAGCATCTGTCAAAGGCTCATTAACTTCATTCTTAGTCTGCTGAATCGTCCCCCCATGCCTCCTGGTTCAGCTCAAGTGCCTACTGAAGAAGGTTCATCAAGAAATGGAAAGAGTTCCATCAGGCCAATCAATAAGCCTAATGGTTATGTGGGTTCTGAGATTGTAGTTGATTTCAGGCACACAGATGGCTCAGAAAGCTGGACTCAGATCAATGAACGTGGGGGCTTAATTCGTGCTCCAAAGAAAGATGGCTTAATTTTGAGTAATGATCAAACCATACTGCAAAATGGGGTGGATAAAAAAGAAAAAAATAAAGATCATTTTGCCCCCAAAATTGATCAGAAGACTGGCAGACAAGCTCTCCAAGAACTGGAGGCCCTTGATGGGAGAGATGCTCGAAGGAAAGGCCTGAAAAAGAATACTGTCAAAGAAAGTGAGGGAAAGAAAGAGGCTAATCAATTAGCTGGTCAAGCAACAATGGTGAATAATCAGCCTCATCAAGACACTAAACCAAGGCCCCCGAGGCACCTGGGGCCTCTTCTGAGTGTGGCCTCCAACATAAACGAAAAGTCCGATGCATATATCAAAAGCAGGAAGAAATCCTTGGGCAGAAACTACAGCCTTGATCCTGAAAAGTCGTGAGCTCATTTGTTTTTACGTTATGAGTATTACATGAAATCTATAGTTTCTTATTTTCCTAGTAAGAATAGTATGAATTTCGCTATAATTTCAAGACATCCAGAATTAGATACTGTGTATGTGATTCTATTGAGCTGGGGTTTCATACGAGAAACTATAAATGTCTACAATCCCCTCGATGAATGATTCTAGGGAAGTTGAATTCCCTGGTGCGACTCCTCTGATACTATAATAATAGAATTCATTCATTAATCATCTTTGATGCAGGATATGACCAGCCAAAAAAACAAAACAGCACTTGCAAAAAACTATGGAAGCATCAGTAGCAAAAATTAGGAAGAATAATCCAATAAAAGAATAGAAGATAAGCCACTACATTAGAGGGATGGGATGCTAGAAAGAAAACTGAAAAAAAGGCGCTATTACAAATTTCAAGTATGATAGTACATTCTTAGTATCAATACCCAACTAAATTAGCTTTAAAAGAACAAGTAAAATAAATACACAAGTGTGATCAGATGATCATGAATTATCTGATTTTCCAGAGGATCATCAAACTGTGAGTATCCTTCAGCAATCAGCATACTAGATGTCTCTGTAAAATTTGAAAACTTCCTCCACATCTTTTGCCACTGAAATCCTCCAAGGTAATCTTTCACAAGAACTCAGTAGTTGAAACACCTGCTAAGGTGACATATTCTGCAAAATTGCTTAAACACTATCTTCGTCACTCTTTTCTCCTTCAAAATACAAAAAGAAAATCAAAAAAGAAAACAATGATTGTTTCCATGATTTTCCAAATCCAACAGGTTAAAAAAATAGGTGTTTTTGAGGTATAATTTTCCTTTTCCAATTTTTAGTTCTTTTCTTTATAAAATATAGTTGTATCACTTTTCTGACAACCTAATATATTACCTCTACAGCGTCATCCCCTTCACTCTCTCTTTCAAATTCCAAAGCCCCCACTAAGTAAACGTACACATCACAACTTGATCATCACTCTTCAAAAGAATGCTTCGATGAACGATAGAGATCATAAGGAGCCCACAAGTGATCAACATTACAAGGTTTTCTTGAATCCAGCCTCAACCAAGGCTTCCCCTTGCCACTCCAATGGAGGAGGCTAATCGGACCAGGATGCAAACCCCTGCATTTTCCATCAATATTATCACCACCCAATCCATGCTGATTCCACCTATGATCTACAGGCTTAATATTTCCAGACAAAACAAGCAAGAAAGGTGGCAAAGAACCCAAGTGATAAATCCTCTTCTGTTTCTGCACAACCATCCAATCCTCAACTCTCTGAGTATAATTCCCCTTTCTCCACTTCTCCACATCCACAACCATCACTCCCGTGTTAAAATAGCATGGCTGCCGCCCCTCAAAAGTCCTCGATAGCTCAGGGTCCGACCAGAACTCCTCAGAGAAGTAATTCGTGAAGTTGGCGTGGCAATATTCTGGTGCGGCCAGGACCTTTTCCTTCAAATCCACCCCCAAAGCTTGGCAACATCATCCACCATCACAAGATCAGAGTCAAGATAAATCAAGCGCTTAACTTCTTGTGGCAGTATATCTGCAAGATAAATCCTTGCATAGTTTAAAGGCTGGTCTAAAGCTTGCCGAATGGACTTGGAAATCAACCCACGCACCCTTGTCGTATCAAAGCTGTAAACTTTGAAATTAAGATAAGGGAAGGTGGAAATAATGCTTGTTAAAACCTCGGACTCATGCCTCACCCAAAGAAAATGGAACACCACATTTTCCGGGCAGGTGGAATGCTGCAAAATGGAGAGCACCGCAGCCATTGTGCCTCGGAGGTAGTTAGCATCAAGGGTCATGGCAACATGAATGGTGGTGTTCTGTGCGGCGGTGGGAGTGGAGGAGAAGCATGTTTCTCCATTGCGAAACTCGGGGGCTTCGCGGAAAGCTAGAGGGATATCTGGCTTTCGGGTGGTGGCGGTGGTCGGGTGGCGGTGGAGGAGGAGGAGAAAAGACAGGAGGCCAAGGAATGGAACGGAAGAGGTGCTCCAGAAGAAGGCCATCCTGTGCTTATAATTGTGGAAATGAGAGAAAAAAAGGCAGCAGCCATTAGAGGCTGGTAACGAGAAGGTTTAGGAGAAATGAGTGATGGTGAAGAGGGGAAGGAAGGAGAGAGGTAGGTGGGATTCATTTGGAGGAAAGGAATGATCATTGGAGGATCCATGCATCAATGCTCGCAATTAATTCTCTCTCCCTCTCTCTCCCTCTCTCTCCCTCTCTCTCTCTCTCTCTCTCTCTCTCTCTCTCTCTCTCTCTCTCTATATATATATATATATATATATATGTGTGTGTGTGTGTGTGTGTGTGTGTGTGGGTGGGGGGGGGGGGGGGGGGTGTAGTATATTTGAAAAATGGAAGAGAGTTTTCTCTTTAGGTGAACAAGAATTAAACAAGACAGGGTATTTCTATTATTTCATTTTTTGCATTTTCAATGGGTGTTTTATTTGTTCATACCTCGTAATTCAACTTATTATAGCATTAATCCCATAAACTTCCCTTGTCATGCTTCCAAGAAATAATTACGTAAAATTGTCTTATAATATTTGACAAAGCTAACTAATTATTTGTTATGAACATCATCGTACGGTAAATTTCCCTTGTAATACTTGACAAAACAAACAATTTGTTGCAAGTATCCTAGTTGATCAAAAATTTGTGGCAAAACTTTTTCCAATACTATTGCCACTCCACATTTTTCATATTTTCTAATGCTAGGTAAAATGCTAATCACCTATATGCTTTTTTTAATTCCATATACAAATCTTTCATATCTAGTTGTCTTAGATATCATCTTTTGTGATATTTTTAATTTTTTTTTCCCTCATGGTGTCAACTTAATTACCTTGAAAGCTCTTGGATTTACGAAACATTATCTTGTTTGAAAATTATTCAATGAATCAAAAATAAAATTTGAATTATGAAGCAATTCACCTCATATGACTAATTATTATTCAAACTATTAGGGATATGACATTATTATTGAAAATTTTCATTATAAAAAGGTTAACAAAAGGTACTAAAATACCTTACATTCTACAAGAATTTAAACAAGAAATTCTCACTAATTCAGGAAAAAAAGAAAAAGAAAAAGAAAAGTCCGGGCTAAGGGGTACGAGTCCATAAGCCCAATTCGATTGAAGGGTCGGTAATTTTAGGGCTTTTCACTTAATTAGAATAACTAAATAATATCCCAAATTTCCCAATCTGCAAATAGGGTTTTAGAAGGGTTTCAAATCAGAAGAACAATACTCTCTCTTTCCAAACACAATGAGAGGCCTACAGTTGTCGTTTAACAAAGGCCAGAATCTGAGACTTGAAAGAGCGTTAGAGAAGTTGGAATCTCTCTCCTCCAAGGCAAATTCCGAGGCCTCCGTCATAGTCGCCGACGACATTTCCGTCAACTATGAAGACGCCATACTCAAGTATTTTCAATTGAAAAATTATTCTATTTTTTTATAGTATGATGTGTAAGAAATTGGGCTTATTTGAGTTGAATTGATGGGGCTGAAGGGGCCATGGGACGGCGGAGATGGACGGTCGCCTAGTGGCGACGCTCTGTGGAGTGGTGGAGCGCGTGAATAAGCTCGTCTATGTTCGGTCTTTGAGGGCTAGGTTTGATTTAATATTTTGAATTGAAAAAGTGTAGTTTTTCCCTCTTTTTTTTTTGTTAATCTTGTGAAGATCATATATTGGCTGAATTCATTGATGTTTTGTTGTCTGGAAGGTACAAGCCTGAGATTGGGGATATCATCATCGGCCGTGTTATTGAGGTGAAAGATAATTAACCCTTCATTATGAAATATAAAAACTGTTTCAATTCGGATAAGTCGTATTCCGCACTGTGAAATAACGTTAGAGGTGTTTGTCGTCTATGGATTTTCCATTTTTTTATTAATTTTTTTCATTGTTCTTTATTTCTATGATTTCAGATATTTCGGTGAGTTGTGTCAATATATCCTTTGATAATCTGCATATATTACTAAGTTTGTGAAACATAATGTCATTTATTTTTTCCACTTTTGGTTATGAGCCAGTAAAATTTTATTGTAAACCCCACCCCACCCCCTCAAGGTTGCACCAAAGCGCTGGAGATTGGAGATCAACTTTAGCCAGGATGCAGTGCTGATGCTTTCTTCGATGAACTTACCAGATGGCATCCAGGTATCTGTCCATGATAATGGTTTTAACTTTTAGTTCTTATGAGAAGTATGAGAGAGGCCAAAGTTGGTGATCATTTGGGTCTGAGTTTGTGTTACTTTTAAACTTTATACAGGATAGTATCTGAGTTTCATGAATTTAAAAACTGAGGGCAGATATGTCAGTCACCCTCTTGTTGTGTCATTGTACTTCTAATATATTTGGGAGTAAGAATATAGTTCTATGATTCAGTTTACAGCAGTGTGGTGAATGACATTTACCAGGTTGAGTTCATGTAGCATGCCTGACTCTTTTTTGGGGGGAGGGGTTATGTTTATGCGTTTCTTCTCTCAACTAGTGCCTGGATATACGTGTATTATTGTATTTTGTTGTCATGAAATTATATTTATTGCTATTACAATTTAATGATGTTTGACTGTTTGTCCTAGTCTTGGTAACATGTTAAAGAAATAAATATGTAGGAAAAATGTGTCAATCTCTTGCATGAAATATTGAAATTGGAGCAAAACGACAATTCTATGAATGCAGTGCAAGGTTAGCATGTGAATTTACAAAATTTAAAATCAATTTCTTCCAATGTTTGGCTATTGGATTATCTGTTGCTTACATCCTGCTGCGTTTAAATAAATATGATGGTTCATCAAGCCTCTTTCCTGCTCCCTTTTCTTGCTCAATTCTGAAGATGGAAGCTGCATGTCCTCCGATGATAAGAACCTTTCTCTGCCTATCCACTTGTAGATTATATCTAAACTGTTATTCTAATTGTTGATAATGGTGAACATATGGTTAATATGGTCTTGTTGTTGCTGAAGCTGTTGACCTTTATTGGTTTGGCTGCTGTTAATTCTACCATTTACTGCTGCTTATGCTCTGGCTGTATAGGAATAGATGCTGATATGTTCTTTCAGTTGAAAGTTGTAAAATGGTCCTGAAGTTTATAGTTGAAGTTAAATGCAGCGAGTGATGGGTCATTTTTTGAACTCATTTTAAATTTTAACCGTAATCCATGCTTTTGGTTTTCAGAGACGAAGAACTGCAGTTGATGAACTCAACATGCGCGGCATATTTGAAGAAAATGATGTTATCTGCGTAAGCTTCTTGGATGTTCACATGTGTTGACAACTCTGATCTCAGTCCATTCTTATGCTTGCAAAGCCCACAAGATGGAGTGAAGGATGATACATTGGATTTCAGTTTGCTTTTCTTTTTCTCTTTTAAGTTCCTAATAGATTATACTTTAATTCAGGCTGAAGTTCGTGGTTTCCAGCATGACGGCTGCCTACATCTACAAGCAAGAAGCCAGAAGTATGGAAAGGTGTGTTTATCATTCTGGCTCCCCCAATGGTGTGAGCAGATGCTTCGGTGACTTTTTTAAGTTCAGTTCATTGTTTGTTATACTACTGATAATGATGATCGATCCACTTACAATGGCTGCAGTCAGTTGTCTGAGTAACCAATAATATTTCCCATCTTCATCTAATCTAGTTGGTTTTATTTATGATTGTGTTTCTGAGTTTTTTTCCTTTTTGTTACAGCTCAAGAGAGGTCAACTACTTACAGTTCCCCCTTATCTAGTGAAGAAGCGTAAACAGCATTTCCACTATCTAGACCAATATGGAATTGACTTGATACTCGTTGTAATGGATTCATTTGGGTTGGTGAACATGTTGAAGTGAGAGATGACATGGTAGAGGATCTATCAAACAAATCCGATCAACAAAATGTGAAATCTTGGAATACAATGAGTGATGAAGAAGTAGAAGAAACTTTTACACCACTTGATACTAGGCAAAACATATGCAGGACAGCTAATGCCATCCGAGTGTTGTCTACCTTAGGCTTCATGATTACTGTAGAAGTTATAATGGAAATTGTTAGTCTCAGCATGTCTTTGAATCTTGACATACATGAGATGATTGGGGCAGAGTTCTATGTCATAGTTGCTGAGAAAGAAGCTGAACGTCGAAGCTTGTTGACAAAAAGGAGATGATTATTCAGAATATATTGCCAAAAGAGTTTTGTTTTCATAGTACATGTCTCTTATTCTGTGCCAAAAGCCATTGAGCAGAAGTGTTTGTAAGTTTTTCACTTGTCGAGCTACTGCCAGAGGAAAGATATTGGTTTAAGTAACTCATGTCAAATTAAATTTAGAAACATCACTCGTACAATGTTAAAAGTTCACTTGAGTTTCATTTCATATTGGCTAACAGGTAAGTCTGATATATGATCCTCATTTATTATTATAATCCTTACTCCGCATCTTCTAATTAACTGATCTATCTCTTCTGCTAGTAAACAAGTGGCATTGTTTGTTTAGCTACTTCCCTCTACCGTAAAACAGACGTTTATAATGAACATTGAGCTAGTTTAAGGATGCCCGTGGCTGGTCTCCCGAAAGGAATTCTTTTTTCTTGATGGGTTAAATAAAAATGCCATCATAGCCTGTCTTAATCCTCCTTTTAGCATGTGCTGAAATCCCAACATTCTGATTAAATAGGTTATAGGAGTACAGTATCTTTTGGAATCGAGAATGAGAATGTAGCATATATCACGGATGCACCAGCAAAGAAAATAATGTCAATTGATACCATTCAACAGATTTCCTAAGTGGATGCATGTACGGCCTCGGTTGCCAAATTTGTGGTATGATAAATACCTGTCATTACATGCTTTAAAGACTTCAATTCATATGATTGTTAAGTACGCATATCTCTAATCAGTCAATGACAAATCTCAAACAAGGTCCAAAGGAAGAAGACAGCAGCCAACTTTTTATTATACCAGAAAAGACCAAATGGTTGTGAGCCAAAATTCAAATAATAGAGGAACTTCAATTTGGCAGCTGTCCAAGTTCTGTCGAAAAGTTCAAAGCTTGTCTTTCATCCCAATAATAGAGAAACTTAAATTTGGCAGCGATGTCTGGCATATACCAAACATCGTATATGAACCTGAAATCAAATTTCAGAAACGCAACCCTTCAACCCAATTACAGTAAATCACCAATCTGACTGTCTTGCACAAACAAGGAAACAATCTGCTAAACTTTTAGCAAAGCCAAGCAGAACAAGTAAACATGCTTTGACAGGATAAGAAAGTCGGAGCAGACATGCAAACTATCTAAATCTCAAAGGTTCAAAGAAGCATTGTGACTCCTACCTTACAAGAACCACGAATGGAAACCACAATGCAACAGCAGTACGATTGGAAGAGGTCCTCCAGCTTGTTTGATGATGCACTTACGAAAATTCTCTCAGGTGAGCATGTGAAATTCCAACAGATGAAACAAAACTTGGGGGATGCATGCAAATTAATTTTTTTGGTTATGAAAATAAGTACACTAATCCCTAGAGTTGGCAAGTCTTTCACTTGCTAATATATTGCAACACACAGGGTATAGGTCTTATTGATAACGTTGTGGTAATAATAGCTTTGGAAGCATCATTCATTTAACAATCATTAAAGGCATCAATCGATGTTTTAGTCATGTTTAATTTGGAATTGATTACATGTAAAAGTTTGTATCTCTCTGATCAGTGAAAGTATAGGTTCAAAAGAAAAGAGTCCAATTGCAGACCTTTCTAGATACAACAAAAGATGAACTTTGTTGTAAGCCTTGCAGTCGAAGTTCTTCCAAAGAGTTGTAATCTCAAGATTCTGCCAAAGATCAAAGCTCATCTTTCACTGGAGGTGTTTGATAACACTTTTCATCCCAAACGAAGGGGAATTTCAATTTGGCAGCAGTGTGGGGCATATACCAGTCATCATATATGAACCTGAATTCAAACACCCAAACTTGATGATAAGACTCATAACAGTTGGACCTGAAACCTCATGTTCTTTCACAAAGAAGGAAACAATATCCTTAATTCTAATACAGACAATTGCTACTATACACTGTTAGCAAAGCCTAGCCGAACAAGTCAAGCCAACATGCTTCAACTGGATAAGAAAGTTCACAGCAGATGGGAAAACTCCTAGATCTCAAAAGTTCAAAAAATAAGCAAGCATGGTTTTAAGGCATTATAAACTCATCCGCTTCATTTCCTCACAGATTACAGACCACATTGTAACAGCAGTTTCAGTTGAAATTGGTCCTCCAGTCAGATCTAAATTTCACTTATAAGGGGTCTCTCTGGTGACCGTATAAAAACCCAACAAACTCACTAGCCCTTACAAGAGTATCTACATAAATTCTATTTATAGCAATAAACAAGATGGAGGTAAGCTTACACTTTCAGTGGTGGCCTAGATATGACAACTAGAATTTGTAAATCCTCATGTTCATTCGTGTTCCAGACCTGTGGTATAGTAGAAATGCACAGTCAATAAAAACAAGTGCAGTCAAAACCATAACCTGCCATAATTGAAGGAAATGAAAATATTTACGGAATGTATAAGGTCTTTACTTTTTGCTGAGAGATTGTTAAAAAAGTTAAAAGATATTCACCAGATGTCAAATTTTCGGTATTAAAAGATGCCTCATCAAATATCAATAATTTATTAAACATGCCTTCGTGAAGGGATTCCTTGTTCATAAATTGTAGCTAGCATGTAAAAACCCCACACTTGGTCTAAAAAACTCCTAAAACATAACCTTCAGCATTAACATGACTCACAAATAATGTAAGAACTGATCTAAATCATTAATCATGAAAAAGTATCAACCAGCGTACCTGATGAGCATCATTGACTGGAATATGGAACGTACTATTTGAGAAAATTAGAAACTCCTGGGGAGTGCCGGGATATTTTAGATGTGAATTAGAGGCAAGATATAGAGTACCACTACCCTTTAAAACCACAAAGATTTCCTCACACGAGTGCCTGTGAATTGGCGTTCCAGCTCCTGGAGCAATTGTTTGAAGCCACACCTCAACCTGTCACAAACCATAGCGACCATATATATTAAAAAGTGAAAAATAATCAAATCAAAACCAACATGCTAGCAACTCAAAGATGAAGATACCGTTGTTTGGACCTTGGATAATAATGAGGCAAAAAGGAAAACATTTTCATTTGTTTGCGTTTCAAACATAAACACGAACTCACTTTTGCAAAAACCTAAAATTTGATATTAAGCAGTGCATTTGGTGTTTGAAAAGATAGGATCAGGAAATATAATCTCAATTTTCACTACAATGCTGTTAAAAATATTTTTAAATATTTTATTATATTTTCCAATTCAAAATGCCTTAAAATCCCAGTACATATTGAAGTCCCCCACAATCCAAACCTAAGGTTTTTACCACATCTATTCCAAACACTTAATATGGGATTTACTAATCCACATCTGTTTAAATATCATTAACATTAAATCCTGTCATGTCAAACAAGCTGCAAAGCGGCTTTGTTTTGAGGAAAATATTTTGGTAGAATGTATTTTGAGTAGTGGATTGAAAAATGTATGGAGAATGAAAATATGTTTGAATGTTTTGTTGAGAAAAAAATGATAGTGATATATTTTGAGAGATTTTCACCTATAGACATCTTATTATTATTGTTTGTTGTCGTTAGATGTATTGTCAATGTTGTTTGTCATGGTCATTGGAAGATACTTTCAATTATAGATACGTTTTCACTATATATGTTTTATTAATATTGTTTTATTATAGTGAGAGGGAGTATAGCAGGATACATAATTATTTAATTGAAGCAATTAATGATTAAGTATTTTGGGGAAATATACATATTTCTCCAAAACAGCAGTCCCCAAACACGTTTTTCTTCTAGGAGAAGGAAAGCATTTTGGAGATATAACACCAAACAAGGCCCAAATTTTTGTACAACTACACCATTGCAGACATTTATTCATGTGTACGTCTATATCATTCTGTTTTTTGGTAATACTAAGCTAAATCCGAAAGGTTTTAAGAGTATTACAATAAAGTTAGTTCTGTTACCTCTTTAAATCCGTGCATGACTGAACCGGCAATGGTAACATGAGATAAACCAGGAATACCATAGCTATCCTGTTCGATCTCACTGATATTCCGCACTATAGGCACCCCTACATTTCAGCGCACAAATAAACAACAAAATCACACTCCATTTACTTCAGCAAAAATAGATCAAATACTTGACCTATCTTAAAGCACACCATCTGTTCGTTAAAATTAATGACACGGAAATAACAAAGGAAATGCATTTAAGAACCAATATTCACCGAAAAATAGAAAATAGAAACTAAAAACTAAAGACTTGCCGTCGGTTGCACAGTGGGAAGCCTCGGCGGTGGCTGAAAATAACAGGGCAATCAAGAAAATGAGCCACTGGCAGCCCATAATTTTTTGACGCGTTGCTCAGTTTCTGCAAAAATAATACTGTTTCTGCGTCTCTTTGCTGTGCTTCTGTTGGCTTAGATATGGAGTATCTCTTTCACTTTCCGGCACGGGGAGAAGTGTGAATTAGCATATATTTTAGGATAGCAAAGAGCACCTTGTCCTATATAAAATGAGGAACATGCATGTAAAGATCATCTGGAAGCCTCTTGGTCCCTGTTGATATTTTCAATAATATTCACACCCCCATTACTTTAGAGCTTAGACAATGTCTAATTTTCATGCTATATATCATTCGTTAGTTTTCTTTTTCTTTTTCATTTTTTTACCTCATCTAATTTTGGCAAAAAAATATTGCAATTAATTTAGTTGGATTATCAATGTTTTCCAAATTAAATGGAGGTGAAAAAACAGAATATTTTTATTTTCAGTAATACTAACTCAACACATTTAAACTAGCAAGTTTAGATTGAAAAATATTTAAAGTGTGCTTGAAATTGTACCCAAAATATTTATATGGACCATATAATTATCACATGAGATTCATATGGGATGGTGTCTATGTGAATAATATATTTTTAAATTTTATCATGGCAATAGTGAGTTAAATTCAATGTTGTAGGAGCGATGATTTTTTATAAAATAAAATTTTCAGCATTTACTATTTCTCGTCTCCATCTTAATCAATGAAAAAATAAAGATACCAACAAAAGAACAGTTTACCTCCTCTCTGTTTCTTGCCCCCCCCCCCCCCCCCCCCCCATTTTTTGTGTATTATTATGTATTCTGCCCGAGAAGGATTTCTCATTAAATTAATGATCGATCATATAACAAGTTTAATTAAATCTAATACAATTTCACTCCCCCTTGATTTTTTTATGTTTGGTCAAATAAGTTGTGCATGCTAGAATTTAATTCTTTAATTATAAACATAAATTTAATAATATGGAATCACATCCCAATTCCACATCAGGAATTGAGTATAGTTTGACCTTATATCATGATTATATTTTTAAAATTTTTTATTAAATTGCAGAATATATAAATTATTGATCGAATTTTATTAAATTATAATTTAGACCAATTCTGATCTCCCTCAATTAATTATATAACAAGTCTAATTACGTCAAATCGCATCGCATGACAAATGCAATTTCGCTCCCCTATGATTGCTTCATGTTTGGCCAAATAAGGTGCATGCCAGAATTTTCCTAAACTTTTCAACTCAAAGCAATTTCACACAGCAATGGAGGATTGAAACAGAAACAATGGCAAATTACCATGTATTTGGTTGGAAAATTAGGTCTCAGCCTATTTTTTAATGATATCAAATTGAAGCTAAGGGGATCCACTTCTCTTCAACTCTTTCTTACATGGTATTAGAACAGGGATTGAAAAGCATTTGATTGCAGGGTGCTACCAAATAGTATTGTGGTAGTTCAGATGATCCAACGATTCAAGGTCCTTGGATCATCATTCTCATTAAACCATGTAATATAGCTTCACCTTTTGTTCCCTTAGCAACATATATCAAGCTATGCAAAATAGTTGTTTGTACCCTTGATTGCTTAAAGCTGGACAAACAGTTAGTTGGCTTAACTCAAAATAAGGGGCTAGCAGATGGGAATCTGCTGCTCTACTATGTCAGCTTCATTCCCTGTCCAGAAATTTGACAAACTCAAAGGATAAATCTTTCATGGTACAAATTTTCATACAAGAAGAATTTTTGTACCTCTTTTCTATATCAGACCAATATTTGTCAAACATCCACCAGAGGGCAGATAAAAAGTAACAATCAAAGCCCGTCTACAAATATCATCTCTGGCCACTCATCTTGCTCAGAGACACCAGCCAATCAATGTTACATTATGTGAACCTATTAATGGCTCAAAATACTTGATCTTGTACAAGCTGTAGCCAGGATTTGAGAAGCTAGGTTGTTAATGGATCAATAAGGCATAAACTCAATCCATCCACAGCATATATTTGCTACTCTCTCTGTGAAAGCCATCCAAGCTGTAGAACAAAAAAAGATAATGATGCAAATGTTCAGATGAATGCTCAAACAGGTAACGATGTAAATTGCCATTAACATGAATACCTTCCATGCGTACATCCCAAAAAAGGCTATGGTATCGGCAGACCAAACAACTGCAAACGATTTCAAGAAAAATGGGATTATGATGTTAAGTAATGGAATCAGGAGGAAGAGATAATTGAGGGCTTCTTTCTCATTCTTTGAGCAATCCCGGGCACGAAGGGAAGGAATAGCTGAAACCAGAAAAAAAATTATTCAACAAAATGGAGGACAAACATCACTCAAATGCAAAGGGGTTTAAATAACGAACTGAATATATTCAGGACACATGACATTAAAATTGTTCATAAAGATCTATCGTTAATAACATCAACAAGATGTTCAACAATTATTTGAGTTGTTAGATGGGATAATTGGTTCACAAATTATTGTCTGAGTGGACATACTTTCCTTCAGAAACCAAAAGGATAGCAAATGGAGCTAAATTCTATACAATACTATCCCTTTACATTTTTCCTCTCTGTAACGGTCATTCACTAACTAATATCCAAGAATTGTGAAAGAAAATCCGAGCTAAATAACCACATGTACCTAAAAATTAATACTGGTAGACAATTAGCCAGAGTGTACCAATTCAGCCATGTGGATTTTGTAAAAATTGCAATCAACATACTCTACATAGGACCAATTTAGTAGCAACAATATCCATAAACTTTTTCATCAGAAATGACGCATTGCTTACTGAACATCCATATGGACCACATGCCCATTAGTCTCCATATGTCTGGTTCATTTGATGGAAATATGAGATTGAAAGAGAGAGCTCCCCCCAATAATAGAGAGGCATATCCTTGAACCTCAAAAACAGTGTATAAAACAGTGCCTGGTACAGCAGGATTTTTGGTTGCAGTGGAAGCTCTGGGTGCAAAGGTTGCAGCAGTCTTTTGGACCACCTGTTGAAGAAATGATGCATGCAGAAAATTAAAAAAAAATAAAATACATGCATAAATTAATCTCTAAACCAGAAAGAGAAGCTACAAAAGTGAGCAGATTTCTGCTTTCGATGTTCAATCTTGATGAGCAAAAAAGTAACAGCAGGTTAGAAGGTTAAAAATGTTGAAAAAAATAATTACATGTTTACGATTTATAGGAACTTCCCCTTTTCGAGTATCTTAGAAATTCCTATTAACATTGTGATGAACCCCAATATAGAACATTTATCAATTAATATCACGTGAAACAAAAGAAAATAAAATTCTAAGGACAAGTTATATAGATAGATGTCACTATTCGCGTGTACATAACAAAAAAAGTTGAATGAGAACTAGCCATGCGAGAAAAAAAATAGAAGAACTGAGACATGAGAAATAAGCAAGATAATGGTAGTTATCTAATATATCTTATTCCTTCTTAAAGTTGTCCTTATTCTCACATGTTAGTTTGAGCACTGGCCAACAATGTCGATGTTTTGCATATCAATGCCCTTGTTTTGCAAGTCAGAGAATACATATGTAAATTTTTTTGCAAATTGCAACAATTTTGAGGTGCAGATTCTACGAGCTGAACTTTTATGGTGGAATCGAGAACTAAAAATTAGTACTATTTACTACTACGATTTTATCAACACAGCAATACCATCATACATTTTTATAATCGACCTATATTATCCGATTAAATACACTGACAAATACTCCATTTGTGCTTCCAATTTCTGAAAGAACGCTGTATGTTGATGGATTTCTATTAATGTAAAACAAGAAGCATAGACTACTATTTGATAGATCAATTTCCATAATTCATGCTTGGCTTAAGTATATTATTCAACCAGTACATGTTCATGTCAAATTAGTACCTTTTGGGAGAATATGATTTGTGGTATAGAAATAATAAATGAAAATCAATCAAAATTTGCTTTTTCCAATTTCAGTTCCTTTCTTCCAATACCATGAGGACATAAACAACTTTGTCGGAATCCCAAAACTAAGTACTCTTCTTGAAAGCTTACAGCAATGTGTTTATTTAGGTGAGTACTGAGTACATATTGGTCATATGGATTAAACACAATAAATAAATCAATTCATATTCCAAATCAAACAGAAAAATTCAGCCATTCCCTTTTCTTCATTCCCCTAAATATATCATCCTCTTTCAAACAAAAGCAGGCAACATTGGAAAACACAAACTGATACATAATACATAAACCCACTAAAAATCAGTAAAAAATAACAAATGATAACAAAAAAGACAGAGACAGCATAAAGAGAGAAATACTCGCCTTTTTAAGATCTTTATCGAGTGCAGGAGCAGCCGATGTTGGCCCACTAGAAATCTTGCTCGCTTCTTTAGTTTCTTGATCTTTATCGGGTTCTTGAATATCTTCTTTGGACCCTTGTTCTGTTTTTGTGTCTAGCTCGTTTGAACTCGCTTGTATTCTGAAACCTTTGATTGGAAACAGAGTCTTGATTGCAGGATATCTGGGAAGTGAAAATAATGTTGGGGGAAATCTTGAAACTTGACCGTTGCAGAGAGACGTCGAGGCTAGAGCGCTCATGTTTGTTTAACGTTGTAAATGGAGTTGATAACTTCTGTAAGGTGAGAGAAGGAATTCTGCGGTTGGAACTTGCAACCGAACATTCTTCACTGGTACGACGTCGTGTTTTCTTTGTGGAAGGGAAAATAAAACTTATTGCCATTTGCGAGGAAAATAAAAAAGGAAGAAACAATATATATATAAAAAAAAGGAGAAATACTAAAATCCACATTGCAATGCCCAAAATATCCAAGAAATATTTTGTGTATCCACAAAAACACCTTTTGTCTAGTTAATAAGCCAAAAACCAAATGTTTTAACTTCTCATTTGTGGTGATAAAAGTTTAACAAACAAGAATAAAGTTTACTAAAGAGAATTAGAGAAAAATAATTTGCCATTTTTTTTCTGAAAAAAAGAAAAAAAAAAAGATTGACTTGCTTTTCTTGTCTTTCAATATATTCATGTTAAAAAAATAATGATGAGATATAAAATTTAATGCAACGACAAGTTAAGAAATGACGTATAATAAAAAATTACTTTTTTAATATTTTAATAAAAATAATAATAATTCGAATTTTAACCAACATACCTATCTATACACTAATCACGTCATATGCTCTTTAGTCCATATAAATATTTATTAATATATATATATATATATATTAGCATGCATATTCATTTGGCTTAACTACATTATTTCTTATCTTTTTCATTTTGAATTTAGAAAATATCTTATTAGTTTAATTTTAGTAGATATTAAGAAAGAGCTTCTATATACATAATTATGAGATGATGTTTCTAATTTATATTTAGCTATAGTACATCTCATTTTTTTATTTATAAAAAGTATAATTTATTCTATAATTATATTTTTTTTTCGTTTGTTTTGAATTCACCCTTGAGCACACCATGTCCTCACATTCATTATTTGATTGTTTAAATTCATTTACTAATACTTTTTTATCAATTATTGAACAAATAAACTGTAAGTATATTCATTTCCTAACATAGTAATATATAAACAAAGAGAATTGACCAATTTTACTGACTTTTGAAATTCGAATAACTCAATAATTTGGATTGAAAAGAAAAAAAAAAAAAGATTGACTTGCTTTTCTTGTCTTTCAATATATTCATGTTAAAAAAATAATGATGAGATATAAAATTTAATGCAATGACAAGTTAAGAAATGACGTATAATAAAAAATTACTTTTTTAATATTTTAATAAAAATAATAATAATTCGAATTTTAACCAACATACCTATCTATACACTAATCACGTCATATGCTCTTTAGTCCATATAAATATTTATTAATATATATATATATATATATATATATATATATATATATTAGCATGCATATTCATTTGGCTTAACTACATTATTTCTTATCTTTTTCATTTTGAATTTAGAAAATATCTTATTAGTTTAATTTTAGTAGATATTAAGAAAGAGCTTCTATATACATAATTATGAGATGATGTTTCTAATTTATATTTAGCTATAGTACATCTCATTTTTTTATTTATAAAAAGTATAATTTATTCTATAATTATATTTTTTTTTCGTTTGTTTTGAATTCACCCTTGAGCACACCATGTCCTCACATTCATTATTTGATTGTTTAAATTCATTTACTAATACTTTTTTATCAATTATTGAACAAATAAACTGTAAGTATATTCATTTCCTAACATAGTAATATATAAACAAAGAGAATTGACCAATTTTACTGACTTTTGAAATTCGAATAACTCAATAATTTGGATTGAATTATTGTACAATTTATCATAAATAATATTGGCAATAACCGAAAGCTTGCAACCAAATCTACAAAAATAGTCCCTACATAGCCCAAATTCAAAACTCATCGGACTGTTTTACAATGTTTTAAAGGGTAAATGAAATTTCACCAATTTTCTTTCCAATTTAATAATGTAGTATTTTTCCTCTCAAAATTAATTTAAAAGCACTCCATCCTATTCAACTTACATTTCTTATAGTATATTGCCCTCCTAATAACATTTTTAAATTAAATATTCAACAAAATACTCTTCATTAGTCACCATTACACATTTTATTTCCCTCTCTAACATTCAAAAGCCAACAAGAAGGTTTAGCAGTATACTTCTACAACTATGAATAGCGAAGGTGCGACAAAAATATGGTATTTTTATTATAATCAGAGTGAATCGCAATACCATCAATATGCTAAGTGGTTGTAGATGAAAATGATACTATTTAATATAAGAATTGAAATATAGTGTTCGTAATGGCACAATTTATACTATTTATAATTACTTAATTTGTTATTCATATTGCAATTAATTCTATTTGTAGCAAAAATACCACCATGTATGGTGCACTTTCCATTGATAGTAGTAAAAAAAACATTATGAAATATTTTCTTAATCTTTTAGTAGGAAAGAGAAAAAAAATATTTTTTTTTATATTACGATTGACACTATTTGAAGCAAAATTAACGCCATTTATTGTATTTCCACTATCGACAGTAATATAAAAATATCACAAAACTTTTTATTCAGATTTTGGAGAGGAAAGAGAAAAAATGTGCAAAGACAGTTGACGAAAAGCATTTTGGTAAAAAAATAATTTGAAAATGCCCTTAAAGTGTAAAATACTATAATAAATATAAATAAAATATAAATTAAGAGGCAAAGTATTTTTGTGTTGATTTTGAAGTGTAAATAACTTTGGAGAGTGCCATTTACCTTTGTAAATTCAATTCACATTCCACTTGAGATTATTTGTTTGAAAGTAGGGCTGTGATTTTTAACTATAAGCCCACAGTGCTTCACCAGGCCCAAAGGCCTAATACTGCTAAATGACAAGAATACCCATTAAAGCGATGTTTTCTTATTTGGAACACCAAGCAAACGTCTCTCTAGCCTTAACGGAGAAGAACATAAAAAATGTGCAAGAACACCTCATTGGTTCACGTTTACAACGACTTTGACGCTTATATATATTTATATATAAATATTAATTCCCCATAATTGATGAATTCAATTTTCACGCTTCAGATCACACTCTATATTACTGCAATTTCCCCCTGTATTTTCTTGTAACTCTTGATCAACTGGTTTTAGTATCCTTTTTTTGAATGAATGGCAAAACTCCATTGATATTTGGTTCTTGCTGGCAAATCATTGGCACAATTTCTTGATGTTTCTATAATCTCCCATTTCTTGATCAGACGGGCTTCTTTTGTTTTCCTCCTTGGTTTCTTGATGAGAATGAAAGAACCCGTGTCCGATATTTGGAGAGGATATGAGATTGAATTGTAAAAAGAGGCAACAATGGGGAGTATTTTGCGTGGGTTTGTATTGCCATTGCTGCTTTTGACAGGTATTGAAATCGAGTTTTTCTTTAATATCTTGTTACTGCTGATTTCTAGAATTAACATACTATGTCGAATTCTAGCGTTTTCAAGATTTACTTGTATGTCTGCCGCAAGATTGCTTAAACTGATGACGCCCTTGAAATTTGAAGAGAATAGGATGGGAGAATATTGTGCCTGAAAACATTTGATCGAAAGAAAGTTGTATTTGCCTTGTTCTTTCTTTCTTTCTTTCCTTTTTTTTTTTTTTTCTTGATAGGATTCTATGAAAAAGTTGGAAGAAAGAAACAAGGATTTGAAAAGAGAAGAAAAAATTATCGTGCATCTCTGTAAGACTGAAGCATTTTGCCTTTCCTTAAATTATAACATGAAGATCACTGTTTGAGACTGGTGCAAAAGATATAGTTAGACTTGAACGATATCATTGTTGTAACATGCATCCGTTAATGTTCTGCGTGACATTACATTTATATGCTTTTCAGTTGTAAATATATAAGCATCTTTTATTTTTGATTCTACTCTTCTTCATTAAAATCTTTGTAATTTTTGCAGCTGGGTTACTGAATTGGAGTTTGATTTCTCTCATTAATTTGGTGACTTCTCTTCTTCTCCGGTTTACTGCCCCTAAAAGAGGTAGCATTTGGTTTTGGACTTGAATAAGGCTACTTTACCCGATCATCTTGTTGATATAGGGACATTAATCAACTTCATTTTATTTGTATCTGCTCATATCTAGTGTGATGGTGTAACTTGCCATATGATTCAACAAGCATAATGGCAATGTTGTTTTCTCTAGTGTTTAAACAGATGATGTGTTTTTTCTTCCTTCCCCCTTTCTTTTGCTGCAGGATTTCATTTCAGAGGAAGAGTTCTATCTTTGTGGTTTGTTTTCATATACTCGGCTTTTGTGATAATTTTGCAATTGATTTTTTGTACCCTATGTGCTACTCTGGATTCGCAATGGAGCATTGCAGATGCTTGGTGGATAAAGCTACTTGGACTTATGAAGTAAGATTTGCTTATTTTCATTTCATGGCTAGTTCTCCATTCTTGAATGATCTAAGCTCAACAGCATGGATCCAGGAATTTTGTTTTGGGGGGGTTGAAAAAAAAAATGCGAAAAAATCCATAAATAACACCTGATCATGAATTATAAGAACTAAAAAGCATGTCAATTTCTGAATGAAGCAAACATAAGGTGCAATTTGAAAACTTTAAAGAGAGAAAATTATATGAAGCATCTAAAAAGACAATTATATAACTTGAAGAAATAGATAAACAAACACAACTTTGAAGTCCAGCACCAGTTGATAATAGACTTCAGAATTTGATACCATTTTGGAATAGCAATTATTCTAATAGTTATACAAAACAATTCAATACTTTTATCACAATAATAGTAACTAAGGTACCTAAATTAATCTAGCATTTTACAAGTGACAGTAATATAATTAAGCTTACATATTTTAGTATTAAAGGTAATTGAGTTTAGACATAGCTTGTTACAAAGTTTTGATAAGAGTAGTATAAGAGGTAGATTCCTCTAAAATCTTAAGCTCAATATTTATTAAAAATAAAAAAAAATATGCCGCTAACCTTTGCATTCAACTTAAGATCCTTAATTTTGCTTGATGTTTTTATCCTTAAATCGATATTGTCTGTAATTGTTTTAATGTCTAAACTCTGAAAAAATTGTCAATGTATATAGCATTAATGAAGTAGCAAGGACATCGTTGTCTATTTTGGCCAAAACCTTGTCTTAACAAGTTTTATAGCTAATGTGCAATCTTTTTTTCGTAGTGGAAATAGGGTGAGTGAAGACATTAAATATCCTTGATAAATAAAATTATATTATTCATTTTTGTTGTCTTCGAAGTTTTACTTAACACAGAAAGAGTTGACAAATCCTGAAAAATCAAAATTTGGAGAAAAAGTGCTTAAATTGGTAGTTCAAGTGTTACATCCCTAGAAGAAGAATCTACACTAGAAATATTATAAATGAGAGGGTGGCAAAATTAAAATGTTGAAAAGATTCTCACATAGTATATATAAGCTTATTTTCGGGTTAAGTTGAACACCTCATCCATTCCCCAAGCTTAAGAGACACTACATTGATAACTATTCAACTTGGTATGCTTTTGCAGGGTCAACTCCTGGAGATCTCCCAAAGTTATCTATTTCCTGGTTGTAGAATTATTAGCTGGACTTGTTGCTCTCATTGAGATCAACAGGAACAAATTTGGCTTAGTAGAATTTCGAGGTTCTTTCTGGGGTTTTCAAGATTCTTGCTGGGGTTATCTGTCATCAATTGTTAAACAAATAGGTTCGTCCAAGTTGATTGTAACCCGTATCAGTTTTAACTGTTCAGTAATTGTCAAAAAAATAAATAAAAAATCCCAGTGAAGCATACTTCTATTCATGCATGTTATTACGCAGGAGAAAGTTTGCATGCATAAAATTGGAAATGTAGCTGAAATTGTCCAAACTCACAAGTGAAGACATAACAATCAGAACTACACAAATAATATTTCTTCAAATTTTTTTTTTTGCTAATAGGTGTGTTAGAAAAAAATAGTAATCTTGTTGTTGCATGATGTCTGCAAAAATGAAAAAAGTAGTAATATAATACATTTTATGCCCCTGGAGTTGTTTGGCAGGTACTAATATAGAAGCTGTCTCACTTGTAAATTATTAGAGACTACCAAGGATAAGTCTTTTATCAGGTTTTACTGCATGACTAAATTACCGGGCATTCTATATCATTTATGAAGAACTTCTCTTCCAATTTAATTTTTTTGTGCATAAAAAATTGTGTAGAAACTTAGTCTATTTCTGGTGATTTGACACATATTTGTATAGTTGCTTTTTTTTTTTTTTTGTGTGTGTGTGTGTGAAATTAGTAATATTCAATATCACATTATACGGTCATATCTTGATTATATCCTCTCTTTTCTTTTCTTTTCTTTTTTGTCCCCAAATGGAAGGTTATCGTCTTAGGTTAGCTTCCTGCTTGTTGCTGCCTGCCGTTCAGTTGGTTTCGGGGATCAGCAATCCTTCTTGGCTATCTTTACCATTTTTTATTTGTAGCTGTGTTGGTCTTGTTGATTGGTCTTTAACGAGCAACTTTTTAGGTCTGTTCAGGTATTTCATCCTTTCAGTAGTTACATGTTCTCTTTCAAAATGGATAATCTAACAAATGAAGGGCCCACAAATTAAGCTTTTGACTTTGAGTTTTGCATCAGAACTTATGTTATTATGCCTGACTTGAAGGTGGTGGAAGCTGCTCTGGGTATACGCTGGCTTTAGCATTTGCCTACTTTATGTTTATCAGCTTCCTGTTGGGTTTCCGCAAATGTTTCAAGTGATTTCTGACTCGATTGGTCTATACAAAGTATCTGTGGATTGTGACTGGCAACAGATTTGTTCTGGTGCGTCTCTGATGGTGTTCTATTATATGGTGAGCTTTTGTTATCTTAGTTTCCAACTTGACCTTTAGTTTGCCATGTTGCCAATGATCAACATAAAACTAATTTGGAGTATGTATTTAAGCATTGCCTTTTATTTTTGACGATAGTTATCAGGCTCTGATTTTTTTAACACATTGATTGTCTTTTAATGCACATAAATCTTATAATGTACAATGCAAAAAATTATTTCTTGGTTTTAATGGTTATGGACTAAGCAGGAGCTTAGTAGCTACCTTGAAACTTTGTCAGCTCTGACAGCAAATCATGTCTCAAAATTAAAGACTTCTTAATAGTGTTCCGTCATGTGGTACACTTTTGTTATCTTATCAAACTTGACCTCTGCTTTGCCATGTTGCCTATGATCCACATAAGATTAATCTCAAATTACGTACTTAAGCAGTGCCTTTATTTTCTATGATAGTTATAAGGCTCTGATTTGTCTTTTACATGTTTCATTGCCTGCCATCTACTGCACATAAATCTTTTAAAGTACAGTGCACAATTTTTGTATCTTGATTTTAATGGCTATGGACTAAGTATGAACCTAGTATCTACCTTGAAGAATTATTAAGTCTGACATAAAATCATGTCTCAAAGTTAAATAGTGCAATAAGACCCCTAAGGTGCAGATATAATAGATCTATGTAAAGTATTTCTCGACTATTTCTTCCAACTAGATCTTTTTACCTATATTTGACATGAATTTAAAGCAAATAATTACCGTCTGTGCAGTTCATCATAAAGAAGGTACATGTTCACTTCCACTTGCAGGTCAAAAAGTTACAACTCATTCAATTTGGTTGATAAAGGCCAACTTAGTGATATTTTTAGGTAACTCCCATTGATCATTTTGAGGAAACTTTTTTTGGGTTATTATGTAAATAATGATTTGAAAAAGACAACGAAAACAACATAATCATAGACACTACCTAGTGGTTCTAGAAGCCACATAATTCATATGTAGGAATCAGCGTGCTTCTTGAAGTTTTTTTGTCTTTACTTCATTATCTTTTCTCGATAGGAAATGAGGTTTTGAAGAGATTACTCCAGCTACTTGCCCCTAAAAAGGATAAGATCAATCACATCGGAGAGATCTGTGAAAAAATATGCATAAGAGGTTTTGATGCTGTTCTATAGCAGACATGAAGTATATTTGGGATTTAGGTCTAGGAAAGTGGAAGAATGAGGCATGATTTCTTACTGTAGGTTCTAATGTAGGTGCCTAAAAAAGTATGGACATTATTGATGATCCGAAGCAGCATGTATGAATTTTACAAATCCTTTGTCTTTCAGTGGATTGGTTTCTCTCGCAGCTTTATGTGTATGATAAATTGTAATTAGAAGACTATGGAGGAAAGGGAAAGGGGAAAGTATGGCTCCGTACCGTAGTTTCAGATGATGCCTAAAAGTGCATAATCACTTATTTATGATTTGATGCTGCATTCTCTCTAAGCATATCCTCCATCCATTCTGTTCACCCTAGATGACATAGTCTGTATCCATCCCCTTTGAACATATATCCACACTCCCACTCAGAATGGTTTCTGGATGGTTCACTCAGGAATAAGGAATAACGGCTATTTTGGGATCTGCTTTCAGTTCCATTATCATTATGTTGAAGATTTATAGGTTTAGTGCACTTTGGTAGTCTTGAATGTTGAAGCGTTGGTCTAAATTTTCTCTTAAATTGCCTTTGTACTTATTAAGAGGAATTTAATAGAGCATCCAGTTCAAATATCAATCTTGTTTGCAATTCAGCACATCACTTTCTCTTTTAACCAACCTTGCTCTCTGGCATGCCCAGTCAATCAGCTCTTCTGCCTGTGTATCATATGCCCAGTGTGGTGTCCTAAATGGAAGGGCTCATTTGCTCCCTCCTTTCCCTCCCTGTCACCCAGCCCTCCTCCATCCTCTCCTTCCCTGATCGTAATTTTGAACTTTTGTTCAAGCCGCACTCCTCATTGCTTTTATTCCTCGTCTTTGTCTCACATTATGGGCAAAAAAAATTTCTTGATGGGAATGAAATAGTGAGAATCACACAATAACAGTTTCTTAGTTATTGAAATATAAAGTTAACATATATGTACAGGAGGAAGAAATTTTCCATTTCAATAAAAAATAAAGTGGTGGGTTAATAGTGGATTTTCAACAAGTAATAACTTATGCTGAAATATTTATGCAGCTCTCTTGTGTGAAGCATGATTTAGAAGACATGGAATTCATTATGTCCATGAGAGAAGGCAGCTTGACTGAGCAACTTCTTCCCTCAAGAAATTCGTTTTTTGTTCGTCAGCTGAGGTAAGTGCTGCTTATTGGACTTGTTTTAGCTATTACTTGCCATCTTCTTAATCCAGGATGAAATTATTATACTCTAGTGCCTTGCTATGTGTAGGAGCGTTATTTGTAGTGTATGTGGCTCACTTCAGGAAAGCAAGTATAATTAGTGAGACTATCTTTTCATATGGCTATGTTTTCTTTTCTACTAGCAACTGCTATACAAGGTCCTCGTTCACTTGAGTTCTTACTGAGTGTAACTCAAGGGTTGATCATATTTTTCTTGATTAATTAAGAAATTGGGGCACATTAATGGTATGTGGAAACAATTGAAAATATATATGCCAAGAGTGATGGATTAACTGTAACTCATTCTTATTTTACTATATTTTTCTTATCATTCTACAAATCCGTAATTTTAAATTGAACTGGTATCAAATGCTATTGAAATTTAAGTTATAACTACACTTAGCGCATAAATATAATGAGAATAAATTTCAATAGGATATAAAGTGAAATGATAATATTAACCTCAATAGTTTATCTTGTTGTCCATCTCCAAGTTTAACTCCTCATTCTGATAAGCTTTAACCTCCCCTTTGCTCCATGTCTTTTTATCCATGTAAAGCTAGCCTTCAACTGTCTCTTTGTTGGAGCATTGCTCTATTTCCAGTACATTAGTCATTGATGTCCCATTTTGAGCTACTCCAATATCGAGCATTGCATCTATCAAATATGTTAAAAGGACATCAAATAGGTGAGGATATTCCCTATTTTTATGTGATAGACATTATTATCTTGTCCTCTTTTGTCTAATTTTTTCTTTCGAAGGTAGTTAGTTTGAAATTAATTTACAAATTATGACATGAAGCTCCCATTGCAATATGTACTTTGTTTTGATGACAATATTTTGGGCATGTCGATGTAAAGTGCACTTGACATTCTTACCAATTTAATTATTTGCCAACTTACAAATTAAGATGTGAAGATCATAGTGTAATGTCTAGCAAAGGTAATTATGCGCCAACTTACCCATTAAGATGTGAAGATCCTATAGTAATGTGTATCATTCTGATTAATTCCTTTTTTGGTAATGCATCTAAAAAAATTTAAGATTTTTCTCACTAAATAATGGAAAATTTAACATCTTGAACCAAGATACACATTCATGTTGAACTATATCAATGTTTTCAAGTGATAATGGACTCAAATCATAAAATAGCTAGACATCAACAAACTTGTTCATAGATAAAAAAGAAAAAAAGATTAGTTTTAAAGATTCTAGAAACTGTTTTTTGGGGAAACTATCATATTATATCATTTATTACATAGACGTACAATGAGTAATTAAATATAATTAATGGCTCTTAATCAAAAGCATACACACACAAGTGGAATTTGAATCCAAGACCCCTTGGGCTTAATTGTTCTAGAAACTAATAACTGTAATTTTGAATCTTTAGCAATGTTACATGTAACATATTAAAGTTTTCACAATGTTAACTGATACCCTCATATCAAAGTTTTCAATCCAAATTGTCAGCAATTAAGGAAACATGGATTTCTTATTTCTACGAAATAGAATGTCTAAAGGATACATATTTCCTTCAGTCCTTGCTCTCACTTTCGAAGCCAATTTTCACATCCCGTAATTACCACTCTGCTAGGTTCAGTTATTAGGAAAAAAACTACTTAAGCGATTGAGAGCAATTTATAAGATTAAGTTGAAAGGTATACGATTAAAATAAATCACAAATTAAAATAATTTACTATCCTATATGCTTACTTTTTATCCCCCCAATAAAAGAATTAATCGTGAAAGCAATTTATGTGGAGTTCTAGCCATATAGAAATTGAGAAGGTTACACTGGAAAGAGTCATCCCAAGACTACACAGGGAGGTACATGCAGCTCCACAACAAGATAAACTTACATAGTCACCAGAGAAATAGCACGTAGCCTTCTAAAAATACTATTTCCACCATGTTTTTCTTTAATTTTTCAAACAAAATATGGGTTAAAAATGCAATTAAACAAAAAGTTAGAACTCAGAAGTTGCTCGTTTCTTGAAGGAAACATGTGAATCGTAAAAAAAAAAAGGAAAAAATGTTGGCTTACGGTAGAAAAAACTACAGAAAATAAAAAGTCACCAAATTGAGGTCAGATTCAAAGACCTTGCAGGCATGATAGGTTTCACATTGAAAATAAATTTTAAATATTTAATTTTAGAGTACAAAAAATAACAAGAAGGATAAACTCACCGTTGAGTTGAAGTGAGATGCTAATACCTTGATGGGTTGCATTTGGAAAATTCCAAGTATTTGATATAAATCAGCTCAAAGAGTTTATTTCTATTCCACAACCTGTGTGATAAAATCAACAGATAAATAATTCATATTCTTGATTTTTCAGCATAAATGTTGAAAAGAAACTAAAATTCCAGGATTCAATGATCTTGTAATGAAAAGTTTATCTAAAGCTGCAAAGAATTAGAAAACCCAGAAATTTTAAAACTTCTGTAGAGCAGAAATTGAGTAAAATGTTGATTTATTTCTGTTGCTTGATGGATTTACTTCAATACTTTATCTACTCCAAGATAATTCACTTCAATTTGAGTTGAGATTGGAAATGTTCATAGGGAGAAAAATCTAATCCATGAAACTGAGAGCTGTGAGGTTGATGGAGGCAGTTGAACAGATGGGTAAAATGAACGTGACGTAACCAGTTAAGTGAATTGAGGAGTAAATTTCCACTTATTAGCTTAATGCTTCTCATTTGTTAGGACATTGAAGGGCCTTATTGGTACGTTGAAAAGTTGGTGTAGTTGTGTCACAAACAGCCGTGTGTGAGTGAAAATCCCCTTTCTTTTTTCAATAGTATATATGACATTTGATTCTCTTGGCCTGTTTCTATTACAATGTTCTGAATTTCAACCTAGTAAATTAAGTAGCATAATTAGACACGTTGAATATTTTTTTTCCCAACACTTGTCATTTTTATGATAAGACTTTTGGCATATCACTTTCAAAAGTTTGTTAACTTGTTTCTCTTGTCTGCAGGTCTGGTGTAAGGCATACCAACATATTATTAAGGGGACCGGTTTTCAGGATTTTTAGTATTAACTGGTTTACTTATGGCTTCCCGGTATGTAGTGCAAGCTTGATACTGTTTTCCTTTGTACATATATGTTCATACTGACAATCTTGTTTCACTGTGGATAGAACCAAATATTTATTTGTTAATGGCTTGTGATAATGTAATTCTACACATTTTCTTTATTTTTCCTTGCTTATATTTTAAAATTTCAGATGTAAATATGGCAGATATCCTTGTTCGCTCTTTCATATTGGAGCTTCCATTTTGCAAGTATTTGTGCATTTGGATTACTTGCATATGTTGGGTATATTTTGTATGCTTTTCCATCCTTGTTCCGTTTGCACCGGTTGAATGGGTTGCTTCTTGTCTTTATTCTCTTGTGGGCTGTGAGCACGTATATTTTCAATGTGGCTTTTGCATACGTGAACTGGAAGCTCGGGAAGGTACTTTCTTATCTTGTAACCCTTCAGGTTGAATTTGGAAGTTATAAGAGCAAAGTTCATTAAAGTTCTCCTTTCTACTTAGGATATGGAGATCTGGGAGATGGTTGGATTGTGGCACTATCCTATACCTGGTTTCTTCCTTCTAGCACAGTTCTGTCTTGGGATTCTTGTAGCTCTTGGTAATCTTGTAAACAATTCTGTATTTCTATGCCTATCAAATGAGGAAAGGCGATTCTCTACTGAGAACGAAACTGAGGAAGGTAGACATGCTTATTCCACCATTTTCAATTTGAAATTAAGTTATTGGACAAATAAAATGGCTAACCTTTTGCTTTCTTGTTATGTTTGAAGACCTTGCTCTCAATTAAACCTTGTGACTGATGCACTCAGCAGTATTGCTTAGTCATCTATTTCACTTGTGATTACTTCTTGTAAATACCACTGCCTACAAAGATGCTGCTTAAGTGAGCCTTGTGTGAGTCAAATGTGAGTTTTTTGATTGTTAACCTGTTAGCTAGAGTACTAATGTGAAACTAGTTGAGTTGCCCTCTTAATTATTTTTTATTTTTGGCTGCAAATCTAACCGAAATAGTATATTTCTGGATCAATTCTTACAGCATTTCTTTGGGATGGCCCCTGTTGATCACATTTCCTTGCACTACTTGCTTCATGCCTTCTTAACTATTTCTGGCATTATCAGCTTAAGAATGACCTAACGTATCTTTATGTTTCCAGTGATTTTTCATTTTCTAATTTGGGTTTACACTCATCAGATGGCACCTATTTCTTTACTTTGAGTCTCCTTATTGTCCATGAAGATGGGTGTATTATTAGTGATCCTCTCGCTGTTATGCTTGTCCTGCAAATTCTTTTCCGTTGTAAGTCAACCTGCTTTTCTCATTAATCCTGATTATGTTTACCTATTTCATAAATAATTGCAGTAAAAGAAGATGCCAAAGTCTTAGTAGTGGCTACAATTGCTTGGGGACTGCGCAAATGTTCTCGGGCTATTATGCTGTTGCTGATTTTCGGAATTGCTACTAAACCTGGTTTCATTCACGCTGTTTATAGTATGTGAAAGTTTGACATTTTACTTTTCCTTCTTTTTCCAACATAGTGTAATTGAACAATAGGCATATGTGCTACATTGTGATGCTTGCTCATTATTCTGATTGGTTCGTAAATTCTTTCTTTCCTTTCAGTGATATTCTTCTTTGCGTATCTTTTGAGCCATAAAGTCAATAAAAGGATGCGTCAATCCCTCATTCTTATGTGCGAGGCTCATTTTGCGATTTTATACATTCTTCAGCTTAATCTGGTCTGCAGGAAACTTGAACAGAAAGGCTCTATAAGTTTGGAGGTGCTATCACAGTTAGGTGTGGACTTTATTGATCTCAATTTTTTTACCTGTTTGGATAATAACTTTATTCAATAAGTTTTTCCAGCATTTTTCCATTTTATTTCACAGATCTGATTTTTTTGTCTACCTGGCTATGAATTGCGTGTAGGTCTCGTTGAAAGTGATAGTTCTTGGGAGTTTCTGGAAATAGCTCTGCTTGCATGCTTTTGTGCCATTCATAACCATGGATTTGAAATGTTGTTCTCATTTTCTGCAATTGTTCAGCACACACCTTGTCCTCCAATTGGATTTAGCATCCTGAAAGCGGGTTTAAACAAATCAGTTCTTTTGTCAGTGTATGCCACCTCCAACATCAGAGAAGATTGTGAGAGTCGTTCCCACGGTACTATAATCCTATCCAAGTTAAAATTCTTGTCATTTCCCATATAGTTTGCATGTTGTTAAAAGTATATTTAGCCTCCGACTTGCTTTAGAGAAAATATGCTAACAGATTAGAGTTTGGTAACCTTTAAGAACATTCATCACTTATTGACCTCCTATAGTTTTTTGGTGAGAAATATGCTTGTCCTAGCTTGATTTCTTTTCAGTCCAGCAAAATGGAGTATACATGATAATTATGGTGGTTTTTGAAGTAAACCACTGCGCAGTTATTATATTTTATATGTTTTACATATGCTGATTTTTGTCTTTCAGAGAGACGGGTAGCATTGTATCTCAGTACTATTGGGAAGAAGTTCTTATCCATGTACAGATCATTTGGAACCTATATTGCGTTTCTCACCATTCTTATTGCGGTGTACCTTGTGAGACCTAATTGCGTATCATTTGGTTACATTTTCCTTCTCCTTGTCTGGATCATTGGAAGACAGCTTGTTGAGAGGACAAAACGACGTCTATGGTTTCCACTCAAAGCATATGCAATTGCTGTTTTTGTTTTCATTTACTTCCTTAGCATTTTCCCTACTTTTGAGAAGTGGATGTCCACAAAAGTCGATCTTTGTGTTTGCTTTGGGTATAAGACTGAAGCTTCTTTGTTAGAAAATCTCTGGGAGTCTTTAGCAATCATGATTGTCATGCAACTTTATAGCTATGAGAGAAGACAAAGCGAATACTTGAAATCGGAAGATCCTGCTCCATTGCAATTTGGGATATTGGGGTTCATTAAACGGTTTTTGATCTGGCACAGTCAAAAGATTTTGTTTATTGCGCTGTTTTACGCATCATTATCTCCAATAAGTGCATTTGGTTTTTTGTATCTTCTCGGTCTGGTTTTCTGTTCAGCATTGCCTAAAGCATCTAGAATCCCATCCAAATCATTCCTAATTTACACAGGATTGCTGGTGACAGCTGAATATCTATTTCAGATGTGGGGTAAACTGGCTAAAATGTTTCCTGGGCAAAAGCACCATGATTTGTCTCTTTTCCTGGGCCTACAGGTATATAGACCAAGTTTTGAAGGTTTAGAAGCAGGCTTGAGGGCAAAAGTGCTGGTGATTGCTGCATGTACTCTTCAGTACAATGTTTTCCGCTGGTTGGAAAAAATGCCTTGTTCTCTTTCGAATGTAGGTAGATCAGAGGAACCTTGTCCTTTATTTGTTTCAGCAGAAGATGTTTTTACTGTTGTTTCAACTTCTCATGGGGATAACCAGACATTATCTGAATCTAGTGAACTGTCTGCACGAAGGATGGGACAAAGCAATTCGTGGCCATCTTTCAGGCCTCATGTTTATCAATCATCTCAGAATTTGTCCTCCCATAGAGGCACTCGTGGTGGCAGCAATAGAAAATATTCATTTGATTATATCTGGGGAACCATGAGGGAAAGTCACAAATGGAATAAGAAAAGGATTGTTGCCTTGAGACAGGAGAGATTTGAAATGCAGAAGACAACACTAAAAGTTTATTTGAAGTTTTGGATGGAAAATATGTTCAACCTCTTTGGCCTTGAGATCAATATGATAGCACTATTACTTGCCAGTTTTGCTTTGTTAAATGCCATTTCTATGCTATATATTGCATGTCTTGCTACTTGTATTTTGGTGCCACGTCCTATCATTCGCAAACTGTGGCCAATATTTGTGTTTCTGTTTGCTACCATTCTTCTCGCTGAGTACTTTGCGATGTGGAAGAGTGTGATGCCTTTGAACCGACATGTTTCGACTGAGACCAATGCACATTGCCATGATTGCTGGAAAAACTCAAATTTACACTTCCAGTACTGTGAAAAATGTTGGCTGGGTATGTTTGTGTTCTTTTTTTTTTACCTTCACTTTGTTAGTTGCTACTCAGGAAACTACAACTTTCTGTATCTTTATATTGTATTGGTTTTTTCTTTTCCTCTTTCTTCGTGCATGCAAATACCTTGGTTTTTAAAAAAAATTCGACAATCACATTCAATCGAAAAAGTTTCTAGAATGCAGGCAGGTTTTTTCTTTCACAATCCTTCGTGGTGGGAACTTGATGAAAAACTTCTCGAATGAAGATAGTTATGGAAGTTACATATTGATCTTAAATTCATCATTAAGAGCTACACTTATCCATATGTATAATGCTAATCAGTAACTCCTATAATTAACTTGTTTTGTGAGAAAATTCTATCAGGGAGTGTTGGAACCCAATAACAACAATGTCAGTACATTATGCTGTGCACAAGCTGTCAAAGGTCACACATGATCTTATGAAAGCTTCTAAAGTGACACTTTGTTTATGTATTTTAAACTAAAATTCCTTGCCCTACCACACCATCAGAATTTGATCATTCAGGAGCAATTTCTAATTATGGGATTGATGTTTCTCTCAAATGCAATTTTTTTGTGCTCACTTAAGTAAGTGCATTGCTTTTTTGGCAGGGCTTATAGTTGATGATCCTCGCATGCTGATCAGTTATTATGTGGTTTTCATGCTCACATGTTTCAAACTCCGGGCGGATCATGCATCCAGTTTTTCATGGTCATTTACGTATGACCAGATGGTTTCTCAGCGTAAAAATGCTTCTGTTTGGCGAGATCTCTCATTTGAAACCAAAAGCATGTGGACTTTTCTTGATTATTTGAGGGTTTACTGCTATTGTCATCTATTAGATCTAGTACTTGCTTTGATTTTAATAACGGGAACCCTGGAGTATGACATTCTGCACCTTGGATACCTGGGCTTTGCTCTTATTTTCTTCCGCATGAGGCTTACCATACTAAAGAAGAAAAATAAGATCTTCAAGTATTTGCGTGTTTACAATTTTGCTGTAATTGTTCTCTCTCTGGCCTATCAATCTCCATTTATTGGTGATTTTAATGTGGGGAAGTGTGACAAAATTGATTATATTTACGAGGTCATAGGATTTTATAAATATGATTATGGATTTCGGATTACCTCGAGATCTGTTTTGGTAGAAATCATCATTTTTGTTCTGGTATCATGTCAGTCATATATGTTTTCTTCCTCGGAGTTTGATTATGTATTTCGATATCTTGAGGCGGAACAAATTGGTGCAATTGTTCGGGAGCAAGAGAAGAAAGCTGCTTGGAAGACTGAACAGTTGCAGCACATTCGCAAATCTGAGGAGAATAAACGTCAGCGTAACTTACAAGTGGAGAAGATGAAATCTGAGATGCTCAACCTACAAATCCAGCTCCATGGTATGAATTCCACTACTGCTTGTGGCCTTGATTCACCAGCTAATGAGGGCTTGAGAAGGAGGAAGAATGCTTCACTTAATATGCAAGACTTTGGCAACCTTGACAAACAGGATGGCAGTATCAATCCTGATCTAGGTTTCCCATTGTATGTATATGAATCTCCCAGTAGTGTAAGAGTGGAAAGTCCATTTGCAGTAGAACTTACAAAGCACTTAATGGATGCTTCTCTTGGTGAGATAACTGAACTTGAGGAGTATACAGGTGATAATGTAGATAATGACTCAGACAAATTGAAGAAAGGTAATAGCCAGTCAATGGAAAACCCTTTAGCTTCTGCTGTACAGTTACTAGGCGATGGTGTTTCCCAAGTACAGTCAATTGGAAATCAGGCAGTTAGCAGTCTTGTGAGCTTTTTGAATATTGCATCTGAAGATTCTGATTCAAATGAGCCCTCATCTTTGGAAGTTTCTAACAAGAGAGAGAGCCAAGATGTTAGACATAGAAACTTGAATCGTTCTTCTTCGCTGCAGTCTGACAAGAGTAGAACTTCTGATTCTGCAGGTCTGCAGATTGGACAGATAGTCTATCATATATGGTCCCAGATGCGATGGAACAATGATGTTGTATGTTACTGTTGTTTTATTCTTGTTTTTCTTTGGAATTTCAGTTTGCTTTCCATGGTTTACTTGGCGGCTCTATTCCTATATGCTCTCTGTGTGAATACTGGGCCAAATTACATCTTCTGGATTATCATGCTTATTTATACCGAAATTTATGTTTTGATTCAGTATTTGTACCAAATAATGATCCAGCATTGTGGTTTCAGCATCCAGTCAGGCCTTCTACGTGAGTTGGGGTTTCCTATGAAAAGGATAACATCATCATTTGTTATCAGTTTGCTACCTCTATTTTTGGTGTATTTATTTACTCTGATACAGTGCTCTATAACTGCAAAAGATGGTGAATGGTTTTCAGTAGGATTTAATAATTGCAAAGGGGGTTAATAAATCACAAGGAGGTGCACTCTGGTTCCAGCTGGAGTGAGAGAGCAAAGAAGATTTTCCAATTAATGAAACAAATGGTTGAAATGGTCGTTGGTAGCTGTTCTAAATACTGGAAATCACTGACACAAGAAGCAGAATCTCCTCCATACTTTGTTCAATTGTCCATGGATGTGAAAGCATGGCCTGAGGATGGGATTCAACCTGAGAGGATTGAATCTGGAATAAATCAGCTACTGCAGCTTGTGCATGATGAAAACTGTAAGAATGAAAAGCCTGATAATTGCCCTTGTGCCAGCAAGGTTCAAATTCAAAGCATTGAAAAAAGTACCGAAAATGCAAATGTGGCCTTGGCTGTTTTTGAGGTGGTCTATGCCTCTCCATTGGCCGAATGTAAACCAGCAGAACAATTCAACTCTCTTACCCCAGCAGCTGATGTAGCAAAGGAGATCCTTAAAGCAAGATCCATGGGACTAGCTGAAAAAGTTGGATTTCCATATCCTATAGTCTCAGTCATTGGAGGTGGCAAAAGAGAAATTGATCTTTATGCCTTTATCTTCGGTGCTGATTTGGCCGTATTCTTTCTGGTTGCCATGTTCTATCAATCTGTGATAAAAAATAAAAGTGAATTTCTAGAGTATTACCAGCTTGAGGATCAATTCCCGAAAGAGTTCGTATTTATTCTAATGGTAAGCAATGTGCCCCTCTGTCCTTCTTTTAGGTTATCTTGTGAAATTGGAATGCTTAAAATAACATGTCAAGAATGAGAAGATGAAAAACAGAGTAACAAGTTTACATGAGTATTTTAATCACGCATCTTCCCGACCCCCATATGGCTCAACTTGAATATGAATTTTAAGTAAGGTGTTTCATGGTTTTAACACTTATGTGTACACCAAACTTGTATTCCCTTGAATATGCAGCGACTTCTTTATTTGGTTCCTTAATCTGCTTGGTTTTTCTTCTTGTGCAGGTAATCTTCTTCTTGATTGTTGTTGACCGCATCATATACTTATGTTCATTTGCGACGGGAAAGGTCATCTTCTACCTCTTCAACCTCATTCTGTTCACTTATGCTGTCACTGAGTATGCTTGGAATATGGATACTTCCCAGCAGAATGCTGCTGGATTGGCCCTTCGAGCAATATATCTTACTAAAGCAGTTTCTCTGGCATTACAAGCCATGCAAATTCGACATGGTGTTCCTCATAAAAGCACATTGTATCGCCAGTTTCTCACCAGCGAAGTTTCTCGTGTTAATTATCTAGGATACAGGCTGTATCGTGCTTTGCCTTTTCTATATGAGTTGCGATGCGTTCTTGATTGGTCGTGTACAACTACATCATTGACAATGTATGACTGGCTGAAGGTGAGTTCTTCAAGTTTACAATAATGACTGCTGTACATATAATATATGTGTGGAGGGAGGGGGAGGGACAAGAAGTGAAATTTTATAAATTCTTTTTGGATCCAGAGCTGTTCCAGTGAACTATGCTCTGCAAATTGTTCTTCTTCTGCTGTAATTGTTTCTTTTCATGTGAATCCTGTTTGTCCATGGTGGTTGTCCGTAAAATTCAAACTGGATCTTTTACCAGTAAGTAAATGAGTATTTTGTAATTATTAAACTGGATGCCTAGATTCAAATAGGTTTGGATTTTTTTAACTGAATCACCAGGAGTACTTGTGTTTAGACAGGCCTATGACTTCCCTGCACAAAATCACAAGTAAAAAGGACGCAATTAGTTGCACTATTATGAGACGAAGAAGTTCTCTAATTAGTAGATGCACAGAGTCCTTGTAATGGAGTGTTGCTGTTTGGTATCTAAAACAGCAGTGATTCTCTATTAACATAAGAGGAAAAGCAGCATTACTTGGCCAACTTCCAGAGTGTAACATAAGAATAGATTTCAGATTTTTTGTGTTTAGGCACTGTACCAACCAAAACACAGAAACATGATGCAAATTAGATTTATTTATCCCATACCTCCATCTTCAGGGTTGAAACTATTGACTAGTATTATACTGGGGGGTATTTGACAATAAAATATCTGGTACATGTGTTGAGCCTATTATTTGATTTAGTTAACCATCTCAGCTACATAACATACAAGTTTGAAATAGAACTGATGTTTTTATATCCTTTTCAGTTGGAGGTACAGTATTGAGCCTACTTTTGGTTTAGTTACCCATCTCAGCTACATAAAATAAAAGTTTAAAATAGAACTGTTTTTTTAATATCCTTTTCAGTTGGAGGACATCAATGCAAGTTTGTACCTTGTTAAGTGCGACAATGTTCTCAACAGAGCTAGGCATAAACAAGGAGAGAAGCAGACAAAGATGACTAAGTTTTGCAATGGCATCTGTCTGTTCTTTATATTAATCTGTGTTATTTGGGCTCCAATGCTGGTAAGTAATTCATGACAAAACTATGCTCTGCAATAAAGTACCACTCTTCTTCCAGAAAAGACATAAAGCAGATTGTAAGGACAAACGACATGTTATCTATCTCATTCTAGTTTCGGTTGTTTGCTGGATTTTTTTGCATATGCAATAACAGATTGATTAAATGATTTTATATGATGTAGTTGATTTCATCATAGTTATCTATTTTGATGGTGGGAGTGGGTATGAGGAGAGGCTGGGGGGAGGCTGGGGGAGGGGGAAGGGGGGAGGAGCGTTGAAGAGATGTACTTTGATTGGTAGGTGACAGCAAGGAGCTACTAGAATTGATATTTGACTGAAGAAATTGAGCAAATACCATAATTGTAACATAGTATACACACAATGTTGGGATGCTAGCATTTGTCTTTTGAGAATATTTTGCTGCCTTCATACCTATATCTTTCTGAAACGGCAGTGAGTTCCTTCTCAGAAACCATTAGATACAGTGGCTGAGCATATTAGGCCTCACATTGTGCATGCAGACTGGCATATTAAGAGTAATTTCTTTTATACTTCTCCTTAGTAGTGCGACATGTAGACTAACTGTGATATTGTACTTGAACACAAGTTGGAGCATTCGGACTATTCTTTGAGGATTTAGTTTTTGGACCATCAAAGTCAATGGTTGACCTTCAATTATGAATATGTTCTCTTTTCTAGTCACCTTTTTCACCTTTAAAGACACTCTTATCTAATTAAAAGAAAGCAAGAGCTTACTTTATTGACCTTTGCTTCCATTAGGGGTTCCAGAATACTTTTGTTGCACGTGTTCAATAAAATATTTAGAAATTATTATTTCAAGTCTTTTAGCAAAATTATCTTTTATTTGGTTTTTTCTTCAAATCCCCTAGCAACTTAATTCTGGAATGATTTGATAAGTTAGGAAAGTCGGTGGAAGAGTGTTGCCGAAAATGATAGTACTGGGTCGAAAAAAAGTTTGATGCTATATTTAAATGAAAGTTGTGCCGTTTTTTGGTATTTAGGGTCTGAAAAGATGTATTTTGCTGGCTGTCCTGTGAAGTTATTCAAGGTTGTAGTTTGTGGGCTATTAATTGCTTATACTTTCAATCATAAGCCAATTATCGAATGTTACATAGAAGCACAACATTTATAGAATAGCTTACTGAGAGAAGTTCTCTGGCATCAGACATGAACCATGATAAAGACTTTTGAAGGATTTCGGTTTTTATAGAAATAGAAGCTGACTGTTATCTTACAGATGTACAGTAGTGGTAATCCAACGAACATAGCAAATCCAATCAATGATGCCGGTTTCCAGTTTGACATCAAGACAGCAGGCGGAAGGTTGACCTTGTACCAGACAACTCTTTGTGAAAGACTTGCATGGGACCAAATTAATGCAAATGTTAATCTTGATCCCCAGCATTATTTGGACTCGTATAACGTCAATGACATTCAGCTCATTTGTTGCCAAGCCGATGCAAGTACCCTGTGGCTTGTCCCTGATGTGGTTCAGAGGCAGTTTATCCAGTCTCTTAACAGTGGTAGCATGGACATAAAATTTTCTTGGGTTCTTACAAGGGACCGGCCAAAAGGCAAGGAAACGGTGAAATATGAAAGAAGTGTTGATCCATCAGATCTTCCAAAATCATCAGATGTTGAGGGGGTTCTGAATGGTTCCTTCAGCAGCTTTAGGATTTATAAGATTTATCCAAGATTTTTCCGGGTTACTGGTTCTGGAGAAGTTAGACCTTTTGAGCAGGAGGTAAGTTTTTTGAACCTTCTTTCTATCATTATATGCATATTAAGTTTATTTCTTCTATTTCACTGGTAAAAGAAGCTTTATTCAGACTCCAGTAATACACTCTAACAAGTTCAGATATACCTTAATTTAAGGGTTTTCATTAATCTCAAAACATTTTCTCTGGATTCGCTATATTATATGACAATGGTTGATTCAATTAAGTCTCCTTTTCTAACTGAATGCTTCAATTTGGCATGGCACAAGTATTTAAGGAGTTGATGCAAATGCTTTTAAAGATCAGAGTTACTTCTCTTAGCACATGAATATCTGTTGGTGGATAAGGGAGTATTTGCAAAAACTTATGCTTTTAGAGAAAGTGATTTATTGTAATAGAAGTGAAAAGCAGTTGAGAATCAGAAGTTGGAAGTGCTTGCAAAGTGTTGCTGAAAAGTAGAATAAGTTAAAAGAGAGTGTTCGGTAAATAAGTTGTAAAAGTACTTTTATTTGCGTGTAAAAGTCTAAATCGCCCTTCAATTTTAAAATAGTAATTTGTGTACATGAGTATATATATAGATATTTATATAAATATATAAAAATACACATGTAGATATTTATAAATATATATATGTATTTATATATTCATACAATTATTTAATATATACATATAAATATATTCATATATTCACAAATATATAAATATATAAAAATACATATGTTTATATTTATAAATATATTTATATATCAACAAATATAAAAAATTAATTATAAATATATATATGTATTTGTATATTTGTACAATTATTTATAAATATATATAAATATATTTATATATTTATAAGTATTTGTACAAATATATAAATATATGAAATACACATATTTATAAATATATATGTGTTTTTATATGTTAAAATACATATATATTAACAAATATATGAATATATAAATCAACATATATATATATTTATAAATATATATATGTATATTTATATTTGTACAAATATTTATAATATAGAATATATTTATATATTCACAAATATATATTTATATAAAAATTTATTCATACAAATATTTATAATAAATAATTATACCGATATATTTAACAATATATAAATATATAAAATAAATATATAGATATTTATAAATATATATATGCGTGTGTGTGTGTGTGTATTTATATATTTGTACAATTATTTAAAAATATATTTGTATATTCACAAATAAATAAATATATAAAAATACATATATAGATATTTATAAATATATGTATCTATGTATTTTTATGTTAGTATATATAAATATATGTAATTATTCATAAATATAAATTATTTATTAATATATATCAAATATATTTATATATTCACAATTATTGTAATATATAAACATACATAGATATTTATAAATATACATACATTTATTTATTATATTCATTCAAATATTAAATACATTTATTTATTCACAAATATAAATATATATATAAAATACATATATGTATATATTTAAAATTATATATTCATGCAAATATTTAAAAATATATATAAATTTATTTATATATTCACATATATATAAATTTAAAAATACATATATATTTATAAGTATATATAAATATATTTATATATCCGTTCCAATATTTATAAATATATATTCACAGATCTAATATATAAAAACTAAATTTATACATTTATAAAAATATTCATATTTTCATACAAATATTTATATATTAAATATATATTACATATTGTATATTTGTAAATATTTATATATTTATATATTGTAAGGGCATTTTTGGAATATAAATATATTTTTGAGGGCAAAAATGTCGAAAAGAATTTCTACATATTTAAAAAAAAAAAAAAAACAGAAGCAGAAACAGAAATCTAAAAGCACCCCTCCCCCTGCTTGTAGATTCTAATTAAATTATGCAGAAGCAGAAGCTGGCATTTAAAAACACTAAAAACTGCTTTTTTTCAGCCAAAAACTAAGAATCACTTATTTTAAGTGTTTGCAAACACTCCCTAAATCTAGTGTACTATCATGCGAACAAACCCTGGCGTATGGCTCTTTAAAGATGTTTGGATGTTTATGTGATTATTTCTGTGGTGAAAACATCTTGTAAGTGTTTGCTGAAATCTCTTGACAAGGTAACACATAATTTCCTGCAAATGAATGCTAAGAAACCAGACTTTTTCCTGAATGCTAAAATTAACTAGTCTGCTCAAGAAAACAACTAAGCTGTTCTCTGATACCTCTGTGTTCCTCTCCCCTCCTTCCGCCTCCCCCTATCTACTTCTCCCGACTAGCCTTTTTATCCTTTGAGTCACATATCTTGCGATGTACTGCCCAGTGAATATTTTGTCAATTTCATATTATTAAGTTGGAAGCAAATTAAAGACATATACAGTCACAGACCAACCGTGAATATGAAAGCCTGATCAAGCATGTGCACCAAGATATAATGATGTCATGTTCACTGCCAATTTAATAATTGTGCATGAGAGCAACTAAAGAAAGACCAAGTCATCAACTGTCTCTTGCAAGATGTAATGAAATTCATTATGGAAATAAGGGGCTTGCTAATTGCCACAAAAAGCAAAAAAGTGTTGAAGTGCTATGCTGCATTCTTTTTCCTTGAAAAAGAACTTTTATCCAACTTCCAAAGTCAAGAAAAGGCTTCTAGTGTTTTTTCCTGAACTCACTCAACCCATTTAAATTGCAAAAAGCTTTTTTTTTTTTTTTTCCTCAATGAAGTAGAGCCAAGGAGATGCTTCAGAATATGAGTTGTGAAGAGGCAACACGAACTCACAGAGTGCCCCTATCACCAGTATGGTGTAATGCATTATAAAGGCAAGAAGAAGGAAAAGGTTGAGCTAAATATGGTAGTCTCAAAAATTAGCGTCTGCTTTATGTGAATGCCATTAGGGTTTAAATTTCAGTAGTTATACAAACCTACAAATGTTCCAGACAAGGTCTTTTGCCAGGCTTGTCATGTCCTTGGTAAAAGAGGAGGCTAGATATTTAGGGATGCTTACTATGGCTGGCTGTTCCTGCAGCTTTTCGAGGTGACTAGCAGGGCTTGAGCTAAGTTAGCTGGTTTATAAAAATGCTCCTGTTTAAACTAGGCACTTGTATGATGAGTACTGCTAGTCTCTCCTTATTAACAAACTATGATTGACCAAGGAATCATGAGAATGTGTACCTCTGTCAGATTTTTCGACTATGGACCTTGCAGGTTCTGACCATCAGATGGCATGATTAGAACTGGTTTCAACCTAATTTCATCAATTCTGGAGACACTTTTTTTTGAAAGTGTGATGTGCTGAGAGAAACATGGGCTTATCTTACATGTTCAGGAGTGTGTTGTCTTAGAGCAGTTTAACACTAAACTTGATTCAAGTTTTTTGATGTTCTCATGCTTCTCTTGTCAGATTTGCTGAGTCAATTGAATTTTTCATCAAATAATCTTCTAGTAAAATGTTAAAACATAGAGGAAGCCATGGGGAGTTTCCATTACCACCATGATGCTATGAGCAACATGGCTTGCATCACAAGCAACAAAATTTTCATGTTGCCTTTGTAAATTACCTTGTTAGATCCAGGGACTGATAGGAATTAGATTGGTCTCATAACTGCGCTTAAGTAGGCAGTGAATGGTGACTTAAGAGTAGCTAATTATGATAACTTAAGAGGTCACTTATCAATTATCAACAGGTAAATGATGTCAGCGCCGATCTTGTCTTGCATCATGGGAGTTCTGAATGGTGGTCCTTCCATGATATCAATTCTTTGGATGCATATGGTTGTGGAGGCTTGTCAGGGCCCATGGCTGTCATTGTGTCAGAGGAAACCCCACGTAAGTGTTTGACTTTTTATCATGTATGAATATAAACCAAACAACGATTTGGGATGTTTGTGTAATTAATCCACAAAATTATTGCAGAGGGATTTCTTGGTGAGACTCTCAGCAAATTCAGCATTTGGGGTCTCTACATCACATTTGTACTAGCAGTCGGCCGGTTTATTAGACTGCAATGCTCTGACTTACGGATGAGAATACCATACGAGAATCTTCCTTCATGTGACAGGTAATATGGTTATTACAATATTCAACAATTCTTGGATATGAAAGACTATTGTACAATAAACTGGTTCATTTTTTCTACTAAATGGCTTCATATCATTTTATGTTCAACTCTCGGTTAAACTTTTTTGACCGGAACTTTGTTGGATGCCCAAAAAGAGTTTCCTTTATACCTTTTTTTTATGCTATTTGAGGAAAAATGCACCTTTCATCCATAATGCATCAATCCCCTTTGAGAGCCTTTTTTTCTCATTTATTCTTGGTCCCTTAATCTTTTGATTTGCGTGAAATGGCGACAAATGAACTGTTTGGACTTCTGGTATCATTCTATCAATTGACACATGAGGTGTGTACTCCCAATGATAAACATCAGCAATTGCTCTCGATTGGTGTACTTAAAACTAAAAGGGGGCTTATTACGTTGAGTAGGAAAGACAAGGGGCTAAAATGATTTGACCAATAGCATGAGTAGACGTTTCTGGTGCGAAAATGATTAGGAAGGGAAACTGCCATGCCATCTTAATTTGGCAATTGCTCTCGATTGGCGTACTTAAAACTAAAAGGGGGCTTATTATGTTGAGTACGAAAGACCAGGGGCCAAAATGATATGAAATCAAAAACTTGGACCAATAGCATGAGTAAAGGTTTCTGGTGCGAAAATGATTAGGAAGAGAAACTTCCATGCCATCTTACTTTGTTCATTGATCATGAATGTCCTTAGTTGAAAGTGGCGAGAATTTTAACATAAATATTGCTGTAGAACTGTCAGTCCATGAGGTCAAACATGAATGCATCCCTTGAATATATTCTGTATTGTCTATCCACTCTTCAAAAGTTACTTCCATCATATACATTTTTATGTCTTAAAGGAGGTATTTCCATCATGTATGCTACATTAGGTTATCCTTATAGGTCTTGGCTTTCCCATGACCTAGTTCTGCTCTGGCCATTTTTCTCAGAAACTTAACTACAGAAAATAGAAAGATCTTAAAGAATATTTAATAGATTATTGGCAAGGAAATATCTTTTTATTTCTATTGTCGGAGTAGTTCTTAGCTTTCATGATAAAGTTCTTTTTGTTATTCTCTCTTACAAAAAATGAACATAAAGAAAATATCACTTAATCCACTCCACCATGTTGGGAAGGTCGTTTTAACTTTGGAATTCACTTGGAAACTGCGGTTACTGATTATTGTGTTTTAGACTTTAGAGACGCACGGTCTCCAAATAGTTCTTGATAATTGAGGTGGACTACACTTTGATGAATTTTCACCTCATACCAAACTTAGGCCAAGTCATTCCTATTATTGGAATCATGAACCTGTTTATTATTCTCACCATTATCTCAATGGACATCATTGAATTAAGCATCTTCAGCTGAAACTTTTTCATCATATGCCTGACACTTAGTCTGCCATATATCATTATCCTTCTTTCACCACAAACCAAATGCAAAACTTTCATTTCAGCTGCACATGTATCCTGGATATAAAGATTTTTTGTTATGCCACCTAAGGTGTAACAACTTTGTTGTCCCTGAAAAGTCTTGAAACCTGGATTCAGTGAATGTGCACTTGGGATAAGTATAGACAATTTATATGTTGTTTTACAAAACATATATGCATCCTCAAGCAAACAAGCATGTAGCGTCAGTGTCAACCAGGTACTATTACTGTTGCTGCCCAAACTCAATATAACAGGTTCTCATGTTTAGCAACCATCGCTGGCCAAATTTTTGTATGCAATTATTTTTATTTTTTTTTAAAAAAGGATCAAATAGTCTCCTTATGTGCCAGTTATTGTGTTTGTTTACAAAAGATGCTAAATGTTTTTGTTCACTCCTCCAGGCTGATAGCCATCTGCGAGGATATATATGCTACAAGAGCAGAAGGTGAACTTGGAGTTGAAGAGGTTCTTTATTGGACGCTGGTGAAGATTTACAGGTCACCACATATGTTGCTCGAGTACACCAACCCCGACTAGTTTTTGCAGATCAACAGCCCTAGTACCTTGACAATCTGACGATAGGATCAACTAACTTCCATTAGAAGATACATACATGCTAACCAACAGTGTGCTGAAGTCCAGTTCTCAACCTGTGTATTTAAGTTTCTAGGTTGGTAAGGATCTCGAATGCAAGTATCCACATGATGAAATTGTGCTTGTATCCTTATTGACTACCATTTGAGTAATGGGCATTGTGCATATAATATATCTATGGAGATGCTACATACAGCCTCTAACTCTAGTGTCATAAGTGACAAGTCTTGTGGAAATCTCATTCTATCCCATGTATTAAGTACGATGACAGTATAAATATACAAAAATTAGAATGTAAGGAATCCAGGTTTTTTGTATCTATATTTTTGTATTTTATTGACACAAATGATACAAGGAAGTACTTGATACATGTGTATTCTACCTTCCCTTCATTCAAGTATGCTCTCTTTGTTTTTCCATGTGAAATATTTCTAAATGCTTCTTAGTTTTAAAGAATCAAAATAGTAATTGCAAGGAAAGCAAATGTTAAAGCATTTTCCAGATTCGTCATCATGGCTCCAACAACATTTTTTGGAATAATAAAGATATTTTTTAGATCATAAGATGATGATTTTTTTTTGTTAATGTGCGGTAATGCTTTAGTTGCAGACAAATAGTGGACCTAAGAGGCAACGGCAGAAGTGAAAATGGCAAATAAACTTCAGGTCTATGAAATGACTTCCCTGAATCAATGGTAAACCTCTGATTTGTTGCTTGAATTAAGAACTGAAATAGGTATCTAAAATATGTGATGCAGAAAGAATGTCATTTTGATAATTTATTTGCATGCATTCATGTCAACAAATATATAGTAATGGCTTATCAGGGAGTAAATCCAAGAAGGACCACAGTATTTTTGATTCTTTTCTCAACTATATCTAGTACAATTCTTTCTATAAGACTATGAAAAAAGAAAGGTTATAACAGTGCAATAACAAGAAGATAACAAATTGCAATAGGAATTACTACACAACGGGTCCTGGGGAGGTTCAGATTGTGGATAAACAGACAAACAAACTGTCTTGATGTAACATTAAATTACCCGACAGCCAATTTGTGTTAAATCATACCTTCTTTGCTACGTTGGCAGAAGAGTATCCTCCATGATCGTTGGTCCAGGGAAACTCAAATCCAAGGCTGATATATCCTTTTTGTACTCTGGGATACTTGTCCAGGAACTTGGCAACTCCAGTTGAGGCCCCAAGTATTTTCCCACTAGAGCATCATAATAACAATCCATTTTGGAGAAATCTTTCCGCATCACCATTCTCCTCTTGAAACAGCTGCAAGGGTTTTGGGAAGGTTGGGCTTGTCAATGACCCAAGTCCGGGAGTTTTCAGCCAGATCATCATTAGGAAATGCCCAGCTCATGCCGCAAAAGAAGGGGTCCTCTATGAATTTGCTTATGATTTCTTCAAACTCTTCTTGAGTTGGGATCACCCTCCACTTGAAGCATTCCCCTCACAGCACACTCCATATGTCAATGGAATTGCTAGCATTTCCTGAATGCTGTCACAAGAAACACATCGACGAAACATAACTTTTATCTACTCAAATAAATTAGCCTAAAATAACCAAGAAATGCCCATTTGATCAAACAGCTTGAGATTGAAGTTGCTCCTAAAAAACAAGAAAAGTACTTGGCATACAGAAAACTTCAGATGAAGTTCATCAAAAGTATAGTAATTACAACATAAAATAAGCCTCTGCCATTTCATCTAACAGCTAGAAGTTGATGAAAATAGAAACAAAAAATGCAATTGGATATTGTGACAGAAATCAGATTCATAGGCTTCTCTTCAAAATTAGAATAGTTTCGAGGATGAAAAAAGAGTGTGCCCATTTCATCAAAAAGCAACAAATCGAAGTACAAGGGAAAAAAGAAGAAGAAGAAGAAGAAAGAAAGAAAGAAAACAACTGATTTACGTACAGATCATACAGGTACTTCATGTGTAAACCTGTTTTCATCTCGAGTCTTCTTAATATGATGAGTACATAGATATCCAAGCAGCCATGAAACCACCAGGAAATATTTACAGCAACTTTGAAATATCAACAACATAATGCTCAAAAGAAATGTACTTAAAACTCCAAAAACATAGTCTACCAATAAAAATGTAAAGCACTACAAATGTAATCAGAAAGTAGAACTAAAGGAACAAACCTGATCATAAGCAAGGCAGAAACACAACAATGCAAAGGACAAGAGGCATGGCAGCTTATCTCGACTCCCAATTGGTTTGAAGCATGGACACAAGATTATCCCTGAGCTTCCATATTGTTCTCTAGGCATGGAAAATACTCAGATTCTTGAGGAATTAAAATTTTCCTAGGGCTTGAAGAATACTTTGAAGGATTAACACACTTTAGAATACTTCATGATTTAGTAATATGAGTTTGGAACATTGTAACTGGGATGTCCCAGGAAGTTAAAAGAGGTGAGAAGGTTTCAGAGAGCATCTCCCAAGAATTAAATGAAGTGTTCACTGACGGCCTTTTAACAAAGTAGCTAGTATATATAGGCATAGGCCTTCATTTGTTATGTTGACTAGAGAGTAGCAAGAACGATAGAGAGGAAAGAGAGTAAGAGAGGAAGGTGTAGATAGCCAAGCAGTGAAGGAGGAAATATTTGCCTTGTAATGTATTTTTTACTAAGTGATTTAGGAGTTTACTTAAATTCCTAGTTACATGGTCTAGCAAACCCGCTCAAACTTGCCATGGGTAGCACCACAACTTCTTGATGTGCTCAAAGCTTGAGTTACTTCCGTTGTCTTATTCAAGCAACCACATATCCATGTCCTAACCTAAGGCTGCCACTAGTTTGGAGCCTAATTTAGCTAGACTATAGAGGATGGTCTGAGGAGCTAAGTACCATACAAGTCCTTGGAAGCACAACATATGGCATTCCATTTCTTCATTAAGCCTTAAGATAGTCAACACTAAAAAGATATAATCACATTTTATTCTTTATAACATCTTATTTGGTAACCTACACGTTGCCCTAAAAGATCTTATATTTGTAGTAAACAGAAGGTCTATTGCAAATTTTTAAAGTATCTATATAACAAAGAGTGGTAGAGTTTCTTGTACTTGATTAGCACTTTCTCTTTTTTCTTAAAGGAACAAGAGTGCAAATGAACAAATCATATTAATCATCACTAGAGTTGGTGGATATCATTAAAATAATGAAGTAGGTAGCCATAAATGGTCTGGTTTTCCCAAAATTCCATACGGACCTTGCATTCAATACTAGTTGTGATTCGGTTTGACAAAAACCCGAAGTGTTGTTTATTATGTAAAAAAAAAAAAACCGAATTAGTAGGATAATATATATACATGTATATATATATGAAAATCTCCGTATAGTTGTAACCCTAAGCACAACACAGCCGCCCACTCATTACAAGCCTAAACACTACAGAGTTCCCACAAAGCTATTAGCCTTTGGTTGGCTGAAGAATCTCTAGGCCATTCATTTGTTTCACTGCAAATCAACTTTCTTTCCATTGGCAATCGAGAAACATTGTCAACAAGGTATATCCCTTTGTCTCAAGCATACACACGTACACATTAACCTAAGCCTGAAAATTGGCAATTTTATTTAGATCGCAAATTAGGTAGTATTTTATTTGGAATGAACTGAGGTGCAATTTATTTGATGACAGATCTTGTTTGAAAATCAATTATAAAGAGAACTTGATTGAATTCAAAGGCTTATATGGACAAAAAGATATCAACTGAGAAAAATTAAAGAGAGAGATTGAATGTAGAACCTTAAACCTATCCAATCTTGAAGAAGAAATTCATTTCCATTTGAACTAGTTTTTACAAAAAGAGTAAATGGGTAAAAAAATTCAAGGCCTGAATCCTACCACATATTAAAATGATCACCCCTATTTTATAAGGGCAAAAAGTCCTTTTTTGGAATTGTAGTCTTTGGCATGTTAAAGAAATTAGGTCCTAAGAAATTTAACCACAAATCAAGTTTATGGATATAAATTACCTAATCTAATGAAAACTATTTCCCTGACTTAAAAAACTATATAGCATCAACTATGTCTCTACAATGTCAGTAACAATGAACATGCACCTCCAACCAGATAAAGACAGTCTAGACATTTATGGCGCAATGATGCATCAAAGCCATTAGTGGTGTCCAAAAATTTACACTGATCATTTTCACTACCCAACAGTGTTCAATTTCATGTCAATAGAATTTTCCATCTACTTCTGTCAACTGTGCTCCTTAATATCGTTAAAAAAATATGTGAATCCAACCATTAAATGATTTCAAATTTAGAATGCTTAAAGATCTTACTAGAGACAATCAATGCTATAGTAATAACTAGTAATTTGATAAAACTGACACTGAGAAGAATGGTCGTGATCAGATAAAATACCAAGATTGCAAGGCTCCTGCGCACCAATCTTGGAGACAACATTCAACGCATACATCTGGCAATGGGAAGATATGCCTTCAAGTGGAAGCTTAACAACAAGATTAAATCAGAATGGCGTAGTGCTTTTCCCTGTCAAACTGTAAGTGCATTCCACCTATTCTGTTTAACTTTTAGACCTGTGTTTATGCACTCATGCACATATGCTGAGACACAAAAATAAACAGGCATAGACACGTATTTTGTGCAAGCTTTTGAAAGTAGAAGATTCTTTCATGCTAGCACTAAAGATTATGCTGCTTACGTTGGAAGGATGATGAAGTATATCATCCTTCAACAATCTATGCTTTTCATTCCCTGAGACTTAGTTTATGGGGTAGTAGTGCATCAAAGCCACTAGTAGTGTTCTTAAACTTATTTTAACCTCAGTCAATATCTAATGGAGCTCAATATCATGCCAATTGTATTTCCATCTACATCTAATAAACCGTGCATCTTAATCACTTGAAAATAATATTACTAGTCATTAGTTCAATAGCCATGACAAATTTTTATTTACAGTCCATTTCCTTCATGATAATTACAGTATCATGTATAAATCATTTATTTCTCAGTTCTAGCGTTTCAATTCAAATAATAAGAATTTCTTTATTTTCTTGTTTCTTGCCCTAACCTTTTTGTTGTATATGGAAGAAGTTAGAAAAGAAGATTATATTTGCACAGTAGATATACATCTAAATAGAATTTAGTTTTTTCTTTTTTTTTCTTTGGCACAACAATTCACCGATCAACATTCACTGATTAGATGAAAAAAAAATAGCAGAAAAGTCCTTACAAAGATAACAAATAAAAGTATAAAACTTCGATAAGAAGACACTTTAAACATGATCACCCCTTTCAAGTTTCAACCCGCATTTTGATTCTTAATCAACCCAACCACTTTACCCCTTCTTACCAGCCACATTTTGAGGAATTGTGTCTCTCGCGATCTTTGGAGTACTGAAACTAAAATTTGCTTCAGACACATCCTTGTACTCCGGGTGCTCCCTCAAGAATGTGGCAACTTCAGTGGAGGCCCTGAGCTTCTTGCCATTTGGAGTCACATAATAGCAATCCATCTTCGAAAGATCCTTTCTCAAAACCAGCCCTCTCTTGAAACCAGCAGGGGTTTTGGGGAGGTTTGGCTTGTCAATGACCCATATGTGCTCGCTGCCGTACTCGAGATCAGGCAAGTCATCACAAGAAACATTGTTTTTTTTATTGCAAGAGAAAGGGTCCTCCGTGAATTTTCTTCTAATTTCTTCATACTCTTCTTGGGTCGGTATCACTCTCCATTTGCGGCATTCTTTGCACTGAGCGGCCCATATATCGACTGTGTTTAGTAGGACCGAAGAACGCTAAAACAAAATCAGATAACTGTTAGGTCAAAAAGAATTCGGCTACAAGAAACAGAAGCAATACTGTCTCCATCAGTCCTCATTAAATCAAGCAACTATACATGCAAATACAAATTGTACATATCACAGAATCTGGGTTTTTTCCTGGAAATTCGTAGCAGCAATAGAAAATGGATAAACTGTCTACCAGAAACAAAATCCACGAATCAAAGGGGGAAAAAACGGGGAAAACAAGGGAGAAACAAATAGACCCATAAACGAAACTTTTACATGCATACCAGTCAAAACCAAATTAACAACATACACAAGTACTGCAGATTTTTTGACGGGGTATCAATGAACAATTAGATTAAAATGCTACTATATAACAATTAATTCGCCACTACTTCAAAACAATGTAGCATACAAAAATCAAGAGAACACCTTCGAAGTTCTCTTTTTCGTCTTCATTTCCGACTCCGGTGTGCCAAGAACCTCCGACATTCTCTTTGTCTTCTTCATTTCCGCCTCCGCCGGTGTGCATAGTTTTTCTTCCTTCATGGGCCGATCGATGTTTTCACCCATCTCCCCTTTCTCTGCTGCTCTAGAAGCGACTTAAGGATATTGACTAATTGTTCTTAGAGGCAGAAATTATAGGTTTATTGCAACCATAGGACCTCGTCCTTTGCAGGAATTAGAGATTAATCCTCCAAGTTCTTATTACTCATTCTGATAATATACTTTTGATATATGATAATATATTTTAAAAGGAAGAGGGACTGTGGATTAGATTAAATCTACAATTTTTGCCTCAGAAAAACAATCATCAAAGGCCCCACTAAATAGAAACCAGCAACACTAAATATTGCTCGCTAGTTGATAAGGATGTTAATTTGACAAAATCAAATTAAATTGAATTAAAATTTTAATAAATTAAAAATTCGATATAATAAAAAGTCATATATTGATTATCGGACCAAATTAAATGGCCAGTTCGATTACTATTGAATTTATTTAGGATATTCCAGTTCCATATATCTCTTAACCGAATTCTATTAAAAAATAAAAAATAGTATCATATTTATATTATTTTTATTTTTTATAATTAAAAATTTAAAAATATACTCTAAGAATACCAAATCGAATTTTTGTAAGGAGAATATCAAATATCGAACCGAATTCAAGTGATTTATTTTAATTTAATTCGATCATTAAATGCGAACACCCTAGTACTATAGCAATAAAGGGAGATGGTAAGACGGGATGAAAACATCGATCGGTCCGTGAAGGATGGAAAACTTTGATCACCGGCGGCGAAAGTGAAGAAGACAAAGAGAACATCGAAGGTTATTTGCACACCGGAGGAGGAAATAAGACGATAAAGAGAACTTCGAAGGTGTTCGATTGTTTTTTTGTATGCTTGAAGTGGTAGCAAATTAATCTACATATAATAGCGTTTTAATCGAATTATTTGTTAATATATGTGTTTCCCCGTAAAAAATCTACAGTATTAGTGTATGTTGTTAATTTGATTTTGACTGGTTTTCGTGGATACGTTTCGTTTTATGAGTCTATTTGTTTCTCTCTTGTTGTCCCCTTATTTTTTTCCCCTATTTGGCTCGTGGGATTTTGTCTCGATTAGAGTTTTGTTTGTTTATCCATTTTCTATTGCTGCAATATTTTTTCCTTTTTTCCCCTTTTTTTAATTGGGGTTGGGAAACGGACAGGTGCTCCTAGATTTGCGAACATAGTTGATATCATATTGCCTTAATATATGGAAGAAAATAAAATATCTCATTTATAAAAAATAAGATATTTATGTGATGAATATATCTTAAATATATATATTATCAAATATTTTATAAATATTGCATTTGGTGTACATATACTTGATATATATCAATTATATAAATATTATATTTTTTAAAAAACGGGACACATGACATTCAGTAATGCACTAAGTATATCATACACCTATATAACATGAATCCACAAGGTGTTGTAAATGTTACACTTGATGTATATATACTTGGTATATATTTATCATATAAGTATCTTATTTTTTATGAAATGAGACATTTGATATTTATCCATATAGCAAGTGTACTATATATTTGGTGTAATATGGATATTACCGTATATATCCATCATACAAATGTCCTATTTTTTATAAAATGGAATATTTGACATTCATTCATACATCAAGTGTACCGTACACCAGGTGAAGTATGTATATTACCATACACCAAGTATAGTATTTATAAAACTCATAGAAAAAATACGATAATATGAATGAGTACACCGGGTATATGAATACAATTGGTATATGGATGAAGGTCAAATATTTTATTTTGTATTACAAAATAGAACACTTATATAATAAATATATAATACATGTATGTACATTCAGTATAATATCTATAAAATCAAAAGAAATACACCTTTAAAGTGCCCATTTGTGGGCCATGTTCTATCTTCCACCATCAACACCCTTACTATGTGTGTTTTTTAAATTATTTTTTACAATTTATTTTTTCTCTTTTATTTCTTGGTTCATTTATTGTTTATTTTTCCCTCTTTTAATTTCTTGCTAGTTGTAGACTTGTATATATATTTCGTGAAAAATTAGCAGTCAAATCAATTCCCTTCATTTCGAGAATGTAAAAGGGCAATAAAGGTTTATTATCTAACTTTGTCCTACGGATCCAATAAATGATTTTTGTTGTACTAACTTTGTGAGTGTGTGAAAACCAGTAAATTTTTTGCCATACTGCCTCATTTAACATCTCTGATAAATGACATCATTATTTACCAAACAAGGGCTTGGAGATCGGAAAACCGCATTCAATAAAGTTTTAAGCAATCTTATGATATTCTTATCCTATCTTCTTCATTTGACATACTTCTCCAAAATTTATATATAAAAAATATATGTATATGTATTATAATGTGATTGAATTCCTCTAAAATTCAATTATGCATCAATAATAATGTGATTGCTATTATGTGACTCCAAATGACAAGAAGCTCAGGGCCTCTTCTGAAGCTAATGGTGGAAATACATATATTGGTGCATCAAGATAGAGTTCATATTTGAAATAAAATTGGTATCGTGATATCGATGATGATATTTCCAATATATTTTTAAATTTAACTTTAATACGAACAATGCTCGATCCTACATAAGCTAATGTTAATTATTCTTGATTAGCCTTGTGTTTATTAGGTAAACCTTAACAGAGCGGTGCGAAATAATTAAGGTCCAATGTTGATTATTATTTTTGTTTATGTTTGTTTTTGTGGTGGTCCTTGTGGCAGATATTTATTTGATTTAGTCTGGATCACTATCTTTATGAACTGGCTAATTTGCAGCCTCTGATGCTGTTATCAGAATGAATGGGAATATTGAGCCCATCTGCCCATTTAATCATTCTCCAATCCCAAATCTTTTAATGAGCATTGAATTTGTTTCTGGGTTTTGATGGTAATCAAATCAGGGCCTGCTGACTGAATAGCCCACTGCTTGGCTGTTCTTTGTTAATTTCCTGTTTTTCTGCACTCTCTGTGTAATCTCAATTTCTATAAATAAATATATTTATAAGGCATTGGAATTTTGAATGTATCTTTTTATGTTGTGTATTTATGTGACATATAATTCCTGTTAATTTTTTAATTAATATACTGAAAAATATGTACTAATTATGCGATGGATTCAATAATAATTTGAAGAGCACAATAGTTTGATAGACTCAATCCAATAGACTCGAGAATAAAGAATATCTTGTGACGGATTCAATAATGTCAGCTTAGTTAGTTATCAAGATGAGAGTATGACTATATTTTAAACCCCCTACAAATAGTCCATTGTTCTTCATTTTCTTGTATGTTGATTTTTTTTAATTTTTTTTTATTTTTACTAGATATTTCTGTTACTATAATGTTTATGTTTCAAACGAGAATCTATCATTCAATCAAATGCTTAGAACAAGTTGATCATCAAATCCTCGTCAATTCGGAAATTACAATATCACTATGAATATATATATTCCTGCTGTAATTATTTATCAATATACTTTCAAATTAATGTGAATTTTGGCAAATTATCATCATATAAACAGTATTTAAGGATAGGAAATGCAATTAATACATGAGACAACATTGTTATCAAATTTTTGTACGAACTATCCTATCCAGCTACTTAAAATTCTTTTCTCATAAATGTGAACTTACATTTTTTTTCTCCTCGCAAAATTTAATGGTCCTAATTAAGTTGCAATTAATAGTGTATCCCTGTATGACTGAAGTGACTGTTTTTGGCCTACCCAATAACAAAATTGTTTCCACCCTGTTGTACGTTCCAGACTACAACATGATAAGAAACATTTTCGTTAAGGTTTGAGCTGGCAATTTGAACTCTATGTCCTTCCAGTTAATCAAGACTTAGACCCTTGTCAAGCCCATTACAAAATATTTATCATATCACACACACACACACTCATATATGTATATGTCTCTCTCTCTCTCTCTCTCTCTCTCTCTCTCACACACACACACACACACACACACACACACACATACATATATATATATATATATATATGTATCTCTCTCTTTCTATGAGAGAGATGATGCTGAATTTTGAAAGCATGAGGGGCAATCATTTAGTTGAAGAGTTAGTACAATTTATGCCTTGTGCAGAGACAGAGAATCTGAGTAATGGTGGTGAAATTAAGGTGACAGTGAGATGCATATGATAGATATCCAAATGGTGAGGGAAGAGGAATCCCCCCTATCCCACAACCATACAAATGATGCTCTCTCTCTCTCTCTCTCTATCTCTCTCTCTCTCTCTCTCTCTCTCTCTCTCTCTCTCTCTCTCGGATTATATTATTTTATATCAAGTTTTGTAGGGCTTAAACCCATCCATTTGGCATCTTCCTTGGGACACCCTGCCTAACCCTTCCACCCAAATTGTCAATAAACAATTCCTAAGAGTGCCCTGATCATATTGTTGTGGTTCCTAATAATAGCAAAAAAAATAATAATAATTATGATTTGGGGTACCATTTTATTGGATTTTGGCTAGAATGTTTAATAGTCTCATTCATTGCATTATATAAATATTAATGAGAAAAATATCCAATTAATTTTGCCAATAATAATAACTCATTGTCTGGTAAAAAAAAAGAAAAGAAATTGTTATAACATTCATTTATTATTCATCTCTTATTTCATTTAAATATGGCCTCGATTATATACTTTCACACATATCTTCTATTATAGATCCTATTGTATTATATCAATTATTCATAAAGTATATACATTGCGACAGATAGAATCCACAACAATTTGCAATAGAAAATTCTTACGCGATATTTTTTTGTGTTTCTATTTCAATTTACTCTCTATCAAAATTACAACTTGACATTTTTACCCTCCTACAGCTGTATTGTGCAGCCTCAATAGCAATTTATGTTGATATAGACAGAAAGTGGTAAAAAGACAGTTTGTTGTGTTTCTATTATTTTATCTTCTTCTTCTTCATCTTCAATTGTGTGATAATTTTGGGCACCCCCAATGTGAATCATGATGTATTCTATTATTGTACACCCAAATGGGAGGAAAATCAAGGGTAAGTGAAAAATGTTTATATATAATTGGAAAAATTAATCAATTAATTGATGTGTTACTATCAAAATTAATTAATTAATTCAAATCATCTATCTATTTATGGGTATGGAATATAGTAATAGAGGTTGGGGTAGTGCGGGCCTAGTCAACTTGCATTTAATAATAATAGGCTTTAGTTTACAGTTTGCATGGGCTAGTGATTTTTACACACTTTTACTTATATTTTTTAGTTTAATAATTGATAAAAACGTTCATATTTTCGCAAAAAGTACTAATGTTTAAATTTTATAAGATAAAATTATAATACATTCAGTCTTTCTTGTACTTAATGATAATAATGGAGTAAAATCATAATGGAAATCTATGTAGGGTTGGTTTTGAGTTGAAGGGTTGGTTTTGAGTTGAACGAGATATTAAAATTTGTGAATATTAAAAATATTTAATAAATTTTTTGAGAGTTATTATACACCGTAATTATATCATATGAATAATATTGTTTCTTGCTCCTTAAATTTAGAAAAAGAAACTCAAAGTTTTTCATTAGATAAAATAGACAGTGACATAAAGGATTTCAATTTTTTTTATATGTTCAATTTAATTCTTGAACATGCTAAGTAATTCATTATAGAATTTTTTTTTTCACATCTAGAAAATATATTTAGTTTTAGAAAATAACGCCTCGAAAGGAATTTAACTTTTAGAGTTTTGATTTTATATGATTCGGAATTTTTGGACCATTTTTTATTATGCTTTCTTCATATGTTTTTCCCTTTAGTATACAATCTTCAAGCGTGCATTAAAAAGATATTTATTTTTTAAATATTTACATCATAATTGAAATTGAAGTTAAATTCAATGACAACTTGTAAAAATGCTTTATAACATCAAATATATCAAGATATATATATATATATATATGACCTCGTGAACATATAATTAATTAAAGTGAATAATCGAAAAATAGTATCCTTCAAATGATGTACAACAAATTTATTTTAATAAACTTATAACAATGCTCTATATGAAATATATGCATTATTGTCAATGGTTATTTTTTTTATTTTTTTTAAAAGGTGAAAATGAAGTGTATATAATAATATGTGTAGTACGATATCATTAGGCTTTTGCACGAGCATGACCTCTCACTATAATTAACTACATTAAAAATGATAAAGAAGGTGAAATTAGAGAGAAAAATAACCAACACTCTCTCTATCTCTAAATAAAATATTTTATCTAGTACTTTTTTTCTAATCTTTAATTATATAAATGAAACTAATTTATTATGAATATTACTTTTAAAAAAAACAATGACGTCAGACGTGACAAAATTAATATTTCTATTACCTAATGATAACTACCACTTTGATAAGCCTTTTTCATTGTATTATTGCTAAAAGAATGGAACTTTGGATATATTTTGATATTTTATGAAGTACAAGTTTCACATCCCATGCGGGTTACAGGTCAAACAACCATACTTTAGAAAATGTAAAATCATTTATACATACATTTCCGTTTGCTAGAAAAATAGTAATCTAAGTTAGAACTTTTTTGTGGCTAGAATGGTTGGGGCTTCATTATCATGTTGTGGTAGAGGACCTCTCCTCACCCCGCGCTATTTCTAGCAGGGGTAGTTAAGTCTTTCTTGTTACCAAATTAAATATTTTTATTAGTATTTTTATAATTAAATTGGTCTTATTGTAAATTATAAGTTCAATCGTTTGTTCGATCAATTTAATGAAAATTGATTATATTTTTGTATTATATTATGTAAAAGTGTAATGTAATAAATTAATTGTTATATAATATTTTAAAGTAAAAAAAATATAAATAACCAATTAAAAGAATATCTAATAAAACAAAAAATCCAAATAACCACGTACATATAACAAAATATCAAATTTAAATTTTATAAAAAAAAAATTGACCAATTTTAACCGATTTTGACCGGTTGAACCGAAATTCATTATTTAAAACTAATCGAGTTGAACCCATAGCCTGTTTTCATTTAAACCGTTTAAACCGATCGATTCGGTCCAATTTTAAAAATAATAATTTTTATTTATTCTTTAAAATTTCCATAAATACATTTCATATTTTTCAAATGAAAGTTTTTATTCACAAAAGTAACTACGACTTATCTAATGATATACCATAACCAAATACTATTTATCACAATTTTTAAAGACAAAATAGTAAAATACAAAAAAGCTTTGATTTTTAAATTCCTAAAGAATGTAGTATTTTAGGAAATATCGAATACACTTTAGCACATTTAACTCCATATAAATAGACCGATGTATAAATTTCTTTTTAATATTTTTTGGATCCTACTATATTATGTAAAATTTATATATATATATATATATATAAATTATACAGGATATAGTAGGATCGGAAAAATATTAAAAAGAAAATTGAGAAAAGAATGCATGGGAGTTTAGTCCGCCGTGTTTTTGGTGACGTGGCGTTCCATGCATTGCATGATGAAGTTTCGATACGCCGTGTTTGTTTGTCAAGCCCACCTTGTCACCTACGTTCCACATTAATTAATTAATTAATAATAAAAGTACTTATGATTAACCCAAAAAATATAAGTACTTGCATTTTAATATTAGGGAGCAGTTAGGTCTTCGTGTTTTTTAATAATCCAAAATTTCTAAACTGTCCAAACAGATACTACCTCACCTTCTGATCTTCACCATGTTTCCTTCTTGGAGCAGTTGAGCATTTCTCTTGGTGCGGGTCAAAATTCAATAATTTTGTCTTTTTATTTTTGTTTTCTTACTGCATTTTCTTATTTTTCTTTTATCAACACAACGGAAAGATACTTCTTCTCTGCCTTTGGTTTTTTTGGGTTTAAAAAGATTGAGGGCTTTGAGAAATTTGAATTGTTTTGTTTTTTATTGGTATTTTAATTTGAATTGATCAAATAATTAATTAGCTAAATAATTAGTTGGAAATAAGATTTCTCAAATGCAGATTATGGATTTTTTTTTCTATATTCTTAAAACAAAAAAAAATAAAATTATCCCTGACTTGCTTATAAATGATTATGAGAACCAAATTGTTGATTTTTAAAATTGTGCCAAACAACAAGATTAACTTAAAAAAAAAAACAAAAAATAAGTCCAGATATAAATTAATGTGAAAATATTTTTCCATGTCAAAATTTCCAGCCTTGTAGAGAGTAGTACACTCTAAGATTATACAGTATTCATAAATTATTGAAGTTGGGACTTGGGATTCAATGAGATTTCATCAAAATCCCATTGACCTGCCAAAAAGTCACCAGCCCACTTCATTCAAGACTCCTACACATTTTCAACCTCAAAGAATCTCAACTCCAACCAAACTCCTCTCTCTCTCTAAACTTAAACTTTCACTGCATTCACATTTCTTCCAATAATCATTCGTATTTCATGCTAGAAATGGCGTTGGTACCATAACAGAACTTCACTCTACATCAAGATAGACTGAAACTTCATATTTTCTTGCACAAAAATGCTGAAAGTATTCAACAAGAAGCTCAGGCGCCTCTGCTCAAGACTGGGATGGCCTGTTCGCAGCCGGACTAGGCCCAAGATCGTCGTCAAAAAGCTTGGGAAGTTCAACTCAAGAACTCATGCCGATCAAAAGGACTCACTAAACACCATTTCTTCTGCTGTGATTCATCCCAGTGGCGAATTGGGAGGACTAAAACCGATAAGGTTTGCAACATTTAATGCTGCCCTCTTCTCCATGGCACCAGCGGTCCCAAAAACGGGCAAATCATCAAACAGTTTGGACTTTGAAGACCAAGAATTCTCAGGAAAAATCTTGGATTTGATCACAGTTCTAGAGGGGCAAAATCCATGAATGATCGCCCCAAGAGCATACTAAAGCAGTCTCCCCTGCATCCCGGCAGCACCATGACTGCTCAAGATAATCTCTCCAGGCAGCAAAAATTTGCGAAATCAAGATTAAGGGTCTCCATAAATCTTCCAGATAACGAGATATCGTTGAAGAGAAGTGGGCAGTTGAGTTTCTCCACCGATAACGAAAAGCTGGAGGGGTCATCAGGAGGGAGCAGCATAAGCAGGATTCTTAAAGGGAAGGCTCCACTGAGGTCAAACAGTATACATTCGAGCTCGACAAACTGTGCTAATTTTAGGAGTACTAGAACGGTTCTTGAAGTCTTGAGAGAGTTGAATGCAGATGTATTGGCTTTGCAGGATGTAAAAGCAGAGGAAGAGAAGAATATGAAGCCTTTATCTGATTTGGCTGGTGCTCTAGGGATGAACTATGTTTTTGCAGAGAGTTGGGCTCCTGAGTATGGCAATGCGATTTTGTCCAAGTGGCCAATTAAGAGGTGGAAGGCTCAGAAGATCTTTGATGACACTGATTTCAGGTTCTTGATGAATTCCTTTATGTTTTTCCTGCTTTGTTGCAAGATTCTTATACCACAATTGTTTTTCACAAAACCTATATTGGGAATTTAATGAACAAAGTTGAATATGAAGTACTATCTGTTTGTGTGGCTGTTTTGTATTGTCCCCTCTGGTTGATAAATTTGATATTTGACAATTTAATTAAATCTTGGGCATGAAATTGTTATTGTCATAGAAACTACTCATTTCTGTTTCCATATAATTGGTCCTTTAGTTTTTTTTTTTTTTTTATGTGTGTGTGTGTGTGTTAATTTAACTTTTTCTTTGTGGAAAAAAAGGAAGAAAAAATTGCATAAACTGATTAAGTCATTTCTGTGAAATTATTAATGGTGTAACATGAAAAAAGCAAAAAGAGCAGTAACAAGAATTGCCTTAGACAAAAACTACTAGTTTTTAATACTGGTACCTGCACAGCTAGCTGGTTTCCACAAACAGAGAATCTATGCATGTGTGCTACTGCTAGATAAACAAATTAATGCACAACATGTAATTTACAGCAGCAATGGCAAAAGGAAGATGAGCCATTCAATTTCAAGTTAAATAGCAACTTTAATGACATAATAACAGAATATTTACCAAAAAAGTACAAAGTATTATAAATTCAGGATATGATATGGTATTTGAGCCCCATAAAGAAAAAAAAAATACTGGATGGAGTTCTGCACATGATATGATATGTAGTTATCGGCATTGGGTGCAGGAATGTATTGAAAGCCACCATTGATGTCCCTCAAGCTGGAGAAATTAACGTCTTCTGTACTCTTCTCGATCATCTAGACGAGAACTGGAGGATGAAGCAGATCAATGCCATCATCCAATCAACCGGTGTGCCACACATTTTAGCTGGAGGCCTAAATTCTCTAGATGAAACAGATTACTCCCAGGAGAGATGGACAGATATAGTAAAGGTGAACTCATTTTTGTACTGTTTCTAAGAAGTTCTTGATAATTTGTTGCACATATTAATGTCACATATTCTTGTCTTCTGTTGCAGTATTATGAAGAAATGGGAAAACCAACACCTAAGGTTGAGGTGATGAAGTATCTAAAAAGTAAAGATTACACAGATGCTGAGGATTTCGCAGGAGAATGTGAGTCTGTTGTCATGATCGCCAAAGGACAAAGTAAGAGTAACCTTAACTCCCGAATGAATATAGAAATTTCTGATTTCTGTCCTTTAAGCCGCACCTTAAACTTTTAACACGACGCAGGTGTACAGGGAACATGCAAATATGGGACTCGAGTAGATTACATATTATCATCAGCAAATGCGCCCTATAAGTTTGTACCAGGATCTTACTCAGTGTTTTCTTCAAAAGGAACTTCTGATCATCACATAGTGAAAGTTGATTTGATCAAAGTAGGTGGCAGTCCTCAACAATGTGTGAGTAGGAAGACAAGGCAGCACAGAATGAGAACGGTCAAGATCACACATTCTTCGTCTCCATCAAAGGGTATATGGAAGATACATTCATGATGAACTGATAAATTGGTAGATTACAATGCTTTTTTTTTTTTCTTTTTTTTTGGCAATTTGATTAGCAGATTTGATCAGTGAGAGACAGGAGAAGTGGTAGAAAGATTTTATGGCTGCTTCCTTCTTGTTCTCCATTTAAGTTATTGTTCTTCTTTACACTAAGATAGAGGGAAAAGATAATTAAAGATACAATATGACCATGATTGTATAGATTCATTTGCAGACCTTTTCTTTAGTAGAAATGCTTTTTTTAATTCTCTCTATTAGACCTCTAAGGATGAGTATACCTTTTGCGATTACAATAACCTGTATTTTTTCATATTGAAGCAACTAACTTCTGAAATAGTTAACTCGTAATGTCCAATATTTGCATCAAACAAAGTTTCTGCAACTGAATAGTGCTAGTCACTTTGTCTCTCTCTTTTGTACTACTTAGTTGTGTATAACATTATATTGAATAAGGTGACAATTTCCCTATGTTGCTTGTTGAACTTATCCAATAGGCGTGTCGCTAGAAGCTGGAGTTCTTCGACCTCATAGGACACATAATCCGCTGCATCTTTGACTCATAGCATCTGCTCAATCAGCACAAATTATAATAAATAATATAAGACGGCAACATTTGCATCAAACAAAAGTTGGGCAAATTTTTTTATTAAAAACAACGAGATTGTACATATTAAAAGAAACAATGATTTTTTTTTTTTATTTGGGGGGTGGGTGGGTGGGTGGGTGGGGGTGTTAGGCGGGGTTGGGGTGGGTTGCGTTGGGGGGAGGTTTGGAACTGAGGCATGTGAACATGTATTGATTTTTCTAAAATTGAGCTTAGTCTACTTAAAGTCCAAGCCCACCTACGAGGCCAAGTATTGTGGCCTAACACAAGTAGAGAGTGGGCCGGGCCTTCAGGAGGGAACTGGGTATTTCAAAACAGTTTGCACTCTTTCATTTTGTAAATCAATTCAATACAAAAATCATTTAAAGAAGCTCAGCCTTGGCTTCTTTAAAAACCTTTTAGGGATGAAGGTTTTATATTTCACCACTAGGACAAGAGTGGAAATTTTAGATCAAACATGTGTATTGCTATACCAACTCATTAACCCAAATAATACCTAAAATTTCCACCCTTTTAAACGACACTATATTCGGGATAGATGAGTTCAGATTGCTTGTTGACATATATTGTATTTACGATCTCATTAAATTCTAGTCGCCAAAATGAGAAATCAATCAATAATTTTTTTTATTTTTTTAAAAAAAATACTATATTGGGATTCATTTGAATAATTATGTGTTTCCATTTTAAAATTAAAAAGAAAAAAGAAAAAAGAAAAAAGAAAATAGAAAATATAAGAGTACATTTATTCAAAATTAATCCAACTCTCGAAAACCGAGTTAAATAAATGCAATAACATCACCAATAAAGATTCGCAACCTCAACAAAAATGAAGCCAAAAAACAAAATGGACAAAAGTAGATGGTAAGGATTATGAGATGACATTATAAATATGTTGTTTTGTTTAACAACTGCGAAACAGTCCACACCACTTATATTTTTGTCGAATTCACCTACCATCTATATTTTTGTTGAGTCCACACTATTTATATTTTTGTCGAGTCCACACCACCACCTATATTTTTATCGAGTCCACACTACTTATAATTTTTGTCTACATCATCTATATTTTTGTCGAGTCCACACCACCTATATTTTTGTCGAGTGTTAGCGTTTGTAACTTGTAATTCAAAATAGTCATATAATGATATGCCAATCTCTAGCATTTACTTTTCCAAGAGATCAAATTTCTTATGCTATTTACCATTTTTCTTTTTCTTTTTCTTTTTTTTTGTGATAAAGTATGAAACATTTGAATTTATTCCTAAGTTTTTCCCGCCAAATTGTCCCTATGCCAAGCAAGTTATTGCTCATGAGTTACTCTTAGAAACCCATTGAAAATTCAAAAAGTCGATGTAAATTTTCATGGAGATCAAGATTGTTTGGTTCTCATCGGATCAGATAGACAAATTTTGTTTGCTTCTCTTAAAGGAAAAATGGCTGATTTTATTCAACTAACATATACTACAAAACTTGCAGGTAGAAAAACTAAACTACAAAAGAAATAAAGTTTTTCAGATAAAAAAAAAACAAAAGAATTAAAGTTTTTCATCATATATATATGATCAGCTCATCTCAGCTCTATTTCCAATTCCAAGAAATAGAAATTAAGTCGAAACAAAATTATTAGAAATAAAAAAAAGGAACAAAATATTGATTTCTAGCAGCTTCTCTAACTCTGAGAAGCCTTCGTCGCCGGAATATTCGACTGCCGGCAGCTGCTGAGAAACCTTCTTCGCCGTTTCAACGTCGCTGTGCATCAGTCCATCTGAGGGTTATGGATAGCGGCGCCATCAACCCTTATGCCACGTGGACTGAATGCATCGGATACGAGAGCATGAGCGAGGAAGCCAAATGCGGCGACCTTACGGAATATACCGTCTCTCCGTCAAGATCAAGAGCAGGAGAGGCGGTGCGGATGAGAGGGAGGAAGATGGCACATTTGGGCGATCTCCCGCCACTTCTGCCAGGTTTGAGCAAGGATGGACGGTGGAGATTCAGACTGGTGAAGCAGAGAGAAAATGGACGGCTGACAATAGAGATGGTGGAAATAGGGGATTGCGAAGAAGTGTGAAAATTGGCGTTAGGGCTTTGCAAAATATATACAACTCTATATCCCTTCATTTATTTATTTATTTCATTTCTTCATTAATTTTTGTTTTTTTCTCTCTTTTTGGTTAGTAAGCTTTTTTTTTTTTAAAAAAAAAATTGTGATTCTTAAAACTGAAATAAATAAATTCTTTATTTTTTTTAAGTTGTTAAAAGGAAAAAAAATCCCGAACTAGTTTTTTTTTTATTTACTTTTTTTTTTAATTTTTTGTGCAAATTTTATATTTCTTTTATGATATTTTCAACCCTCAAAACCCTAAAAAATTCAATTTTGTAAACTTCAACCTTTTTTCTTCAGAAAAAAAAGGTTATAATCGTAATATATATATATATATATATATGCAAAACCCTAATTTCGATTTTTATACTTCAGTAGTCACCTTCTCTCTGATATTTGGCCAGCTGAATGGAATCTGGACAGTCATTCTCGCTCAAATTTGGTGGCTAGAAATGGGTGTACTGTGGTTCCCTCTTTATTCCTCCAATGGCCGTCGATTTCTCCATTTGACTTCTCGTTCAAGCTTACTTATCCAGTGCATTCAGTACACGTGGCAAGCCGGGTAAACGGAGCTCTTCGCCGTCGATCAGTCCACTCATCTTACTGTTGATCAATCAGTGTGCATTCATGTAACAATTAAGCTGAATAAGAGCAGAAAGTAGAGCTACAGGAGAAGAAAAGGTTTATTAATAGCAGAAACGAGGAAACTAATTTGTATACATGTATGTATGTATATATATATATATATATATATATATTATATATATATATATATAGGTTAACAGAAATTAGAAGAAATATATATGAGCACAAGAATTTGTTAATGGATAAGCAAGCCTTTATTCTACTAATTTGTTTTATATATTTCATTCTTAATAATTCTCTGCAATTTCTTCATCTCAGCCTTTCAGAATATAAGCATTAAAATAATATCAAATAGATTAAAGATATTAAATTATTCTTACCAACAAAATACCAACCGGCCAAGTTAAATGTAAATAGATGTGTCAAGTAAATACCTTGTACCTGCAACCTTAATAAAAAAGTTGAGAAATCGATCGAAAAAAAAAATTGTTACCAACAAAGAACAAATAGAGCATATAATGAGAAATAATTCACCCTGCAAAATATTAAGATCACAAGAAAATTAAATATATTCAACATATTGATATAACTCGTATGCATATATAAATATATGAACCCAAAAAAAAATAAAAATTACAAACTTTCGTACACGAACATGTAACAACCAAATTCTATGTACTCCACCATAAAGTTAAAAGTAATTTAGCTTACCCACGTCCAGACTAAACATTTTTAATAAAACATATAAAACTTACCATACATGCAACCTTCAAAGGCTAACAAAGAGCAATTGCACCATATATATATGAAACAAATAACAAAAATAATAACTCTATAATGAGTTTTATAAAAAAATAAAAGTAAAAAATAATACAAAACATGCATGGCAAAACTTCAAAATAAAACTCAATTACTAGAAAGAAATTACCCCTATAAGGCTATAAAATATGCAAAGCAAAGTTGAGGTTTTTCCTTAATTAATGGTTGATTTGTACCCTTAAGATCTAACATGCAATTTGGTAAATATTTGACCACAATTATTTTATTTGAACGATCGCAAAACTTGAAAAGTAGAGAGAAACTATCCTCACTAATCTTTGTTCTTTCAAGAAATGTTGAGAAAACTTAATGCAAATAATCATAATAATAATAAAAAATGCACTAAACAATTAGCAAGAGGAGAAACTGCGACTGTTAAGATATTACAGCCGTAGATGTGAGCTCTTATGAAAGATCAACCTGCTATTCATAGAGTAGTTGTATATTATACATGGAGCGACGGTCCTTGCATTCAACATCTTCGTAAGTTGAACAGAGAGGTGCCACTAGACCGCATAAAGAATGAAAATTTTGATACTATTGAGTATTTGTGTTGAAGCTGAAGATGGACCAACACTGCAATATATAAGCAATCGAGGCGATGAAATCAAAGAAGAATCGACTAAAGACAATAAACTATGACGCCATGTAGATAACTATGATAAAATTCACATCGATGGCGACAAAATACACTTAACGTTGAAAGAGTAAACTACATAAAATATTAATAAAATACGCCCGTATTCAACAATGCATCCGTTTATTGCTATATCAAGTGAAAGAATGCTAAAACCATGGGCAAATCTATTATTACTGGTGATACTGAGACGTTATAACCATGGGCGAGGATACTACTAGCCGATATTGAGATGTTAAAACTGTGGGCGACTCTACTTCCAAGCAATGCTAAGATGTTAAAACCATGGAGGAACATAATACTAGTCGACACCGAGATGTTAAAATAATTGGCAACTATGCTATCAATCAATTTATTAAAACCATAGGTAACTATACTACTAGGCGATATTGTGTCAGAAAATCATGGGCGACTATGCTATCATCAAGACATTAAAATCAAAGACGACTATACTACTATCGGTATTGAGATTTTAAAATCATGAGCGACTATACTACTATCGATATTGATATGTTAAAACCATGGACGATTATACTGCTATCGATATTGATATGTTAAAACTATGGACAATTATACTGCTATCGATATTGAGACTTTAAAACTATGAGTGATTATACAATTGTCGATATTGAGACGTTAAAACCATGAACGACTATACCCAAATTACACACACATATATATATATATATATATATATAATATATATATATATATATATATATATACATCCTTAAATGTTAAACTTCCCCCTCCTGGCAATGAATACTAACAATACTACTTTTATGATGAAATTTCTAACTACAGTTGGTTGATTACTAAAAGTTCAAATGCCTTTTTACATTAATGTTATTCAAAACACTACTCCAAATCTATACATAAATTATACAACGCCAATGGAAACCTTAGGAATTGGGCAAATGATTTGTGAGATGAAGAAAATAAAATTAAGAAGATGCGCTCATTAGTTATTGTTTAATTAACACCTTTATTTCAAGGAATAAAAGTGAAAAAAATCAATATGACCGCATCCAAAATAAAATAGCAGAATGTAAAACGTAAAATGATATATCAAACAAAGAAACAATACATGCCATTTGACAATGTTGATTGTTTTATAATAACAAAAATTCTTGTTTTGGGATTCAGTCCACACACACACACACACACACACATATATATATATATATACACACACACACACACACACACACATATATATAAATATGTGTGTGTGTGTGTAGAACCTTTACATAAGTAGATAGAAATACTCCTAGAATATATACATATCCATACATCTTTATATACATGTATGCTTACATATATTATGGTATAATATTTAATAGTAGATATTGCTCCAGTATATTTTTGATATATGTTAACTATTATTAATTTATCTTTAGTGTTTCAATACTAATTTCTTTACCACTCAACTACAACTAAATAATTATTTAATATTTTAAAATTGATATTTATAAAAACTAATTGTTTAACTACTCAATCGACAATTGAATTAATTGATATAATAATTAAATATATCGATTATTTTGATTTTACTACTATTTAAATTTAAATGCCTAAAATATTTATGTTAGCACATATTTACTATTTCGTGTGTATGTGTTGAAGATTAAATATTCAGTCTCATATTCTTAGAGGAAAAGTAGTCAAAATACCATATTTAATTTGGAATTTCATCCCTAGATTTTGAACATAAGCCTTCCTACTCTTGAAGAATCTATTACCTTCTTCTAAATTTCAGAAATTATAGCCAACAGAAATATTTTATGCATAATCATCAAAATCCGAATATAGATGTCACTCCCAACAAATAAACGCAGGCACCAGGTTTTTGTAGTCCAAAAAATTTCAACCTACAATGTTTATTTCAAGTCCGTAAGAAATTTTTATTCAAATTCGACTCATTCAATTTATAATATAAAAGATATTAAGATATGTACCAAACTCGAGTGATGAATAATCTAAGTAAATGCGTTTCACCAAATAAAGATTCTCAACCCCAACCATATAATGGAAGAAGCCAAAACATGAGACCTACAAGTTGTTGCATATGTCTTTTTTTGCAATAAATTCTAATAAATCCAGAAGCACCTATTTCTGATGTCAAAATGGTCACCTAAAAATTGGTTATAAATTAGGTAGAAATAAATAAGATACCAAACACTACGATTATGTTTTGGATTCCAAGAGACAAAAGATGCTTCAGATGATACTATCTGTGGTGTGTTTGGATGTATGGAATTGGGCTATTAAAGTTGTAATTGAGAGCCCAATTACAATGTGGTTCCTAATTGGGTCATTATTTTATATGTGGTTTGGACTTGAAGTATAATTCTGATGGGCACTATTTATTGAACAATTGAATTGATTTAATTGTTCTTTTTTATTTTATGAAAAATAAGAATGATAATAAATTGAATTTATGTCGGATTTGTGTAAATTCGAAACTCAATTTGTTAATATTTTTAAAAATTCTAACTCAGGCCTGTTTGTAAGCCAGTTAAATATGATTTATAATTTATTTATTTTTATTTTTTTTAAATAGTATTATTAAGCTTTCTAAAAATTTATTTAAATTTTTTTTATCAATATATAAAATATTTTTTTTAAAAAAATAAAATGAGTCAAGTCCGATGTAAAATAAAAATAACCCTACTCAAATTCATTTACAATATTGTGAATTCGAATTTGGTTGTCATTAAAATAATATTAAAAATAATTAATTTTCCAATAACAATTGTGGTCAAATTTTAGAGATTGACCAAAACTGAGTGATAAGTAAAATAAGACCAAAATTAGAAAAGTTCGGTCGGCTTCAAAACCTTTCGAAAAAACGAAGTCGTTTCAAGTATACGCCTGCCGAAGATGATGTCGGACGATGAGGTCATCAAGAAGCTCCAGGACACTTTCCAGGACGCCACGCGGCACCAGCTCGAAACGCTGAGCGCCATCCTCGAGGCCAACGGCGGCGTAAGTTATCTCCAGCCTTACCTCCGAGGCCACGATGGGCCAGTGGACGCCGCCACCTTCCGCCGCGCTGTGCCGCTGTCCTGCTACGATGACTATGCCGATCACATCAGAAAGCTGGCCGATTGCGTTTTACGCGACGATCATGGTCAACCCCTGCTCTCCGTTGACCCACTCCTTTGTTTCTTCTACAGGTAATATTTTCCATTTTTTTTAAATATTCTATGCTGAGTTTTTTTCTTTGGTTTGACATTGATGGGATTTCTATTTTCATAATTATGTTTTTGTTACTCAATTTATTAAATGTGCACCTTGATATTTGGATGACAAAATTGCCTAAATTGGTAAAATCCTAGATTTATTGATTATTATTGTAACTGCGCCAAGTTTTAGGACATGCGTACAACGAAATTTTTGTTTAACAATGTTATTTTTATTGTGCTCGCAAGGCTAAAGTGTTTTTCCCCCACCCTATCATATTAGTCGAGAATGTAGCTACCTAGAGTTATTTTTGTGTATTGTGAGGTAATTTCTCACAGTCATAATTTATTTGTCTGGTGGTTCTTTACCAAGCAAGTTTTGGGTCCAATTTTGCTTAATATTATACTAGGACATCTATTATCTTTACTACTTTGATAAGAACTACTTATCTTTAGATCAATTAATTGACCATCTTGATTGAGATTAAAATGAGCGTTACTCCTATAATAAAATCAAGAATATAGGTGTCTACTTTACCAAAGCGAAAAAAATATGTTAGTTTTTAGTGTTTTATTGGAAAGTGTGCTCGACTTGATTAAGCACTAAAAAATAATCGGTTTATATGGTTCTACTTGGACCAACATTAAATTTGGAAATATTAGTCAATCAGACCTATCTTGTGGCCTTAGAATTGAATTTTTTATTGTTTTTGCTGTTAAATTGCCAATCGTACCCCTACATACATGGTTACTAGATACCCATGGAAAAGCATATTATAGTAATCGTATGCTTCTAGTCGGAATCTTATTAAAAATGAGAGCAGATGGATTAGTTCAGATCAATATGGAATTATTCCCTCAAGCTCATTCTATATTTTCTCCTTGGTTGATGATAGTAAGTGCAATGCAAATAATCTTTACACCCTCAACATCTATCTCGGACAACGGAATTTTAAAAAAAGAATAGCCTATTCCTCTGTATCTCATATGAGTTTCATAATTATAGGAATTGGTTCTATCACCGATTTGGGACTCAACGGAGCTATTTGTTTTCTATATATGGAAAGTTCAAAAATCATCATATAATAATTCAGAAATTGCAATAGAAAAGAAATAAGGGAGGTTTGTGATGATTTTTTAATATTTTCTACTAGGTAATCTAGTATCCTTATGCATGAAGATAATCAATTCGGCCGTTGTGGTTGGACTCTATTATGGATTTTTGACCACATTCTCTATAGGGCCCTCTTATCTCTTCCTTTTCCCAGCTCCGAGCTCAGGTTATGGAAGAAGGAACTGAGAAGAAGGTATCAACAACAACTGATTTTATTATGGAACAACTCATGATGTTCATATCGATCTATTATGCGCCTCTGCATCTAGCATTGGGTAGACCTGTGATCATTTAATAAAACTAGGCAATGAAAAATATACAAACCAAACAATTGATGCCTAGTAGATTACATATAAAACGAGTATAAGCTTTATATACAAAAACTAACATCAAATCCAAGGTTAGTGGCTTGTTACTTAATGCACTCTCACCTTTGCTTTAACCAACACTAAAGGCCTTTGTATTTAGAAGGCCCATTTTTCAGTTTTTTTTGTTAAACCTGGGAGGGAACAAATTAATGGGCATTTAACAGTTCAGGAACAACTTCCATGAATCCAAAATTACTTCCTTGTTTTGATTCAAAGCCTGGAAGAGCAGTCTCATCTTTAGCTCATCAGGGCAGTGGTGCAATTCTTAGAAGGTATGAACCATGAACTTTTAATTTTCTTTCATAATGATTTTGCTAAAATTGCCTACCTCACGGTAAAGTTTATAATTTCTGAATTTGTATGTAGGTTTTTCCCGCCAAGATCTTCAGCAAATAAGGTTTTGGGATTTATTTATGCTGGTAATGTAACACAGACAAAAGGAGGATTCATGGCAATGGCTGCCACTGCATTCCCTTTATATAGCAACAACCCGAATGTGTTGCGATTCCTGTCCATTTATGTCAGTCCAAAAGAGGTTATTCTAGGCACAGATGTTAACCAGCAAATGTATTGTCACCTTCTTTGTGGGCTTAGACATTTTGATTCAATAGATGGTATTGGAGCACCATATGCTGCTGGCTTGATTAAAGCTTTTACCCTTCTTGAATCACAGTGGGAGAAGCTGTCTGAGGATCTGGAAAATGGGATCCCAAGTTCAGAAGTTACCGATGCTGCAATGAGGCAATCTATTATTGAGATGCTTGGAGGGCCCCGACCAGATTTGTCAAAGAGGGTTCGACTAATTTGTGAAGAAACATCATGGGAAGGGATAGTGAGTAAATTATGGCCAAATGTTCGTTATGTCAAATCTGTCACCACAGGAAGCATGGCCCAATACTATCCAAAGCTCAAATATTATTCAGGAGAGATACCAGTATTAGGTGCAGACTACTTTGCATCAGAGTGCTGTGTGGCTATCAACTTGGATATACTACAACCACCTGAGCTTACACGCTATGTTGTCCTTCCAACCGTAGCTTACTTTGAGTTTCTTCCATTTGATACTGAGAGATCTTGTCTGAGAGATGAACAAACCGTGGACCTCTCTGGTTTAGAGGTGGGGAAGGTGTATGAGTTGGTTGTGACAACATTTAGAGGACTGTATCGTCTGCGTTTGGGTGATATTGTGAAAGTTGTTAGTTTTCATCACACTTCCCCACAAGTTGAATTTGTAATGAGGGCTCCTAAAAGCTCTGGCCAAATAATTACCGAAAAGGATCTGCTGTCTGCCATGGCAAGTTTTCAGCTTATGCTGAGAGATGAGTTTGGTGCTGAAATTATGGAATTTGCTAGCTTCGTGGACTTGGAATCAGAACCAAAGCACTTGAAGACTTTTATTGAAGTGAAAGATATGTCCAATCTCTTGCAGAATGATAAATTTACAGAATCAGTTGATGCTCAAAGAAAGTGTTGCTCTGTTCTCGAGGATGGTTTGGAGGCATATATCAAGTTATGAAGGCAAGAGGTGAAGTTGGCCCTCTAACGGTATCTATCGTAAGGCCTGGTAGTTTTGATGGGTTGCTTGAAGAAGCCATAAGAAATGGGGCACCAGCAAGCCAATATAAACCTCCCACGATCATTATAAATGATAAAATTGTTGATTACTTGGAAAAGTGCACTGTTGTGACTTTGTCACTACATTCATCTCACGTTTAACATGTTTATGATTCGGAGAATAAGAATGTCTCCTAGAACTGTAGTCTGAACGCTAGCTTACTGGCTATGCTGGAGACTTATTAGTTACTAGTAGAAGGTAATTTTTTCTGAAAAGGAAACCAATTTCATTATACTATTACTGTAGTGGCGGATCCACTGAATTGATGGTTGTTTATGGATTTTTTATGCTTCTACATGCAGCTCAAAAAATGAGTATCTAAAGAAGATTTTCCCTATTATACCATGAAAAACTAGAAGCAAAATGAACTAGCATGAAAAACCACTTTACTTCTTTATATAACAAAATAAGTGATGATTTATTCTTTTGAAAATAGTGATATACTTGACCATCTGCGTCCAACCATGAATATCTTTGTTTCCAAACTGAGAATACATATTATGCTCTGCGGTACCATCACTAAATCAATGTTTGCACTTCACTAAATTCTTCTTGTTTTCTCATAGTAACGTTGTGATGTATTGTTACCTTCTCAGAGTATGCATCTCCCACAATGTGGAATAGTTGCCAGAAATTTTTTGATGAAAAGATGTCTGATTTCATGAAGCGTTTATTGCTGCCTGTATTTGTTCCAGAGTTCTCCCTTTGGTTTCAGGTACTACCTTAATCACAAAGAGAATGGCAAGTGCATTGACCGCAGCATAAAGAACGAAGGTTCCTGCAACCACGTTACAGACATTAGATTACAGCTCCTATATTTCCCCGGAAAATCCTTATGAAGATTAGATCCTTAACAATGTTCATTCAGAAGTAGTTGCTCACCGTACGAGCTCCAGTTCATGAGAAAATTAAAAGTGTAAGAACAAGCCCATGCACCAAACCAATTCACCAGTGTTGCAAGGCTTCCTGCAACTCCTTTAATGTTTATTGGAAATATCTGCAGTGAAAGTAATTCACAGTCTGGACTCTAGAGATGTTAATCAGAGTGTATATAGCAATTTGAATGAGTTTGTCATACCTCAGACATCACCACCCATGGAACTGCTCCCATTCCAGCTGAGAAAGCCCCTATGTAAACCTGGTTTGGAGAAAGTAGATTCTTAGATGAAGGTTTCTTTCCAATTTGGTTGATTAGGTATCCGTGTTTTTCCCCCTCCCTTTCTTTTATCCTTATTTTTCTTACCTTTAGATTGATATACAATATAACAAAAGCATAAGAACTTACCAATATGCCAATCACAGCAAGAGCTGGAGCTGCACCATGTGCAAGTTCATGGTCCTGGTCCAGAGTATTATTCTTCCTCAATCACATTGTTTAGACAGGAGAGAAAAAGGAAAGGCTTAACTAAACGCTACCTTCAGATAGAATGAACTCCCTGCCAGCAGACAACCTAGGACCAGTCCTGCTCCAGAAACCTGGAGAAAAAGGCAGCTTTTGCTTACATTGTGAATAATGCAAACACTACTAATTCTAGCTTATGAGTAGCTATACCGGAATTTACCACTAAAAGAGGTTTTCTTCCTGCTCTGTCAATTAAAGTAGCACCTAGTGCAGTGATTATGACCTGACACACAGAATGTTTATACACTTGATTAAAAATCCGCAGCACCAATTTTCTTTAGAAATGATTTTGCTATCTCTCAAGAACTGACGGTGAAACTAGCTACCTGAAGAACCGCATAAATTATAGTTCCAACATCGGCTGGGAATCCTGTGATATATTACATATGAGGGACACAAATCAATCTCAATATGATCCTATCCAAAGGAATTGAACAAGAAATTTCCACTCTCTAGCTTTACAAAAAATCATTGATCATGCTATATTTACCTGAGGACTCAAAGATACTGCTGGTGTAGAAACAAATTCCGTTGATTCCTCCAAATTGTTGACAGACCATGAGTCCAACTCCTATCTGTGTGACAAATTGATTGGATATGCTAGTTAGGCTTGAAAGTTTAAACTTAAACTGTCATTGTTGAGAGACACTGTAGGACAAGGATAGACTGATACAAGAAGAGCGACACTCGCCCAATAGAATATAGAGAAGATCAAGGACTCACAAGTGCTGAAAGAAGAATCAATTTTATGAGAAAAACTGAACTCATACCGTGACCGAGCGCAGATATCGCCTTTGAAACAAATCAAGCAGTTTGGCTTTTGGAAGCCTCTCTAGAGTTTCTATATAATCCTGTCAAGCAATACATGTCATCTGCATATTTCTATGAAATGTCAATGAAGAGGATATTTAGGAGTTTAAGAGTATATATACTTGAATTTCAGCTGCCTCTGCAGATATGTCAGCATTCTTTCCCCGAAGTCTCCGTAATGAAGCTTCAAACTCTTTTTGTCTTCCTTGTTTTGCCTGAACAATTTTACTTGGTGAGTTTTTTGCAGTCTTTCGATCATAACATCCAAGATATTTATTCATGCATTGGGATTCTTACCAGCCATCTTGGGGACTCTGGAATAATAAAGAGACCTAAAACTAGAACAGCGCAAGGGACTATGCCTGCAGCAGTTAACAAGTGAGTCTCTTATAAAGATTGGGATATAACTAGTATCTTTAATTGAAAACTTTTGTTTCCCAATAATTTACCTACTAGTGCTAAAGCCCTCCATGTTAGTAATGTGCCTATGATGAAAGATACAGATACTCCAGTACAAATCATAAGCTGCAGAGTTGGAAGGAACAAATAAGCTTAAACTTTTAACTATTTAGCATTGGCTGAGAATATATCCCCTTAAAAACTTTATTTTTTATATTCTCTTATGACAAGAAAGGTAAAAAATTTAACATTTACCTGGTTTATGGTTGTCAAAGCTCCTCGTAAATCCTTGGGAGCCAGTTCAGCTATGAATACTGGTACCTACCAACCAAAAGTGAAAACAGGTAACCTGCATATCTAGTTTTAACATTCTAACCTAGAATAACATATCATCAGCATGGCCGAAAATTTACCACATAAGAAAAGACTCCCATCCCATATCCAGTTGCCAATCTTCCAATGTCCAGAAGCAGGGCCCCCTGTGCAATTCTTAGACTTGCTAAATCAAGTACCGGTTTTTATGTATCTAGTAGAGAAATAATAGATGTGGTAAATGTATTTTCATGCAAACCTGGGCAAAGTAAATGAATAGCCACCCTGCTGTACAAAATCCACTTGATACTATCATTGCCTGCTCACATTTCACATTCAATAGCTCTATCCATTATCGAGCAGTTCAATATCCTAGATAATGGTTGTTACATAAACTTTCTAGAATCCCAACAAACTTACCCCTTTGCGACCTATGTAATCTGCAATTTTACCGCTAGTGATTGCACCAATCATTGCTCCAAAAGTCAATATGGAGCCAAACAATGAGTACTGCAAAGACACACGATAGAGGAGTACAAAAGACAGGCTTAGAATTGAATTTTGAAGCACTTGAACTGAGTTGATATAGTAAAAGCAACAAATTTGGAGATGTCTGATCCCCTTCTAAGGAGGGTTCTCGAACGTGGATTCTCTTCTTTCCATTTGTTCTATCAAAAGACTATTTCCAAAGTCAAGCCACCGTTTTTTGTTAAGTTTTTTCTATATTGATTATGGTTTCTTTTTTGAAGATGTATGTATTCATGAATAGCTTTCTATCTACAAGAGTTCCTCTTTACAGCAAATCAAAGGTGGGTGATTATTCCAGCAGCACTGATGCTGGATTATTTGAAGCATTTAGATTAATCCATAGTAAAAATCCAGCTAAAACTACTAATTGCTCTTCAATTCATAACAATGTAGACAAGGCAGTGCAGAATGTGGTGAACAGTTCCGGGAAACTAACGAGTACATCATATAGATTATACTGTATTTTCAACCAACCTCTGCTAGGGATAAGTTTACATCTTTTCTGATGGCAGCCTGTGTAGGTGATGAGTACCCTCCCTGTAAAGTAAATAAACCATTGTCCATTGACCACGAAGGCAATTTTGAAGGACAATTCCTGCAAAACTGCTAAGCAAAATTGTTACAATGAGAGAGAGATTAGTAACTACTCATCACATACGCAAGATCCGAATGCATAAGAACCACAAGCTGCAACCAATGTACTGAAATACACCATGCATCTCTCTTCCTTGTTGCTTTTTTTCAGGGGCTGCTCTTCATCACCATTTGCTGCTGCTATTTCCTCTTGCGGAAGAAGTGGAGCTCTTATCTCTTCTTGCACACAGTTTTCGCCGTTCTCTAAATCTTGATTATTAGCCATGTCTATCTTCTGGTATTTTTCACTTGCCAAAGTGGATACTTATACCAAAAGATAGGAAAAAGGAATGTGCTAGGAGGATGTATTCAGAAACAAGATGTGAAAAATGGAAAGGATGAAACATCAAAGTTTGTGGTGGCGCCATTTATACTTCTAGGTGAGAAATATATAGTATAAAATGGAATTGTGTCATTTTATATCTGTTGACAGATCTACCCTCAGCATCAAAGCAATCAACTTCATCCTCTTGAGGTAACCATTAATTAGTAGTATAACAAAACACGTTCCATGACATGATCTCCAGACCAAGTAGATACGTGTGGAAGAGAAGCAACTCTATGGATGAGAGTTCATTTGTCCGATGGAAGAAAACTCTTCAAAAACTTAGTGCTAATTTTTATTTATTTTTTCCATTAAGCTTCTAAACTACTGTCTTTCAATGTATTAATTCTTGGATAAAGCAAACTAAAGAATGTTTGGTTGTTGAAATAGATATTTTTGTGGGTGCTAGTCTAATCTTGTTCCTTTTTCTTTATTCTATAGTTAACTTCTCTTCCTTTGCCACCATTTGAAATAACATTCTGCATTTCTTTACACAGACATGTGTATAGGGAGGGCATGCATCTGAACTGATGCTTATCTAGCTGAGTAGCTGACCTAAGAGGATATTTATGGAAGTTTACATACAATATTGTTATCCTGCTTTTGTGCCACTGAAAGCTCAAGGTTTTGTTTACCAAACAATATTCATCCTATTTTCTAATTCTGTTGTTGGGGTATTGAATATTGTACTACTTAAAATTGACCTTCATTGGCATAATAACATTAAGCAGCCAAATAAAGTAAAGAAAAAATCTTGAAGTCTTTGATTCCAATTCAAATACTTCAAAGGTACTAATTTATCTATGTTGGATGTGACCCAAAAAGAGGATGAAAATGCCAAGTACTGAAATACAGTAAAGAAGAATTAACCAGACACACACACTAAGCAGCAATATAAGTAACAGATTTGTGAATAGCAGGCCAGAGTATCAATCATGATGGTCCCTTTTACAAATTGTCCCTCACTCAAAATGAATGGCTAAAACTTAATATCCAGACAAGTTGAGCTATTAAGACCCATATTTTATTACTAGTTGGACAGTTTACATGTGATGGGTACATTTGTTTAAACTCACAACTGCCAAGAAAGATTAGAAGAATAATCCCTATCAACAATTGAAAACTCAATGCCTTTGTTTTCTTCTAAGGCATCTGAGAAATACAGACAAACATAGCTTGGTTTGCATGCCTTTACAGCCAAGAACTTTGAGATGAAAGTACAGAACATGATCTTAAGTTAGCAGAAAATATTACATATAGCAGAAAAAGTTATATTTGATGCACAACTTGGCAAAATATCTTCACCTACCAAAAATTGAAGCTCTCTCACCTATCAAATTTAAGTTCATTCAAGAATTACTTGATAGGAAAAGAGAAGGGGAGAGGAAGACTTTATTACAACTTCAGAAAGGGGAAAAATCATGTTTTTTGTGTCAAGCTCATGTAGTTGGTGATTAATTGTCTTCACAAACAAACTCATTTTTTTCTCCTTTCCTTTTTCTTTAGGTTTTCAGAGTTTCTTCCAAATTAGAAACCTTTTTGGGTTGCATATTTCAAGAAAAGCTTTGTCCCTTTTCATTTCTTGTTTTTCTTTTTCTATCTTCAAAAAGAATATATAATAGGGGACAACTCATTCCTAAACAAATTCCTCATTATGAAATTTGGATATAAGGCTATATACCACCCATAATTTTATTTTAGCGCAATTTTTATATTAAAATAATACAGTTTCTCCGTCAAACATTCAATTATAAAATTCAATCCCAACCAATCTAATTCAAATTTAACTCTAAAACGAATATTTCTTGTTATTGCATTTACAATAACTATATTAATTCATCAAATATCTATTAACATATTAATACAATTACATAATCAATTTGTATTTTACATTTAATTAATTAAATAATATATTTTATTAATATAATATAATTGCTTGTAAATTAAATAATATACATAAAAAATAAAATAATTGATAATAAAATTTAAGTAGAAAAGTAAAAATATTACATTGATTTAGATAAGATTCAAAAATAAATATTTAATAATACAATTTAAACAGAAAAGTAAATTACATAGAGATAGTCATTTTAATTTTATGAATTGGTATATTCATCATACAAATGATCAATTAATGCATTTCGAAGTGCAATATGAACCTCTTTATCCTTAATTTGTCTATGTCGAGCGATAAATTATTGAAATCAGGTATTTTCATCTACCTCCATTTCTCACAATGTATTTAAATTGTCTTATTTCTAATCTATATGATTTATTATAAGGAATAAATTTTAACAATATAAATATTTTAATCTTAATAATATCAATTAGGATAAAATAATTACATTTTTCTAAAAATATTTGAGTGCATATAAAATACAAAAAGAAATAATTTTGTTGAAAAATATACAATTTGGATAAATATAAATTTTTAACATATTTTTAAACATAATAAATAAATATAAAATTTATTAAAAAAATAGAAAAATTGATAGCGCAGCTGCATTGCTGTGCATTTCTAGCACAACACTATAGATAACTTCATTTTAGCGCAAAATATAGCACTAAGTTGGGATGAATTTTTCTTCCCATTTTGGCGTCCAACCTTGCAATTAGCGCAGGGCTGGGTTTGCCCTAATACTTGGAACAGAAACTTTAAGATACTATAAAAATTATGCATGAAAAGTCTACCACCTTTTCTTATACACAAATGTGCAATTCAAATACATGATTTGATTGGGTTCGGCCAAAAACGACCAATATTAAGATTTTCCAGCATGCCATCATCAACCTAACACTCAAATGAGATGTAAAATGAAATTTGTGTCACCTGTTTTTTTTCAGTTATATAAATTTATTGGTAAGAACTGTGTTTGAATGTATGGAGTTGGGCTATTAAAATTGTAATTGCAATATAGTTTTCCTGATGGGGTCATCATTTTATATGTGGATTTGGGCTTGAATTATAATTCTGATGGGCACCATTTCTAAATTCAATTTTCTATAAACAACAGGGTTGATTTAATTTTTCTTTTTTTTTTCCTTTTCTTTTTCGAAATCAGGTTAAAAGAAATTAATTTTCCAATAGCAACTGTGGTCAAATTTCCGACATTGACCAAACTAACTGATAGTAAAATAAGACCAAAAAGAAAAATATTTACCGAAAAATCGCGCCACCTTCAGAAAACGAAGTCGTTTCCAGCGTACGCCGGCCGAAGATGATATCGGACGATGACGTCATCAAGAAGCTCCAGGACACTTTCCAGGACGCCACGCGGCACCAGCTCGAAACGCTGGGCGCCATCCTCGAGTGCAACGGCGGCGTAAGTTATCTCCAGCCTTTCCTCCGAGGCTACGATGCGCCAGTGGACGCAGCCACGTTCCGCCGCGCAGTGCCGCTACGATGGCTATGCCGATCACATCAGAAATCTGGCCGACGGCGTTTTACGCGACGATCATGGTCAACCCCTGCTCTCTGCCCACTCCTTTGTTTCTTCTACAGGTAATATTTTCCATTTTTTTTTTCTATTCTGTTTACAGTATGCTGATCTTTTTTTTCTTTTTTTCTTTTTTTTCTTTGACATTAATGTGATTCTATTTCTAGTTATTATTTTTGTTACTTGATTTATTAAATGTGCACAATTAATTGAAGCGGGATCCTCTATTACTTGATTTATTAAAGGTGTCTACTTTACCAAAGCGAATATATATATATATATATATATATGTTAGTTTTTGGTGTTTTATTACTCGTCTTGATTAAGCGCTAAAAAAGGTAATTGATCAATTAACTAAATAAAACTAGACAATGAAAAATATACAAACCTAACAATTGATGCCTAGTAGCTTACATACGAAAGGAGTGTAAGTTTTATAGTTTTCTACACCGGATTTGGAGAAGATGATGTTGAATGTTGAATGTTGAAGTAATAGTACTATTTTTCTGGAATTCAAACCCCTCTGACAATTTGGTCATTGAGACAAACACCATTAGTTTGGCTCAAGGGTGGCCTCTTGAAAGTGACATTCAAGAAAGACTTTAAGTGATTATACAGGTGAAAAATATTTTATTCTTAATCCAGCTTGCTACCTAATGCACTCTTTCTTTTGCTTTAACCAAAACTAAAGGCCTTTGAATTTGGAACGCCTGATTTCATTTTATCTAAAAAATAATCTGGGACGGGAAAGTTTAAATTGTGGTATGTAACAGTTTAGGAACAAGTTCCATGAAGCCAAAATTACTTCCTTGTTTTGATTCCAAGCCTGGAAGAGCAATCTCGCCTTTAGTTCACCAGGGCAGTGATGCAATTCTTAGAAGGTATGAACAGTTTTTTTTTTTTTTTAATTTCTCCTGTCCATTTATGTCAGTCCAAAACAGGTTATTCTAGGCACAGATGTTAACCAGCAAATGTATTGTCACCTTCTTTGTGGGCTTAGACATTTTGATTTAATAGATGGTATTGATGCACCATATGCTGCTGGCTTGATAAAAGTTTTTACCCTTCTTGAATCACAGTGGGAGAAGCTGTCTGAGGATCTGGAAAATGGGATCCCAAGTTCAGAAGTTACCGACGCTGCAATGAGGCAATCTATTATTGAGATGCTTGGAGGGCCCCAACCAGATTTGTCAAAGAGGTTTCGACTAATTTGTGAAGAAACATCATGGGAAGGGATAGTGAGTAAATTATGGCCAAATGTTCGTTATGTCAAATCTGTCACCACAGGAAGCATGGCGCAATACTATCCAAAGCTCAAATATTATTCAGGAGAGATACCAGTATTAGGTGCAGACTACTTTGCATCAGAGTGCTGTGTGGCTATCAACTTGGATATATTACAACCATCGGAGCTTACACGCTATGTTATCCTTCCAACAGCAGCCTATTTTGAGTTTCTTCCATTTGATACTGAGAGATCTTGTCTGAGAGATGAACAAACCGTGGACCTCTCTGGTTTAGAGGTGTTGTGACAACCTTTAGAGGACTGTATCGTCTGCGTTTGGGTGATATTGTGAAAGTTGTCGGTTTTCATCACACATCCCCACAAGTTGAATTTGTAATGAGGGCTCCTAAAAGCTCTGGCCAAATAATCACCGAAAAGGATCTGCTGTCTGCCATGGCAAGTTTTCAGCTTATGCTGAGAGATGAGTTTGGTGCTGAAATTATGGAATTTGCGAGCTTCGTGGACTTGGAATCAGAACCAAAGCGCTTGAAGATTTTTATTGAAGTGAAAGATTTGTCCAATCTCTTGCAGAATGATAAATTTACAGAATCAGTTGATGCTCAAAGAAAGTGTTGCTCTGTTCTCGAGGATGGTTTGGGAGGCATATATCAGGTTATGAAGGCAAGACGTGAAGTTGGCCCTCTATCAGTATCCATCGTAAGGCCTGGTGGTTTTGATGGGTTGCTTGTAGAAGCCATAAGAAGTGGGGCAGCAGCAAGCCAATATAAACCTCCCAAGATCATTATAAATGATAAAATTGTCGATTACTTAGAAAAGTCCGCTGTTGTGACTTTGTCACTACATTCATCTCACGTTTAACATGTTCATGATTCAAAGAATAAGAGTGTTTCCTAGAACTGCAGATCTGAATGCTAGCTTACTGGCTTTGCTGGAGACTTATTTTCAGAAGAAGGTAGAAATTTTCTCAAAAAGAAACCAATTTCATTATACTACTACTATAGTGTCGGATCCACTGTAGTGAAGGTTCTTTATGGATTTTTTATGCTTCCACAAGTAGATCAAAAATGATTCTTTAAAGAAGGTTTTCCTCGTTCAACCAAGAAAAAACTAGAAGCAAAATGAACTAGCATGAAAAACCACTTTACTTGTCCGTATAGCAAAAAAAATTGATGATTTATTCTTTTGAAAATAGTGATATACGTTGGCCATCTGTGTCAAACCATGAGTATCTTCGTTTCCAAAATGGTCAACAATAAAATGGCTACTGAGAATACATATTATGCTTTGTGGTACCATCACACACACAAAGTTTGCACTTTACTAAATTCTTCTTGGTTTCTTATAGTAACGTTGTGATGTACTGTTACCTTCTTAAAGAGTATGCATCTCCCACAATGTGGAATAGCTGCCAGAAAAATTCTGATAAAAAGATGTCTGCCAAGAGATGTTCCTTAAGTTTTTCATGAAGCGTTTATTGCTGCCTGTATTTGTTCCAGAGTTCTCCCTTTGGTTTCAGGTACTACCTTAATCACAAAGAGAATGGCAAGTGCATTTACCGCAGCATAAAGAACGAACGTTCCTGCAACCACATTACAGACATTAGATTACAGCCCCTATATTTCCCTTTTCATTGTTAATAGGAAATCCTGATAAAGATTAGATAATGTAAATGTCAATTTTCGCGCTTTGAGATAGCAATGTTCATTCAAAAGTCGTTGCTTACCATAGGAGCTCCAGCTCATGAGAAAATTAAAAGTGTAAGAACAAGCCCATGCACCAAACCAATTCACCAGTGTTGCAAGGCTTCCTGCAACTCCTTTAATGTTTATTGGAAATATCTGCAGTGAAAGTAATTCACAGTCTGGACTCTAGAGATGTTAATCAGAGTGTACATAGCAAGTTGAAAGAACTGTCATACCTCAGACATCACCACCCATGGAACTGCTCCCATTCCAACTGAGAAAGCCCCTATGTAAACCTGGTTTGGAGAAAGTAGATTCTTAGATGAAGGTTTCTTTCCAATCTGGTTGATTACGTATCCGTGTTTTTCCCCCTCCCTTTCTTTTATCCTTATTTTTCTACCTTTAGATTGATATTGATAGACAATACAACAAAAGCATAAGAACTTACCAATATGCCAATCACAGCAAGAGCTGGAGCTGCGCCGTGTGCAAGTTCATGGTCCTGGTCCAGAGTGTTGTTCTTCCTCAATCACATTGTTTAAACAGGAGAAGAAAAGGAAAGGCTTAACCAAACGCTAAAAAAGATGAATATTTCTACCTTCAGATAGAATGAACTCCCTGCCAGCAGACAACCTAGGACCAGTCCTGCTCCAGAAACCTGGAGAAAAAGGCAGCTTTTGCTTACATAAACATTGTGAATAATGCAAACAATACTCATTCTAGCTTATGAGTAGCTATTCTGAAATTTACCACTAAAAGAGGTTTTCTTCCTGCTCTGTCAATTAAAGTAGCACCTAGTGCAGTGATTATGACCTGACACACATAATGTTTATACACTTGTTAAAATCCACAGCACCAATTTTCTTTAGAAATGATTTAATGAAACTAGCTACCTGAAGAACCGCATAGATTATAGTTCCAACATCGGCTGGGAAACCTGTAATGTATTACATATGAGGGACAGAAATCAATCTCAATATGATCCTCTGCCTCGGAGTTAATATAATGCTAAAAATACTCTTGAAGGAGGTATCCGTTCAGCTTTAAACAGATCCCTCCCCCTCCAACACCCCCTCCACCACAACCAACAATCCTATCCAAAGGAATTGAACAAGAAATTCCCAGTCTCTAGCTTTACAGAAAATCATTGATCATGATATGTTTACCTGAGGACTCAAAGATACTGCTGGTGTAGAAACAAATTCCGTTGATTCCTCCAAATTGTTGACAGACCATGAGTCCAACTCCTATCTGTGTGACAAATTGATTGGATAAGCTAGTTAGGCTAGAAAGTTTAAACTTAAAATGTCATTGTTGAGAGAAATACTGTAGGACAAGGATACAATGATACAAGAAGAGTGACACTCAACCAATAGAATATAGAGAAGATCCAGGGTTCACAAGTACTAAAAGATGAATCAATTTTATGAGAAAAACTAAACTCATACCGTGACCGAGCGCAGATATCGCCTTTGAAACAAATCAAGCAGTTTGGCTTTTGGAAGCCTCTCTAGAGTTTCTATATAATCCTGTCAAGCAATACATGTCATCTGTATAATTCTATGAGATGTCAATGAAGAGGACATTTAGGAGTTTAACAGTATATATACTTGAATTTCAGCTGCCTCTGCAGATATGTCAGCATTCTTTCCCCGAAGTCTCCGTAATGAAGCTTCAAACTCTTTTTGTCTTCCTTGTTTTGCCTGAACAATTTTACTTGGTGAGTTTTTTGCAGTCTTTCGATCATAACATCCAAGATATTTATTCATGCATTGGGATTCTTACCAGCCATCTTGGGGACTCTGGAATAATAAAGAGACCTAAAAGCAGAACAGCGCAAGGGACTATGCCTGCAGCAGTTGACAAGTGAGTCTCTTATAAAGATTGGGATATAACTAGTATCTTTAATTGAAAACTTTTGTTTCCCCATAACTTACCTACTAATGCTAAAGCCCTCCATGTTAGTAATGTGCCTATGATGAAAGATACAGATACTCCAGTACAAATCATAAGCTGCAGAGTTGGAAGGAACAAGTAAGCTTAAACTTTTAACTATTGAACAAAGGATAGCATTGGCTGAGAATATGTCCCCTTAAAAACTTTATTTTTTATAATCTCTTATGTCAAGAAATGTAAATTTTTTCAATATTTACCTGGTTTATGGTTGTCAAAGCTCCTCGTAAATCCTTGGGAGCAAGTTCAGCTATGAATACTGGTACCTACCAACCAAAAGTGAATACAGGTAACCTGCATCTTTAGTTTCAACATTCTAACCTAGAATAACATATCATCAGCATGGCAGCAAATTTACCACATAAGAAAAGACTCCCATCCCATATCCGGTTGCCAATCTTCCAATGTCCAGAAGCAGGGCCCCCTGTGCAATTCTTAGACTCGCTAAATCAAGTACTGGTTTTTATGTATCTAGTAGAGAAATAATAGATATGGTAAATGTAGCCATGGATACCTGGGCAAAGTAAATGGATAGCCACCCTGCTGTACAAAATCCACTTGATATTATCATTGCCTGCTTGCATTTCACATTCAATAGCTCTATCCATTATCAAACAGTTCAATATCCTAGATAATAGTCGTTACATAAACTTCCTAGAATCCCAACAAACTTACCCCTTTGCGACCTATGTAATCTGCAATTTTACCGCTAGTGATTGCACCAATCATTGCTCCAAAAGTCAATATGGAGCCAAACAATGAGTACTGAAAAGACACACGATAGAGGAATTTGAAAAGACAGTCTTAGAATTGAATTTTGAAGCAGTTGAACTGAGTTGATATAGTAAAAGCAACAAATTTGGAGATGTCTGATCCCCTACTAAGAATGGTTCTCCAACGTGGATTCTCTTCTTTCCATTTGTTCTATCAAAAGACTATCTCCAAAGTCAAGCCAATGTTTTTTGTTAAGTTTTTTCTATGTTGATCAATGGTTTCTTTTTTTTTTATGATGTATGCATTCATGAGTAGCTTTCTTATCTAGAAGAGTTCGTATCTACAGAAAATCAAAGGAGGGTGATTATTCCAGCAAGCACGGATGCTGGCTTATTCGAAGCATTTGGATCAATCCATAGTTAAAAATCCAGATAAAACCACTAATTGCTCTTCAACTCATAATAACTTAGATCAGGCAGTACAGAATGCAGTGAATCAGGGAAACTAATGAGTACTTCATATAGATAATACTGTACTTTCAACCAACCTCTGCTAGGGATAAGTTTACATCTTCTCTGATGGCAGCCTGTGTGGGTGATGAGTACCCTGCCTGTAAAGTAAATAAACCATTGATCACAAAGGCAATTTAAGGACATAATTCCTGCAAATCTGCCAAGCAAAATTCTTACAAAGAAAGAGCAAGATTAGTAACTACTCATCACATACGCAAGATCCGAATGCATAAGAACCACAAACTGCAACAAACGTACTGAGATACACCATGCATCTCTCCTCCTTGCTGTTTTTTTTCAAGGGCTGCTCTTCATCACCATTTGCTGCTGCTATCTCCTCTTGTGGAAGAAGTGGAGCTCTAATCTCTTCTGGCACACAGTTTTCGCCATTCTCTATATCTTGATTATTAGCCATGTCGGTTTACTGGGATTGTTCACTTGCCAAAGTGGATACTTTTACCAAAAGATTGGAAAAAGGAATGTGCTGAGGGGATATATTAAAACAAGATGTTAAAAAAACGGGAAGGATGAAACATCAAAGTTTGCTTCTAGGTGAGAAATTTGTAGCATTAAATGGAATTGTGTCGTTTTATATCTGTGGACAGATCTACCCTCAACATCAAAGCATTCAACTTCATCATCTTGAGGTAAACTTTAATTAGTATTACAAAATACATTCCGTGACATGATTTCCAGACCAAGTAGATACGTGTGGAAGAGATGCAACTCTATGGATGAGACTTCGTTTATCCAAGGGAAGAAAACTCTTCAAAAACATAGTACTAATTTTGTTTTCCATTAAAGTTCCAGACTACTGTCTTTCAGTGTATTAATTATTGGATAAAACAAACTAAAGAATGTTTGGTTGCTGAAATAGATATTTTTGTGGGTGCCAGTCTAATCTTGTTCCTTTTTTGTATATTATTATATATAAAATTGCACTAGTTAACTTCTTTTCCTTTGCCACCAGTTGAAATAATATTCTACATTTTCTTTACACATTCAGATGAGCAAATAGGATATTTATGGAAGTTTATCATACAATACTTTTATCCTGTGTTTTGTGCCACTGAAAGCTCAAGGTTTTGGTTACCAAACAATATTCATCCTATTTTCTTATCCTGTTGTTGGGGTATTGAATATTTTACAACTTAAAATTGACTTCATTGGCATAATAACATTAAGCAGCCAAATAAAGTTAAGAAAAAATCTTGAAGTCTTTGATTCCAATTCAAATACTTCAAGGGTACTAATTTATCTATGTTGGATGTGACCCAAAAAGAGGATGAAAATGCCAAGTACTGAAATACAGTAAAGAAGAATTACCCACACACACACACACACACACACAATAAGCAGCAATATAAGTAACAGATTTGTGAATAGCAGGCCAGAGTATCAATCATGAAGGTCCCTTTTACAAATTTTCCAAAAGGGTGGCTTTGGTTTTGGCTTTGCTGATGACTAAATCCAGTTGTCCCTCACTCAAAATGAACGGCTAAAACTTACTATCCAATCAAGTTGAGCTACTAAGACCCATATTTCATTACAAGTTGGATTGTTTACATGTGATGGGTACATTTGTTTAAACTCACAACTGCCAAGAAAGATTAAAAGAAAAATCCTATCAACAATTGAAAACTCAATGCCTTTGTTTTCTTCTTAAGGCATTGAGAAATACAGACAAACATAGCTTGGTTTTATATGCCTTCACAGCCAAAAACTTTGAGATGAAAGTACTGTACATGATTTTAAGTTAGGAGAAATCATTACATAGAGCAGACAAAGTTATATTTGATGCACAACTTGGCAAAATATCTTCACCTACCAAAATTGAAGCTCTCACCTATCACTCATTCAAAACTTTCTAGCTTAGAATTAGAACGAAAAGACAAGGAGAGAGGAAGACTATTAGAACTTCATAAAGGAAAAGAAGCATGTTTTTTGTGTCAAGCTCGTGTAGTTGCTGATAAATTGTCTTGACAAACAAACTCATTTTTATCTCCTTTCTTTTTTCTTTAGATTTTTCAGAGTTTCTTCAAAATTAGAGACCTTTTTGGGTTGCATATTTCGAGAAAACGCTTTGTCCCTTTTCTTTTCTTGTTTTTCTTTCTTTTTTTCTTTTTTTCTTTCTCTATGTTCAAAAAGAATAAATAATAGGGGACAACTCACCCCTAAACAAATGACTCATGAAATTTGGATCAAAACCCTTGAACAGAAACTTCAAGATATTACAAAAATTATGCACAAAAGTCCACCTTTTCTTATCACACAAATGTGCAATTAAAATACGTGATTTGATTGAGTTCGGCCAATCAATATTAGAATTTTCCAGCATGTCATCATCAACCTAACACTCAAATGAGACGGTATAAAAAGAAATCTGCGCCACCTCTCTTTTCTGTTATATAAATTTATTGGTAAGAAAGGTTGTAGCATACATTATATATGACCAATATTGACTAGTTATACATTGAGAGTAGATCCTCCAGGTAAATAAAGTGCTTTTATATTCTCTTTCTCTGAAAGTTGTTGATTTCGAGAAGAAAGAAACTCTTGCTTCAGAAAGGAATCCAAAATTCAAACAGAAAATTATCAGTAAAACAATAAAGAACAATTTCAACAACAGTCGATGGATTGAAAAGAATTTTAGAGCATCGAAAGTGATTTCAAGAAAAAAAATAAAAGAAAAAGGAAAAAAATTTTTTAAAGAACTCACTTTTTTTCTTGTGCAATTATTGGAAGCTGATATCCATACTTGTTGTGAATGAAACAAGACGCATGGCCCGCCGCCCGCAAATGGCCGAAGCTAATTCCAATTGGTGAGTTTTCTTGTAAGGGTAAAAGGAAAAAGAAAGAAAGAAAACAACATTTGTATCTGGGTTTTAGACTTTAGTAAAAAAGAAATAACAGTAAAGCATAAATTTATATCATTACAATGTAATGATACAAATATTGTTTTACTATTTTGTATACTAAATTCCAAAATTCAAACGAATATTTAATGAATTCCTTTTTATGGCTTGTTTGCTAATTATGATAAAGTTTGTGACAGATATGTATACCCATTCAATTTTTTGTTTGCTTGAAATAACAAACTCTAGAAAAAGTTCTGGCTCGATAAACATGATATGCATTCAAGATCCATGGATCACACCATGGATAATTTAAATGAAAACTCCAACCCATATTAACTTATGCATAAATCAACTTACCCCTTATATTTATATTTATATTATTCATTAATATATATTTATAAATAAATATATATATTTTACATTTAAAATATATGTTTATATATAAATGTATATTATTATTTACATTCGACATATAAATATTAATAATATACATATAAATATATATCTATATAAGTAATATATGTAATATATACTCATAAATATATATTTATATTTACAATAAAAATAATATTTATTATTATATCATAAATAATAATTTATATCTATCTTTACAACATAAATAATAACTATATTTAAATAATATATACTCATATTTATAAATTTAAATACACATTTATATTATTTATATAAATATATGTTTATACTTATAAATGTATGTCACTGTAATTGAGAGGTGGTTATTTAGTCAATGGCCCAATTTAAGGTTGGACCAGTGTTTCAAACTTTAAATTCTTCACTCCATCAAGGGTTATTGTTTCTTTTATCATGCGTTTTGAGATTGGATACTACGATTGCACGCAAGTATACCACAATGGAAATTTTCATGCTGCAATATAATAAAAATCAGATACAAATATACAATCTTGGATTACAAAAGACATCATCCAAGTAATGTTCCTATAACAAAAAATAGTTTTTTAAAAAATAAAAATAAAAATAAAAAACGGAGGCCACTTGTACATGTGAATTAAAAAATGAAATGCTTAGCATAATTGGGGTTGTAGTTCTTGGAATATATCCTTATGGATAAGCCCAACAATCAATAAATTATGAGGCCATCACATGTAATATGAGGGCATCAACCAATATTGAATACACAAAATACAACTTTCAACTCTACATCAATCAATTGTAAGTAAGGGCATCACCACAAAACCATGGGCCACAACATATTACAAATAAATATTTCGGATTTTTTGTTCTTTGGTGTTGCATCTCATATATACACAACAAGACCAAAAGACCAAGAGTAAATGTATATTTATCGAGATGCAACACCAAATTTACAGAAGATTCGAAATGCAAAACAAGCTATACAGTAACTGAACACTACTATGTAATCAAATTCAGAAAATGCAGAAAAACACATAAATTGATCAAACGAACACTCGGATGACTGATAATGCTCCTGACGCTTCCATGAACTGCAGAAACACAGAAAAGATATCCATCTGTTTGGTGTGAAATATTACCAATTCATTGGAGTAGAAGCTACCTTGCTAAAGCATATGATAAGCTTTTCATGCTCCAACCTTTTCAAAATAATACGGCGTCGTGGTAACCCTGAATACACCACCTTTGCCCAAACTGATCACTTGCCAAATCATTAGGCCGTCTCCAAACTCCAAATCATTCCCTTCAACCATCAGGAGTCGGCCTCTTAGTAATTGGTCACAAATTCCGGCTATCATTTAAATGAATCAGCATTCTCAACATATATATGACACCATAACCTAAGAACTAGAGGAGGGGCAATTCACCAATACGACTTCATTATCTCCTTTCTGTTTGAGTACCCTAAACTACAAATGCAGCATCCACCATTTTTTTCAAATCCAGACACTGGCACTGGCCTATGAAAGCTTCAGATGCAAATACACTATACACTACACTGACCATGCTCTCTTATCAATCTCTTACAAGAATAGTAAGTGTTGACTCTATATATCAGTTTACATAAGGGTTTCAGTGATTCAAGTTTAAAGAATCACAGGATTAATATAAATCAACAAAAGAATGAGACAGCCATCACAAGTGATACGAAGCTAATAGCAGGGAGGACTTCAATTGATACCCTCACACCGGAAAAGGTGAATCACCTTCAGATGCTAATATAAATCAACAAAAGAATGAGACAGCCATCACAAGTGAAAGGAAGCTAACAGCAGGGAGGACTTCCATTGATACCCTCTCATACCGGAAAAGATAAATCACCTTCAGATGCTACCTACCACCATGGTTCTCATCATCTTCCTTCTGTGTCTCTGGATGGTCTTGCTCAAAAGTATAAGGCTGATAACCAGCAGGCGTCGACAAATGACCAGAGCCACTGCTACTCACCGACCTCTCAATGTCATCAATATTTGCAATAAGAGAAATTGGTCTTTCAGGTATTAATGGAACAGGTGCATCCATGTCCAACATCTTAACGACCAGGTCCATTGTCGGCCTAGCATACAATTGAGGGTGCGAACAGAGAACAGCCACCAACACATACTTCTCCACAACCTCTGGAGGACCCAAATCTGGCATATCCTCTTCAACCACATCCATTGCTCTCCCTTTTCTTACCAACGACCAAGCCCAATCAGTCACTAGAGTGGGTTGCCCATCATTAACTGCAACAAGTGCTTTCTTCCCACTCAACAGCTCAAGAAGCACCACCCCAAAGCTATAAACATCACTCCTCTCTGTCAACTGTCCATACAATGCATACTCGGGCGCCACATATCCCATTGTCCCCGCAACTCTAGTGCTCAAGTGTGTCATTCCCTCGGGCGTAAACTTTGCCAGTCCAAAATCCGCTACCTTAGGCTCAAACTTCTCATCCAAGAGTATATTACTAGCCTTAATGTCCCTGTGAATAATCGCCAGTTGCGCACCATAATGCAAATAAGCCAAGCCCCTAGCCGTCCCAAGTGCTATCTTCTGGCGTACAGGCCAACTCAGCTTCTTCTCCACTAACCCAAATAAATGATCATGAACACTCCCATTCTTCATCAAATCACACACAATTATCCTCTGGTGACCCTCCAGAGGAGTCGTCGCTGTGCAATACCCTCTCAACGCAACCAAATTTACGTGTCTGACACTTGCAATAACTTCCACTTCATGCGTAAAAATAGCATCCCCAGCAGCAGAACAATTCTTGAACCTCTTCAACGCCACTTCAGAACCATCCGGCAGCACACCCTTATACACATTTCCATACCCGCCTTTCCCAATTATATTATCCCTAGAGAAATTCTTGGTCGCCGCCTTAATTTCATCGAACGTAAACCTAATTAATGTTGTGCTCGCACTGATCGACTCCAATCCAGAACTCACATTAGTATCATTCTTCATATTATTCAATTTTTGCCTCAAAAGTCTAGCCTTTTTCCGTCGTAAAAACCAGAACCCAGAAAACCCCAGAATCAAAACCAAACCACAGGTCCCCACCACAACACCAATCACAATTTTTTTCGTCTTGCCACTAGAATTAGACGACGTGAAATCGAGATTAAACAAGCACTTCGCCGTACCTTCATCAGTGGGCCCGAAATGATTACCGAAAGCCGCGACGTAAATAAAGGGGTAAGCCGTACAATCGGAGACGTTCCCAATTGAGGGCCCCGGGAGATAAGACGCCTGGATATTGGAAAGCGCAGTGGTACACGAGGCGCACGGAGAGTTGTTGAGGAGTGACTGGTTGCAGGCGACGACGACGTCGTCGAGGGCGGATTGCGGGACGGCCAGCTCGAACTCCGAGCGCGTGCTGATGTTCATGCACCCGCGAGCGATCCACGGCGTTTGGAAGCCGCAGCGGCGGCGGATGTCAAAGTTGGACACATACTCGCTGACCAGCGACTCGTAAGCGTCCCAGCACGACTCGGCGGACTCGAGCGGAGGGAGGAAAGAGTTGGTAAGTCGGAGGTACTCGGATAGCACGAGACGGAGGCCTTGGCGGATGTACTGGCACTCGGAGCGGTTGTCCAAATTGGAGCGCTTTGAGTCCGCGGCAAACCGCCGTAGAGCGTCGAAGTTTAGCGGGCATCGAGAAGAAACGGTACCATTTTGGAGGAGGGCCCTGTGGAAGACATGGCGGGCGGAGAGAGACACGGATGGAACGATTAATAGTTGGGAAAATGATAGCAAAAATAGAAGAAAATAAATGAACCGACACATCTAAGATTGATACAATACAGTAGTATATTACAGGTTGGTGTGATTTTAAGAGGTTTGTTGAGATTTATGTGTGAGGTAAAACGAAATGGGGATGAACGTTCTTTCATTTAGCAGGCAACCAAAAAATGGACCAGTTAGAGAGAGAGAGAGAGAGAGAAAAGGAGGCAGGTTCTGAGAAAAGACGAAGAGACTAATTGGAATGTAGCAGACTAGCAGTTGGTTTGGGGCCCGAGTAGTTGAGTTTTATGGTCCTTTGTCTTTCCACTACAGTCTTGAGTTCTAATAAACAAATCGAATCCAACATGAGTAATTTAGTTTTAATTTTTTATTAAATTTTAAAAATTATATTTAAATTTATTTTAATTATTATTTAAATTGAATTTGAATTAATTTTAATTAAGTAAAACATGAATCGAGTTTTAATAATTTAATTTTTTTATTATTTTTTCACTAATCGAATCGAGTTTCAAACTTTATCGAATGAAAAAATACATTTAAATTTTATTTGTTAAGTTAATGAATTAAATTCAAACAAGTTTTAACTATTCATCTCGAATCTAATATCGAGTGATTTTATTCGTTTTTCAACTCTAGTATTAAGATTTTATTTGGAAATATTTTCAATTTTTTTTTCTTTTTTTCATTAAAAATTTAGATTTTATTTAGATTAATGGATTTAATGGTAAGAATTTCAAAATTATAATAACAAATATATTGATTTTGTTTAAATAATCTTATGATATAATTTATTTAATATTTTTCAACTCTTATTTTGAGATATTTTTTAAATCATTACAATAAATTTTAAATCTATTTTAAATAAAATCATTTAAAATATTTCCTACAAATAATTTACTCAAATCAAAATCCTTTCATTAAATCCACCCTTAGGTTATGTAAAACTCACTACATTCAAAAGGTAAAATTAATACTTTAAAACTACATAGTTTTGAAATTAATAATGTAAGTTCATAAAAGATTCAATTTTTTTATCTGCTTTTATGAAATTGTAGTAATTGAGTAATTTATTTCTAAATATTAATAATAAGTAGTGTTCCAGTATCAATTATTGATTAATTATTTATAATTAGTATTTTTAAAATAATGCTCTACATGGTAACCAGCTTGCGAGTGAATTATTCTTGTAATCAAAGCACTAGAAAAGTCCTCCGATCTATATCCCTATAACGGAAAGACTAAAACTAAATGAATTATGAGAAAAAAATGTCAAAATTGAGTTACGTATTTTAATAGTACTTGATTTGTTAATTAAAAAGTAATGATTCTTGATGTTTATTATTTTTTTATGATTAATACTATTCGTATAATGATGTGACGTTATTAATTCACTTAAAAATTAAAAAGTGAAATAATGTTGTAACGTTGTGATTCACTTAAAAAATAAAAAGTGGAATAAAAGTCCATAGATATGCAAAGAAAATTGATTTCAATATGTCTCTATATAACTTTTTTTTCTCGCTAAACTGTTAGTCATATAATGTGTCAATATTGGCCGACTGACTTTTATACAAATTTTATTGTAAGCATGAGAGTTGAAATTTTTGAAATTAAGCATATTTTGAAGTAGGAGACTGATTGGGCCTTGGCCCAATTCTACCATAGAAATCAAGTGCCTTCAGATGGGTAGGCCTTAGCCCATTAGTTATACAAAATTAGGGGTAAATGGGCTCTACAATTAATAATTCTCCATGTCAATTAAACTGGGCCTGAATATGGCCCAAATCAGATTTGCATGTGATGATCTAGTTTCGTTGTCTGAGAATTTTTAATGATGCAGAATACTTACAAGATATATATTCAACGAGGAAAAAAAACATTTTTTTTTATTGCAAATGCAAATAGAAAAAACGTCGAATTTTGAAAGTTTTTTCCTTGGTCATGTAAAATGTGGTTTTTTTTTGTTTTTTTTTTTGAGATAGTCAAGGTAACAAGAAATTGTGATTAATACTCTAAAATTGTATCTACCATTTGACGACTCAGTTGCAGTTAAATAAATTTACAAGTGGCTTTCCATAAATTTGTCATAATGCATATACTAAAAGTGGAGCCCACAGACTTTAATTGCAGAGTATGAGCTGTAAGCAGCCCACTTATCTGGTGGCCCAAGAGCAAGGACCACAAATGCTGAAAAACGATTTTGGGCTTACGTAAAATCCACTTCATAACATTTTGGTGGAAAGTAGTAAATTAATATTACAGCTACAACCACTGTCATAATTCTTTTTTTTTATTTTTGTATTATAAAAGGGGAGTTGCTACTTGCACTTCTGGAATTTCTTTAATGGTTCAATAATTAATTCAATATATTTATTAATAATTAACAAATTATAATTAATACATAGTAATTGCAACCAATATTGAGATAGGTGTACTTGAGATCATTTCGGATTTTGTACCAAGTATTTTATTTGGCAAAAAATAGAGTATTTACACAATATTCATGTATTCTACGATATAGATTTAGTTAATCAAAATCACATATGTAATAATATTTGAAATAAATATCTCATATTTGTAAAATCTTAAAATTTCGACATCGACGAAATGAATAAAATCTCATCAATCAAAGAAATCTTGAAATGTGTTATACTAAGATAATATGGCATGTTGATGTCATCTTTCAATCTCAAATCCAACACATTAAATTAAGCAAAGCACCTAACAAAATAAAGTCAATAGCAACACAACTTCTACCTCAGTTAAAAAGCTCCCTGTAATGTTGCTAATTATTATATTACATCAAATCTTGAAATTTCTTTTTATTTTATTTTAATTTCATATCATAAGCTTTAGATGTATGAAACTAGTAATGCCCACCAACATAATAAAGAAGGAAAAAAATTATAAAAAAAAAAAAACAATTGCATGATGACTCAATCTCTTAGTTGTCAACATAATTTAAACACAGCGTGGATGCTGAGAACTAATCAGTGGGCTTTTTTTTTTTTTTTTTTAATTGAAAGTTCCTTTTTATAGTGTCATTAAGAAATAAATATAGATGAGTGGCTGTATCTATTAGATAAAGATGCAATTATTAGTGGTTGAAATGATTAAGGGAGTGATTAAAACCCGATGTGGGGACAGAAATTTCCTTACGGCATCAGTTACTTCAGTTTAATGATTAAAGATTTAAATCTCATTTGATAACTACTGGTGGGGTATGACTCAATAGTTTATACTTTATATTATAGTGAACTTTATTAGTTTACATCTCTTTTATAACTTATCTACGTTACTGATATTCTTTTTTTTTTTGCCTTGGAATATTTTTTTTTTTTGTTTCTGTGTTTTTTTTAAGAAATAATAATTATATTATTATATTATAATTAATAAATTCAATATAATTATCTACAACAAATTAATTATAACAAACAATGAAATGATAATGTTATATACACCTGATTTGTGGGGTAAGCTAGGACCCGATTTGATTTACCAAATTTCGCGACATGGGTTCATTTAATAATTTCAATCAATTTTTTTTATACTTAATTTAATAAAAAAATTATAAAATTTATATAAACAACAATACCAACTAAGAATATTTATGATAAGTAGCTAAAATTAATAGTATTTGCCTTAAAAACAATTGCCATCATCCTATGAGATTCGAGGCCTACTCAAGCCAGTAAGAGTATCAATGACCAATCCTATCAAATCGAAATTGAACCTCAACTTGATCAAATTTCGATTTATGGCTATTTTAATTATGAATTATTTTTTAAAAATGGGGTAAATCTTCATCAATCTTATTCTTATGGAATCTTGTATTTTGTTGCAAACACAACATTATAAGTTTTTTGGCGCACAAAAATACATAAATAACCCACATTAATTTTCTATTGATACCAGGTTCATCTAAAGCTCTTTTTTTCATGGAGGAAATAATTTACTTCGTTCTTTGTCTTTCTAGATGTGAACTTTTGGTGTCAAAAAGTAGAAATCGTGTTTTATCCGCCCTTTTCCTAAAACCAATTTTGGAAACAAAAACGTGAAGGCGTGATTCTTAAGACAAGGAAATAAACTTTTCCCTACCCCAAAAGAAAAGAAAGCAAGAAATAAAGGAAAAAACAAAAGAGCTTTAGATGCAGCAAGAAAAAGTGTGTTGTAATTATGTATACATGTTTCCTAGAATTACAGCTTACGTTTCATAAACACAAACGACAATTGCAACATACGTAAGGTAGAACCTCCTTTCATTCTCGTAAATCTACGTATACTTCTTACCATGGTTGGTCTTACAGTGAAAAAGACAAGGGAGGACATTCATAAGATTTTTGTTTTGAGGCTAAGAATAAAGACATTATCCATGTTTAAAAAATAAAATAAAATATCATAAATTATGAGAACTTATCTTATCTAAATAATTTTGAGTTTATAAAATTCAAAGTATCATGTAAGTTTTGTAAATCAATTTTTTTTTTTCAAAATTCAGCCGCCTTGAGAAAATTTCAATTAATTAGATGTACACATATAACTGTTCAATTTAATTTACTTGCTCAAACCGAGCTGACTGACCCATAACCATTTTTCAGATAATATTTAAATTTATTTAAAAATGGTTGTTTTATGCTATTAAGTCCATGCCAACTCTATATATATTGATACACGCCATTTTTTTCAAAGCAATACAAACTCTATATAATTCTTTATTGTTATTTATTTGAGTTGCAAATAAATATGTATTACGAGTTTCATAACTTCATAACAGATAGCACAACTTTTTATATTCATTAAAAAACTATTCAAGAGAACCTTCCTATCATTTATAGTAATAATTATAATATATTTTCTAAATTAATTAATTATAGTTTCATATTATTTTTATTTAGTTGCGTTGAAATTTTAGGATTAACTTTTTTGACCAGCGGGGCACAAATAGCACGTGGCCTCCTGCTGCAGCCCAACACCGTGTCTGACTCGAATACCTCAGCTCCCGCAGACAAAATCCGACCGATGAAGAAACATTGATGAACACAAAGTAGTAAAAAAATATAAAATAATAATAATTAAAAAAACAAAACAGAAAACCCATCTCCTAGGATTTTAATTCTGTTTTCCCTTAGGAAAAGATCTTTTTGGTGGGTAAGGTGGGGTAAGTAAACCCAACAGCAGCTTGTCTTCGAAGAATAGCCTCCCATAATTACCAGCTCCCTTCCTTCATGCACACTTAGCACCACCACCTGTAAACCAAAGAAAGAGAGAATGTAATTTTTTTGAGCGAAAAGGTGTTACAAAAACCAGAAGTTTCAAGATTTTTGGCCATGTAAAAACAAAACAAGAATCCTTTGTTTCTGAAAAATCTCTCAAGTCTCTGTCGCTACATTATCTTGTTTGCATCCTCTGTCCCGTCCACCTCTAATTTTCTTTTATGTCTGGGAATTCTCAAGAGAATTCCAACAATTGTCAGCTTCTATTCTACGGTATGCATCCCTTAACACTTTCATACTCCGACCGTGCACCAGCATCACTGTGGCTTATAATTTTGTTTCCTATGTTTTCTGTTTTTTATGGTGTTTCTCATACGATGTCAATATATATATATATATATATATATATGTTTTTAAGTTTTTAAAACTTTGGGCTGGGATTTACGACATAACATGTTTCACTTTAATAAAATCTTTCTTGTTTCTGTTTCCTGATATAATTAGCCGAAGTATAGGAGTAAAAAGGGGCAACTTTCTGATTTTCAAAATCAATGCTCTGTTCTCCATCTTTCCTTGCTTAATTTGTTTTTACCCTTTACCACTGAATTCTGCTTCTCTTTCTTCTGGTCTTCATATTATTATGCTGAAAATTGCAGTATTTTAGTTCTTGGTAGACATGTGATGTGCTGTTATCCGTCCTTAATTTTCTGTCTTTCTTCACTTCCATTACATTTTTATATCCTGTTTCCAGTGAATTCTGCATATCTTCGAAGCCTCAGTTTCTATTTTGCTGAAAATCGTATGCTATTTCTTCGTGGAGTTGTGATTTTCATGTATGGAGAAAGAGAAAGAGAAAGCAAATGTTTGTTCCCCTGATACGGTTCTTGAGGACTTCTTAAGAACAGCAGAATCTCAAACGGATTCTTCAAAAGCAAGTACTTCGGAATCACAAGTACAGATTGATCGCAAACCGGCTTCACGGTGGGCTGGATTTTTTCAGTTGTTGAGATTTAAATCTAAAAGACAATTAGCCACATTGCATCCCCTCAATGCCCTTAAATTATCAAAAAGGTTTAGCAGTAGCATGAGGGAGGAAGTTAGCAGAGCGCCGAATCCCCTAATAGATGCTAATTTGAACTATTTTAAGCCTCAATGGAAGAACTTTAGCTTCTCCGAACTCCAAGCTGCAACCAGCAATTTTTGCCAAGGTTAGCTCTGTGTAATGTCTATTGCTTTATCCTTGAAATTTTGAGAAGGACCATTTATCAGTAAATCTTGTTAATGTTATGTATTGCTGTGACTAGGTTATTTGATCGGGAAGGGCGGTTATGCTGAGGTGTATAGAGGTCGTTTGAGCGGGGGCCAGCTTGTTGCGATTAAACGTTTGATGAAAGGGCCCATGGAAGAAAGGATAGGGGATTTTCTCACAGAACTCGGGATAATGGCGCATGTCAATCATCCCAATACCACTAAATTGATAGGCTATGGGGTTGAAGGTGGAATGTACCTTGTCCTTGAGTTGTCTCCCCTTGGAAGCTTGGCTTCTATGCTTCACGGTTAGTGCTTCATCTCAGGATTTGTTTTTGTTCTTTCAACATTTCCATGACTCGTTGGATCAGAATTTAAGTTGTTTTCCCCCTTCATTCTCTAATTAAACAGGTTCCAGGGAGAAGGTGGAGTGGGATATTAGATACAAGGTTGCATTGGGAGCAGCTAAAGGATTGCTGTATCTTCATGAGGGTTGTCAAAGGAGGATCATTCACAGAGATATTAAGGCTGCAAATATATTGCTTACAGAGGACTTTGAACCTCAGGTATATTCAGAAACTGTGGACAGTAGAATGTCTATGTAGCTTTCTAGTCCAGTCATGATGTTTCATGTCTTCCTTTTTCTTTGTTTTTGTGGATTATATCTTATTTACGCCTTGGGACGGAGTAATTGGTAGTCATGGAAGTTGAATTCTACTGGGGGATGGATTCTTAGGGCAGGTTTAAACATAATAATAACTTGATCTTCTAGAATGTAAATTTTTTTATGAGCCAAATATTGTTAAATCTATCAGTAACTTGGAGATGATTCCTTTGATGATACGATTCTTCTTATATTGATAAATAGCCTGAGTAAATTGCATGTTTTAAGGTGTTTGGATGGTTGGACCTCAAAAGTTACTTTCGATTCAGATATGTGATTTTGGCCTTGCAAAGTGGCTGCCAGATCGATGGACCCACCTTACTGTTTCAAAATTTGAAGGCACTTTCGGGTGTGTATATCCTAACTGTTTACGATCAACTTCAGTACAATATTCTACTTTAAACTTCTACAAATATGGGTCCTAATCCTGGTCTCTGCAGTTATCTGGCACCCGAGTTCTTGATGCATGGAATTGTCGATGAGAAAACTGATGTTTTTGCCTTCGGAGTGCTTCTATTGGAACTTATCACCGGGCGTCGAGCCCTGGATTACTCACAGCAAAGCCTTGTTATGTGGGTATGCCTGCCTCCCTGTCCCCTTAGAATTGCTACAGGTGCTACAAATTGTAATGTGTTTTGGCTAGACATCGTTTGAAAAGTTGTTATTCGTGTCTACTTATGCTAGGCTAAACCTCTGCTGAAGAAGAACAAAACTAGAGAGCTTGTAGATCCCTCGCTTGCTGAAGACTACAACCCCATGCAAATGAATCTCATGATTTTAGCCGCTTCGCTGTGTGTGCAACAATCTTCAATCAAGCGCCCTCGAATGAGTCAGGCATGTTCAATTTCAACATTGCTTTTTATGTTCATGAATTATGGACTCTACTGTGATTCCCTGGGGAGAAAAGGTTCCATTTGTTTTCTCTATTATCTTGAAATGGATCTATATGTTATGCACTAGGCTCTCAAGTCTTTATCAGTTGGTACACGATAATAACAGCAATATTCTGTGACGATATAAATAAGAACAAATTGAACAAGGCTTGAATTTTTCTAAGAACAGCATCGATGTAGTTTTCTCAGGAACGTACGAGAAAGATTTAGTATGCCCTTCTGCTCATCGTATCATGCTCGTGACATTATCATAGAATACTCCATGTCATAAAAAACCCTGTATTGATTGACGATTTTCTGGTGGATGCAGGTTCTGCTGCTTCTAAGAGGGAGCTGTGGCAGCCTAGACTTGATCAGAAAATGTAAAAAGCTATCAAGTTGGAAAAAGTATTATAAGGAGCTTTTTAGTGCCGAAAAGTACAGCTTCTCCAGAGGCTTGAGCGGTTTAAATCTGCGAACACAGATGGCCATGGAAGCTTAATTGGTGCTCTATTTTGATTCATTAGCATTTTTTCTTAGAAATTTTGGACATTTGATGACGCAATTTTGGACATTTCAAAATTCCTCATGGTACTACACATTGTTATGTAAAATATAAGGTTTATAGCACAATTAGTACCACGAATGTTATGAAAATGCAGCTGGAAATCAAAATGAAGAAAATGGAATAGCTATATGAAGTTATGATAGGAATCTCAGTGGTTACACCAGTAACACAATTATGTTACCATACCCGATTCCAACACCAATCGGGTCGGGTTACAGCTATCAGAAGTTGGACCTGGAATGGGCCTATCAGATTGGAACCTGATTGACGTAACCCTACTACAGTCTAGATATACACAACAATGTTGATGGGGACCTCGATTAGGCCTTTTCTTCATTAGCAAAGAGAGACAGCTATCCGAATACCTAATATAATATCTTTTCCCCCTTTCCCAAATTATGTCTGCAAAAAAACAGCACCATATCAAGTTTGCCTGTCCTTCAGTAAATGCATTGATACACGACTTTACAAATTGCATAGCAACTTATAGGTGTTGAAACGTCGTTATAAAGTTGTTAATGTGTGAAAAAACAAGTAGCGAAAGGCAAATATCTTGTTAGATGTCAAAATGCAAAACATGAGATGATAATTTTTGTTTAATTATTCAAATAGGAAAAATATTCTCTCAAATTAAAATAATTTATCTTTTGTTTTTTTTCTACTAAAAACACTATCAAGAATCAGCATTTCGAATATGCGAGGATGTAGTTTTCAAATATGTTAAGTAAAAAATATTATTATTATTATTATTATTATTATTATTATGGTGGGAGTTGAGAATTTCACATTGATGTTGGAATGAAAAAATAGTGTACTTATAAACTTGAGGTAAGTTTTACCTTTTCAAATATATTTTAAATCCGTACGCGCGCTCCCTTTAGTATATAATATCTCTCCATACCGGGATAGGTTGTGGTTAGGTGTTATGTTGGAATGAGAAAATTGTGTGTTTATAAATTTGAGCTAAATCTCACCTTATCAAACACGTTTTAAACCTTATATACTACGTTGTAAGATCACGCTAAGTCGGCTATTACCGGCAAAACGGACTTCACATTAGGGTATTATGATTGAGGCTAAAAAAAAATGATTGGAGTTCTTATTTATCACTTAATAATTCTTTAATAAGTTGGGCCTTCAATTTTGTCATTTGGGTAAAGGATTATTACCATATGAAACTTCAATGTTTTTCATTTTCCAATAAATCTTTGAAGTTCGACCATGTAATCTACAAAACAGTAGAACATGTTTAAAATTTTAAAGTTATGTATCATATTTAACAATAGGGCCATGATGGTGATCTTTCCAAGGAAAATAAAAAATAAAAAATAAGAAAAAGATAGAAAGGACTAAAACAAAAAATAAGGTTATTTAGTGTTGCGTTCCCAACTATATCTAAATTACATACGTGTAGTAAATATAGTATAACATATTCTCGTCATTTCAATACTATAAGATTGTAGTATAAAACTGCTTATTGCTATAATCCACCTCTCCATTCTATGGTAAACGCTATGTTGTTTTTAAGGATCAAAGCCTTAGCTCTTAAATTTTTATATCATATGAAAGCATGACCGCATGAGATCCACTTCATATCCCTAAGCTCGTTGTTAGGAGTTTAAATTCTTATCCAATTTTCATCTTTATCATTGACGTATTTCGCTTGTGCTCGATTAATTTAAATATAATTTTAATTAAAATAAAATAATAATTAAATTAAATTTAAATATATTTTTAAGTCGGATACAAAATTATAATAAATTTAAATATTTTATTAAGCTCAAACTTAATTTGTTGGTATCCTAATCATGCCTTGTTTTTAAAATATTCACCAAAATTTACAAAAATCCAAACAAAATATGTATTTCCATATATATATATATATATATTATAATTTACAAACATTTTTAATTTTACAAACATTTATTGAAATACACTCCACAAAAATTTAGAAACAAAAATCCACTAATTGTTTTTGTTGAAATAGAGAAAAAGATGATTAAAAGGTGTATTTCTATTTTTGATTTATTTTTTTTAAATTTAGTCTGCGGATAGATTTTGCTTACAGCGCAAACAACACAAGAAGCGGAAGGGGATCGCGTGGGGGTGTATATATATATATATATATGTATGTATATATTGAACCGAGTCCATACTCCATAGACAGTAAAGAAAATCATTCGCTTCAAGTCAAACTCCAAAACTCACCAAAATTTAGGAAATTAAATTAAGAAATCGAAAAATCTGGCGAGTGTTTTGCCGCGTGTCGTCATTTCTCCGGCGATCGTTGAATTTGATGATCGACAGAAGTAAGGCTGACTCGTCGGCCTGTGCGGTGGTGCACGACGGCGGTGGAGTAGAATCGGAACTCACCGGTGAGTCGGTGGTGGTTGGGAAAGGTTGAGATAGAAGAAGAGATAAGGATAATAATTTAAGTATAATTAAAATGAGGAAAGGCAAGGGCAAAAACAACAAATTGCTGCCTAATTCTTTGAGAATCATTTCGTCTTGTATCAAAACGGTGTCGACGAATGCTAGCACCGTCGTGCGCTCCGCTGGTGCGTCCGTCGCCGCCTCCATTTCCTCCTCTGGAGACGATCGCAAAGAGCAGGTTGAAAGTTCTATTTTCTTTTTAAGTGTATTATCCATAGTGGAGTTTCTTTTTTTTTTTACCCCTAATCGTTTATTTTCTTGTTATTATTGACTTTAGTGCTTTTTGTGTTGTTATTATATTTAGTTGTTTCTTGTCCTGGATTGAATTCGAGCTGTTAGTTTTAGAAAATTATCCAATTATTTGATTTTTAATTTATAATCTGGAAGAATTGTCCAAATTTCATTTCCTCATCCATCAATGATCCAAAGAATTGATAGTTATTACTAACTGTTTCTTGAAGTGTATTATTCTTGTTCCTGAATAGTTTATTGTCTTGCTGTACTTGAGATTTTCTTGGTTTGTTTGAGATAATTTCTATCTATGTATTTAGTTGTTTGGTGTTCTTGATTGAATTGGAACACTTAATTGTAGAAAATTATCCCATTTTTCATTGTAGTTTCATTTCTTGTTGTTCTTGACTTCAGTGATCTTTTTGATTCATTGTAGTTAAAATGCCATTTGTTGATCTTGTAATCGTTTGACATTATTGATTGAATTGGAGCACTTAATTACACAAAATTATCCAATTGTTTGTTTATTTTTGTAATCTGGAAGAATTGCATGAAGACTTCTCTTCTAAATAGTTTATTTCTTGTCATTCCTGACGTTAGTGCTTTAATTTGATTTGTTATAATTCAATTAATATCTTTTGATATTGATAGCATTACAATATTCTTGATTGACTTGTAGTAGTTAATCAAAGAAAAATAGTGTCAGTACTTCATTTTATGATGTAAACTTTCCAGATTATAATTATGCCTTTTCCAAGTGTATCTATAATTGTGCACTTTTAGTTTCTCTTGTTCTGACTCTAGTGCTTATTTTGGTTTGTTTAGTTGAAGTGATTTTCATTGGTGTATTTAGTTGTTTGATGTTCTTGATTGAATTGGAGTATATGCTTAGTTTCTTTTATGAGTTATATAGTAATATTCTATGGAAATGAAGAAGTTTGACTTTCATCCTAGTTTGATATGTGAATAGCTCAAGTTTAAAGAGATCTCATTTCTAAATTGTACATCACTGCCTATGATTCTTATATTTCTAGTTTATTCTATTTCAAGTCCCTAATGTGTGTTTTTTGTTTAATCTGTGTGCTTTTCATAGAGTCCTCTGTCTCTCTTTCTCTCTGCCCAGTAATTTCCGCAATTGTTTTTTTGTCTTGGTCTATTTCACATAAGACTTTTAAGGTCTTAATCAGGTTAATTAGAATGTTGCTAAAGATCACTGAAAACTTATAATTTGGAATTGACTACACATCTGTATAGATCCTTTAATGCATTTTTTTCCCACAATAAAATGTGGCTCACTCTATGGTAGATTCTCTATTATCTTCTCTCTCACTAACATGTTGTTGCAATTGCGTAACTTGTGTCAATTGGTTTGAAATATGGTTATATGACTTGTATAAGGCAAAGTTTCCCTTATATATGATTTTATTTTCATAGGGGTCATTAGGGGGTTAGAGGCTTAACTCGAACTTGAGTTTTTTCAAGTTGAGCTCGAGCTTTTTAATGAACCAGCTTGAGCCTGAATATAGGTGTTCAAAAGTTCACGAGCTTTTCTTATTTCTTAAATTACCTATGCTATTTTTTAAAATTATAATACTAATAAGAATAACGATAATCTTAATAAAAAAAAATTAATTATAATAGAAATAATGCTGTCTAAAAATAACTTTGTACAAAGCTCCTAATAATTTATATAACTATCTTAATAATACTAATAATAATCATATTATTAATAATTTCACTTAGTAATAATATTGTGTAACTATGATATTTTTTGTGTACGAATTTTATATCACAGTATAAATAACAAAAAGCTACATCCTTCTTTTCTTTTATAATAATATTGCAATAACAATTGTATTGATGATGACGATAGTAATTATAAAAATAAATCTTAAATAATTGAAAATTCAAATTAATTCAATATTCGAATAATTTTTTTTTTGCAAGTGGGCTTGAGGTCTGTCAAGGTCTAATAGCCTCCACTGTGAATGAGTCTAAAAGAGCTGAGATTGATATTAATTAATCTAGTGCAATAAAGATGCTCAGGCTAATGACTACAGAATTTTTGGGTGGAAAAATGTGATGTGTACTTTCTGATGATTCATCAGTGAAACATGCACCCAATCCATCCAATCCATCATTCAATTCACAACTATGCTTCTGTTCTTCATCATCTCTTTAATTTACAAAGAAAGTATGGCAATGGCCCTTCGTCAATTTGTCTCGGAGTGGAATTATATTTTTCCAATCATTGCTTATCAATATGATTTGACTAATTTTGTTACAAGACATTTTATATTACCATGTGAAATGCAGGTGTTCATTTAATGTTTATCCAGACCATTGATGTCTATAGTTAACAGCTCTTTACTCAAAATTAGCAACCTGAAGTCTTAGTTATTGCTTTCATCTTGTGACAAAAGCATCATGTCAGGGTTAGGAGTCTTATGTGTTGTTTATTTGATGAAAACATGTTGTTAGTCAGGGTACTTCTCATGTTGATATACAGCTGACTTTGTGTTAACCAGGTATTGTGGGCTGGCTTTGACAAATTAGAGCTTAGTCCAACTGCCTTCAGACGTGTCCTATTACTTGGTTATCTAAAGGGTTTTCAAGTCTTCGATGTTGAGGATGCTTCTGGTTTAAGTGAATTAGTTTCCAGGCGTGATGGACCAGTTACCTTCTTGCAGATGCTTCCAGCTCCTGCAAATTGTGATGCTACTAGAAAGTACAAATCATCACACCCCATACTGGTGGTTGTTGGAGGGAATGAGGATGAAAGAATCACCTCATTCCAGTATACTGGCCTAGGGCCGGCTAGATATGGTTCAGCAGAGTCATCATTTGGGAGCTCTTTCGACCCCCTACTGCTGTTCGATTTTACTCAATGAAATCGAACGAATATGTAAAGGTTATTGACTTTAAGTCACCGGTATTTATGGTTAGATGCAGCCCACGAGTAGTAGCTATTGGTCTTGAAGAACAAGTAAGTATCCATTGATATGAGATTCATTGGTATAAAATATCTTAATTACACACATACACACACACTCACAAAAAAAAAAAAAGAGAGAGAAAAAAATGGAGAAGTGGAAGAAAAAAGAGAAAGAAGCAGGTAGCTATTAACATATCCTTTAACTAAATAAGGCACTACAAATTAGTGGGTCAAGTAAATAAGGATGATCAATTGTTGGCTTGTACTATTTACCTTTTTTTTCCTTATTCTGAATGCAATCTTTCCTTTTCCTTTTGGGTCCTTCTTCCTTCTGTTTTGCATATACAGGACTGTGGCAAGGAGCATGTTAGGTTTGGTATTATTCACTCAGTGAGCCTGCCTTCTGTAGGAAAAAGTTCGAATGCTCTGAGTTGGAAAAATCACTTAAATTACCAACCACAGACTGTTTTTTATATATAGGATATATAGTCTATATGTCAGAATGAGATCCCTTACAAATAAGATAGGAGGGATGATTGGTTTACACATTTGTCAAGCAGATATAATACATTGATATGTTTACTTCAGAATCAGATTTCTCATGAAACTGATGGGATGAGGGACAATTGGTTTATTTATTTGTTGAGCAGGTTTATTGCTTTGACACCCTTACTCTTGAGAAGAAATTCATAGTTGTCACCTATCCTGTTCCCCGAGTCGGAGATCAAGGAGCATTTGGAATCAACACAGGGTATGGTCCAATGGCTGTGGGGCCAAGGTGGTTGGCATATCCTCCTAATCGTCCCTTTCTGTTAAATACGGGCCGGGTGAGTCCAAAAAGCCTTGCCTCTAGTGTTAGTCCATCAACATCTCCAGGCAGTGGCACAACGATGGCTCGTTATGCAGTGGAGTCCAGCAAACACATAGCTGCTGGGTTACTCACCTTGGGGGACATGGGATACAAGAAATTATCTAAGTACTATCCGGAGCTGCTTCCTGATAGTCCTAGTTCTCCTGGCTGGAAAGCTGGGAAGCTAGCAGCATCTGAACCAGAGAATGCTGGAGTGGTAAGTGCAAAGTAGTGATACTTTTACTATTTTGTTCATTTTTGGTAATTACTGTTGAGCGAGAAGGTACAAATTTTGAAGTTTCTAATTTGCGTGCTATCATGTAAAGATTACTTGGTTTTAAAATTAGTCGGTGTATCATTTTTTTAGTTATTGTATTTGTCAATTGCAGATTGTTGTGAAGGACCTCGTTTGCTCAGAGGTTATATCACAATTTAGGGCTCATACGAGTCCAATATCTGCTTTGTGTTTTGATCCAAGTGGGACCCTTTTGGTTACTGCCTCTATACATGGAAATAACATAAATATCTTCCGGATCATGCCTTTTCATAAATGCGGTGGATCAGGCTCTGGTGACTGGAGCACTTCTTATGTGCATCTTTACAAGCTGTATCGTGGAATAACCAGTGCTGTAAGTATATGCCCACTGTGCCTTGTTATTATTCTGTAATACCATCTCTTTCCAGAAGGTCTCAACGTTCTTGAATTTCTTGGCCCCCTTTTTGTGTTTTATTCTTCAGGTCATCCAAGATATCTGCTTTAGTCATTATAGTCAGTGGATTGCTATTGTATCATCAAAAGGAACTTGCCATATCTTTGTTCTGTCGCCCTTTGGGGGAGATGATGGTTTTCAAACTCTACATACTCATGGGCAAGGTACCTCTCTGTTTTTAGCTTCCACTCCACCATGGTGGTCTACTTCATCTTTCACTGTAAATGAGCAACATTGTTTGCCTCCACCTCCTTGCACCCTCTCTGTTGTCACCAGGATAAAATGCAGTGACTCTGGCTTGCTTAATTCAGTAAGCAATGCTGCTGCTTCAATGGTGGGTAAGTTATGGGTGCCATCTGGAGCTGTTGCTGCAATTTTTCATAATTCTAACTCTACTGGCTCTCTGGATGTTAAGTCGAATCGTAGTTCAATGGAGCATATCTTAGTTTATACCCCGTCAGGCTTTGTGGTTCAACATGAAATTCTGTCCTCACTGGGGCTTGAACTGAGTGAAAGTAGAACTGAATTTTTGTCAGCTCCACAAGCCAACCACAAAATGAGGAGTTAAGGGTGAAAGTTGAACCCATGCAATGGTGGGATGTGTGCAGAAGATTGGATAATATGGAGAGAGAGGATTGTATTTCTGGGAGTATCTTTGATGGACCGAATGATACTGAGATTGATGATGACTCCAAAATGGTTTTCCAGGAGAATGCGATTGCTGGGGAGAAGAAATTGGTTAAGACTGATTCACTGAAATCTCCGGAGAGATTGCACTGGTATCTGTCGAACGCTGAAGTGCATATAAACTCTTGCAGATTACCCATATGGCAAAAGTCGAAGGTATTTCTGCTTAGATTACTGATGTCTTTGTGTTTTATGATGGTATTTACTTAACAAATATCCATTGTTGATTTAGATGCATTTCCATGTAATGGAACCTCCAAGAGCAGAATGTTATTCGGATGGGGAGTTTGAAATTGAGATGGCTTCTTCACATGAAATTGAAATAAGACACAAGGATTTGTTACCAATATTTGACAATTTTCCTAGAGCAAGATCTGGCTGGATTGACCGGTGAATACCTTATACCTGGCTCTTATTCTAGGTTACATCTTGTTTGTTTGTTTTATTCTTGCCTTGTATTTTTGGTACACAATCTGCACCTGATTGGTACATCAATTCTCAGAAAACCACTCAAAGTGAATGAGAGAAAAATTCAATGCACTAAAGCTGATAGAATCTAAAAAGGCAAAAAGAGGCGACTCAGGTTGGCTGGGTATGGTAGTTTCTACATGGATTCTTATGGAAGATTTATTGGTACATTGAAGTTGTATTGCTGATAGTGCTGAATTCTAATTAATTGTTTTCACTACCCTATCCTGATGCTTACCATTTTCCATGGTTTATCCCACTAAATGCAACTAAGAAATCTTTCTACAATGGCCTTCTTGTGGTGCATCCTTCTAGTGGAATGATAATTGTTCCTTTGCTCCTGATGAAACAGTAAATAAATATGAAAGCACTTTTTTTCCATAATGGTTATTTTGTCAGCTGGTATATAGTTTATATTTTCTCTTTTTACTGTCCCCAGTTTATGTCTTACATGTTCCAAAAAGTAAGGTCAGCTGTACTGGTTATGTCTTCCCATTTGCATATTACTTGGTGTTTATGCAGATCTATACCTTCTGAGGGAAGATATCCTAGTGCTTCGTCCAATAGTTGTCAAGCTAGAGAAAAGACCAATGAAGCAAGTATTATTTGTCATTCAAAGCCACCATCATTTAGTTCTACTGAAAGCTCAGAAGGAGGTAAGATATATTAACCTTGGTTCTTTTTCTAAATTATATACCTATGAAACTATTGAGATTGTTATTTGTTCCCCCTTTAAATGCGAATAACTTATAGTTTATTGAGATGCATAGACAGAGATATAAGACCACTTTCAGATAATTTCTTTTACGGAGATTGTGTGTGTTTATAGTGTGTATTGCCTTTACGTTGCCTAATTCTTGCAAAAGTCAGTCTGCACCTATCTGTATCAACTATTATATATTTTTGGGACCAAACTAAGTTTCTTTGCTTTTTTCATCAGGATCATCTAGACGACTGGAGAATTTACTTGATTTGGATCACATGAGCGTTGATAGATCTCCAGTACTTGTTCACCATGCTGTAAGTGATTTAAACACGGAAAGAGAGGAGAGTACAAGTCTCAAGGTTTCATTAATGGACCAGAGATCTAGACCCATTATTATGCCCTTTCCCTCTAAAAACACCTGCAGTGTCAATTTTGTCGTTGATAACGCTGCCATTAGTAGGTCATCCTCACTGGGGAATGAGATTCCATCATTGAATGTTGACAATACTGACTCAGCTGCAGACATTCTCATGCCTTCAAGGACTGAGGAAACAGTAGATTTTGCACAGTTATTTAAGGAAGGATACTGTAATAAGCCAGAGTTCCATGATCGTCACAGGTCAACTGAAGGATACTGTGATACCCATGAAGAGGAAAAACCCGAAGAGGAAGGCTGGATTGGAGGGATGTTTGATTTCTCTGAAGAAGGTAGGTATCTGAAGCAAAGACGTGATCATCCGGTTTCTCTTTATGCCAATTAGTTTCATTCATTCATCATCTTTCTAGCCTTTTCCTGTGCTGGAATTCAATGTGCATTTTTTTCTCTGACCGCAGGTTAATTGCTTCTTCTGCACAAAGAATATGGCCAGTTGCTCGGATATGAATTTTACAAATTGAATCCAGTTGTAAAAAGTAATTTCCGATTCCAAGAGCAATTATACCACATCCAGGATAAAACCTGCACTCACTCCCTCTGCACTTCTGTAGCGTGTTTACTGTTGTGTATAGAAACATTCCCGAAGTTCTGGAGAAGGGGTCATATAAAAGGATGAATTTGACTCTGGGGGATATGGGTTTTACATTTGCTGTGTTTTGGATGTTCAATCGATCTTGTACAGATGACTGATAACTAGTGGCTTCCAACTTGTGTAACAATTTTTTCCTTGAAAAAAAAATATATATGAGGAAATGAAAGCAATAGAACAGATCATTTTCGCAACCAGATCCTCCCTTTTTTTTGACCCCTTACACCCAGCAGCTGTTCTACCAGGATTTCACCTTTAAAAGAAAGTGTATTGAAAGGATCCAGGTATTTATTTGTTAGCCAATTGTGCTAGTGATTGGTATAGGTTGCTTTGTATTTAATTAAGGAGTTAATGAAATTAAAGTGCTGTCTGCTAAAAGAACTTACATTTTTCATAATTTGTTCTCGTTGAATTAATTCAATTTGAAAATATAACAAAAAAAGAAGAAGATAAAATCGAAATATGATAGTTTGTAAAATATGAGAGGCTTTCATGCTTGATAAGATATTGAATAAGCAATGTGAAGGTGTACCACTCGCATCGAGTTAGTGGAGGAGGGTTGCGCGAAGCATTATGTTTTGAATTCGAATTTTTTTTTAATATTATTTCAATCGACCTGTACTAGGTGTATAGTGCGATTTACCTGATTAGTATGATTTCTTTTCAATACTTTTTCAATTGAATCGTACTAAGTGCATGATGTGGTTTACCTGATTGATGTGTGATTTGTAGATTATTGTATCAGTACGATAGATTTACCTAATGAGTATAATTTACAGATTATTAATCAAGATTTTCAATACACATGAGAAAAATAGCAGATATGAATTCCCTCGTCATAAAATACACACATGAAGAACGAGGTAATCAATAAATGATGAATTGATTTCTTGGGCATAGATTGTACTTGTTATTAATTTGAATTCCTTAATTAAGTTTATTTTATTTCGCAATTGAATTTATGTTCCTTAGAATTCTTTATTCTGTTAAATCTTTCTTGATATTTTCTTTAATTAATGGAAAATTTTAGTTTCGTTTATTTTTGTTTTTCGTTTTTGAATTTTCTTGACCTACAAGCCCACGCACAAATATAAACTCTGTATTTTCAGTGACAAAAAGAAGATTGAAGAATTTGATTAAGTTGTTTACGGAAAAGAAATGGAGACTGTTAGGCAGTTGCATAAACAGTATGTTGGCTTCTTGACTTCTCTTTTTCGTGCGGTAAGTTATTCTTTTATTTAATTTTTTTCATTTTTTGTTTGTGCTGTTCTTCAAGAATTAGAAAACTCTTCAATTTTCTAGGATGTTTCTCAAATGGGCTCCTTTTTTTTATAAGTTTTAATTTTTTTTCTGCTTTTTAGGAAAAATACTGATTTTTTTTTGGAATGTCTTCAAATGGGCTCTCTTAATTTTTTGAATCTGATATTTTCTTGATTCTTGTTCGTTGGTAAAAAAAAAAAAAGAAAAGAAAAGGCGGATTCTTGGATGATGAATTTGTGCGGGTACAGCAAGTGCGAGATGAGAGCATACCAAATTATATGGTTGATTTGTTTTCGGGATTCTTTAAGGATTTTGAGAAGCTTCTGAATAATTTGGCCCCTGCCGTCTCCTTTTGGCCTTTGCAATTTTCATGTTTTAATTTTATAGTCATGAGCAAGTTGTGAATTTTGAGCAAGTTGAAGACCTTGTTCACCAGCACAAAGGTGCCAGTTCAAGTAATAATATTTTTGTTTTTTGTTTATATTTTTATTTGTGGTTTACTTTTGAAGACAAGGTGTCCTTTTCTTTGATCCTTTTTTTTTTTTTTACTAGTTAAATTCGCACAATTATTCTGCTCCTCTGTTTCATTAATTAAATTGTCATTCTTTGATGTCTTGTCATGGTCCGATTGGTCGATAAATATTATATTTGATTATGTTCACTGAATATGTATTCATTAGCCATTTACATATAAGCACATACACATGTGAGTGTATGGAAATGGACAAGAGATACTACACTCTCTGGACACATTCGTCAAATCTAGCATTTAGTACTCATTTAATTTGGTCATTATCATGAGTTAATTAGCATAACTAGTGTTTTGGTAAGAGAAAGTAGAGTAAGATGTAGCTCTGGCCCTCAATGCACGTCTTATTTTCTGTTCTGTAGTTGATTTTTATGTGAAATTTGGATTTTTTTTTTTTTTTTTTTTTTTTTTTTTCTGGTTTTCAAAATAACAGCGTAGGTGCACATAGATTGGCAAATTTGTGTGTAGCCATCAGAAACTCCTGTAAGAAGAAGAACCTTGATTTGTGAGTTCCACTTTTATAATCATTTTCCATTTGTTTGTTATCAAGATTTATTTTCTCTCATTGAAATTCGAGGAGTCAGGACATTGATGTACTTGGACAGTGCAATGACTTGTTTATTTGAGAAATTCCGCTACAGAAATGAATCAGTAATTTTGTACAGTGATCATTCTCAAATTACCATGACTCATTCTATTATTTATTTTATTTTTTTCATACTGGAGGGTTGGTTTTTTCTTTTTTCGATTGATCAAAATTATAAATTGAATACGGGATTGAATTAATCGGTTTGATTTAATTATAATCTTTTTTTTTTATTTTTCGGTTCATTGATTTTAAGAAAAAAATTAAAAAATATATAAAAAAAGTTAAATATCAAAATTGTGTTTTTTATTTTTTAGTTTGGGTGAGCAAAAAAATAAAGGAAATAGTATAGAAATAAACAATAAGTACAAAAATATTATATAAAGATTTTTATGTATATAAAAATTATAATTCAGTTTTCGGTTCGATTTGTTTAACTGAAATTAGAAACTGAAACTGAATCGAAAATAAAAAATTTGAAGAATGGAAAACCGAAAACTGAAATGAAAATTTTCATTTCGATTTCGGAAAATGAAAAATGCAGACCTTTGTTGTTTAACCAAAATCAGGCCTTACAGTGAGAACAGACCTGCCTATCTAGTGGGACTAACTGTTCTTTTGAACACTATGGCAATTTCCGTTTTGTCTCAACTAAGGCTGACTGTAAACTTTGTTTGAACAGGATAAGATGTACCAAAAAAATATTTCTGGAAAATCTGATAAATTGATCTTTGCTGTTGCCTTCCTGTCAGAATGGACTTGCCTATCTGTTTTCTCAAACACAATTCTAATTTTGGAACAGGATTTTGATTTTTGAGTTTGATTGACTGTATTTTACATATGTATATAGTATAAGATGTTGGTGTACTTATTGTACTCTCACATTTTTTACATCTTAAGAATTCTTGATGCAGGTGTTTGATATGTTTGCAGCAGATGAAACAGGAGTACTATGTTTTGAAGAACAAGATGGAAACTTTGTTGAGGGTAAGTGTTTCCTTAATGGTGGGTAGGTTCTTACGTTTTAGGATGAAATACAATCTTACTGCTGCACCATTTTTTGACGTTCAAATTTCACATTTGGTCTCGTCACTTTTAGATGATTGAATTCGACATTAGTTCTTGTTAAAATCTTGATATCCTAGTACTGTTGTTCTTTTAGCATCCTATCTAGTTGTAATAACTTGTTTTTGATATTTTTCCTGGAACAAAACTCACCTTATGCTAATTGCTGTTTTTACACTGTAGATATCATCAAGTTTCTGTCATTTTGTAATATTGTATCCCTCTATTGAATTTAGCTGGAGCGACAGATACTGCAAGCTGGTGGGACGATTCCCTTTATAGTTGTAAATGCAGCTGCTATAAAATTTGGTATGAGAACAAAAGACAACTGATATGGACAACGATGGGAGCTTGTTCTTTTGTTTTCTGATAGAAGTATCTGCTTTGCTGCTAGAATAACATGAGGTGAATAACATGTTTTGTTATCTACTGTTTCCTCATAATACAATTTCTACATCGACTTTCGCGAAGTATTTAGCTGTTAATAATTCTCTGGTTAGGAGTTCATTTTGTTTCTAGACTTGAATTTTAAGTGATCATCTTTGCTCATCGTTTGATCAACTCTGTTAAAAGAGATTCTTTCTTTCTTTCCTTCTTGTTCTTTTTCTTGGCCATGGAATAATTGAAGATAAAGTATAGTTCAGATTCCAACTTTTTGTTTATTTTTTCTGTTTTTTTAAGAAAAAATCTAATATCAACATACTGATAATTATAGGCTCTTTATTGTTTTTCTAAATACTAAGAGCCCGTTTGGTTTCATTTACACATGGAATCTTTTTATTTTTTACTATTTAAAAATAAAAAAATATATTTATTTTATTCATCAATAGAAATATCACTTATTTTCATTTTTAAAATTTATTTTCAAATCTACTAACATTTAAAGTTTGTTCACGCACCTACTCATTTCAATTTCAAACTTACTCACATGTAAAATATATTTTTATTTCTAAACTCTTAAAGTCTATTTAATGATATAACTAATTCAAATATATTCTCATTTTTACATAAAAATTTAAAAATATTGAAAATATGAGTTTGAAAATGAAAGCAAAGGGGTTTTAAATAAGTCAAAGAATAGGGCTGATTCATGAACACTACTTTGACTTTGAGATGGCTTTTTAATAGGGGTCCAATTGTACACTAATTCTTGATGAGTCGTTTTCTTCAACTTTAATAGGATTCCACATTTTAACACTTAATTTTCCTATTATTTGCAATTAAAATTTTGCCAAAATTCCCACTAAAGCTCAATTTGGTACATACGGTAATAATTTTTGTAAGCAAGATTTCTAAGTTTGTGCACTTTTTGCTGTGAATCTTTTATCTGCTTTAGCATGCTCTCTTTGTGAAGTCCCTGTAACTTGTTACCGTTTTGTGGCCTTTTACAGCTACCACTTTGATTTACTTTTTTAGTCAATTCTTTCTTTTTCAACCTTCTTTCTTTGGTGTTTTTGGCTTTTCAGAGTATCAGAATATACAAAGTTTTGATTCTATCTTTTTCAATTTCTAGATGTTCATAGCTATTGGCAAATTGCAGTAATCCTTTGTGGAATTTGCAAGAAATTTATGGATACCTTTATTTGTTGAAAGAATTAAATTAAATTGTTTGTATTTTGTGATAATCTTCAAATATATTCAAGACTGGTTATCCTTAAACTTGTCATTTGGCAATAAAGGGATTGATTATGGATGAGATCAAACATGTTCTTGATGTTAATCTTTAGAGTCGGGTCAAAAAAGAATATAAGAGGCTCAATGTAAATGATATATTTCCATCCTTAAAAGCCTCATACTTAGGTAGGGTTATAAAGTCATTCACCATACCACAATTTTGATTAGGCATAAAATTCCTAGAAAATCTTTAAAATTGTGAACACAATTAATGTACTTGTGATTATTATTACATATTTTCTCATATGTCATACTGAAAAATAGTTGGATGTGCAATGGGATGGGTTTTATCAGTATAAGCGGTCAGGGCTCTTATGTCCTCTATTTTCGAAACTCATTTATTTTTTAAAACAAATATTATATATTTATATAATTCTTTTAAAAAAATAGAAAATCTTATTAGTATTATTTTTATAAAAAAATTTAAAAATTATAAAATGAATCTAGTAAATTTAAAGGTCTACTCATTAAATTTGAATATAGAATAAGTTTAATAGATTAAATCTCGGATTAAGGTAAATTCAACCCTACCCAACTTATTGTCGTCGTCCCTTCATGTGCAGTGTGGTTGCACCTTTACACTGAAAGTAAGAGGAATTGATGTTTTTAAATGATTCACCATTTTGTTTACAAGCAAGGCAAGTTCCATCTCTCTCTCTCTTGTGAATTTTGAGAAGCAAAACAAAGCAAGAATGGAGATGGAGGTGTGGACACACTATAGAGTAATGATTTTATCAAAGCTGAGAAGTGTAGCTGGATGAAAGAGACATCATACCTAAACTATATAAATATACACACATGACAAAATTCTAGTATAAAAAAGATTTTTTTTTTTTTTAAAATGAATTTGGGATAATGATATCTTTTATTTAGGGCATCTTCTTCCAATTGTGATGCAAATATAAGATATGGGCAGCACATCTTTTACAATATTAAAAGTTTACTAGTAATGCTTCAAATATTGGATTTCACTTCATATATGTTTTGCTATAAACTATATATATATATATATATATATATATATATATATATATTGTGTTTTACTCGAGCTAAATTCTTTTCTTAATTTTTTTTTTCTTTTTTCTTTCTTTATTATTTTCATTAAAAATATGTGAAACGCAGATGACATTGAGAAGGTGTTTAATTATTGTATAACATGTCCCAAGTATTGAGAATATGTATACAAGATACTTCAAGGGCTATTGTTTATTGTCAATTCCAATAGTAATCAAATAAAATGCTTAAAAACATTGTTTTAGAATACAAATTATGAGATCTTTTAATTATTACTCGCAAAATATGCAACAGGGCCAAAATTGCATAATAATTCTATAAATAATAATGGTTAAAAAGTAAACCAAAAAAATAAAAATAAAATGGGGAAAATAAAAAGACCCATTTTATTTTTAAATGATGATGGGGGTTAGGAGAGTGGTTGGGGTTGGTGCAATGAACACACATCCCCGTGCAATTACTCATTGATAGGGCCATTTGAGAAGGGTTGCTACTGTCGTCCTCCTCCCATTCTTGATAACTTGATATCCATTCCATCCCCCCCCCCCCCCCCCCCCCAACAATACCCCTATACCTAGTAATCATACCTATTACCAAACTTCTTTTCTCTTTTCTCCATTTACAGAAACCTCCAATTTTGCATTTCTATTCATTCAGAAATCACAGGTTGCATCAATTATTCACATTATTGAAATTCTGCATTTATACTTAACAATTATTGGAGCAATTGATTTTGAGATGCTTTTTTTGGTTAGTAATTTACACTGCCTCGTTTGCATTTATGAACCGACCCCCTTAGGATGTAATCATATATGGCCTAACAAATTGCCTTCCAACCACGATTTGCTAAGACTTAAAGACCATAACGTGCTACATAGATGTACTAGCTACATTCGTATATCCCACCTAAATGTACCCATCAATGAATAACATCTTTTCATCAGAAAAAATAGCTAACATATTTATGAAGAATTAAAAAGAAACAGTTGAATCCATGCTGCATCTCGTCCATGTTGAATTCATGTTGTACTAATGATTTAAAAATCTATCTTATTTTAGTGACTCAAATATATTGTGTAGGTTTTAAGCAGTTGAGTCAAAGAGATAATGAATCGAATCTAGGAATACATGTGAGATAAACACACGTTAGCCTAATCGGAATCGTCTCCTGCTAAGATCATCTGAAGTTTAAATCAAGTCGAGATTTTTAGATCACAATATACAAATAGCATAGCTAAAATTAGAAAAAGTCAATAATGTTTTGACATAGATAATGTAAGTATTTATAGTAGAGTTACAATGTGTATTTTATGTGATTGGAACAAGTGTCTTAATCCGTAAGCTCTTAAGATCATGTCAATTCTGAGATCAACGGCTACCACGATGGATCAAATCAGGGATTCGAGTCTTATTATGTGGATCCCAACTTATTTAGATATTTAAAGTGAATTTAAAGGATAAAATTGATATTTCAATATTTTACATATCAATTAATTATATATACACTAAAAGTACTTATTGTTGTGTCAAATATTTTATTTTTTATCAAATAAAATATTCAGCATCTTTGATCTACAAGATCTTTCATCTACAATGTCTTCATCACAAATTAATTAAAAAAAAAAGTAGAGCAAGCCTTTCCCCATCATGTGTTCTACAATATTGTTCGCCACCAAATTCCAAGTATAAATAATTAGTGACAAGAATTAAAAAACCCAAAAGAGGTTACATATCATTATTACAAACAATATTAGTTCACATATTGTTGCAGAATCTAGTTGATGTGGCCTTCATTTCCCTTACTACAAATATTTGTCAAGTCATATCACCTAATTACAATTTTTTTACGTCCTGCTTATATAACCCCCCCCCCCCCCCCAATTAACCAAACCCTGTAATGTAGCTGTTGTTTCTTGGTTAATGGTCCTCCCACAATTGAGTACTCTGAAAAGAACCCAAAAGAAAAAGGAAAAGGAAAAAATATAAGTAACGGATGTATATATAATATCTTACATAATTTCACTCAAAAAATATATATATAAAAAATATAATTAAAAAAAAATCTTAGATGGTTGCTTCCTTGGTGGTCCTTGAAAATTGATGCCAAATATAGCACATTAGTGTGAACCCGAGCTATGTATGGACGAAAAATTCAAAATTGAGTACTATAAATTTCTAAATAATAATTTTTTATTAAATCCCATAATATTGTGAAAATTAAATACTTTTAAATATCTCTTCTAAGGTTTAATATGCGATACATAACTCTTTCAATTTTGTTATAGATTGTGTCCAATGTGATTAAATCAGAATTAAACTGCAACGGATGGAGGATATTCATAATCTATAATCTCAAAATATTTCCAGGTATCAGCTTCTGGAAAAAAAAATATATGAAGAGAAAATCCAAAATATTTACTTATTTAGGAAATTGAAATTTTGTCTTTCACTGGGAAAAAAGGAAAGAAAGAAAGAAATTTCTCAAAGTTTTAATTGAAAGGAACAAAGGAATCTTATCCTATGAAATATAGGCATCATTCAAATTCTTGTTCAAATAGTAAATTACAGAAAAGAAGTCTGCCAAAGACATTGAATGTATTGACACTGACAGAGATATAGGAAATTTATTACAGCTTGGAATAGTGAAAGCAAAATAAAGTGTACTTATGTATGGTTGGTTACTTAGTTAAAGGCTTCTTATTATGGATAAAAAATAAGTTTTTTGTGAGATTTTGATTCATGTGGCTTGACTTTTTGTTTATTATACTTGATAAAAGTTTTTCATTAAAAAATGTAAAAAATATAATTTTATTAAAAAAATCGATCATAATCATTAAACTCATTGCACAATAAAGATTCATAGATAGTGATATCACTCATCGATGCAAACAATATCATATTCAAGTTTGATTTAATTTTTTTTTTAAATTCTCGTCAAACTTAAAATTGCTATTTTAATTGAATCATTTAATGAACCAACCGACCTTCAATTGAGCTGATTTTGAGTTAAGTTTAAATAATTTAATTTATTTTTATATATTTTGCTAATATCTAGTGTATGAAGCCAACTTTGAACTAAATTTCAGAAATTAATGAACAAGCAACTACATCAATCAAGTTTGGTTTGAACTTTGATTATATTGAATTCAAATTATAATGGTCAATTTTGAATAGAATTTCAAATAATTCAGTCGTAATACCAAAAGATCCACACTACATCATTTTATTTTATAAAAATAATTAATTTAAATTACTTAAAAAATTATAATAAACATATGTAAATCATTTTAAATTTTCTCGAATGTGCATCACATTTGCCCCTTCACAATTGAAGTTAAAGTCAACCCTCAAATACTTGATTCCCAAGTCTCCACTCTGCTGTAGGCAAACAAAGAACAAGAAGAGGGGTTGTACCATAATACTAGATGGAATACTTCAGAACTGATGCACCGCGAGGCACGGGATTATAGCAGAAGTTGATAGGACCACCTCCAGCTGTACCTCCACCCTTCTCTCTTCTTACGTGGCACCGTTTTGTTACGGGTCACATTTATTACGTGCCTCCACAAGTCACCATCCACCATCCCAATTCATTTAATTTTTCGGTCAAAAGATTAAAAAAAAAAAAAAAAAAGGGAAAATAAAGAGACTCCGATCAAACAAACCGTCACGTGGTTCCCGTAAAAAAACAACCCGCGAAACCCGAACCTGATTATCTTTCGCTCCGAGCCTCAGCCGCGTCCCTCCGCACTAGGCTCGGACAACCGTTCGCCACCCCAAACCTCTCCTAATAAACAAAGGAAACCCCTAATTAATTCTAACCAAAATATCAACCCCTAAAACCTGGAAGGGAAAATAAAAATTTATGAAAAATTCAGTCAGAATATGAATAACCTGTCCTTGTACTCATTGCACACACACAACACAGTAGAAACAACATTCTGCAGCCACTGCCATTCCCCATTTTCCACCTTCTCCCACAAGCTATACAAATCCAAGAAAACAATCAAAAACCCATATTCATACTTGAATCTTTATCAGTTTTTTCTTGTTTCTTTTTCCTGTTTCCTTTCATGTGAAGCCACTCTCTCTTTTCTTCTCTATATTTACATCTCTCTGCAACTTTTGATGCTGTCTCCATTAAAGCTTCACGGAAAAGCACTTTCACAAACCCTTTATAAACCGCTTCTTCTGCATCGCATTGGGCTGCACAACTTAACAGGCAAAAATGAAGTGCTTGTTGAGGAAAATGTGCGCCTATGGTTTCATATTTTTAACCTGCCATTTGATTTTCGCGCATGCAATGCTGGACCCGATTGATTTCCTGGCATTGCAATCGATTAGAAAGAGCTTAAATGATTTGCCAGGGTCGAATTATTTTGCTTCCTGGGATTTCACTTCGGACCCTTGTAATTTTGCCGGCGTTTACTGTGATGGAGATAAAGTGATTGCCCTCAATCTCGGTGATCCTCGGGCCGGGTCGCCCGGTCTGACAGGCAGGCTCGACCCTGCGATTGGCAAACTCTCTGCTCTAGCTGAGTTAACCATTGTTCCAGGTCGGGTTGTCGGGGTTTTGCCCCACACTTTGTCTCAGTTGAAGTACCTGCGGTTTTTAGCTGTCAGCCGGAACTTTATCTCCGGAGAGATTCCGGCGAGTTTAGGCCAGCTCCGGGGGCTACAAACTCTCGATCTTAGCTTCAACCAACTCAGCGGAAGTATTCCATTTGCCATCGGAACTCTACCTGCGTTGTCTAACGTCATTCTCTGCCACAATCGGCTCACCGGTTCGATTCCGCCATTTGTTTCTCAAGCCCTAACTCGGCTCGATTTAAAGCACAACGATCTCTCTGGTTCTCTTTCGCCAGTTGGACTTCCTCCCTCTCTCCAGTACCTCTCATTGTCATGGAACCGGCTCACCGGCCCAGTGGACAGGGTATTGTCCCGTTTAAACCAGTTAAACTACATAGACCTTAGCATGAACCAGTTCACCGGCTGCATTCCAGGTAATTTGTTTAGTTTCCCAATCAGCAACCTGCAGCTGCAGAGAAACCAGTTCTCCGGTCCGGTCCAACCAGTTGATCAAGTGACAATCCCGACTGTGGATCTCAGCTTCAACCGGCTGTCAGGTGAAATATCCCCAATGTTCTCGACGGTTCAGAATCTATATCTGAACAACAACCGGTTCACGGGTCAGGTACCGGGTAGCTTCGTGGACCGGTTGTTATCAGCCAGCATACAGATACTGTATTTACAGCATAATTATTTAACCGGGATCGAGATTAATCCGACGGTGGAGATTCCACTGAGCACCTCCTTGTGCCTACAGTATAACTGCATGATCCTGCCCGTACAGACGCCCTGCCCTTTGAAGGCTGGTAGGCAGAAAACGAGACCTACTGCACAATGCGTCGAGTGGAAAGGGTAAGATGGGGAATTCAGTCTTCTGCAGCAGGGCATTATGGGAAATGTCTGGTGTGCTACACGGTTTTGTAATTTTTGGAGTAAAATAATTTTGTTTGGGGGGGGTTATCGGAAATGGAAAAAAAAAATCATTTATTATTTTTTTTGGGTTTGATAATATGGGCAATTAAATTAGGTGGTTAGTAAAATTTCAACTGTGGATAAATGGAATCAGAAATACACTCTCCTGGAGCTGCGATTATGGTTGCTAATCTTTTTTGTAATTAGAATACTGATGGGTTTATTTAATAATTTGTGGTTAATTAATCTTTTTTTTTTTATTTTTGTCCTAATAAGAATTCTTTATTTGAAAATACGAAATTCGATTTAATTGATCTGAGTTAAAATGTTGAGTACTAAAGTTTGGAAGTCAGTCCCGTTGAAGTAAAATGTGAAGGGTTTCTTCCTTTGGTGCTTTAGTGATTGTACGTCCAATCTTTTGTTTGCCCCTCAAATCAAATCATTGTGCTTTGCTTTGTTTTGTTGCTTTTTTCATTTGGGCAAGCTACTGTTTAGTACCAGAAGACGTTGGGGATTGTCGGGAGAACCTAACCTTTTTACTTATACATACATATATATGTATATATATATATACTGTTCACTAATACATCTGACAGGAATTTTAATTCAGTTGTTCTATTTGTTGTCTTTAGTGTAGTAATTTTTGTAGTAGTTGATGATCTTATGTATAGGGCATTTCTAAACTTAGAGATGGAGGCAGAAATTCTATATTTCTAGATTTGGGAGTAAAATTGAATTTTTTCTTTAAAAAAAAATAAATAAGCAAGAAATATTTTTAACAGACAAAATTTTAAAATATAATAGATTTATAAATTTAAGATTATAAATAATTAAATTGAAAATTATATAGAGTTGAGGAGTGGTGCTCTTGTTCTCTCCGCCTCCGTCCCTGTATATGGGGTAAGATGATAAACTTGAAGCTTTTGTCTTTTGGATTTTAAGTTTTATTTTATGGGGCTTTATGAGAATATTAAATTTGTTTTTTCTTGAGCTTAATATAATAATTGAAGAATTTGATGTCAGGGCATGGTCACTTTCTCTTTGTCTTCTCCATTTGACTAGGAATCATTTGTTAATCAAGATCTTGACGGTCAAAAGAGAGATTAATTAAATATTTAATTTGCTATTACTTCTATGAGCTTTTTTTTTTTTTTTTTTTCTTCCTCACTTAAATTAAGGAAAGGTAAGGGAATGGTACAGCAACTACTAAGCTATATTTGAGTCATAACTATTATTTAAAAAGTAAATTTATTGCCACAGATCATCTTAGCAACATATGATTGAATTAAATTTTATCATATTTGAATCATAATTACTTTTTAAAAGGCAAATCTGTTGCCGTGGACCATCCCAGCAACGTACAAATTGAACCAAATTCTTCAAGAAATGATTGATTTGCAGACTATTACTTCATAATTTCTTGGTAAAAAAATAATTGAGTGGACTAACTAGAAGACAACTTGGTGGTAATATTCGTGTGGAGCTTTTACATGGACAAAGCTCTAGCTTTGTAAACTTGCTTTTCACGTAAAAGTGAAATTGCCAACTGGACTGCTAGAATGTGGTCATAGTGCGATACTTGAGTAACAACATTTGATGCCACATACATTTATTGTTTCTAATTTTTTATTTTAATTTAATATTATATTCTATACATAAAAAGTGTATAAATCACACACACACATATATATATATATAAGTTTATATATTTATATGTATATATAAAAATACAATATGACATGTAATATCAAATTTGATAAATGAATTTTGATAGAACTTATCCCTAAGAGCTAGTTCAATGGTTTAATAAATGAGTTTGAATAGAACTCATTCTAATATTTAATTCAAAATATATATATATATATATAATTCACATATATATATTTATATATATAAATTAACGATGTAAGACAAATAAAACCTCTAATATTATGCTTAGCTTGTTATGCAAGTGGACGGAGTACAAACCTAATAAATTTTTGAAAAGATATGTTGTTTTGCTTTTGAAGGGTGTCTCTGAGTAGGGGACGGGGGGCTGAAAACAAGGGCATTATACTTTTTGGGCTTTTCTATAAGTACAATTATTATGTACGTTATCATGGCCCAGCTCTGATTAATGCAACTATCATTTACTTCGGTTAATTAATGAAATCTCAATTTTCTCCATAATTATGTTTTCTTTTGCAGTTTCACTTTCTTAGGATGTAGTTTTAGACAAAGGAGTCATCATTAGTTAAATTTATGAATAGTTGGATGGTCAAAAAGGGTTTTATAGAAACTTTATGCAATTTTAACTATGAAATAATTAATTATAATTAGTGCCACTAAGGTCCTACATGCAATCTTTGACTTGAGAATCTTGAATTCACGTACTCTTCCTTCACACGACATAAAACCCCTCTTTTTGTTACTTTTGTGTAATACAAGACAAAGATCACTTCATAACCCATATGTCAATCATGTTTCAAATTCCAATCCCATTTTATTTTTATATTTTTTAATGTAAAATAAAGAAATATTAAATCCAGATTCGGGTTTTCTTCTAGTATAAGACTCATACTTACCTTTAATTAACTTCACTAGAAAGTATACTTGCTAGATAAGCAGGAACAATTAGTGTAGAGTAGTGATTATTGATTTATTGATTTATTTATTTATTATTATATTATTATTTTGGGTACAATAAGTGGGGAGTTGTTGAAGAAGATAATAAGATAAAACTGAATGTTAAGCTAAAGAAATGAATGTTTTGTTATAGTTTTTGCATTTATATGCAGGTTGAGCATTTATTGAAAATAAATGAATAAAGCATGTTGGGCTTCTATTTATTTTTTTAATTTATAAAAATAGAAGCACGTATTATTTCCTAAATTTAGAAAATCCCAAATAATTCCTGGAATTTCATAACCATATTTTCAAGAAATTGGAATTTCATAACCAAATATAAACCAATGATCTATGTCATCCTCTGGAAAAAGAGAGTGCAAAAGTGCAGATCTCAGTGTAAGGATTAATAGAAGCACTTACTCTCATAATTACT